>OX104064.1:42530766-42837093 GCA_944474145.2 Dicrocoelium dendriticum | reverse complement strand
GTGCAGCATTATGAACGGCAAAAGTGAAGTGGTTGCCAGATGAGTACCCGTACAGGTACATGCGGTATCCCTGTGTTCATGGCAGGCATAGCAACTTTCCCGGGAAACTGTAAGTTGCTATTTTTACGGTATAATAAATACTACACCGTTACAGGATGCTCGGTTGCTAATCCCATTCCTTTTTCAAGTTGAAGCTGAAATTTTAAGAACGAGGGGAACTGCATTTGTGTCATTGTCATGATTTCCAATTTGGGAAGCCATGGCTATATGCACAGAACAGGCGGTTGCCGGAGACGCGGGTGAAAGGGGTGTTTCCATGATGTCCGTGTTCAACTTGCCAAAAGACACTGGTAAGTTGTCGTATCCTGCATCTATCTGTTCACTATCGAATGTCAGTTTACCTGGTACCAACTACCTTGTTAGTAACGAACCTTGAGAGAGCGTGTTTGCTAAGGCAGTTAGCGAAGGAGAGCAGCAGGTTTCTGCTCTTGTAAAAGAAGGCAAATGAGGGTTTTAAAAGCGGCAAAACCCAAGTCGGACACGAGAAATCCGTCGGGCGCCCATTCCCCCTCCTCAATTCTACCACTACGGGATCGTTGCAACTAGGAACATCCACGACACTAGAGTCTATAAAAATCGGCAATAAACAGAAACCACCGACGTCCATGGAGCGTTCGGTAAATACTCCGCGTCGCGGAGACTCGTATTCCGACTGCAGTGTTACGTTCATAAACGCCACTGAGTCTTCTGCTGTTCTCCCAAAAGACCGTATGCTAGATGAGCTTCAGTGGTTTAAAATATGCGTTAACAAAATCCTGTTTCCCGGCTTCCCCCGCGTGACTGCGCAAAGTAACCAGACTCGGTAACTTGCCAGCCGACAAGTCTCGCCCTCGGTTGTTGTGAGTTATTCTGTCCACTACGGAGGAGCGCCAAGCACTTCTGCGTTCCGCCTTTAAGCTCAAGCGCATCGGTGTCATTGTACACCCAGACCTCCCTTTGGCGGATAGGGTGAACTTGTGGGAAGCTGTAAGGATCTTAAAGCCCGCCGTGAAGCAGGAGAAAATGGTTTCCGCTTGGTGGGTTTTCAGGTGGTAAGCCGGCGGTCCACTTCCACCCTGCCAGAGACGGTTATGGTGGCGCACAATCCCGGACTCACAATCTTAAATCCCTTCAGGTGATCTTAAGCCATGTGCGTAGCCTGCGAAACAAGCTGTTCGAAGTCAGCGCTCTTGTCGACGACTGCCGTCCCGATGTTCTCGCATTCAATGAAACTTGGTTGTCCACCGACGTCACTGCCAGTGAAGTGTGCTTGCCTGGCTGCGCACTACTGAGATGTGACCGCACCGCTGATCTGCGCGGAGGTGGGATTGCTTTGTACGTTAACTCCGCACTTACTGTCTTTAACACGTATAGCTTCAGATCATCAGAGGGTGATGTTGGGGCACTCGCAGTTAACCTGTGTATTGCCTCCGCACAACTTAAAGTTGTGCTGGTCTATAGAAGCCCCGACAGCGTTGCTAAAGGACTTGCTGATTTCATCCGTGAGCATTCCGCAAATAGGTGTTTAGTGATGGGGGACTTCAATCTTCCGGACGTTGATTGGCAAACATTTCCGGCGACGCCGTTACAAGGTGTTTGGCTACCGAGCTTCTCGAGCTGGCCTTGCATGCTTTCCTGCACCGATTTGTCGATCGGCAAACTAGATTCAAGATGGGTCAAAACCCGTCCCTCTGGGAGTTGATCTTCGCTAAATCCATTGATTTTGTCACGGATATTGTAAACAACCTCATGCTCGGTACTGAGAACAACGCATGTCTCTCATGTAAGTGCGCCCTTAGTCGTCAGACCAATGATCATCCCGAATGAGTTCCAAATATATGGCGCGCGGCCTTTCAAAAAATGAAAGCCGAAGCCGCAAAGTCGCCTTGTGGCATTTTTGAAAGTGACGACATTCAAACGGCCTGGGACAGATTTAAATCATGCTTGAGTGAGCTCTCTCCCCCCATATACCACTATCTGGCAGGAATAAGACTAGCGCAAAGCCACCCTGGTTTGATTCTGCTGTACACAAACAACTCAACAGAGGTGCCAAATGTCGGCGTACTTGCTTCTCTGCTCCTTCATTAGGCACCGCTCGTGAACACTGAGCCGAAGCCGTTGATTGCGGGAAGGCAGTGGACGTGCTGTTTATTGACTTTTCCAAAGCTTTTTATACCGTTCCACATTCGCGCCTTTTGTACAAGGTGAATTCCTGTGGTATTTCTGGACCAGCCTTACGATGGATTTCAGCTTTCCTAATCGGAAGGGAAATGTGTGTGCGGGTGGGTTCAAGCCTGTCCTTCCGCCAATGTGTTCTCATTGGCGTTCCGCAAGGTTTGGTTCTTGGCTCCCTTCTCTTCACTTTATACGTTAATGACCTACCTGATGAATTGGGTGTGCCATCCCTAATGTTTGCGGATGACTTGAAACTCTGGTTCACGATAGACGAGCCGATTGGTCCACTGACCCTACAGGAGGCTCTGGATAGACTTTGGAACTGGTCAATTTTGTGGCAGTTGCCTGATAATTTAACGAAATGTTCCGCTTTACGCGTTGGTCCAAATAACCCGTCGACGCGTTATTTGCTTGGCCGCAACGAGGTACCCCAAGTTCAACTTCAATCTGACCTCGGTCTTTGCTGTCATCTGACTTCAAGTCCAGTGAACACTGGACGACAGCTGCTCGCAAAGATTTCAACATGTTGAGGATGACCCGCAGGTCATTCGGGATCATGACCACCGACATGTTCGTTAGACTATTTTCCGCTTTTGTAAGGCCGCACTTGGAATACTGCGTCTAGGCTTGTACTCCATGCCTGGTTCGCGATAAGATGGCAGTTGAACGAGTCCTGCGGTCCGGGACGTAATTGGGGCACGAATTAAAGAGGCTGGCGTACCCGGAGAGGCTACGTAAGTTGCATATATTTTCCGTGTATTACAGGCGGCTTCGGGGCGACTTATTCCTCACATGTCGTATAGTGATGGGTCAGATTGGTCCTGATTTGACTGGACTGTTTCGCCCAACTCTACTGCCAACCCTTCGTGGCCATCCGTTAAAGTTGCACGAACCCCGGTCTGACCTGGTTTGGGCAACATTTCTGTTATCGCTTAGGGTTATACCTTATTGGAACGCATTGCATGCAGACGTCGTGATGGCGCCGACGGTGAAAGAGTTCGAGCATCGACTTGAAGCTTTCGGTCTGCAGTTTAAAGTTTCTCCTTCATGTCTAAAACTTTTCTTCGCCTACTACGGCCTACACTTCTTTCACTCCTTTTAATTTACATCTTAATATTGCCTGCGATATTCCACAAGCTTGTCTTCTCTGTTTCCTTTACTGACACTGCTGTTTTCTTTTATTCTTCATGTGGCTGGCACAATGGGGACTGCTAGTGCACGGCACGTGGGCATTGTTTGGTTGACCATGTGAATCGTGTGTGTTGATTTGGCTCTCTTTTGGCACATCAAGGCACCGGTTTCCTTGTTGGATCAACGACGTTTTCGAAGGTGGAACATTCGCGGGATTTTCCTACTGTTCCGGTCCCACTTGAACTTGAACTTCATTGAGTGGTAGAGAGCAGAAGGAGATCCCGTGTCAGCTCTTTCGCTTCCCGACCTTCCAAGCATTGCAGGCGAATTGCCTATGTCATAGCTCAAGATGTAGTATCAGTCTTGTAGGATGCTGTAGTACTCAGTAGGAAGATATCTAGAAAACGTTTGAAACTCCCTTCTGCTTGTGCATTGACAAGTAGTCGGTTCCCGTCATTAATTGCTCGAGTAGAGAGAGTAACAGCTGAGCGGACTTTGAACCTACTCGGTTCCAGCTGTGACCTCGAGTCGAGCTGCCAAGTCTTAGCTGAAAAACTGCCTTAGCTCGTTTCCCAGTTCTCCTCGTAGGATGCGTTCAGTATACATGAGGTCCCGCGACGTCGGCGATAGTCTAAGGAAAAGAGGTTTATCCTCTTTAGTGGGGTGGGTACGGGAGTTTGAGTAGCCCAAGGACACGTTTCGAGGCTGGTCTCTGAATTTTTTCTATCTTGTCACTTCCATGTTTAGATAGAGAGGCTATGGCCGGAGGTCCAAAATCAAGAATGAGAGGGATATGGGAGGTGAAGAGAAGTCTAAATAAGTGCGGCGTCATTTTGGAGAATGATCTCCCTATGACACCTTACATCTTGTTCGCCACAGCAGTTCTCTTTAACGTGTCAAGGGTCTTTTTGAGATCGGAAGAAATTATTGTGCCCAGGTCCCTTTCCTGTGTGGCAACCTAGAGTAGCTGCCCGCCGAGGTGATACATGCCAGACCTAGAAATCGGCATAGGGTTCTGACAGATCGAGGCATCGGATAGTCGGGGTGCGCTTGGGATTTACCGGGGTGAGGTTTAATACCTTCACCAGCGACCTTGTGGCCGCGAAGTATGACGGTGGGCTGACAAAATATGCATTTGTCCGGGTTGATGGTTTTACCGTGGTTTTCAAAGCGTTCGAAAGCCATTCGGAGGTCTGATAAACGCTCGTCGGGTGTGGCGCTTGCGGTCGAAACATCGTCAATGTAACCCTAGACGAAACCAAGGCCACGGGCACCTGATACATAAAGCGTTGGATAGTCTGTGCTGCGTTCCGGAGGCCGAGGTGCTTACATAGAAATTCCTACCGGCCAAATGGAGTGGTCACAGCGGTTTTTCGATGTCTTCCTCCGCCATTGGGATTTGATGGTAAGCTCTGGCTAGGTCGAGTTTGGTAACGATTGACTTTCCGGCCAGTCCAAGTGAGAAATCGTAGATATGGGGGATAGGATAACTATCAGGAACAGTGATGTTGTTGAGAGCACGGTAGTCACCGCATGATCGCCAATCGCCTGACGTTTTAGACACCGGATGGAGAGGTGATGTCCAGCAGCTGTTTGAAGGACGAACGATGCCGAGGTCAAGCATGTGTTGGAATTCCTTTTTAGCGGCCTGAAGTTTGGCAGGGCGCAAGCGTCGGGCTTCAACAGTTACTGGCGGACCGGTTATAACGGTGTGATGGCTTACATCGTGGTTAGGGTCGGAAGCATCGTTACTTGCTCAAATTAGGGTCGGAAATTGTCGGGGCAATGAACAGTACTGTGAGTCCTCAGGTATGTGGATGTGAAGCCCGAGAGAATTGACTGAAGCAAGTTTGCAGGGAATGCTTAAAGGCCAAGTACCGTCTCGTAAGTTCACACAACATAGGTCGACCACAAGACCAAACTTGCTGAGTAAGTCGATTCCGATGGTGGGCATTTGCACATCGGCGCTGGTAAAAATAAAAGGGAAGTTAAGCCGTATTCCCAGACTCAAAGTAAATAACTTCTGGCCGTAGGTAGCGATTGTAGTCTGATTAGCTGCCGTAAGCATTGGACCAGTTGTTTGCGGGGGCGTTTTTCCAAAGAACGGGGAGAACGCTGACTTCTACACCAGTATCAACCAAGAAGTGAAGTCCGGTTGTGGAGTTAAATACGTACAACAGGCGACTAATAACCTGGCCAACGACAGCCGCCGCCATTACTGGCTGGCCATGTGGATTCCCGACGTAGGGGTTGAAGAGGCCTTAGGATGTTTATATCCTGGCCTGTAGTTACGCTCTGAGTCTCCGAAGCTGTGGTGATAATAACAGCGGCGCGACTGTCGCGTACGAGCGTCGCTAGAAAGGGTAAATCGAGAAATGGACCGTCGCGAACGAACGCAGTCACGTCTGAGGTGTGACAAGGTAAGCGTTAAGTTAGAAAGTCTCTCGTTACTTGCATCAAGTAGCGCTTTTCCGGAGTGAGTGCCTGAGCTAGTCGCAGTGACGTGGGATAAACACGTTTTAATGAATGGTTGTGAACTTTATCGGCAGCATCTGCAACTTTGTCGCGCGGAAGATCGTCGGCTAGAACAGCTAAAAAAGCCGTGGTATTCGCGGGAAGAAAATTACTCCACAATTAGCGGAGAACGGAAGCATCCAGTATTGAAGAACCGACGATGGAACGCATGTGTCAGAGTAACTGAGACGGCGTTGTATCTCCGAGCTCAACGCCAGCGAGCAAGTGCCGAAGGCTTGTCTCGTCTGAGGCTGTAGTGCGCTTTAATATGGCTGCCTTAAGTTTAGCATAGGAGGACTCTAGGGCCATAGGATCAAGAATGTATATGACCTCGAAAGCGACGATAGACCGTAGGTTAGCAGTCACGCATGAAACATTGGGAACTGGGGCGTAAGCCTACGAAAATGGAAAACAGCTTCTACTCGAACGGACCAAACACTTGGGTCGGGAACATCAAATGAAGATAAAATGAGTCCAAGGGAATGCTCCGGCGCATTAATGGCGGGCGCGTGATTAGACCATTTGAAAAAACAGGAAAGATATACACAAAGAATAAATAAAAATAAGGGGCTGGTCGGCCGAACAACCTCCCCGTGGTGCCGGCTGGGTGGTTCGAGAAAATCGCGTTTAACAACACTGCGTCGTGGTGGATGTGACTCGCCACTAAAAAGAATCACTGCCTCTTCCCTTTTCCGGAGGATCATTCACACATCACGAAGGTCATCCGATTCAAAGCGTTCCATTAAGTTCCACCTTTGATGGCGAACCCAATGAAAAGAAACACACACAGTGTCACATTTACCTGATCACACAACGTGGCTGCTTTCAACCACAGACATAAACATACTTTTACATGCCAACAGACACGTACATTCCCATGCTATTTTTCAGAATATACTAATTGGTGCAATTGCCGATTATACATGTCTGTGTTACCATGATCACACCCCTGATGGTGTGCCTAACCATGACGAGAATAAACAATTTAATTATTTATTTATTTTATGGAGGAACCGGTAAAGGAGAATACCCAGTCAGTCAGGTTTACTTTGCATATCAAATATCCTGCTGCGCCTTAGCGTCTGACGACCGTAAACCGTAAGGTATGTCGAATTGTACTTGGAGTCCGATCGTAGATTCCGATCGTGAATAGAGCAGGTAGCGATGCGCACAATCATAACAATCCAGTGGTAACCAAGGGAAAACCACGGAAGACGAAATCGAAACCAAGCGTATGTATTTACAGGTAAGTAAACCAAAGCTGCACAGCAACTGCAACCATGTAGTGGACTCGGACCCAAAGAGAAATAAAGATGAATAATTGATGATCAGAAAGGACAAGACTCACAGATGGGTTTCGACGTGGGTTAGAAGTCCAAACACATAAAACTTCCTAGTCCTCTTGCGTCAGCCACTCCGAGGGATGACAAACGATGATGGTGAAACCAGTTGAGACGGAACGAGATCTGTAGATGAATATTGCTCTAGGTTAGAACGTAGTGACCGACAATGCCATAAAATCCGTGGCACAAGAACAAAGAGAGAACACGTCGATTTGCCCGCGTGGTTCAAAAAGTGTGTTATTGATCAAGCAAAACAAGTATACAGGGTTAATATGCAAGAATTGGTTGTAATAGGAAAGGAATATACAAAGAAAGCTAAGTAAATTTACAGGCGCTACAGAACCCCCTAGAGCGTTGGAAAGAGAGAAAACGCTCGATAGTATTATTGTGGGTAGTCGCGGGAACGCACAGGAGTTTTGTTAGCCCTACCAGAACGAGTATGTGTTGTAGGGGTCCTGGTAAACAGGTAGAGTCTGTAGGCGTAGTTGTCGTTGAATGCATACGAGTACATTCGGTACGAGGATCAGTAGCAGAGGAGGAGGAGTGTGAGAAAACCGGAGTGGAGCTGGAACAATCATCCAGGTAGACAACTTTCAAACCATCGAGACTGACAGAATCAGTTTGCCGTTACGATCGACAACGCAATACTTGTCATGTCGCGAAATCACTTTGAATGGCCCTTCATAAGGCGGTTGCAGGGGCTTGCGAACAGCATCAACGCGAACGAATACGAAGGGGCATGAAAGTAAATCCTTATAAACTTGAGGTATGCTTGATGTCCTTCTCGTCGGCGTTGGCTGGAGCTGACTCATATGATGTTTAAGCCAAGCGACATATGAAGTGGGATCAGATTCACCGGTGATTCTGGAATCGATGATCATCTCACCAGGAAGTCGGAGCGTTGTACCGAAGGTAAGCTCAGCAGGAGAGCAGCCGATTTCATCCTTGCTTGGGTTGCTATACTGAGCAGTATGATGGGTAAGGCTTCGTACTAGGAAGTAGCACTGGCTGTTAAAGCTGTCGTCAACCGTCTATGGAAACGTTCCACCAAACCATTAGAAGCAGGGTGATATGCGGTAGTGCGTAAGTGATTGCATCCCACGAGGCGGTTTAAGTCACGAAACAAGGTGGACGTGAACTGTGGTCCTCTATCGGTAGTAATGGTCGCAGGTACACCAAAGACAGATGCCCACGATTCAACGAAAGTGTGAGCGACAGTTTCGGCAGAGGTACCACGCAATGGGACTGCATGCAGCCATCTTGTGAAACGATCAACACAAGTCAATAAGTGCGTAAAACCGTTTGAAGGAGGCGATGGTCCAAATATATCCAGGTGAACGTGTTTGAAACGCGCGTCTGGAAGTGAGAAAGTTCCTGGAGTGGTAATGGTATGACGATGAACTTTACTCTTTTGGCATTGAATGCAGGATTTTGCCCATTGTAAATAAATAAATAAATAAATATTTTATTCTCGACAATGCGAGGCACGCTCGTGGGGGCATGATCAGATATGTACAACGGTACAAACATTTTAATGCAATTGTAACAGCAACGTAGAAAATTGTTCATATATCCATGATTGGAACTGTACAATGTTGAAAATGCGAAACAATAAGTTGGTTGTCGTGACATACGGGACCTCAGCTAATAAGAGATTGAGAATCCTGAATGATCCATTGAAAGCTAATGGAAGAGCCTGCACACAAGGAAGGAAAAGGGCAACGTGTCGTAGGATGTAAAACGACAACAGTATATACAGATGTAGAAGTCCCAGTGTAACGATCCTATGTAGAATTGGGACGCTAGTTGACCTGCCAGTGTAAAGTTATGGGCTGTGACTTTATTCGGTGGCGAGTCACATACGCCACGTTGCAGTGTTGTTAAACGGACATTTGTGGCTTTTTGTAGGGAGAACGCTTGCCAGGCGAAAACCCACCACGTCCTGGAACACTGCCACCAATCCATTGAATGGCAAATTGTAACTGGCTACGTTTCTTGTTGAAAGTCTGTTTGCTCGGTTATTCGCAGTCAGGTTGCGTCCCATTTTTTCCGCTGGTTGGTGCAATAAATGGTTGCCTATTGCGTTCCTGGGTCCTGTCCATTGGTAGGTCGGGTACTAAAAATTCTTATTGAATATGATGTGTTGATCCTTTGCAGAACCACATGAAGTCTTCTCTGATTATGTATATTTGCCGGGGAGCGAAGAATTCGTGTCCAGCTACCCTCACTGGACATCGGTAGTTGGGTGCAAATATAGTGGAAGTGAGGCCATGGTCCAGGTAAGTACTTGTTGGTTATTTCGTCCCATCCCAGGCGGAGGCAGTTCCTCAGTTTAATCCCGAAGCTCTCCGATGTTCACGACCTCAGAGAAAAGGGAGAGAGGAACAAGCCGAGAGAAGACCGAAAAGGAACAGTCAATGTACCTAGCGTTTGATCAAAATCCTACCTTAAGACATTTATTTGTGACAACTAGTGTACAAGGTGTAACAGATATTGCGCTAAAGATGTTTTTACTTATGCAGAAGGCATGGCCTGATGGGTAGAATACTTTCATGTGCATAGGGATGAAGAGCAGGATTCCGGTAAGATATTCATGAGGTGTAAGCTGACAATGTTCGAATTCTACCTGAGACTAGAAAGTGGGTGTGTAGTCATGATTGGTTGTTATCGGAAACCAAATGGCAGTGACGATGTGGCCGTATTTGCATATGCTCTACAGGATAAGGATTACCTAAGACACCATAACTACAACGTACATAAGTATATGAAGATAGGAAGCTGAACATATTAGAAGCAGGCTAAGATTAAATGGATATCAAAGGAAGACTAAGTGTTGAAGGTAAGACGAGATGTCAATATTCATGTTTGGCCAAATATAGCGATCCGTGATGAGCTTAACGGTAGAAAGGATGCTCGGATGGGAGAGGCCACGAAGATGATCGAAAATTTTCCGCCGGTACGACAATGGGACGTACGGACGCGGCTTACCGGTGGAAATGTCACAATGTATTTTCGAATCACAGTGAAGCAAGGGTAACTGGACGAACTTCAGTGCTTTGTTATTGCGAATAGATTCGAAATCGGAGTCAGTGATTTGTGCAGCAGCAATGTCCTCTAAGTGCATGGACGATGTTGACAGTTGGTGAATGTCGGTGCGGGATAACACGTCAGCGACAA
Organism: Dicrocoelium dendriticum; assembly: GCA_944474145.2. Lineage (NCBI taxonomy): Eukaryota > Metazoa > Platyhelminthes > Trematoda > Plagiorchiida > Dicrocoeliidae > Dicrocoelium > Dicrocoelium dendriticum. The sequence goes on along the minus strand of OX104064.1, from coordinate 42,826,714 downwards.
TGTTACCTGGACCTCGATGTAGTGGATGGCGAAGGTAAACTGCAAGATAGAATCAAGTTGCCTTGTCTCCCGAGGAGAATAGCGATCGGCTGGCGAGTTAAATGCGTAGACAAGTGGCTTATGGTCAGTTAGAACGATGAAGTGGCGTTCTTCGAGGATGTGGCGTAAGTGCTTAACGGCGAGGTAAACAGCAAGAAGTTCACGGCCGAACGTGCTGTACCTGGTTTGAGCCGGCTGGAGCTTCCGTGAGAAAAAGGACAGAGGCTGGACTTCGTTGTCTATGACCTGTTGTAAAACGGCTCCGACGGCTGTTTGCGACGCGTCGGTTTTAAGTACTAACCTGGTGCTGGCGTCTGCGTTCAGATGGCTTAGCAAAGTCGCGGTTGCTAGCGTTTGTTTGGCTTTTGCGAAAGCAGCTAGAGCGTCGGGTGACAGAATTAGCTTTCTCGGGTTACGCTGCAGTAAATCGGTAAGCTGTTTTAGGACATCGGAACAGTTAGCGATAAAACGGCAGTAGTAGTTAATGATACCGAGGAAACGTCATAGGCTCTTTATGGACTGATGCACAGGGTAGTCGGTGATAGCAGTGACCTTGTCCGGAAGTGGACGCATACCTGTGGAGTCGATGTGATGTCCAAGGAAAGCGATGCTAGGCATGCCAAAAATGTACTTAGCAGGGTTGATTGTGACACCAAATGAGCTAGACGTTGGAAAACCTAGTGTAAATGAAACAGATGTTCCTCTTCGGTTGTGCTGGCCACCAAAATGTCGTCGATATAGGCGAAGACAAAATCAAGACCACGAAGGACTTGGTCAATAAATCGCTGAAAAGTCTGGGCAGCGTTACGGAGACCAAACGGCATACGGAGAAACTCATAAAGACCGAATGGCGTCGTGATTGCGGTCTTAGGTATGTCTTCTGAGGCCATCGGAATCTGGTAATACGCGCGGACTAGATCAATTTTAGAGAAAAGACGTTTCCCGTATAGACCCATGGAAAAGTCATGGACGTGGGGAGTTGGGTATTTGTGTGGAACAGTGGCGTTATTTAGAGCGCGATAGTCGCCGCATGGTCGCCAATCCCCTGTGGATTTCTTTGAAACCATGTAAAGTGGGGATGACCATGGGCTATTCAATGGACGAATAATGCCTAAATTCATCATGTGTTGAAATTCAGATTTAACAATGGCGAGTTTGTCGGGAGCAAGACGTCGTGGTCTTGCAGTGACAGGATTGCCTTTAGTTTCGATGTGATAGCGGATTTCGTGTTTGGGCTGAAAGTCGCCGCTGCTCGGTTGATAAATGGACAGAAACTTGCGCAGAAGAGCAGTAAACTTATGGTCGGAAGGCAGAGCCAAACGAGTGCCAATCGAGTCGAGAGCGAGGACTTTGCCGGAGACAGTAGGTGGGGTGACGCTCTCACGGAGTTTCGTTTCCGAGATCAACGATGATGCCAAACTTCTTCAAGAAATCGATGCCACGAATGTACTTATGAACGTCGGCGATTAAGAAAAGCCATGGTAGTCGACGTCGGAGTCCCAGATCTATGGTTAACAGTTTCTGACCGTACGTCTGAATTTTCGTACCATTGGCCGCCAGGAGTTTGACATGCTCCAGAGAAAGTTGGCGTTTGTGTGTACCTACGGGTATGACGTTAACTTCGGCACCCGTGTCGACGAGAAAACGGTAGCCGGTTGAGTTGTCAAACACGTGGAGAAGGCGACTATGTGGTTGGCCAGCGGCAGCTGTCACCATTACTGGCTGGCCGGCGAGTTTCCCTGTTGGTCCTGTAAGCGGAAGGCTTTAGGGTGCGAACACCACGGCCTACAGTTCCGTGCAGAATCCCCAAATCGTTTGTGAAAATAACAGAAGCGATTCAGTTGGTCACGGTTGGAGGGTAGAGCACGTGTGTTACGGCCAGGTGATACACTTCGACGGCGGTTAAGACGTTTGGTGATGACGGAAACTTGGGTGGTTAGCTGTTCAATCTGGTTCTGCAGCCTATCAATTACAGATGTACTTTCAAACGCGTTAGTAGGCTGCGAGACCTGAATGATGGGATGCTTGAAAAAGCATTCATGCACCTGGTCAGCCAATTCAGCCAACTTATCAAGCGAAGTTTCCTCACCTTGGACGGACAAAACCAGGACGGTATTAGGTGGTATACATTTAGTCCAAAGTTGGCGCAGGACTGCGTCATCAACTTTGTAGCTACCAGCTAAAGTTCTCATGTGTCGCAGTAACTGAGATGGGGAGCTGTCGCCAAGTTCAACACCAGATAGGAGTTGCTTTAGGCGAGACTCGTCTGAAGCGGTCGTGCGTTTTAACACAGCAGCTTTAAGGGTATCGTAAGGAAATTCTGTTGGCATTGGGTCTAGGACGTCGATCATCTCAGTGGCAAAATCCGTAGGGAGCTGAGTAGCCACATAGGAAAATATAGTCTCTTGTGTAGTAATCCTACGGAAACGGAAATATGCCTCAATTTGCGTGAACCAAACTCGAGGATTAGATGCACCCAAAGCGGGTGAATTAAAGGAAATATGGTTTTAACAGGGAACCGTACTCGACCTAGGTTTGGATTCCATAGTGGTCGTGCAAGAAAAAGAATATTGGGAGTTCTGAGCTTACAAAAAAGGAAGTACTAAGAAAAAATTTGGGGTCACCAATTATGTAGTGGACTCGGACCCAAAGAGAAATAAAGATGAATAATTGATGATCAGAAAGGACAAGACTCACAGAAGGGTTTAGACGTCGGTTAGAAGTCCAACCACATAAAACTTCCTTGTCCTCTTGCGTCAGCCACTACGAGGGATGACAAACGACGATGGTGAAACCAGTTGAGACGGAACGAGATCTGTAGATGAATATTGCTCTAGGTTAGAACGTAGTGACCGACAATGCCATAAAATCCGTGGCACAAGAACAAAGAGAGAACACGTCGATTTGCCCGCGTGGTTCAAAAAGTGTGTTATTTAGCAATCAAAACAAGTATACAGGGTTAATGTGCAAGAATTGGTTGTAATAGGAAAGGAATGTACAAAGAAAGCTAAGTAAATTTACAGGCCCTACAGCCATATAGGTGAGCATGGAAATGAAAAGTAAGCAAATTATTTACAACCGCCACAATGTTGGAGGGATAAAAGCGTTGCTCCAAGCAAACTGCGCTTATGCGCAGGAATGTTTAGTGCGTACGAAGAATAGCTGCTGCTATACATAGGCAAGGCGAAGAACAGATAATGACGCTAGGAGAGAGAGTATCAGTGATCAGAAAATGCATTTGGATGAAGCCTTCTAAGTGCTATTGTTTACCTATTGTGATGGGATAAGTCAACAAACGGGCGAAGGTAGTTGATGCAAACCACCCGTGAATAAAAGTTGGAGAGATAAGGAGTGGCTCCTAGCGCAAAGATGCTTGCTACCTACAATCACTCGCTGCAGCTGAAAGATGTGCCAAACTTAAGACGAACCACAGATAATTGCCCTAGAGTTGAGAGTATCGGTGACTAGAAATGGCATTCGGATGGAGCCTTCTAGATACTAGCAGATACTTAGAGTGACAGAATAATTGATGCAAGTTGTAAATTACCGTTGCAGTTAGCTAGGCTTTTACTAGATGTGGCGGCATAAGATGGGGATAGTGGATTTGTGCGCGCGGATATTTGCGCTGATGGGCTAGGTTCTGTCAGTGCTTGGGCGGAATAACGGACAAATATATATATGGCGTGAAGGAGAGTTATTTGGTGTGTCCTGCGTCCGGTATGTTGGGTTTTCGGATTTAGAGGTGCTCTGAGTCATGTTCCCAAATTTCATCCACCGGTATATTGGTGTTAAAGCGCTCGCATGTAGGCAGGGTAGCATGGTGTCTTTGTAGGGATGATCGGAACTGTGCAGTATTCTCGGCTACCCTAACTTGTAATGGTGGCCTGTTCCAGACGCGAGCTAATCGGTAGAGAAAGTTGTTACTCACGTTGGTGCGGGCTGTAGGTAGGGTAATGGTTAAGGGTCTATAGCGAAATGGATACCGAGAGTCATCGTTTTGTTGAGTAAGTCCTGCGAGGTTCGTGTTTGGGTTGTTAATCGTCTGGAATAGGAAGGTGAGGTATAGTCTCATTCTTCGTAGACATAGAGATCCAAGACCAAGATGTTTGCAGCGCTCACGGTAGTTGAGAGTAGAAGGACAAAGCAGGCGCTTTATGCATGACCATTGTAGTTCGCAATTGCTTTTCGGTCACTCTTTCTAGAGTTGGTAAATAGGATTGAGCAGTATTCGAAAAGAGGTCTAGGGCATACCTTATATTGGGTGAGTCTGGAATCGGTTACGAGCATTGTCTTGCAGATATGATTGTGAGGGATCTGACTTTCGCTACACTATAACTAACTTGTTCCGAGAACTTTAGTGAGCTTGAATAGTGTACGCCGAGATCCCTTACGATTTCACAATTGGCAGGTAAGACGCTATTCACGGTTAGTGTACTGGGCGGTACAGTGCATCTATACGACAGGGCGCTGCAATTAGCAGGAGAGAACTCAAGCTTCCATGTGTTGCACCAAGAGTCTAATGCTTTAAGGTTATTTTGAATATTGGGGAGACCGTTCCTTAGGTTACCGATGTCAAAGGAGAATACGACGTTGATATAGTCGGCGAACAGGTACGTCTTTCCATATTCAAAGACTTGAACTACGTAGTTGATGTAAAGTATTAAGGGTATAGGGCACAGCACATTTTCCTGGAACACAGCACTCGTAACTGGTTTCGGTGAGGGTTCGAGGTCTCCCAGTCTCACCGACTGTGTTTGACAAGGGAGCTAGGAAGAGAACCAAGAACGCAGCCGGTCCGATGCACCGTAAGAAGCCAGTTTAGTTAACAGTCCATTATGAGGGCCTCGGTGGAACGCTTTTTCATATCCAAGATGAGGCTCAGAGTTTTACTGCAGTCAGCCATGGCGGTAACATTGTTCAAGGACTCCAGCTGGCAGGTTTGACAGGATTTAGATGGAAGAAATCCATGTTGTGATTTGTTGAGGAGATTACGATGAGTCAAGAACCGCAGGAGCTCTTCCTCGACGACCCACTCCATCACTCGTGAAACGAATGGGGTGTGGCTCAGGAGTCGGTAGCTTTCAATGTTTCGACGGCTTCTCTTTTTGTGTCTTTGCATGACTACTGCATGTTTCCAAGCAGCGAGAAAGGTTCCATGTTTCAAAGAAAAAGTGATGTTGAGCAAGAGGACGGCGAAATCCAGGCCACCTAGAATTAGCAGAGCCGATGGAGGCCAGCAGGTCCGGCGTGGAAGGATAATTTGTATTGCGCGTAAAGTATCATTGGTGCAACTAGGACTGTTAAGCGGCAAGGTCAGGTTAGCAGAGGTCAGAGTCGCAGTAGTAGCGGTTCATATCCTCACATATTTCAGCTCGGTTACTGTTAACTGAGTTGTCTGGAGGAATAATCGAGTTAATCGAAATCAATACAGGGTTGCTTATGCGCCTCATCCACGAACTGGCAGCTTCGATACGGTTGACAGTTTAGAGCAGTGTGTTCTTTGGACAGATATGCGGTAGTTAGTAAACTTCTCCACTCCGACAGGACTTCATTGATGCGAAGAAGGAGGAAGAATCCTTGTCCTGCTGTACTTTGAGCGTAGCTTTTTAAGCTTGTACGCAGTTTGCGAGTAGGAGCTGCATCCTGCGGTGGCTGCATTGCTTTTTGCTTCGTTATAGGTGCAAGTATATCCAGGCAGTGTGTAAGACTGCTATATAGTATAGAAGAGGCAGTGTCCGCCTCTGTAGCCAGAAAGCATACATACCAGCTGATGGACCTCAGAAGTGGAGAAAAGTTTTTCTAACAGATGTTTTTGAAGAACCGAAGAGAACACGCTGGTCTAGCCACTGTGTGACGAGTTATGGGTAGTTGGAAAGAGAGCCCTACTGTGGCGCGTACTTGAAACGGTGCGTATGTAATGCAAATGAAGGCACACGGGTTCGTTTAACCCATACGTTATGTTTAGTGCCCGTTTTGTTCCCTTTCGTTTCTTGATGTGTATCGTATTCATGACAAAGCAAACTGTAAAACCATCACCGCGTCTACCTTTGCCAAAGCTACTTGTTTTATGTACGCTTGTACCGAAAAACAATTGCTCCTGTCGTGTCGCCGAATACATTTGTTTTCGCTCCGTTCTTTCGTTCTGTTATTCGCCTCATCGGAGTCTCGTCGTCATATATGCGTTTAGGTAGAACTTCGTCGTTTACAGTTCGGTTGTTGAGCTTCGCTTAAAATTTGCTTACAATCTGGAGTCCTTGTCGGTACCACGAACCTGCGCTACGGAACTCATTACACGTATTTTTCGCGTTTCTGTTCAGATTTTCGAAAAGTGCGTATAACCATTTTCTCGGTCTTTTTGTGTTACTAATCAGTAGCACAATATATTTTATACTACCTCGATCATCGCTTTTGCAACTCCCGATCGTTTTTTGTGTCTTACCAATATTTACGGGTTTCGCGCTCTCTATTGCTTTGTCATTCTTTGTTTACTCCTGACCAATGCGTGCTAAACGTTGTAATCACTCTTTTTCCTCAAAGAGAGCAGTGAAAACAGCAGCAACGACAGCACCTTCAGCATATTCATCCCTGGTGAAGTATTGCAGGGTCATGCTTGATGACCCACTTAGTGCAGCTCAAGTCAAAATTCACCAAGTAGAAAATGAGGTTAGCATGCTTAAAAATGAGCTGCTTACGATGACCGCAACTTTGGAGAACCTCAAACCGCTGTCGGTTCTGTCGGGAATAATGAAACCTGATAATCCAAATGAACTGAACGCCGCTGGCGAGTTATTAGCAGTACCTAGTGACGAAGTAACGGAACGTTTACGCCGTTCCCAAAACGCCGTCATATTCAGCGTACCTGATCGCTTGCCACATGAAAAGGTGAAGCGTTCTCTTTTAAGTGTAAGCGACACACCACCAGATTGCTGTGCGTGCAAGCGGCTACGCAAGTCTGGTAAAACTCGCACTTGCCCCATAGTTTTGACTTTTCCCACTTCACAACTTGCCAACGCATTTAGAGGCCGTAGGCTGACTGTGTCCACGAAGGCAAACCTTGGGCCGATTATCATTAAGCCTGACAAAGCCCCTCTTCAAAGTTCCTTAATGTCGTCAGTCAAGCCAGAGTGCAAGCGCAACGCTCTTATTGATTCATCTGCAAAATCTTCGGCTATACCGACCATCGTGCCAACGATAGACCTCGACTTGTCTCCAAAACAAGATCTCACTTCGATTGCGAAGCCTGCAACAGCGCGAAGCTTGCCTTGGACTGAAGTCAATGAAGGATATTCGTCTGCACTGGCTGCTATAACCATCTATTATACTAGCGATGTGACTTATAGCTACTCAGACATTTATGACATTGACGCCGTACCTGGTCAACCATCTAATCGCATTCTTAAATGGGTATCTAATTACTCCAGTGTCTGCTGTCACCAACCCTAAGCAGAAACACCCTCTCACCGCGAAATCCACCATAACAGGACGCTTGTTTCAGCGTGTATTGAACAGGTCTTTTTCACCCTCACTCTCCGCTATTGCCGTTGATACTGCAAGTGCTACGTCACACAGCAACTCGGACATGAGATTTGAGTCTACTATTGGTCTTATGGGGCAGACTTATAAGCCTGATTCTGTTGTTTACTTGTCTACTGACAACAATCAGGTTCATACTCGCAATCGGCCTCAAACCCTGTGCCTCAAACAACTCACGTCAATCCAACAACAGGAAACGCCCTAAAGCATGGCGTTCAACCTCAGCGTGGCACCGAAACAACGCCGATGCCAGTATTCACAACGCAGAAGCATTGAAGCGCAGATCGCAGCAGCCATCACCTCCTTTTATGAATGTATTACCGCCCCAACGCATCCCACACCGAAAACCATATCTACTTGAAAAGCCCAATTCTTCCGTTATGCTGGTCAATGACAACAACGGATCCAAGAGTTGTACTTGGCTCCCAACTCAGAGAACCTTGAAAAAGTCACGCCAACCTAACAACAGAGAAAGCCACAAAGCATGGCTATCAAAGCCAATGAGGTACCATCACACCGTCAAATCCAATAATCACAGTGCAGATGAACAGGAGAGCAGATCGCCGCAGAAACCACCTTCATTTATGAATGTAAATAAATAAATAAATAAATATGTTATTCTCGACTATGCGAGGCACGCCAATTGAGGCATGATCAGGTATGTACAGCTGTACAGACATGTTATGGGAACTGTAGTGACATTAGAAAATTATTCATACGTACATGCTTGGAACTGTGCAATGGTGAGCATGCGAAACAACGATATGTTTGTAGTGGGATCGGGATCCATTTGTTTGGACATAATCGCTCTAACATATATCGCAGTCATACCTAGACTAATAATAGATTGAGAATCCTGAGTGATCCATTGGAAGATAATTGAAGAGCAAGCTATCCAGTATGATGATTCTAATTGAGCTGCCAGTGTGAAGTTATGGGCTGTGACTTTATTCGGTGATGAGTCACATTCGCCACGTTGCATTGTTGTTAAACGGACATTTATGGCTTTTTATAGGGAGAAGGCTTGCCAGGCGAAAACCCACCACGTCCTGAAACACTGCCGCCAATCCATTGAATGGCAAGTTGTAACTGGCTATGTTTCTTGTTGAACGTCTTTTTGCTCCGTTATTCGCAGTCAAGTTGCGTCCCATTTTTCTGCTGACTGGTGCGTTATGCGAGTGGCCATTGCGTGCCTGGGTCCTCTCCTGTGCCAGATCGGTAGGTCAGGAACTAAGCATTCTTTCTGGATATGATGTGTTGATCAGCTGCAGAACCATGTGAAGTCTCGAAGAAGCTACGTTGAAATATGTTGAAGTCTTGGAGGATAGGTTAGGTTCCGAAGAAGGAATCGCAGATCCCCCGGGGTATGTAGTGAAACTGAGTAGAAATAGGGGAAACCACGGTCTTTTGAGCGGTCAAAGCGGATTGAAGAGCTTAGAATGACCGATTGTTCAAACTTTGTATTGGCAGGAGAATGTGCCTTCCGTAGTCGAAAGTCCTCCAGTCAAGAGATATGTGGAAGAGGTATTGTTAGGTAAACTGAACTCAGTGGTTCATGCCGCGGAAGAATTGTATCAGTGCAAGATATTGAATGGTTTGTCCGGTTAGTAAGTTGTAAAAAAGTTGATAATTTTCCGCTCATGTTCAGGTAAAGGAACTGTGTGCCTTGTATTGTTGTCGAAACGGAGGCTAGTTCCTTGGGTGCGTGTCGCCGAACCTGTGACAGACTCGGGAGAAAAAGGAAACGAACAGAGACAGCCACACAGACAGAAGAAAGGAATGCAGCTGGTATGCAGTCAATCAATTGCGGCGATGCCTGAACTATTGTACCCCTATGCATGTAATTGTTCTTTAAATAGCGCATATACACGTATATCATAAGTGGCAAAATACGACGAGAATCGAGCAGAACACGGATCAGTAAAGAATGAAAGATTGAAGTTGAAGCAGGAGTGTTTGGGGGTCCTAAAATAGACACCTGCTCAATCGTTGGGAAATAGAGAGAGAAGAAAGAGGTGTGCAGATAATGGGAAGGAATATCACTCAGAAGAAGCGACAGAGGCGTATTTCCTTAATAAATAAATAAATAAATAAACATTCTAGTCTCGAATATGCGAGACACGCCCATGGAGGCATGCACAGATTGGTAAGAATGCAAGAAGTCAGGGAGGACAAACACATGTAAGTCAGCGTCGAATGAAGAAGGAATGCAACAGAAAGCACAGGAAGGTAAGCAGCGAGTCGGTAAAAGAGGTTCTATTTAGGGGAAGTAAAAATGCTGCCGACGTTCATTTGATGATGCCTCATCTTTGTTAGCAACAAGAAGGATGAATAATGCCCAGTGATGTAATTAGGGTAAATGTGGCGGAGCGATGCGCCGGAATAGGTAGATAGTATGACGAGCAAAGCACAAAGGATGAGGGGCAAAAAGTGTTGGGACTACAGAGCCTAAATCATTTATGTCTCGGATGTCTGGAAGCAATCAGAAAGGAGACTGGGCAGACGAGGATAGATTAGAGCCAAACCCGAAAATTTGCCGTGCAATTGAAAAAGGAATGTAAAGAGGGCGCGACAAAGAAAGAATGAAGTCTGAAAGGAGAGATAACTATTGCGGAGAAGTGGAAAAGCCTACAGTGGTTTAGAGGTGTTGTGAACAAACTATTGGATCTGTCAATGACTCATTGATAAGGCCTCAGCAGTCAGAGAGGAGACCATTGAGACGGGCCTAAAACGTCGGCTCATAGAGAGAAAGCGATATTATTGTTGCCAGAATGTTAACAGTCGGCAGAAATGGATGTGTTAAACTTGTAAGGGGAGTAGAATAAATAAGATAACACGAGCAGTACTGTTCAAGAAAAGAGAGTCACAGAGCGGTACGTCGGCCGAGCATAGACCATTTAGATCTTAGACGTCCGAGAGGGGTCAGAAAGCAAAAGAGCGTTTAGATGAGACTGGGTAAGTCGGCACGATGAAGCTAGAGCGTCAAATTAAAGTGGGGATAACAGTAGTGAATGTCACGAGAGAAAAAAATTTGCGGGACTACAGAGGCCAAATAAAAAGCCCGTTAGCATATCAAACGAAGCTCTCAGGCTGGTACTGCCTCAACGCATCTTCTCACCTCACAAACCTAACCTACTTGAAAACCCACACATCACAGGATTCGATCGCGGCCGCAACCGCACCAGTGTAAGCAGCGCCTCTTCGCCATATCTCCATACCGTTTTACATACACCAATCGCGCCGGCAAAACAACTTGCTAAACAAGTCATTTCTAGTCACAACACCGTTTACTTGCGATCACATGAGCTTCATATGTCGCGGACGAAGCGTAGTCGGACGCGTCCGAATGGTTTGCTTAATAAGGCGAGTCACCTACCTGCGCCACGGTCGTCTACGCAAAATGACCGTACAAACCAGAACAAATATGCACCTCATCCAAGGCAATTTACCTTGGCCCCCATGAATTCTACATTTTTTATGAGGCGTTGCGGGACACGGCCCGCCTTATACATATCAACCTATGCAGTTCCATCTAGCACAACTTTTGCACCTTTTGCAAACAGTCTACAGCCAGTCTCAGCTTCATTGCTGGCTTCTACCGACCCACAGTTGGTAACCTTCAAACATTCTACCTACGAACATTCTCCTGAACAATCCAACGTCATGCCAATTCAGACAGAATGCCTTGCCAGTTCCCGATTCCCACACTGCCCATTACCTTATCAGGTCGCTAGCGAAGTAACTAACACCTACCCATTTTCTCCTAGCGCTGATGCTGTCTATTCACGCTCCACTTTCACTCCGGCTCCAGCTTCTGTCTTGAACGCACCTAAGGGACAGCCCCCATATCCACACCATTCCGCGCCTTTGTTACCCCACATCCTGGGCACCATGTCAATGTTTGCCAATGCAGATAGAGCTGCCCAAATCTTTCCAGCCTGTTACAACCCCTTTCTTATCGAACTTGCCGGGACACGGCCCGCTACGTCACATTCTTTAAGCGCACACCCCCTCCCTCGCCAACATCTGCTGACTCCCACACCTGTTGGAGTTGTCCCCATACAAGTAGAACTAGCACTTGCTGCCACATCGCCTGATGTATGCAACCCAAGAACTGCATATAATAGTGCATCGGAAACGCCTCCACCACTGTCTTGTTACGACCCTACTACAGAATCTGACGACCCGATGACGGGACGATGCGAATACGACTCGTACACTTTCCTCCTCCTCAATGTACGACCTATTAGAAATAAAATGCACCTTCTAGGCCCCTTCATCCTTCTGTCAAGCCGGCATATGGTGTTGATAACAGAAACGTGGCACTCGGCCGACGCTTCTGACGCACCGCTCCACCTTCCAGGGTACACCACTTTCTGCAATAGACGTACCATTAAACGTGGTTGCGGATGCCTCATACAGTCAAGAACGAGTTTTACGCATCATCTTTCCACACTATATCTCTTGGCAACTATGAAGACTCAGTCTGGATTCAGGTCTTTGGAGGTGATCTGGACCTCTTGATAGGCTGTTTATACAACCCACCACACTCCTCTTGTGCTAGCATTAACAAGTTGTTCAGACTCTTTCAGGAAGTCTCATTTCTCCCTACACGCTATGAGATCATTGCTGAAGACTTCCATATGCCTTATGTTTCGTTGCTCAGACAGTCAGCCCCACCCAAATACAGGGCCATTGTTGACACTATTTCCACTCATGAATGGACAGAGCATGTGAATGTACCGACTAAACAATCAAACACACTGGACCTTATATTTACTAACGGTATCTGGCACGCATGCACCAGCTTGTTAGACAACATACCGGGCAGCAACCACAAGGTGGTGAAGCTGTCCTTCGCGTTCCCTAAATCCCGTCAACGTACAGTCCCAAAAAATGAGGTATTTCGGCCCCTCCAGCGCATCAGCTGGGACATCTTCTCCTCCCTACTCCGATCATCCCCCTGGGACAACTTCTTCATCTCCGACAAAATAGATACTGCGACCAACGTGTTTTATAACAATTTCACCAACTGCTCAGATGTCCTTACTCAAAAACAGAGAAAGATCAGAAAGCGTCAAACTCTTGATGAGACCTCCACACGCAAACTGACCAGCAGGATCAAGGAAATGCGCTCCCGCTACATCAAGACCAAAAGCTTTCACCTAATCATCCATACGAACGAATTACTAGCCGACTGGCGAAATTCACAAAGTAATGCGCGTACATTAGCAGAGCATGCAGCGCTTTGTACTGAAAACAAGGCAGTCTCTTATTCGATTAATGAAGCAGCGGCGTGGCAGCAATGATATCCCGATTACTACCCTTGTGCTTCCTGATAAAAGTATAATCACTGGTGCGGTTGATCTTTGCGAGTGCATTAACACGCATTTCTGTAATTCTTTCACTAGCAATGACTTGGCATTGCCAAATGCGAACCCCACGTTTACTGAAGATCAAATTCATACTATATAAATAAATAAATAAATAAACTTTTATTCTCGACAAGGCGAGGCACACCTGTACAGGCATGATCATGCTTAGCTAACATAATGTGATCAAAAATGTACAAAAAATACATGTTGTCACAACAGTGTATGTAAATGTATGAGTGTATATACATATGTAATTTTGTATGAATGTAGCTTGTGTCTTTGAATGTGCCGCAGCATTTTTGACTGTCTGTTATCCTCAGGAATGTGAGCATAAGCGATTGATGTCTGCGAGCTGGATAGCGCTTTCCGGATATCCAGCGTGTATGGGTGTATATACATATGTAATTTAGTATGAATGTAGCTTGTGTCTTTGAATATGCTGGAGCATTTTTGACTTTTTGTTATCCTCCGGAATGTGAGCGAAAGCGATTGATGTCTGTGGGTTGGATAGCACTTCCGGATAGCTACGGGCCAGTGACTTTATTTTGTGGCGAGGCACATCCGCCACGTCGCAGTGTTGTTAAACAGACATTTGTGGCTTTTTATAGGGAGAAGGCTTGCCAGGCGAAATCCCACCACGTCATGGAACACTGCCGCCGAACTATTTGCTGGAACCGGTTAAACCCGAACCACCCAGCTGGCACCACGAGGAGGTTGTTCGGCTAGCCAGCCGGCTTTGATTTATGCAATATCAAGCGAGCAATTTGCTCGTTGAAACTGTCACACTACCCAGTTCTGGCGATGTGCCTTTTTCCACGTTGATCCTCGGAGGCCAGGACATTCCAGTCCTTCTCCTCAATATCTTCACCCTCTCAATGAGGAGTGGTCACTACCCGTCCAACTGGAAGCACGCAATCGTCATACCACGACACAAACGAGGCTGTTGCCAAAATATTGACAATTATCGTCCTATTAGTCACACACCTATTGCGTCTCTACTCATGGAAAGAATAATAAAGGACGCGATGCTTCGCTCTTTGTTGTAACGCAACCTTATCAATAGGCCCCAACAAGGGTTCCTGCCGACTAAATCCTGTCAAATCTACCAGTATGAATTCTTAAACCACGTGACACACTCCATCGACCTAGGTCAGGCACTGGTCATTATCTTCCTGGACATGAAGAAAGCGTTTGATCGGGTCCCACACAGTGGTTTAATGACTAAACTAGCAGCATACGGTGTCTCCAGCCACCTCCTTTCATGGTTTTCTTCTTACCTTTCCAACCGAACGCAGACAGTGCAACTGGGTGACATCTCACCCAAAAGGGCATCCGTAACCAGCGGAGTATTCCAAGGCAGCGTTCTGGGTCCTCTGCTGTTTTTGCTGTACATTAATGATGTATTCCAGGTCTTCAAACACGGCACGCCGTACCTTTTTGCCGATGACATAAAAGTTATTTTCTCATTTGATCCTAGCTGTCTACGTAATAGCCTCTCTAGCATTCAAAGCGATCTCGGTGCTCTTGAAACATGGTGTGATCTATGGAAACTAGAGTTCTCACCAACGAAATGCAACGTCCTTTCCTACCGGTGCTCTATACCCCAAACTATTAACTCTTAACGGCACACCACTTGATAACACCTTCACTGTGCGCGACCTCGGTGTACACTATTCCAGCTCATTGAATTTTGCGGAACAAGCGAGCTATAGCTCTGCCAAAGCCAGGTCTATCATTGGCTATATACTGAAGTCAATGTGCTTGTTAGAGTCTCGACTCATGCTCTATAAGTTGTGTGCCCGGCCTATAGTAGAGTACTGCTCAATGGTTGTTACTAACTCACGTAAAAGTGACAGGATGGTTATTGAGAAAGTCCAGTGTTCGTTCACTAAGCGTCTTTTAGGAGCATCTGCGCTCAACTATCAAGGCCGCTGCAAGCAGCTTGGTCTGGAACCGCTTTGGCTGCGACGACTTAAAACCAACCTTGTTTTCCTATATAAGCTAATCAAAACATCGGACTCAAGTGTCGCTAGTTTTTTCAGCCGCTTGGCGATACACGTTATCCTCTACGCCAAAAGGCACACTCATTCTCACTACCCAACACACGTTGCTCCATACGTTCTAACTTCTTCCTCTATAGATATGCGCACGTATGGAATAAGCTACCGGAAGCCGTCAGAGCATCTGATAGTACCACGCAATTCTCCGCGGTCATAAATAGACTATTAGGTGTCCCCAAAGTAGCAGAGCTCCTGGGCATCTGCATCCCCGAGGACGAGCTCTGATAGAACGGCCCCGATAGCATATAGACATTCACACAAATTCTTCAACCAGCACCAATAAAGCTCTCTTCATCCCGAAACTGTCCGCTCCTTATCGCGCTCTTTGCTTTCATTTCTCTTGCAATCGGACGGCAAACTCAGTGCCCTGCATGACCTAGTCCAATTTGACCAGTCTCTGACTGCATCCATGACTACCGAGTTGCAAACGGTCTGGGATCTGCAGTCAAGGTTAAATCTACTACACCTTGACAGTCTGCTGGAATCGCTTACACTTTATTAATGTAGTTTATTCCTGTCCATTTCTGCTGCCCCTCAATATTTGTCCTTCCACCTTAACTATACGCTTCAACCTCAACGGCCCACTAACTTAGTCTTATCTGATCGGCCTCCTGCTCTACGACCACCGTGAATTCAATGGCCAATACTCGGAACACCGAACACTCTATACCCCTTCACACGAGTGTCTCAATGTCTTTTCCACACCTTATCAGTAAACTACTTCCTATCCAAACCTTTTTCCTCTCCTAATCGCTTTCTTTGATCTTAAGACGCGAGCATCGTTGGCTTCTCCAAACCCCAGCAGTAAACCTTCTCCATCCCGATCCTGTCATTTGCTGCTGCGTCCTCTGTTTTCAATCCTTCTTCAATCGGACTGCCAACTCTCAGTGCCCTGCAATAACCTAGTCTCATTTGACCAGTCTGCTTCCATTTGACTTCTTCCAGACTACGGGTTGTTAACGTTCCAGGCTCTGTAGATTCAACGGAATCCTTCCCTCACCACGACAGCCCGTTAGACTTCCTCAAACTTTATTACTGTAGCCACATCCATCTTTAACCTGCCCACCTCTCGACCCACTCCAACTGTCCCTCAAAAGAACTAGCCTCAATAACAATGCGCCGACTAATCCAGTCTCGTCAGATCGGTCTCCTGCACTCCGACTTCTCTCAGGCTGCTGTGACATTACTGGCCATCGTTCAGATGACTGAGCGCCGTCTGTATTCAATTATTCTTCAATCGGACGGTCAACTCTCAGCGCCCTGCCCTAATTTAGCCCAATCTCATCAGCCAAATACTTTGGGACTACTAACAGGCTACTTGGATGATAGCGGTCTAGACTCGGTCGATTCAAAGGAGTGTCTCCCTCACCTCGACAGCCTGCTGGACTTGTCCGCCCTATGTTAATATAACCACTTCTAGCTCTGACCAGCCCAATGCTAATGACTCCACTTATCTTCCCAAATGAACTATACAACTCAATCACAATGCGCCGACCAATCCAGTCTCGTCTGATCGGTCTCCTTCTCTCCGACTTCTGTGACGTTGCCGGCCATTGCTCGGAAGACTGAACGCTCTGTCACCATTACCTCGAGAGCCACGTTAACTGTCGCATTTCTTATCCCTAAACGTTTACTCTGGACTCTGTCCTCTTCTTATCGCGATGTCTTTATTTCTTCTTCAGCCGGAAAGCGAGCTCTCAGTGCTTTGACCTATTCTCCTCTTAGACTACTGAAATGCAGTTCTGGGATCTGCATCACCAACACACAAGTTCTCTCATCTTGCGAACCTGCGTGACTTGCATGCCTTATATTCATATAACCTCTTCCATCCAAAAATTGTCCATCTCTGCTGACATTTTATTTATCTTCCCACCTTGACTGTACGACTTATTCTCAATGTGCCGACTAATCCAGTCTCGTCTGATCGGTCCCCTGCTCTCCGAGTTCTCTCAGACTGCTGTGACGTCACCGGCATTTGTTGGGAAGACCGAACGCTCTGTCCCCATTACCGCGTGAGCCCCATGGACTTTTCCACACTTTATAAGTAAACCTCTTTCTATCCGGACCGTCTCCTCTCCTTATGGCGATCTCTACTTTCAATTCTTCTTTAATCGGACTGCCAACCCTTGGTGCCCTGCAATAACCCAGTCTCATCTGACCGGTCTGCTCCTTGGACCTTTCCCAGACCAGCAGGATTTATCTATCTAGGCTCTGTAGACTCAAAGCTACGTCTCGCTTACGTTGACAGCCCGCTAGACTTGTTCACCCTTTATTAATATAGGCACTTCCATCAGTAACCTGTACACTTAATCCTTCTTCAATCGGACGGCCAACGCTCAGTGCCCTGCTCTAATTTATCATCATCTGATCAGTCAAGTTCTCTGGAACTACTACCAGGCCTCCGGATGTGTCGACTAATCCAGTCTCGTCTGTTCGGTCTCCGGCTCTCTGAGTTCTCTCAGACTACCGGGATATTACCGGTGATTGTTCAGAACTGAACGATTCATACTCCTTCGCAAGAGAGCGTCGTTGGCTTCTCCACACTTTAGCAGTAAACCTTTTTCATCCTGACTGTCATCTCGCTGCGCTCTTTGTCTTCAATCGGGCGGCCAAATCTCAGTGCTCTTCCTTAACGTAGCCACATCTGACTAGTCTGCTTCTCTGTGACCTCTTCCAGACCACCGGTGGGTTAACGGTCTAGGCTCTACAGACCGAAAGCAGCTTTTATTCCCTCAAGAATCTGCTGAACTTGCTCATCCAATGTCGAAACAGCCTCTTCCCTCTCTTTCCTAACCCTTACTGCTGATCCTCTCTATTTTCTTTCCATTTTATCTGTCCGACTCAATCTCAAGGCACCGAATAATAAGTGTCATCTGATCGGTCTCCCTCACTTGATGAAGCTTGCCGGACGTAATCACCCCCTGTATAATATAGCCTCTTTGATATTTAACCCGTCAATTTCCGCGTTCCCCCCACAGTTGTTCTCATCACAATTGTAAGACCCAATCTCCGTTTGCCGACTAAAATATTCTTATCTGAACGGTCTTTTGCGCTCCTACTACTTCCAGATGGCGGTGCCATTTCCAACCATGGTCTGGCAGCGACTTAGCTCTCTTCCACTTACGTCTAGACTCTTGTTGCTTTTATTTTCCTCTTATCCATGGCCTCTGTCATTGCGCTCCACTTTTCTTCACACGGCTTACACTCATTGCGCCGAACCAAGTTATCCTCGTGCGTATGGTCTCCTCTGCTCCGACCTCGCTGCTGATTACTGGCGGCACTCGAACCATTGCTAAGTGTTTCTTGACTATTACTTCCATTATTATGCTCACTTACTTCTCTTCATATGCCTCTGCTCTTTACTTTATGTTCGCATCTGCCTATTAGTGTGACCGTACGTGGGATAACGACTCCCAATGCACGGCAGTTTTGGCCCTCTGTGACCCTTTCCTCTAGATTTTGACGGCTGTTCGACTATGGAATTATGAGCGCATTCGCGTAATTACTCTTACGAATTACACTTCGCACTGCCGTCCGCATTCATCCGCTCCTAGCTGATTCTTTGAATTTCCTTTTCCTCTTGGAACGTTGCTTTACCTAGGTTGCTCCCGCATTCCGTCTCAACCTAGTTGTCCCTAGCTTCACCTAAGATGCCTCTCGCATTCGGACTGCTGTTATCATCATCGGTTTACATGTTTCTCTCCAACAATCGTATTATTCGCTCAACTTTTGTCAACACACTTTATTATATCCGTCTCTTGACCCTGCGCGCGCAGAACCTTCTTCCTACCTAGTACTTGTAGTCTGAGTCACACCAGCGACGTGATGTAAAGAACGCACTTGCAAAGCATGTATACTAAACAAAATTACATAAGTTTTAATGTATCATAGGCACCGCTGCGCGCCAGTCTGTGTCAGTGCTTCTTGATTCATTGCTGACTCTCTGTTTGGCTGCCTCTTGTCCGTTGCCCGTTTTTCCCGAGATTTCCAAAGTTACATCCTTCAAAACAAGAAGGTTTATCCACTGGGACTGGACGACCCACCCTCAATAGCCAGCTGGTATAAACGCTTGATCCTTTCTCCGGGAGATGAAGAACACACACATCGTTTCAAATGGAGCTCTTTCCGCCATTCTGGAGACGCTACCTTTACGGGGTCCAAACAAATGTGTTTACCTCGCCTCATACTCACAGCAGAACAAGTTACTCACCTGGAATAACATATTTACTTAGATCCCCTGTTCCACGACCGAAGATAAACAATTCTGGCGTGATTACTATCATTGCCTCAAACATTCCGATTCTCCAGTCATCTGGAGCTTTTCTGACGTCATTTCACGGACAGCGTTGCGTTCGTATAAGTGGCTTTTCCGATGGCCTTCCATGGAGTTTTCACTTGGCCATGGAGACAATCACACTTACATTTGAAGGAATTCCGAATCCACTTTGCGGAGAATGACATTTTCGCCTATTATGGACATATTCAGCCACAAGAAACAACTTCACTCACCGACCCCATGGCAAGTCCAGCGTTGATAGCTGGACACGGTTTGCGAGCCGGACAAGAATATAATAGAAAAATCCGGCCTCTATTAACAATGTATTTACTCGCCTGCATCATTATCATTCGACTCTGCGACCCTTTAACATCATGGACCGGCTTCAACGACTACTGCCGGATCCTTACTAAGCCATTCGGCCAACCAAGGAAGAATTTGGCTGTCAACCGACTGCGAATAATAGAGTGCAAAATCGGTCTATACGTTGCATAGATGACCAGCACTACTGTTCAACGGAAGCTACGGCAGTGTTCCAGGACGTGGTGGGTTTTCGCCTGACAAGCGTTCTTCCTATAAAAAGCCACAAATGTGGCGGATGTGACTCGCCACAAAATAAAGTCACAGCTAATCATTTCACACTGACGCAGTCCTCAGCCTTCTACATCCAATCTTTACAACTGATTTCCCTATGAAGAATACTTTGTTGGAGCACAGATAATACCAACTTCGTAATGGTCATTGATTGCACCAAAACCATGTTTGGGCTCCTGTGCTCACGGATCACTACATGGCGAAATTACCCCCAACTTGTATCTTGACGCAACAGTTATGACTGATTTTTGCGTGCCACAGCGCCAGCATGTTCCTTTGTCTGCCTATTACCTGACAATATGCTCACTCGTATGGACTATATCTTTTCGTTTATTCCTTTAATTAAAACGAAATGTTTTAACCTTCCGAAGAAGCTATGCTTGTATGCATATTTAATCACGCCTTCGCAGGTGTGTCTCGTTTTACCGAGAATATACCATTTATTTATTTATTTTGTGCTCGCATTCAGGGAGATAGTCAAGCACACTAGCAGATGGATGCGCAACTCCGTTTGTATAAAGTAAATCCTAGGTGTCATTGTGCCTTTTAGGTGTAAGCACTTGTTGAGTCCACCCAAATGCATTTGTGGTGTCCACAGGGGTACAGTAGTTGTTGGGCACAGATTGCGTTTGCAAGGCCACTTGTACCACGTTGAAGTCACCACCCATTAACTTACAGTGGGTAGTCAATAAGGATACTTCTGTGCAGAGTTCAACTGGACTGCGTAAACCGATTATGTTAGTGTGTGCAGTGGTGTACAGACAGCCCATTAAGAGATCGTGCTGTCCCCTACCAGGCTGAATCCAAACCGAGTATTTAGAGGGCAGGTTAAAAGTTTTCGAAATGCTGGTGCCCCGAAAACGTCAAGCACGTAATTGGGGCATCAACCACCATGATGGTTGTTCGTCCATTTCTGTAGCCCGGGAATCGCAACTGTGCATCGGGATTATTGGCATATTGCCACGTTTCTGTGATGAGCATTAGCTGGGGCCGTATAGGGTAATGACAGGGTAGATGAATAAATAGTTTATTCAGGTTATTGCGAGGCACACCATCAAGAGCATGATCACGGTAATACAGACATGTATGATCGGCAATTTAACCAATTAGTACATTCTGACAAATAGCACAGGAATTTATATGTGTGTTAACATGTAAGTAGATTTATATCTGTGTTTGTCAGTAGCCATGTTTTGTGATTAGGTAAAAGTGACATTGTGCTTTTTGTTCTTTGGGTTCGCCATCAAAGGCGGAACTCAATGGAACGCTTCGAATCGGATGACGTTCGTGATGTGTGCATGATCTTCCGGAAAAGAGAAGAGGCAGTGACCTTAGTTAATGGCGAGTCACATCCACCACGACACAGTGTTGTTAAACGAATATCGGTGGTATTTTATAGGGAGAAGGCTTGCCACGCGAAATCCCACCACCTCCTGGAACACTGCCGCCCAACCATTTTCTGGAACGGGATTTACCCTAACTACCCAGCTGGCACCACGGGGACGTTGTTCGGCTAGACAGCCCTATGTTTGACGGACCATGCGTTAATGCGAACTGGAGTGAGCGCCTCGTTGCAGGAGTGAGCATCTGCTGCATTATCAGAGACGGAAGTAATCTGAGTGGTTTGCGTGGGTATAGTTGCTTTTGTCTCAGAGGGGGTGATAAGAGTTTTAAGTTAAAGAGGTCGGACAAAAGCTCACCGTTCGCGTTGGCAAAGAGCAGGTTGGGATGCCGGAGTGAGTCCGCTTGGGTATCATTCTGAAACGACGCAGAGGAGACAGGTTTGTGGATGTGGGAAAGGTTATTGGCGATGACTGAGGTATTGGCAGGGATATGTTGAACTTGAGCAGCAGAAGATAAGGATGGAGTACAATGGGTGTGCAGCACTGTGGGGTATAGTACTATCAGATGTGGGTTGGTTACTGCGGTATCTGTATCGCATTCGAAGACTCGGAGAGGGTTGGTTGTATCTATGAATACACTGGTGAGTCTCCTGGTTAGGGCATCGGTTGGACGCGTGGAAGACAAAATCGTAGGTGCGGCAACAAGTGTCTCAGGGGAAGTAAACTCCTTCGTTGCCGTTAAGCCGGGGTCGCTGAGTTGCGCAGCGGGGGAACTATTGAGCAGGTTCACCTGGGGTAATAGGGACTGCTAATGCATGCCATTTCTGGAATTAGTTGTTAATGCGCCGGCGACTACATGACGTATTGGAGGGGTTGGTAGCGATTGCTCGAAGGCAGTTGTGGGATGTTTAAGATCCTGTAAAGTAGGTAGTGAGCAGCCTCATCCAACAGTCTCGAGAATTGTAACGAGCCGTAGCCCATATTCCATAAAAAAGGAGTGGGAAAGCGTAGTGACGTGTTAGGCAGTTCAGTACTCCTTGTGGATTGTTATGAGTAGTGTACTTTTCGTAGAAAGTAGAAACCACGATTAAACCTCACAATAGTCTGTCTCCACAGGGAATCGAACCCCGGTACCACGGCTCACCGGTCCGCTGCTCTACCACTGAGTTATCGGGGGCTGACGAGCAGGCGCGCAATTTAATACCTGACTTCTGCTTAGTTGGCGCCGTATTTCCAATGAGCTCACAGCATCTCTCCGGGTGTTACATATTGGCTCAATCACTCGTCACTTCCCAATGAACCGAAGTACGTAGCCTTCTGATGTCCAAGAGGCGAGGACAAGTGAGTGAGCCAATCTGTAACACCAGGGCGGATACTGTGATCTCATTGGCAGTACGTCGCGAACAAAGCAGAAGTCATGTATTGAATTGCGCACCTGATCGTCAGCCCTCGGTCGCTCGGTGTTAGAGCAGCAGACCGGTACTCCGTGGTACCGGGGTTCGATTCCCCGTCGAGGCAGATTATTGTGAGTTTTATTCGTGGCTTCTACTTTCTACGAAATTTCAGTATTCATTGGGCTTGTAGGGCCCGGGCGATTAACCTTTGCAGGCTAGGGTGGAGTGTTGTGTTTCGTTACTTCGCGGAGTGTTCTGTAAGCAGCAGGTTTGTAGCGGGGTACCTGCAATTGAGTATAGTGACTGTCAGCTTGGTAACACCGCGGAAATGGCGGCATTGGGGAGTAGGGTGTGGATTCGCCAGCAGACCGTGTTATATTGGACAGCCTCGGGTTGAGAGACTGGTTTGGCTGGAGGCAATGAAGTGGGGCAGTGGTGTTGCTCGTGTTAGCGCTATGGGGTGCGGGGCGGGAGTCGCGCATGTTCTGGATGTGGCTGAGGACATTGGTTTTTATATGGTGAGTAGTTAGAGTGAAAGCAAGTATGGCTTTCTGGGTGCGCCACTTGTTTGTTCGTAGTCATAGTCTACCACTGTGGTACATACTTGTTAGATATTGCCTTCAAAGGCGCAGTCTGTCTATTCTGAGATGACCAATTGTTAGGCAGCATGGAGGGTAAGGGTTGCCTGTTTTCATTGGGAGGTTAACTGGGTTGATGTCTCGGCGCGTAGGATTTGCAAGTGGCAGGCTTTTCAATGCGCCTTCGTTTTGGGCGGTTGCGGGAGAGTTCCTTAGTAGTCATTGGGGTGCTTGTCATAGGGTCGTTTTATGTGCTGCGAATAACTTCTTCAGTCTGAGGTTCTGTATCCGCGTCACGCATGCCGGAATCGTTCGGTTTATCTACATCAGCCTCAGCTTGACCAATAGAAGCTGCATAGTTCACTGTGTTGGACAAAGTTAGTTCAGGGCTGTAGGCCTTTGGCACATTTAGGCCCATATGCTGTTGCGACAAATAATATCTACTAGGAGTGAGGTAGCAAGTCCAGTCGCGGTGGGGGAACCTTCCGCCCTTTGCTTAGGCGGAAGTTTATTGGATGATGCAAATGCTCTTTGCAGAGGTGTTTTGTCCGGCTTGATCACGATAGGCCCCAAATTGGCTGACTCTCGCATAACGAATCGTTTTGCTATTAAAGTCTTGGCCACGCCTTGGTCTCTACAAGTGATAAGTAGAGGGCACGAAGTACCTTTGAATATTTTTCGTAGAGGTTTAATTTCGAAGGAGTCAGGAGTCATCTTACAGAACTTAGTGAGCGAGTGCTTCATCTCCGCTAATTTGGCTTTGTCAGGAATATTAAATATCATTACGTTATTTGTACAACGAACTCGTTTGGAAACTTTACTAGCCACGTGTGTTAGTAGCTCCCCTGCTACTTTGAGTTAATTCACGTTATTGGTCTGTGTGATTCCCGAGCGCTGAGCTAGTGGCCTCATGTTTGCTAGGGTTTCGCTCAGTAAAAAGATGTTGCTTTTGAGTGGTTTCAATGCGATCTCAAGCAAGTTAATTTTATCATGTTACTCTTTCAGTGGAGCTGATAGGATTACCCTGCAGTTAGAAGTTGGGGTTGAGTCAGTATTATCAGGTAGTGGCTTAGTTGGTTCAACCAATTTGTTAGCAGGTCTGTGCACTGACTGCCTTGCTCGCATTGTCTTACTTGGATCTGACGGAAGAGTGGTAAGTCAAGTTCTGTTCTTAGTGTTTACTCAAACACCGTTTCTCACGTTATTTCTCCCTAGAAACCAGATAGTATGACGAGCCAGAAAGACTAGCTATACTACTGAATATTAACAAAACGTCAGAATAACAAACAAAAAGTCGAAAACGCACAGTTTCGAACTTTGCGCGGTCAAGGTCGTTGTTTTTGAGATTGCAGAGGATATCAGGGCGTAAGAGACAGAAGCGCAGCGACGCGAAGATGTGTAAGTCATGCTAGGGTGCTAAGCTAATAATACCAAGATGAATAGAGCCACGGAAAGGTAGTCCGCGTACTGGACGCTCGCAGGTGGAAAGTCGACGTTACAACGAATAATAGATAAAAGGCTGGCAGTGAGGCTAAGGAGCGGCTGTGTGCTGGCTCGACGTGATAAAGGTCGCCAAAAGTTTGTTAAAAAGGTTAACCGGAGGACAACACACCTGCAGTATTTATGCGTACAAATTATTACAACAATTGTAAAATATTATTGCCTGAAAATTTTGATTATACATGTTACAGGTGCCCCTGTGCTTCGAGAATAAGATATTCATTTAAATGGTTTGCTTGGTGTTGTTTAAATCCGTTCCTCGACAGTGTTATTCTCCCTTCAACAGTTGTACCAACCCTTTAAGGCTTGGTACTGCTTTAGTCTAACTTGTTCCCCGCTGCTGCATTCTGACGGCTCCCGGACTGTTGTAACCCAGGTGTTTCATGGTGACATAAATATTTTATTTCTGACAATTGTTTGAGGCGCACACTTCCCTGCATTATCATAATTTCACAGGCGTATATGGGTGATCAAACAAAAGTTTCCGTCAAACTTAGGGAAAATTGCACGCTACACGAAAATATGTAAGGAAACAAATCCTCAGTGCGGTCCTTAGTTCAAAGTAGGGCAAATTGTGAGTCTAGGTATCACATATATAAAAATGGTACCCGCGTGAAACTTGTTACAGGTGTTCACACATACGGTGAAGTGTTGTCCGGAGGGCAGGTATGGAGAACACTCAAGTAATTTCCATAGTTAAGACCCATTTAAGTTTCTTGCATAAGTATTTGATTTGGTACAAACACTTGTTGAATAAGTCCGATTGATTGCTAACTTCCTCGTAAGGCTGAGGGTCGTGAGTGCATGAGTCAGACGGTAGGGTACTATTAGATAAAAGTGGCCCATCATTGTATTGAATGTGGGTTACATATAAGTGCACAGAAAGAGCAGAGGTTGGAGGACGACAAAAATTGAGCAAGCGAATCAATACTTATGTACAGAATGTTGATATTTCCTTCGTGTTGACACTCGTATAGATTACCTCAGGGGGAACTATTTGGTTGCATACCCTCATCTTTTATCATACGCACACTATTATGTAGCGAAAGCAGCAAGCTTCTTAGCTGCCATTCCAGGACTCCTCATGGAACAGCTTGCGTGGGTCACATTTCCTACCATAAGCGACCGGTAGACGGGTCTCCAATAACCTGATTGCATGTTATTAATAGTGTAATCTGGGACCTCTTCTCTTCGTCGTGCCTTATTTGCCGTGTCGCCAAACCTTCAAGAATGAAGTGTATATTTATACGTACAAACTGCGACAAAAGTTTTGTTCGCATAGTTTCAGTCAGTCACCTGTGCTATTACAATGCAATGGGACTGGTTGCCTCTGGTTGAGCAAGCCTGTTTTAGGGTGCTTCGCTCTGCCGATAAGAAAATAATTATTTATGTAAACAGCGGTAAACGATGGAGTAGACCGCTCCATTTACAAATGCCTCGTCATTCATTGACAAGGACCTCGGCACAGAATTTACAATTCCCTTGGGATTAGTCCCTCTCCTGCGAGGTCACAGCTGCACAAGTCAATGAATCCACTGTGAAACAGCCATTTCCACTAGGTATCTCGATTCCGATGATGTGAAGCGCTCCCGAGAATGACGAACATCCCCATTCATCTTGTGCTCTAAAGGATGCCCAAAAGAACTAGTTTGAATGAAGGATAACCAATTTTACGATTTCCGCAGACTCATTCGCAAGATTCATTCAAACATGACCTCGCCATGGACAGTATTGCGGCTGGTTAACCCGCGGAACCTGGCTGCACTCGTAAGAAGATTGTGAGTTTTCACAGTCGACTGCCGTAAGGGATCGCTATGTCTCGTCGTCCAACCTGCTAACATATAAGCCTGAGGTCGCAGCTTTGCAACTATTATATTAAAAAGCATTTAGCTTCTCCTGTAGAATAACTGTATACCTTTAATAGTTGAGTGGCGGTGGTTCATTAGGTTTTGGTGAAGGTGCGTTGCAGCCAAAGTTAACTTATAGGTTTCTCTGCCGTGTGCATGGGGCTCGTCCAAATAAGTTGAGCAACCTTCCAATGCGTTTGGCGCTTAGCGTATTGATTCCGTGCTCTACAGGATAAAATAGCCTAGCGCCAGCAGCTCCAGTATACAATGCTATGACAGCCTACACCTGGTGCCGAGTATATACAGGTATATAAATGGCAAAATGTGCTAGAATAAAATAGCTTCGGGGAATACCAATCCACCTGTGCTTGACGTCGCACTTATTACGTGTCTAACCGAGTACGTTAAATGACACGTGGTCTACCAGTTCTTTCCAGTTAACGGCCTTAACGACCAAGTTGCGAAACGCTTGTAGAATGAGACCGGACCAACAGATTGGGCCGTGCACAGCACAGTCGGGAAATAAACTATTTCTTTATTTATCCCTTATTAGAAAGCCCTTACACAACCAGAAAATCGCCAGCTGGCGGGTTCCGCGTATTGGTACTCGGTTGTAGCACGCATCTACTGAACCGTGCCGGATTCAAACCCATGAGCTTACGTTTTACCAGCAAGCGGCTTACGCAACCGAGCCATGGATGAAGACAATGGACCGTCATCTTTGTCTGTTTGCGATGAAGTGCGGCTCATTCTCCAGGGCCAGCCCTGTCATCCGTACCTTCATAACATGCATAACTGTGGAGGATAAATAACGTCAGATCGCAGTTTACTATCAGCCATGGTGGTCCGCTGCGGTCAACAATGGCTCAAAGCTTACGTCGCTGGTACGTAAAAATCACGGTGGTACAAATTTGGTATGATTTAACGTGCGTACGCTCCAAGCTTGTCCCAACAAAACGAAATCGTCGTCCAGCGCCTCCCTGGGTGGGTGGCGCTTGTCTATCACAATGTAGCTACGACAGATATTCACCAAGCTAGGTTACTAGTTATTAATGCATTCTCATTCCCACTTCGTCTGTGTCTGTAGCAATTAAATCAGGTCTAACAAGGCGCAGAAACCTTTGGAGAAGAAATAGTTATTTATTATATTTAGCGGAAACGAAGAGCGATGAGTCCAGTCATTGGGTAGGCTAACGTAAGCTGAATGCAGTCACAGTGAAGGACTCTTTCAGCTTTTCTGGTATAGATGATATAGCAATGCAGGGTTAGTATTATCTACATGAAACACCTTCTCAGAAGATCTACCTTTGACCCCCATCTGGCAACGGATTCAACACCGGTCATCCAATGCATTCATAATAATGAAATCTGATCCTTCAGTGGAATTCAGAATGTAGGTGTACAACATACAAGTCACTAGGGTCGTCTTGCATCACCGACTGCAAGTAATAGCGGCTGACTACGACGAAGCCAAAGACACGGCCAGCGAAAATAAATTGTCGACCTATGACCGGATAACTGGTAAAAAGTGGCCGAAGCAGTCTCGCCAACGTCCCAGCACCGATCAAACCTTGCTCCTTGGCAGTTTTCCAGGTAGTGGTGGGTATTCGCCTGACAAACGTTTTGCCTACAAACAGCCACAAAAGTCTGTTTAGACACGCTGCCTCCTGGCGTACGTTACTTGCCACGAAATATGGTCACCGTCGTCTACTACGCATTGTCTAGTTGACCGGAGCTACATTTCAGAGGTTCTGTGCATACATCCTCTCTCACATGTATACACGTATATGAATAAACGCTGACCTGCTAGTATGCGTTGAACGATTTCACAGATTGGTCCTCATGTTACACTCACCTGATCCAAAATGTGAACCCTTCATCGGACCAGCTCCTCACCTGCAAATGCTCCATTTAAACGCTCTGACTAACTTATGCTTACATCTCACTGGTTTACCGTGAACCGTTTCGC
The DNA here is from genome assembly GCA_944474145.2 of Dicrocoelium dendriticum. Taxonomy (NCBI): domain Eukaryota; kingdom Metazoa; phylum Platyhelminthes; class Trematoda; order Plagiorchiida; family Dicrocoeliidae; genus Dicrocoelium; species Dicrocoelium dendriticum. The sequence continues at coordinate 42,798,206 of OX104064.1, read as the reverse complement.
CATTCTGATCAAACATTAGACAGAGGTGAGGCAATGGGTCGCATGATTTGGACCTTGGTATATTAAACAATTTCGTGGTTGCAGACTCCTGGTGTTCATGTAAGGTTTTACTTGAATTCCAATTCAGCAAGGCTTACATGACCCAAACGGCGATCAGAAAATAAATTTCTACATCGCTTAAGTAACGTGTGATAAATTAGTTTGACCTAAGCGGCTTTAGCGCTTTCCAACTAGTTGCTTTTCCTTAAATGTTGTACGTGTACTTCTGCGTATTTTTGATCGAACTATTTCACATTCATACCTTAGGGTTGCGAGGACTGTACCACTTAGTTAATTATTATGACTACCGAGGCTTGCCTCGATATACTCGATAATAATCTTCATTCATTCTTTAAACCAAGTGGTCCCAAGTAACCGACTACCTACGTGATTCTCCCAGTATTTGATTTAATTACTACGCTGTTAGGTACCCTATTGCATTACCATGCTCATGACAAAAATGCTCTTCTCTCTTTGTCTAGAGCAACCATTTATTTACAGTGGACGCTTGCTGCGGGTCTCGCTGGTTCACCACCTTGAACCTAGCTTTGTGCTATTTGTGGGTCGAGCTGCACCCATAGGAACGCCGTGCGTCCGATTTTCTCGAACAACTTGCCTGCAGAAACCCCATACTACTCCGTTCGGGTTAACTAACTTGTCGGCCACCTTTCAACGCTTGATGCACAAGCGCAATCTGAAATTATACCACAAAACCGTCTAGTCTAGCTGACGATAAGTTCGTTCATGATAGCGCGAAAGTAATGCACAAAAAGCTGCACTCGCGTTTTGGATCAGGGTGCGCAGTTTCGGTTTAAACTGCTGCCATCCAAGCGCCAGATCTTAAGAAAGCAAGTGCCTTACGTAAACCTCTTGATATCTGAAGCAGGAATGGACTGCACCCAGCTGAAAGTCAAGCGCCTGCATCAGGAAACATAGACGAGTTGCTCAGCTTCCTCGGTCTTTCCCCATACTCCTGGAAATTTTCATTCGGTTTCGCGACTATTGCTGTACCACTGCATGGGTCGTTAGTGAAATGCAAGAATTTGAGCTGCGAAGCAGTTCTTTAGCCGTCTTTCGAGACGCTGCTTACTATACTATATGAGGCCATTGTGTTGAAATGTCCGGCTAAAAAGCTAGCTTCATGCTATTTTATCCAGGACACTGGTGCTAGCGATACTGGTATTGGTGCCGTACAGTCACATAGCAAAACGCATGGAACAGCGTCTGTCATTACCTGCGCCAGCAAAAGTTTCTAGCCGTGTGGATGCAATTACTGCACAACGCAGAAAGAAATGCCGGCCTCAGTTGATTATATTAAGCAGTGCTGTCATTATCTTTTAGGCAGCAACTTCATCATGGGCACAGAATAGTTTCTTAATTTTGTTGCAGAACTTCCGAGATGCCATAAGGAAGGATGGGGGCGTGCAAGCCGAACTACAAGTGTACGATAGCGGATAGCAGCTCGCCCCTCTTAACTCGTTATAGCGTAAGCCTAGCAGAAAAATTGGATGGTATACGTCACGCAAGGCTAAATGCATTTCCGCATTCCTTTTCTGTGCTCCAACGCCAGAGGAATGTGCTCGAATGCAGCCAACGAACGCTGGGTATAGTCTGCTGTACAATCACATCCCATGAGGAAAAGACGGAGCTGCAAGTCAAAAGCTTGCTGGTGACTGTTGGGAAAATGTCTCTGGCCACAATGGCCTCAAGCACGCGAATAAGCTAGCACTATGGGTCTCCAAAATGAACCGGCCTATTAGCGAACTACAAACGGGCTCACGACAGCAACCCAAGAATGAATGTTAATGACTCAGGAAAAAATGGGGCACGCTGGACAAAAAGCTGGAAACAGCAGTTCGTCGTGGGTTTTAGTGGCCACCCTTAAGACATAGTGCGTTCTACTACCCACCATTCAAAGTAGAGAAATTAGCCTGTGCCTGGCCGTAGACCTCTAAAGCCAGCGAAGGCGGGTTTCCGAACGATTTGGAAGTTACCAACCTCATTGTTCCCTATCAGAGACTTCCAGAGGAAGTCGCTGCTTTTTGGTAATTGTGGTCTACAATTGTGGCGTACAATCCTCAGGGAACAGCTTGTTAATATTTTCCTAAGCCGTGCGACACTTAAGGAGCGGGATATATTCTGCTTCGAGATTTGTTGGCCTATCAAGCACCCGTGCATTTATCGGTCTGCCAAACACAGCATCTAATTTTGTCAAGGCGGGAGCATGGCTTGCCCACGTACACGGCTGCACATTGCCTAACACGAGCCCAGCGTCTCGCCTGTTCACATAGATCTGATGCAATCCAGTTTGCCACGCGCACGCAATTGGCACTATCGCATTTGCAACTATACCCGTGCTAACAGAAGTGTACTTCGATCGCAAGGCCTTCTGGGTTTATTCAAGCCATGTGCCACCCTTTGGCCAAAGGCGTTCATACTAACTTCCTTCGCCAATGGAAAATTCCGGCCGTTGTTGAATTGGCACTGTCTGGCCTAACATACGGAAGCATGAAGCCTAGGGCACCTGGTTCATTGACTGTGATGCGTTTCATTAGCATTAGCTGGCCAAGGGTGTCAGTGACGCTGAGGACAGTACCCGTTCAGAAGCGAGATTTTGTAACAGGTTCGCAACTTGCCGGATAACTGCGTTCGAACGACGTACCAGATTATTCCGTTATCGATTTATTAAAGGTATACAAATACGTGGCTCAATGACGACCACAAATATGGACGAACGTTGACACAAGCTACTGTTGCGCTTTACTTCCCTGTCTGCGCTCTGGCACTTTGACCTCGGCTGCCTAGCTGGTTTATGTATTTAGCTGCATGTTTGCAAAGTAGCGCTATACATATTTCCCTATGAAACGCGATCACTTACTAGGTGGTTGTGGTAACTAACGCATCGCCAACAAATATTTATTTTGCCTTCAAGCTATTGGGGTCCATTTTGCCCCTAGTTTCGTATGAACCGCGATCTTTTACTAGGTATTTGTGATAAGTAGCTCATCGCCTAGGAAATATTTGCTTTCATTTCAGGGCATTCGAGTCCAATTCGACCTCAGTTACTCACGAAACACAAAAGAACACGGAATCCTCGGCGTCGCCGTTTTCTTTTAACCTCGTGCTTTAGCATGTGTTAGGGAATAATTCTTACAACCGGATGACAATATTTTAGATAACTGATGCAGCCGTCGCTGTTAATTATATCCTGGGTTGATGTGAGACTACCTTTACGCGGGAGCTCTGGAAAAAGCCCTAAACGGTAGGTATAGTAGCGTGGCCAGATTGCAGTTGATGGAATTTAGTTTCAGCTGAGGGTAGTTTAATTACGTTATGCCGTCATAACCCCAATGAACCTGGCTTGCACAACAGTATCCACTGCGGCTGGTTCAGTACTGAGAACCACATAACGCAAATACAAAAGATAAAAAAGGTGTAACCTAAGTGAAGCTTATCCATCCAAGTAGTATGCGCGTCGATTTGCACAGAGTTGTGAAGACTTTGTCCTATTACTGCTCGACCTTTACTCAAAAGTGGCGTTCAGCTTTCAAGCACGGCTTGCGCGTTATACCAAGAAATGTACCGTCAGTAAGGCTTTTACATATTCGGAAAGGCAATTAAGCAAGGCTTTCCGGCGTACAGCGTTGACATCGTATCCCTCAACCACGAAGCCTACTCGGTCGGTTTACTGACGTTGCGTACCCTATTGCCACACCAGTTTATCCTGAGCTGTCCAGATTATAAATACCGCCTAGAACAGTTAATGGCAGCCGCGTACATTAGAGTTCCAGGCAAGCTCTCTCTACAGTGTATGCTTGTGAAACTCAAAAATTCTTCAGCAGAGCACCAAATTTTGAACACCATCAAGAGTACTGTTGCTTAGTTACTTGTGTACGGAAGACGAACGCTATTTAGGTGTGCATAGACTTGCTTGTCTAGCAACAAAGTAGCCGTCGTGCTGGATAAATACTGCGTCTGGTTTTCGGTATGAAGCTGAACATGCATTCACCAAGCGAATCCATTATGCCAATGGCCACCGAGATGAAATGCACAGATTATTGTTTCTGCCCCAGGAATCTGGCTTTTGATCGCTAGCATCGGCAGCAAGATGCAGCCTTGTACCACGGCTCAGAGATCACTGTACTGGGTTAAGCATCCAGGATGTGTTCAGCAAACGCATGGCGACCCGGGAAACTTCATTTTGAGAACAGGGCGGACAGGAGTGTTACTACACCGTCAGCTACGTACAATAGCGTTTGTGTTACGCCACAAACTTTCCATAGCTAAGCCAGTGCTTGTTGTCGGGATGGATTATATCGGTTTGCTTGCCTGCCTGTTTACACTACCTGGCGTGAAGAAAACATACTTCACAACGCCGATACTTCCCAACATTTCACAACTATACTGAAACTAGAGAATCTGTCTGGGGATAGAAGCCTTGTGTTTACTTTCCTTAAGTGGGTAGCAATTACGTCACTACAATCTGGACGTTCGGGAACTCTGAACAATGCGAAATCCTTTGACTACAGTGTTTTAAAACAAGCCATATGGCCGGGTTGCTAATCTGGTGCTAAACAACGCATCTGCTTAAAATAAGCAAGAATCGCGAACTTGAAACTTGTGGTAATAGACAAAGGGAAGCTTATAATCCCAGTATGTAAAAGGGACTTCCGAAATACTACTGTATTAACCTGCGATCAAAGGGACATTTAAAGCTTTCATGCACGCAAAGTACTAAGGCAAATTTCCGTGGTACGATTCCGCAGTTGCGGAAGCAAGGTCTGTTCACTGAGGGTCTAAAAATGCTCAGTGCACATTGAAAGCATCTGCGATACAATAAAAAGTACAGCATTACGTCGTCCAGTTTTCTATGGGGTGAAAGCGTTCCATCAATTTACGCAAGAAAATTACTCGAAACTTTGCCTGACCTTTAGTGGGTGGGCGGTAAACCCTGCATTCCGGGCGACAAAGTCGAACATTAAAACAGCATTTGCGAAAACTCGCGATTTGCTCAACTCCTTGCGTGCTTTATAAGGTTACAAAACCATTTGTCCGTCATTTCACTATGGATTTGTCATCTACCTGCGCTAGAGAAGGCAGAACCATGTAAAAAATATAAGCCATGCGAAACCGAATTTACAACTGCTTAATCAAGCAACAGTTTGTTTAGACCTTTTTATAACCCAGTGCTATGCTTTGTAATACAATAGTGCGTTATTAAGTTGTGTTCGTTTTGCACTGCAACAAATGCACTCGATATTTATTACTGACGTGATTTTTCAAATCTGTCAGCTGTTCTCATGGACGTCTCTCCCCAGAGGCTTTTAGGAGACTTTCGTTGTTAGGCTTGCCTCCCTAATTCATTTCGCAATGAGCAGTGCTGCCAGTCTGGATTTCGATAATCTTGCCACCCGAAAAGTGCTATTAATTTCGAATATTTTATGCTCCTTCGCGAGCAGGCTAGTTTCCAGTTCCGTAGCCCTTGTGTAACCAGAAGGCATCTCGGAAAGGACGAAATGCTCATACATTCAGCTAAAAATTCTCGGCGAGCCAGGTCTACGGTTTGTGCTAACCGTACTTTATAGCTACTTTTATTTTCAGGAACCCTCACCTGATAATAAGGGAACATATAGCAAGCAACCTTGTGAGGATAAAATGGACGTTATTAATCGCTTTGCTGATGGTTTGGAACCTGACGATTCCTGTGATGGGATCAGCGAGAAACGTCTACCCTTTTCTTTGAAAAATAATGAGAACGTTTGTCGTCTTTTTAATGTGCTCTATTCCTCAGATGAGCAAGACAGAATTAATCAACGGTTACCGTTTGCTTATGAATGAAAAACTGCGTCTGGAACGGTTTTTATCCATCATGTCCAAGAACAACGAAATGGTGAGCATTAACACTAACAAAGTTCCTTTACACTCTTACGTCTTTGTGCTCACGAGTTCGATTTTAACCTGCTTCAGTTATTGCATATGCTATACTGGGTCTTAAATTTTCTGAGTTAGTAACGATTTTTACCTGTTATTTGTCCATGGAAAACAACAGGTTTTTGTAAGTACCTTACTGTTATCTTTACTGATTTGGCTTTGATGATTTGGCTGGTACAATCACAAATAATCATCAGCTGCACGCTATAATGGCGCTTTAGTGCCGCGCGACTAACACCAGTTGCGCGTGAGTCATATATTGCGAGGACGTCCGCCAATACGCGGATTCCAACCGGTGATCTAACTTATTGCAAACCAGACGTGCAGACCATTCGGTCATCGGCCGACCTGAGGTACAGCTATTACCTACCTTATTAAACGTTAGTATACCTTTCGATCTTTAAGACCAGTTCAGGTTCCAATAACGATGCAGGCCCGCAAAGTCTGCGTTCTACTTATTCTGCCGGCAAGGAAATCAGAGCAGCACGAACGAAAGTACAGCCTGTGCTTTTATGCGTCAGTATCTGAATTCATTGCCCGCTCGCGATCTTATTCACACCTACAAAGAATTTGCAATAACTCGACGTCTGTTTAGGCCTTATTTTGATACCACTACTTTGTCGCGTTCCACTAGGTCAGAAGGGACTTTTTGTTTTTTACTTTATTTCGCGTATCACTCTTCTATTAGTGCTTTAAAGTTATAGGTACACCGCTCTCAGGGTCAATTTTGCTTTCGGAACTATATTAAAGTCATATAGACCAAAACAGCTATTAACATACCGCTAACGTCATGCACCGCATTCACTTCACATCATGTGGGTCACCTGATATTTACTAAAAATGGTAGGTGGACGTAATGTGATTTCTGCTACGTACCGCAACTGCCATAAGTCTAATCTGAGGAGCAGTTTTGATGTGCACATTATGGGACAAATTGCGATGCAATTTCAATCTGGATTGGGACTCACTTTGAAGTTATTTCGGTTCCTTTGATTGAAGCAGATAACTAATGTTTTCCGCTCGCAGCGCTGCACGACAGCCGGTTCCGTACTTGTTTGCAGTGCAATGTTGCGAGCAAGCAACACCTAATGTTTTTGTGCCTTAAATTTACTTATCGGGGAGATCTTTGTAGCGTGAGTCCAGTTAAACTGCTTTTTTCTTCAATGCTTTGACAACTAAATCCTTTGGACAGTACGTTTACGTTGATCCGTTCCCTTATGATTAAATTAATGTAGCCTCAGTCTTTGTAAGTACTTATAAAAACTAACCTTTCCGATTTAATTGGTAAAGCAGGGCAACTGCTGTTGTGCCATTCCACACCTTATTAAAATCAGTGTAAATAAAGACCTGGAATATTTCCAAAACACTATGATATTTCGGTCAATCCTTGCTTCTCACATTCTGAACTACTCTCATTACGTTTATTCTTTTGAAGACTAGTAAGCATATTGGGGGTATTATGGCACGTGTTGAGTCCCATTTATCACTGAAGACGACAGACATACCAGCTAAACGATTGAAGTAATCCTGTTTGTATGATCTACACAGTACTGTACATCAAGCGTAAGATACTGTTCTGCGGCTTGAGGTGAAGTACCGTGTAGAACCTGGTTCATAGACAGAGTTCGCCTTGTCTCATCGCTGTATATGTATGTATGTATGTAATCTCAACAGTCTAGTAACTAGACATAGAGCCAAAAAAGCCATGGAAATCAGTGTATAAGAGACAGTCATTGCGTCATAATCGTCGTGGCATGCTAGCTGAAGGTGGGCAACACACTTCAGTTAATATGCCGCAAGAAAATGGAATATTTTGACAAAAATACAGAACAAAACATTTTTAGTTTGTTTGTCACACGCCGATTTTTCTCTTTTTTGTCATTTTCAATGTTTGTAGAATTAAACATGTGAATCAACACAACACTGTACACAATTCTTCCATTGATTCCGGTTGCGGGCCATGTCTTCAAGTGTCCTAAGCCATTAGCACTCCCCATCTTTGGATCCCCATCCTGGAAGACGTACGGGTCCAACAGCGGCTAGACACGACGTCAGCGATTTCATGTGCTGCCGCCAAGTGGAAGGCTGACCACCACGCGGTCGCTTCCAGCCAGGTCCTTGACGAGCGAATAGAGCGCGACGCGGTAGACGCTCAGGTGCCATGCGTAGGACATGACCGAGCCATCTTAACTGGCGCAACAAAACCAGTTTGTTGAAGGAAATACTTGCATTCCCCAAGACGCGACGTCGAACGTCATTACTGGTAACTCGATGTTGCCACCGAACACGAGCGATCCTCCTTAAGCAACCGTTATCGAACGCAGAAAGACGACGCATGTCTTCCACGCGAATCGGCCAGGACTCGCTCCCATACAACAATACTGAGCGAACGGACGCGCTGTAAACTCGGCCCTTTAGTGAGAATGAGACGTCGCGACGACGCCACAAGTGCCTCAGATTGACAAATGCTGATCGAGCTTTAGCGATGCGAAGCGAAACTTCTTTGTTGATTGTGCCGTCAGCGGAAACACAGCTCCCAATGTAGACGAAACTATCTACCTGTTCAAGTTGTGCACCTTGGAGAGTGAGCACGGGTGCAGGTGAAAGCCAATCCTTGAGCAGTACTTTACACTTCGATGGGGCGAAGCTCATGCCATACTTAGATGCTTCAACCGCCAAACGATCCAGAATGAGTTGCATACCCTGAGGATCGTCACCAAGTAAGGCGATATCATCAGCATAATCTAAGTCGGTCGCGCGCTCACCCGGTAGAAGCTCTAGGCCAAAATGTTGGAAACCTTCTAGGGCATTCGACAGAACGTCTTCGATTGCGAAGTTGAAGAGGAATGGGGACATAGGGCAGCCCTGTCGCACACCGCTATTGACAGCGAATTGTGAGGAAAGCTTGCCATAGACCCTCACTCTGCCGGATGTGTGAAGGTAAAGTGCTCGTAAGATGGCGATATATTTCTCTGGCACCCCGTTCTTTAGTAAGCAACGCCATAAAGCAGGTCGATCAACGGAGTCAAAAGCGGCACGTATGTCTAGAAATGCAACGATAGTGGGCCTGTGATAAATGGGGCGATGTTCAAGGAGTTGGCGGAGCTTGAAGATTTGATCCACGCATCCGCGGCCAGGACGGAAACCAGCTTGTTCTTCACGGTAGTACGATTCACGTACTGGGGATAGTCTATGAAGTAGAATGGATGCCAACAGCTTAGAGGCAACCGAAATAAGACTAATCCCGCGATGATTTGCACATGAAGTGCGAGCGCCTTTCTTGAAAATTGGGACAATAACTGATTCGCCTCAAGAGGGAGGCACTTTCTCTTCATGCCAAATTTTTGCGAACAGCGCGGTTAGCTGGTTAATGATTGCCATACCGCCATACTTGAATAGCTCCGGAGGGAGTCCGTCTAAGCCGGCAGCCTTGAAGCGCTTCAAGCGTCGAATCTCGAGGCAGACTTCTGCTTCGCTGGGTGGATTCAATGGGACTAGCCAAGGTGGACAGCAAGGTGTACTGCATGTACTGATGGATGGTGGAGGCCAGTTGAACTGCGAGTGAAAGTGCTCGGCCCAGCAGTCCATACGCCTCTGTTGGTTGGTGATCGGAGACTCATCCAGCTCACAAATGACCTCACTGACACCAGGCTTCCTGAGGCCAGTGGACCGAATGAGTTGGAAAAGCCTGCGAGTGTTACCAGAGAGGGCAGCAGTCTCCATCTCTAAAGCACGCTCAGACCACCATGTCTCGCGATCTTTGCGGAGGCTTTGCTTAAGCAGCCGGTTGGTAGAACGGCGCTGCTCGTTACAATCTGATTCCGCGGAGATATCTTTGCGGCGTTCGAAGAGCTCCAGAGAACGAGCAGAGATCCAAGACTTCAAAGGGCGTCGAGTTAGACCGCAGCATGACTGTCCGGAAATGGTCAGCGCTTTCCGTATACAAGTCCAGTGTTGTTCCACTTCTCGCGGTGGATTGCAACTGAGTGCATATGCCAGTGAAGACTGATAGCTCTCCTGGACAGAGGAATCAGTTAATCTGTTTACATCAATCTTGCGGCGCTTCGTGTTTCGGGATCCTCCAAAACACATACAGATTTTCGCGCAGACCAGAGCATGATCTGAATCAACGAAAGTGGACCAAAAGGACCTGCAGTTTAGTACGCTGCCGCGCCATCTGAAGCTAATCGCAATGTGATCAATTTGAGACCACGGTTGTGTTGAAGAAGGGGGACGCCAAGTTGCGGAACGCTTCTTCGTACGCCTGAAGCTTGTGCTCGAGAGAAACAGACGGTTGTCCTCGCACAATGTGAGAAGTCTCTCTCCGTTATCAGAGCGGTTCTCATCGAGCGCGTGATGACCACCAAGGTGGCGTTCGTATGGTAACAGGCGGCCAACCCGTGCATTAAAATCCCCAGCAAGGATAACGACATCCGACTTTTTAGCATTAGGCAAGAGCTGTTGTAGATCTCGGTAGAAATCGTCCTTGACCGAGTCGCTACTGCAGTCAGTTGGAGCGTAAACAGAGATCACAAACAAGTTGCGTCTCTGTTCGCGTTGCCTGTTGATTCTACATGAACCCCGAAGCCGAACTGCACATAGTCGGCTGTTAATCGGGAACCAGTCCAGTAGTGCCGCCTCGGCCTTGCCACTCAGTGCTATACCTACACCAGCCAAACCCGCTGAGCTTGCTTCTGGATCTCCAGAAAGACGCAGGTGATATCTGGCTTCGTGGTCAGTGGGGGATGTCAATGTAAGCACAGTGCTGGGATCTTGCAATCGGGTTTCTGAAAGGCAGCAGACATCAATGTCTAGGGAATCTAGGGTGCGCGCTAGACCGGCTTGCTGTCCAATCTGCATGAGCGTCCGGACGTTGAAGCACGCCAGACGGAACGAGGATCGGGGACGAAGGAGAGCCACAGGTTGCATTCCTTGATCTGCGGAGCAACCGGAATCGCAGCCAGATTGTTGAACAGATGAATCGGGTAACCGAAAGTGAGGATTGTTAGCAAACAAACAATTGGCGTGTGATGGAGTAGCGTGAAAGTGAGTAGCAGGAACAGTAGCTGATAAGCGCGTTGTAGTACAGTCCATGGTTTTGTGAGAGGGCGTGATACTACCCGGTTGCCCAAGCCGAAGTAGGGAGTTGACTTGGGGGACTCCACCCCGAGCCTTTGGCTAAATAACCTACCCGCAAGGCAGCGGGGCGAATTTAGGGGATCGCGCCCATTGGGAGGCGTTGACTGAATGATCAGCTCATGCCCATTGTTTGGTAGATTATCAAACAGGGGCCCAATACTCCCCATGAAGTCAGCACAATTGCTGGAATACAACGCACCACGGAGGTGGAACATTGTCGCCGAACACTTTGCTGGAACGGGGTACACCCGAACCACCCAGCTGGCACCACGGGGAGGCAGTTCGGCAAGCCAGCCTGTCTCATCGCTACTACCAACGATAACCATTGTGTTATAAGGGATGAGGCTAAAGCAACCTGAAACGCGAGTTTACTAACGCATTCTTGTCGCTGTTTTAAATAAGTTTAAGGCAATCATCTTAATATTTTTAAGAGGCGGAATTGATTTTGTTTGACTGATCGCAACATCCAAGACAAGAACAACATGGCAGGGACAACTATGATATATTGTATGATATATCTTGTATTATTAATATAACAGACCTACAACCATTAGATATTTGCCTATCAGGGAACACTGTAACCTGCACTATTACAGCTTGGTAAATTCATTGGTTATGGAAAATTCACAATGAATTCGTTTTACTTTTTCTTTCGAATACAGTGGGAATTTAATGTTAGTTTCCCAGGTCCCGTTGAAAAGCGACTCTAGCTGGAGATTGCGATCGCTTCTCGCCTTCGCGATGTTGACTCCATCGTTCCAATCGGCGACCTGTAGCACCATACCAGCGAACAGGTGTGGTATGTAAACGACAAAATTCGCCTGAAAGTGTTGAGATACGCGTCTTCACTGGATCCAACTCGGCAACAAGTAAACTTGTCGATATTAATATTACACACCTCAGCAATAGCGCTTCCATCTCAAAGCAGCTACAACGGCAAACATACCGAGAACCAAAGGGATAGGCTTCAAAGCGACTGAGTTAAGAAGTGACGTTACCTCAATGTACAGCGGGGTTTAGGACAAGCAAAATGATGAAGTTGGACAATCGTACCGAATATAACGGCTATTGAATGAGCGCTAAAATAAAATGAGGTGAATCTGTCTAGGGCCGGCCCGTTGCCTTAAGATCACAGGGCTGTCTTGTGATCCGAAGGCGCGGGTTCGAGTCCGCTTTTAAATCGGGCGACCCTCGCCGTAGTCCTAGCCCACATGCTACTAGTGGTGGTTGCGCGACAGCAAAGCGTCGGTACTGCGTACCGGCGTACATATGATGCCTAATCTGTTTGGAGTATTCGGCAAAAAGTCACCAATCCATTGGGGCGAAGGTAGGGGCTGTCAGATAATCGTACTTGATGCGGAATATAATGGAAGGCCACCTGGTATATGGGTGGGTGGGTAACACTCTTCTTTGACTCGCAGCATCGTTCGAACGGCAAAAACTCAATTTCACGTTAGACTTAATGCGCTCGCTCGTCACTCAGCAATATTCTAATAGTTTAATAGAAGGACCGTTGAAGCACAAGAAAACAGAATGATAAATGCAGTACAGTGGTATTTAGGCATGTAGGTGTACTTAGTATAAACACAGAAATTGTTGGCGGTTTTGAGCAGGGGGAACACATTGAAATGATCTGAACTCAGGGCATCCATGTAGACTCTACAATCTACACCGAAATCCCAACCGGATTTTTCAATTACTGCTAATGATTTGATATACTCCATGGTTTTCCCTATCCGAACTCCATTCGCTATGGGCGATTTTAGGACTTATAACGTTACGCCTGCAGTATCCACCGAACTTGGGCCCGTTGAGCCCACAGCGATCCTTCGTGAAGCAGCAGATCTAAGAACCTGCCTTCCGCCTGCGGATAATTGATGACTGAGATTGCTCCCTCAATCGCATTGCTCTCAGCTATCAAACAAACTTTTCGAACGTCACTTTTATACAAACCGTCTGCAGGCTTGTTATCTAGTGATCTCTACACCACGTGTCTTTGAATCCTATTCTGCACTGACTAAGATTATCTGACAAGCCTTTCCTCCGTGACGATGGATCTGTGCCTCATTTACTCAGTGCTCCAGGCATATTCGCCTCATGTCACATCAGCACTCACCCAATATTCGCTCCAAATGATGTCAATCTTCGCCACATGTTTCGCTGGCGCGAAATCACTCGTCCCGAATGGCAGCTGTGCGTTCAGCCCTGGTGTACGGTCGCGAAACCTGTCCCGTCCTTCGACAAACAAAGTGGCTAGTTACATTCGATCAACACTGCTTTCGCAAGTTAGCTAATCTCTGATGGAAACACCGAGTTGGTAATGTACGTGTTCGACGTCTCATATTTGATTCGGGCATGACGAGTGTACCGTTCAGCACCATTATCTCACGCACCAGGCTCCGATGCCTAGACCACGTGTTGCGCATGGCAGCACCCCAGCACCGAATTGTCTTCAACGCACTAAGACAGAGGTTCCCATAATCTTTGGCCGCTAAGTTTGTAGCACGTGGCTCATTGATGGATTACTGAGCCTTCGAGTAATTTGAGCGAAACGCACTAGGTGATATCCTAGCATGTGTGGACTTAAAATATTTTTGTATCTCACCCTGGTTAGGCTAATCAATATTGTGATGGAACTTTAATAGATAACAAAACCTTCCATTCAGCTCAGCTGACAAAATACGATCGTGGCACCGAAGTGCAATGGATCCAGTTGCCACGACTCGCGACTCAGAGATAATAGTAAATAATAACGGTGAGAAAATGGGGTGGAACACAAACAGAATGCACAAAAAATGGAGTTACGCAAAATGATAAAATAACTGTGGATGGAATGTTGACAGCCAAATGCAGGAGCGCCACTGAGTGCATTCCTACGAGACTGGACCTTAATATGGTGTGGCGGTTTACACACTTCTTCGAACTATTGGGCTATACTAGCTAATACCCTCGGGCCCCTCGAGAGTTACTCCTATCTGATTGGTCAGTGGTTAGAGGTCAGACGGTCTCAGTTCCCTGGCACTCCGTGTTGAGGGTTGGAGATGGGATGGCGTCCGTCTTTCTAAAACTGGATCGTTATCATATTCTTGCTACCTTGCGGTCAGGCTTTTGAATCAAACGCTTTAGTTGGGAACTCTAATCGTTCTGCTGTCTAGGTCTTGGTCTTCTGGCAGTACCCTAATTTACGTGCAATTATGAGGTAGTGATTTTGTCATCAGTTTCGGGACACATCTTGCATCGTCCGTCGAACAGTCTCAAGGTGATCGCCTTATCTCTTGCACACAGCAGGGTTGCTAAGCTAAAGCATACCATTGCAGATACATCATTACTTTGCCACCTGTTTCTCTCAACGCCCTCACTACCCCATTTCTAAGGTTACTTCTACAGTTTTCGGTCTAATTGACGGCATTTGCAATACCATTGGTGGTCTGCTATTCCCAGTTACACTTCAGCAGCATCCTTTGGACTCGTATCATACACAACCCTTAAGTAGGCCACACTACCATGTTTCGGTGACGGCATTCAACGTTCGTACCCTAAGACAGATAGGTCAGCAGGTTTCACGTACACACTCATTGAACACACTAAGCGTCGGGGTGTGTTGCGCGTCAGAAACTAGGGTCAGTGACTCTCATGTGGCTATCGGACTAACTGGGTCCAGCCTGTCCTCTCGTCATCGGTTGCACTCATCTGCAAATACTGATGCAACAGCCACAGGTCTAGCTAGGGTGGGCGTTCCCCACAGCTCCAAGAATGGGTCATCGTTGATTGATTGAATTCCCGTGATGAGCAACGACGGTTAGTACACGTAGCTGCGCTAGACCCTGTATGTTAGTTGTTCCTACTCACACTGCCACCAACTGGAGCCCTGAAACAATCAAGGCTGCTTTTTAGTGCGAGCACAACCCATTGCTTTACAGCGTTACCAATTCAGATATCGTTCTAGCTATTTGAGATCTGAGCTCCTCAGAAAATTACCTAACAAGTTTGGGTAACGGCGAGCGTTTGTTGCAGCTGTGCACCGGGCACCGCCTATTTCGTAGCAGAGCGACATTCAGGCACAGTACGAGTCCTCCGGTAGGTGACTAGTGATTAACTCAACTCGACTACCTCGCCATAACTTTCAGGTGACATAGTTCCATCCTAGACTGTCACTCTATCCGGAACACATATTTTAATTCTGATCATGCCCTGGTTCAGTGCCGGTTTTCTCTTAGCTTGTCCGTGAAGCGTATTAAACAAGTCTCTCGACTGATAACTGGGAACTTATTTAAATCCTCTGTCAAGCAAAATTTCCAATTTCACCAGACTTTTACCCAATGACTCAAACGATATCGAGTTTCATTGGAATGGTATCTCTGCCGCCTTGCACGACACTGTAGCATCTGTTTGCGGCACAGTCAGTCTTCACCGCACCAGTCAGTAGATATTCGACAGGTCTGTAAACCTGTTGAAATCCAGAAGAATATTCCCTGCTGGCTCCGGACACAACGTGACCAGACGGTTGATTAAACGCTACTTGAAACAGAACTCGCATGCTGACAGGGAAGCATGGTGGATCCGAATTAGGGGGCAACTGCAGGGGACGATTACCGCGGACTCTTCCACCTGATCCTCACCACTGCTGCAGGGTAGTTCTGCGTCAGCGAGACAGCGACAGTACCGGTTTGCTGTTTCCCTATAAGGAGCCTTGCCTACCTCCTTGAACGTACCTGTTTCGTAAGCACTTCAATTAGCCTTCTGTTTCTTGGCTCTTCCTACTTTGGTGATGTAGGCTGATTCTTGACCGTTTAGTTTAGAGGCCCCATCGGTGGCTGAGGCCCGAAACGCGGTCATAGCTCTCATTTGTTTTCGCCCTTAATCGAAATCTCTTGTACCTTCGTTGTTCAAGGGTGAAGGTAAGGTCCTTAAAGCACTGATCTACTGTTTGGGTAGAAATGGAATAAAGATTGGGTATTGATCATAGTGGCAATATACAAGGACAGTCACGCCGGCTCGGTTAAACACAGGTGGACCGGCCTGATACTGGTAGTGACACTTCACTTCAGAAGGAAATTCCCGGGTGATTGAAAAGCAAACCGCTTTCCGTGCGGGACGAGACTGTTTAGACCGTATGCTGTCTGTGGTAGGTTCCGGAACAGCGAAAATATCTATTCTCGTTTTTAAATAGTGCGTTCGACTCAGTCGATCGTTCCATGCTCTTCGACTTACTTGTTCGGAAGATCGTTCTCATTAAGTCTGTGAACCTACTTGGTGCTCTCTACTCGAACACTGATAGTCGCGCCAGGGTATACGGGTAATATCGGATGTCTTTCCGGTAACAGCTAGTGTTCTTCAAGCTTGTCCGATTTCTCCATTTTCGTTTAGCTTTATCGTTGACTCCATCACAGAGTGTTCTCTAAAGTAATCTCACAGCGGGGAGGATTGGAATGATGTCTGGTGGAAAACTAATAGATCTGAACTGTATACACGGCATCCTCTTACTATTTGACAGCAGCGAGGCAACTCAGTCAACCCTAAATTGTAGTGGCCTGACATGGGGATGTCCAACACCTTTAAAATGCAAAGTGCTGTTCATGATGTATTTGGTGCTGAGTTGTCTGCGTGGTAATGGCTGATTATGATGCGGGGCAGTGAAGGCCGCAACGAAGCTGTCTCACCGTTGCCGCCTTATCTTTACATGATACCAGGCCAGTGACTTAAGGGATTACGCGCTTGCCTTGTAACTTCGAAGCCACCGGTTTGAATCCGCGTGTGCCCACGACCTTAGAATATACACAGTCCACGCGCGACCGATGTTTGTCGCGTGGCCGCGAAGCGTCGGATCGGCTTACTGGTAGCGCCTTTTTACATAATAGACAGCCGTGTGAACGTGGCTTGTTAGCAGGGTGTAAGCGTTTTGTCTCTGTTTACTTAGGATATTCAAGTTCTACATCAGATCTCCATGTTTCTTTTTGTTATTCTTCATTCCATAAGTCTGTGGTTGCGTAACAGCAAGGCATCAACTCAAATGACTGATGTACTTTTGTTGTTGTCATTGCTGTTGCTGTTGTCATTTCGCGCCTTATCTGACACGTCCTCTAAATACTGATGTGGGCTATCTCAAAAGCGCATCCACGAATACGCACCCATTGACCTAACCGAATTTCATATTCACTTTCTTAATGTTTTTAGGCCACTTCATCGGCTGGCCACATCGCAACTTTGTCTAACTTGGTGTAGCGACAACCTGGAATGCACGTTATGGAAGACCCTCAACAAGCTTGCGCATGACATGAGTTAACCAACGTTACTGATTGATCTTTAACCAACACACTACAGAGAGGTATCAGAGTGTTTCTTGCCCAACACCAATTGGTGGACCTCACTACTGCTTACCCGGTGGTCCCGCCATAGGTGCGCAGTACTTCGCATCACCAGGGATCAAAGGCGGCCAACCGTTTAAGGCATCCCGTGAAAACTAGTTACGTCTCTGATCCATACAGCAACACGGCCGTTATCACACTCAGTCTTTAAATGACAAGCTAATATCTCGCTTGCTCTTTGGATTATTAAGCCTCTTAATTACTACACGGGTTTTTCTGTTGCGTGAAACAAACCGTCACTTAATGTGACCATGAGAGGTGATATAACTAGTCAGGTAAGTGGGCGGATCGCCCATTTTCAGCGGCTGTTGGTTGGTAGCAAGAACCCGTGGTGTATAAGCCCAGTCGGGCGATTATAAGTTGCACTTTGAAGGTGCAGCATACATGTTAAAGCGCACAGCTCTACATGTCAGCCTATTCAGTAGTGCTTGCATTTCACTACATCCGACCTGAAGCGAAATAAGTCATCTGCATAGTCAACGTTTATCAGCAGGTCACCTAACAGAACCTTCACTCCAACTGAGTTTAAAAGAACTGAGTCATTTATGACAACTTCAATCTTAGTTGAAGGGGACGGATGTCGGCCAGTGGACGAAAAAATACCAATTTGCTTGCCTTGTAATCCAAAGGTCGCCGGTTTCAATCTGCGTAGATGCGTGCGGCGTTGCGGTATACCTGGCGTGGTAGTCACATTGCAGCAAAGTGTCGATACTGTGTGCCGGCGTACCGCTAATGCATTTGTTTTCCTTTTTGTGATGAAAATGATGTACAAATGTTTTGGCGAATCTCACTTTTCGTGGGGATTTCGAGAGTTTTCCTTAGGCCTTTACTTGGCTTGGGATTCGCGACAGAAAGGTTTCTGTATGGAAAAGGAGTTTCTCTGGCACGCCCTTTATTGATAGGCAATGCCACAGACTGACATGCTCAGCAAGCTAGAACGCGGCTTTCGGGTCAAGGAAAACCACCCTAGTCATCCGCCTGCAAGTTTATCTCTTTTCTAACACTTGTCGAATAGATATATGGGTAATGCAGCTACGACCAAGGTGAAAGGTAGTTTAGCTCCCAATGAGTAAGCTCTAACAAGTACCAGCGAGTCGTTGCACAGTTGCAGAACTCAGTTCTTCATGGACAAGCGTTTATTCGGCAATGAGCTCAACAAAAATTACAGCATGTTTAGTAAGTCAAACTCCTCGATATAGATTGCACTTTCAAGTCCATAACTAACGACTCTTCTGAGTCGATGAGGTTCCTCCTTTGCTTTAGCTAAACAAACGGTGAATCACTCACACGAATATCGGCCAATCCGAGTCTAGTAGTGGAATTCGTCACGCTCGGCTCCCATTGGCTGCTTGGCTCACTCGGTTGGTCTATCTGTTCACTCTTATTCGACACTACCATCACATGCAGTATGGTATCTAACAGAATTTTGAAGGCAATGGAAATAAGGATAATACACGGATGATTTTTGCACAAAGTCCGTTGATCCCCTTTAAATATAGCTACGATAGTTGATAGTCGCCAGTCTGAAGGCGCCTCTTCGTTATTAAAGTTAGCAGCAGATGCCTGTTAAAAGGAAAGGACCGGGTTTTGCAAAATAGTAACGAACTAGTTGAGCTCCAACTTATTTAAGAAGGAGCTTGGTCGGTTCTAACAGGGCATAAACAGCGCAAATTTATTGTGATCTCGGGTGCGTGGGACCTTTAGAATAAAATTACAGGAGATATTGTTTCACCGACATTGTCTATCCATCTAAACCGGCTCGGGACATTGACTTTGCTGTTACCAGCGTCGAAGTGATTCGCTTTAATTCGAACTGATGTTGGTGACTTAAGCAAACGACCTCCTCAACATCAGTGTTGCAAGGTGATGGATACTTAATTGTGGTTAATCTGTCCACCGTAATACGGTCTGTATCCTTTCACTACAGTGATACTTTAGTGGCTATCGCCCTTGGACGCATCATCTATACCTTTAAACACTCAGTGCAACGTAACACAACTGTCGAACAGACTGTAGCCTTATTGATCACAGGCAAAATTATTTGGTTAGCTACCCATCCTACAGAGTAAGGCCTGGTGAAAACACACGAGTAATAATAATGATAATAAGGCTCGTTTCACTACAACGCAAATCAGTCCTCCTAGCCCTGTTTTATCTTGTATTTACGTTCGCTCAGTTATTTGGACTGAACACATGGGACCATTGTCGTCGTCATTGGAACATAGATTTAACCTGACTCAGTCGCTACTGATTAGTGCCGCTTTTTTGAATCAGTGCGTCGACCAGATTCGTTTTTATCTCAAAATTCTTATGCCCCAACTTCTGAGGCTGACAATGACAGACTGGTCCCTCATGGCGAAAAGCCTGTCTTCCTTTTTCTAATCCATTTTGTCGTCAGAGTACAGCGTAGCTGACCTCGATCTCTTCACTTCTGAATTTGAAATTCTGTCAGGAGATAAATGATAAACATAGAGAATGCAAACGATATTCCTATCATGGGATCAGACTCAACCTAGTGCACACTTCTACACAGATTGTAGTACGTTTCGTTACCACTTTCAGAAATCCAAAGCTCAGGTTTTGGCTTACACGAATCTAACGACGACCAACTGGTTGACTCAAATGTTCAGCCGGTTGAATTGACCACGTCGCAGAATCACTACTGATGGTCAATTCACCAAACAGGCTACCGTGTGCATCGGCCGTTGACCGAAAGTACTGTCGGCCTGCGCTTTAATCCTGCAGTCGCTGGTTCAGATCCGTGTAGATTCGAGTGCCCCTACATTCTACCCGGCCGTCGCGCGACTAGTGGTGGTCGTATCACAGAATCATTAGTGCAGTGTGCCGGCGTACTGGTGATACCGCTCTCTCTCTCTCTCTCTCCGAAGTATGTACTAAGCTAGAAGTAACTTGTGGCCTTTGCACATTGGTCAAGCGTATGAATACAGTATTACGTTAACACTAATGTAACTATCTTAATACGGTATGTAGCCGTTGTGCACTGTTGACTTCATGGGGTTGACAATTTCCGTGAATTGTTGTCCGCAATTTATTGAACATGTCCGATAAGCATACCAGTCGACTGAAAAGTACATCCACCAGTTGTTGTCTAATACCTAATCGGTAGCACCCTATTGAAGCGCCTATTCACCTTGCATCACCCACATTAGTAGGGTTATGTTCTCTATGTACACATTGGCTCTCTACCATCCTGCACATTATTTGTCATTGTTACCTCGAGCTAGATGCTTGTCCAGGATGAGCAATTGATGACACTGCACAAAGCCCGAAGACTTGATCGGGCCCGCACATCATATTTCCTTGAACGGGTTACTACCGATTCTGAAAACTAGATATATTAAGTATGCACTTGAAGAATCTTTCCAACGGAGCGGTGATGTTTAAAGTTTCAACCGACTTGAATGCCAACTCAGTTTAATAGGTCAACCCAGTGCGTTGCATATTCTCATAAGTTTTACACCCTCAGTTTGTAAGACACCGCTGCATGATTGGGTGGACGTTTCACGGATTCTCATAGCTGCTGAGCCACCACTCGAATTGGCCAGTGAGTTAACTAATCTAGCTCGTTGTTACACCTCCGGTGGTCAACTCACGAAAAATGTTACGAGGGAAAACTGTTTATTGATTAATCGCAAATTACCCAATCCTACAGTGCGGAGTCATTATGCGTTTCTGTCTGTGGTTAAAAGACTAGCTAATCACCTGCCTGTGAATACTGGTACCTGTGCAATAACGGCCATACCTGTTGCTGGTACAAATCGTATTAGGATGTGCTACAGCTATTGTATTAAGCAGTAAACCATCTGATGCAGGTATAGACCGTAGGTTGCGCTTCAACCGCCTCCGCTGACCTGATCTTGTCTTTTGTATGCTTCATTCATTCAACACGTTAGCTAAATGTGGGAAACACCTCACCTACTGTGTAGCATTATTTGAGAAAGGAAAAAGGACGTGACATAGGCACTTCAGCTGATTGACTAGTAACGAATGGACATCGTTCCGGAGAACTGGCGGTGGGCTTATGTGTCGCAAAAAGTTATATTGTGTCAGAAATGAGATCGTAGTTGAAGGGAGACGGGAAGGACGAAGTGACTCACAACAAAAACGCCGCTGAGGTTGGCCCCTAGTCATCTCAACATGTGTATCCCGCCAAACGTGTACACCGTCGTTCGGGCCCCAACCAGCGAACCGAAAGTCTCCATCCGAGGCCAACTTCGAACTAAGGGCTTTCATACTTCTAGATCATCATCATCATCATACACGTTAGCCAGAGGTTGGGAACACCTCAGCTACTGTGCCGCAATACATAGAAAAAAGGAGAAAAAAGCAACTGGTGCAAGCCGGCTGAGCTACCGGTAACGGATGGGCATCGTTCCGGTAAGCTACCAGCCGGCTACTGTGCATCAAAAAAATTACTATGCATAATTATATAAGGCTAAATAATGAGATCGTGGTTGGAGGGGGAGGCTAAGAGGGATGGGGTGGGACAAAGAAACTCACAGCACGAACGCCACTGAGGTCGGCTCCTTGCCATGTCAGCAAGTGTGTCCAACCAAACGTGTTCATCGTCTTTCGGACCCCAACCAGGGAGCCGAGACGCTCCAACCAAGGCCAGCTCAGAAGTGAGGGCCTTCATTCCTCTCGACCAAGTCATCGCTTGGCCACCCCTCCTCTTCTTCCATCCACACCCCCGGCGCGCAAATAACGCACGTCGCGGGAGTCGGTGGGCTGGCATGCGTAACACGTGGCCCAGCCATCGGAGCCTGGTGCGTGAAATAACGGTGCTGAGCGGTTCAGTTCCTTTTCCTGTGCCGTAAACAAGGCGTCGAACACGCTCGTTGCTCACGCGGTGTTCCCACCAGATGTGAGCTAAATTGCGAAGGCACCGGTGGTCGAACGTAACTAGCCTCTTCAGGTCCGTTGCTTTAAGGGGCCAGGTTTCACAACCGTACAGTAGGGTCGAACGTACCGCTGCATTGTACACTCTACCCTTCAGGGCGAGAGTGATGTCGCGCCGCCGCCATAAGTGGCGAAGGTTAGCAAAAGCGCCCCGAGCTTTTGCTATACGGTTCGTGATCTCATCTTCAATCCCACGGGCGCTGATACAACTTCCCAGGTAGTTGAATTTTTGAACGACTTCTAGCTGATCCCCACCAAGGGTCAGCGAAGGAGGCGGTCCAGACCAATCTTGGAGGAACGCTTTGCACTTCGAGGGTGCGAAGCAAAGCCCGAAGTGACGGACAGCTAGTGCTAATCTGTCCAGTGCCGCTTGGCACGTCTGGGAGCTGTCACAGATTAGGGCAATATCATCAGCATACTCTAAGTCAAGAAGTCGTTCTCCTGGGAGCAGATCCACACCTTCTAAGTCGTGTCCTGTGAACGCGATTTCCATGACTTCGTCAACAGCGAAGTTGAAGAGGAAAGGTGACAGCGGGCATCCTTGTCTCACACCGCTGGAGATATTAAAGGGCGACGACAACTTGCCGTAAGCCCTCACTCTGCCCGAGCTACGCGCATATAATGCTCGGATAATATTCACATATTTCTCAGGTACACCTTTCCTGAGTAGACAGTCCCAAAGTGCAAGTCTATCCACAGAATCGAATGCACCTTTGATATCGAGGAACACGACAACGGTGGGCCGCCAATATATGTGACGGTGCTCCAACAACTGACGCAAGGTGAAGATGTGGTCAATGCAGCCGCGACCTCGACGAAACCCGGCTTGCTCTTCACGAATCTGGCTTTCACGCGTGCCAGTCAGTCTGTGAAGGATGACAGAGGCAAGCAATTTGGAGGCGATGGAGATCAGACTGATTCCTCTATGGCTGCCGCATTCCGATCATGAGCCTCCCTTGAAAATTGGGACTATGACGGAGCGGCTCCAGTCGGTTGGGACAGTTTCCTGCTCCCACAGTTTAACTAGTAATTCGTGTAAATTATCCACAAGAGCAGGTCCCCCGAATTTGAAGAGGGCTGGAGGAAGATCATCAGGTCCCGCGGCTTTATTTAACTTCAACAGTCCGATCTCACGTTCGACTTCTGAGCGAGAGGGTGGATCCAAAGGGACAGCCCACGGAGCGGGGCGATCAGTGGCCGGCGAGAAAGCTAACAATTCCGACCGATTAAATTGCCTTTCAAAGTGCTCAGCCCAACGCTCCAAGCGTTTTGACAAGTTGTGGATAGGCTGTCCACTCTCGTCACAAATTGTTTCACTAACACCAGGTCTCCTGCTGCCCGTTTCCCGTATGAGACAGAATAACTTACGATGGTTACCAAGGGCAGCGGCCATTTCCATCTCTGTTGCACGATGAGACCACCAGGATTCGCGGTCTCTCTTCAGGCTAGCACGGAGTTTCGCCCTGAGCTCTTTGCGAGTTTCATTGTGTTCGCTTCCAGCCGGAATGTGCCGGCGAGCATCGATAAGTTCCAGAGACTGTGTAGAGACCCAATGTCCATGTTGGCGATTAGACATACCACATGAGGATTTTCCTGCTGCTAGTAAGGTCTGGTTAATATGAGACCAGTGACCTTCAATTGCATCCAGTGAGCGTTTATCCAACTCGCATGACAGCGTACTTTGATAGGCATTCAGAACAGCTGGCTTCGCCAGTTGGCTGGTGTCAATGCGCTCACAACGTCGTCTTGGGCGTCCGGCAAAGCGCATCCGCAGGTCAGCACATGCAAGTGCATGATCGGTGTCCACACCTGTGCTCCAAATCGAGCGACAGTTCTGGATGCAGCCTCTCCAGCGGTAACTTATCGCAATGTGATCGATTTGCGTCCAAGGCTGCTTCGACGCTGGTGGGCGCCAAGTCACCCTCCGGCGGGTGCTGTGTCGGAAATTAGTGCTCGCAAGAAATAAGCGAGCATCCTCACACAAATGAAGTAACCGCTCACTGTTATCATTACGGGAGCCTACACCATGTTGGCCGCCCAAATGCAGCTCATCAGTGGATAATTTTCCAACTTGAGCGTTCAGATCCCCAGCCAGCACTACAGTGTCCGAGCTTCTTCTGTGGCTAAGGAGCTCGTTCATTTGACGATAGAAGTCGTCTTTTACTGAGTCATCGCTACAGTTTGTCGGTGCATAGGCAGCGATAACGAATAGACACCTGTTAGTCCCACGCGACTTCGAAGTTTTGAACGAGCCAGCCAATCGGACCGCACACATCCGGCTACTGATTGGAATCCAATCAACCAGAGCAGTTTCAGCCCGGGGACTCAGGGCAATAGCAACACCGGCTTGGCCGGTGCTCGAAGCTGCATCGTCACCGGATAGGCGCAATGAGAAAGTGCTGCTAGTGTCACCTGAAGGGGATCGCAGAGTGAGCACAGAGCTCGAGTCTTGCAGGCGGGTCTCCGATAAGCAGCAGATATCGATTGAGAGGGTCTCTAATGTTCGGGCAAGTGCTGCCTGTTGACCGATCTGAAGCAGTGTGCGAACATTGAGGCATGCCAATCTGAAGGAGGATCGAGGGCTCCAAATGGAAGCCGATGAACTGGGCTTGACCGCTTGCTTGGACATGAGCCTGTTGACAGGGCAGGAATGACGCTCCGCGTTCACATGTGAGTTGAAACTAAAAGACAAGCGACTATTGAAGCAAGGTGGGGGAGGGCCGAGAATTGGGGGGTTGAAAACAGGGGGATAAAAGTGAAGCTGGAACGGGACGATAAGGGTGAAAAAGCGTAAGAGAGGGAATAAGAAGACGGGAAGGCTTGAGCAGTAGCATCCAAACCCCTATCCACCCTGCCCGATGCAGCAGATAGGGCACCGTTGATTATCCTCTGCGGTGGCCAGAGCATCAGAAATTTGTTTGAAGTGTGATTCATTGTATTGCGTGGGCAGGATACTGTCAGGTTGCCCAGGCCTAGACAGGAGAACGATTAGGGTTCTCAACCAAAGCCTTTGGTTCAAAAACCTGTCCGCAAGGCAGCGGGTTTGGCATTGGGCTACAAGGAGTCCGTTTTAAGGAATAAGGAGCCACCCTCATCCCAACCTGGAGGACCAGGAGGCTGAGTTTGTCTGGCCTCTAACCATTGACCAATCTGGTATGAGTGGCTCTGAAGGTGCAAAAATGCACCACCCAGTATAGCTGAATGGATCACTGAGGCACACAAACCATCGCACCACGGTAAGGTCCAGCCTTATTGCGATGGTCATACTTCTAGACCATGTCGTCAGTTGGCCTCCCCTCCTCTTCTTCCATCCACACCCACGGTGCGCAAACAACGCACGTCACGGGAGTCGGGCGCTCGCATACGCGACACCTGGTCCAACCATCGGAGCTTAGTTCGTGAAATGACTGTGCTGAACGGTCCACTTACAGTTTTCAAATACTGCACTTAGTTGATTGAAATCCCACGGTAGTCAACCGATGACGTAGTGTAATGACTTGAATAACTTGGGAAAAACATTCAGGCAGGCTGATGCGTGACATCTTCCTGAGCATAGCTCAACGGGTCGGCCGCATCAGTGGTTAAAGACCATGTTTAATATGTCGCTGTTAAGATGTCAACGGCGCACCCACTTTTGGCCACTAACATTGGACTATCAGTCTTTCGATCCGACATACTTAACATTTTCTACTCACTCTCCCCTCCATTATCTGCTAGTAGTTTCTTCCTCATTGTACTACCGCCAACTCGTCTACTTCGCGAATCCGCCACTGATAGCTGAATGCACGGCACTTCGGGTTATAGATACTTGACTTAATTCTTTCATCGGTTTTATGACCATCTGACAACGTATTTCCAGCATGCATATAAATACACTATGTTTCATGCTCAGCAATTTCTCAACACCGCTGGCTAGCCGAACAACCTCGTGGTGCAAGCTGGGTGGTTCGAGTTTACTCCGCTCCAGCAATTAGTTCGCGGCAGTGTTCCAGAACGTGGTGAATTTTCGCCTGACAAGCGATCTTCCCATAAAAAGCCACAAACGTCTGTTTTACAACACTGCGACGGTTGTGACTCACCACCAACTAAAGTCACTGCCTCTCTCTTATCCGAACAATCGTATCCAATCCATAGACTTCAAGTATCCCTTCTGACACTGGTGACGCGATCAAACACAGTCAAAAGTGCAGCAACACTTGAACCCAAGCAACACAGCTACACACACATGCACCTGGTTGGCCGTATCCGTTTTTGGATTTGCCTGCCACTGCGACCTCCATTGGACAGCCACAGGATACCTGCGCCTACAGAGGGACCATGAGTGCCTTACTCTGCACCACCCACAGCTCCATCCACACACCCCATATCCAGTGTAAACCCGAAGGAATAAGACCGGGAGGCATACGGATGGAAACCACATCAACGGAGCCGGCCCACACTCCTTCACAAGCAAACACAAGCACACTGTATTTGGGGAATCAAGCGCACAGAAGGCAGTGACTGGACCGTAGTCTGCTCCACACTGAGTGCATGGAATCACTATTTGTACCTAACACGGCCACAAGGACAGTGCACCCCGTCTCCAATTCTCTCCTGGAACCAGCACGGACGGGATAGTGGGTAATAGACAGGTAGGCACCTTGTCAACATGCACATCAAGCGCAGCCACACCGGAGATGTCAAACAACAGCCAATCTCTTGAAATGACATTATCAAGTAAAATATATATGTTACTCAAACGGCTATGCTGATATAACTTCGTGCTTTTTGATACCACGAAACGTTTAAACTTTGCTACGCAGAGAAGTTACTGTGCTGCTCAGGTTGTGGTCATCAATAGAACCTGTAACTTGCCGGTGCCTCCAACGAAGGAAGCTCAACCGATAGGGGCCAACTCACACTGCATATACAAATTCGCGTGCAACTGCGGAAACAGTTACATAGGCAGAACCAATCGGTCTTTGACTTCCCGAATAAAGAAACACGTGCCAAGATGGGTTCAACGTGAAATTGACCAGCATCCCTGTCCCACTGAAGTTCCGTGCATGCGCAAGCCGCCAGCTTCCTCAATAGGTAAACACCTACTGACTACGCGTCCCTGGATAGAGCTTGGATCAGCGTTCACACTTGTATTACGTCACCCTAATCTCCGCTTCCTCCGTTTTGTCGAGGCCGTTGCGATAAGCCGGATGAAGCCTTCCCTGTGCGTTCAAAAGCAATTTATCAGCTTAAGACTGCCATGGACATAGGAGTGCAACTTCCGTCATTCATTTTGCACCTCATGCTTATTCCGTCACACACATACTTAGGTATATAGTTGCATACCGGTTATTGTTAATGGTACTGAGGAGACAATACGAAATGCATGCATCTACCAGTGTTCGTCTTCAAACCTCCCAGTTTGTCACAGCACTTCCGTGTCAGCAACGCTGTCGCCCCAACCGATGCGTAAAATCCGTCGCAAACACTGCTGATGGAACCGTTCGAGATATCGCACATCCCGCCTGTACATCGTCCACGTTTCACTTCCGTGTAGAAGAACGGACAGCACCATGGATTTGTACACCATCAGCTTCGTGCCAACGGCAAGCTGTTGGTTGTTCCACACTCGGTACTCAAGCTTCCCGAGTGCCGCCGCTGTTTTAGAGATGCGTATACGAAGCTCACTGTATAATTGCCAGTGTCGAAGTCACACTCCCAAACTAGCAGAAGCGGCAGGTGGTTTCTATTACTTCAGCACCAATGCTGATTTGCGGCAATATTAAAGATTGCACTTCTAGTGAAGGCTGAGAGAGAAAGACAGTTTTGCTTGTGTTGATGGTGAGCTCGAATTTGTCCGCTGTCAAAGCCAGAGCACTAGTCATGTGCTGCAACTCATCCGCGCTGTGTGAAAACAACACACAGTTGTCAGCAAACAGCAACATACGAATAGTTGTCTCACAGACTAGAGTTCTCGCACCGAAACGACGGATGTTCAGCAACCCACCATCAATACGGTGCTCCACACGAACACCGTAAGCACAAGCGGCATCAAAAGCACAAGACAGCATTGCATGAAAATAAATAGTAAACAGGACAGAAGCTAAAACACAGACTTGCTTCACACCAGAGACAATTGCAAAGTTATCCGAGGTCTCTCCACTCAGCTGCACCCTCGCCCGCATACCACTGTGCAGACATGCAATTAAACTTACGCTGGCAACCAAACTTACCCAACACCAGCCACAATGCATCGCGGTTTACCGTATCAAATGCCTTGGTGAAATCAACAAAAAACGGGTACAATGGCTGGTATCGTTCTCTACATTTCTCCTGCAACTGATGAGCTTCAAACACCATATCTATAATGCTGCGACCCGAACGGAATCCACACTGCTCTTCCGCCACATTCGGTTCCACAACCTAACTGACTAGGCGCTTGAGCAGGATTCGGGCAATCACCTTGCCCACTCAACTCAGTAAGTTGATGCCACGATAATTCGTGCAACAATGCTTGCTACCTTTGCCCTTGTACAGTGGTATCACAAGGGTACCCTTCAGCTCAGGAGGCACCTCCTCAGTCCATACACGTTGCACCAAGTTGTGCAGCATAGTCACCAACACGGGTCCGCCGTGTTTCAATACTTCAGACGGGATCTTGCCGGCACCGGCACACTTGCCGTTTCGCAGCTGAGCAAGTGCTCTCTGCGTCTCATCCATTGTCGGTATGTCCGCCAGACTCGCCTTCAAATCATGCTGCTTGAGGCCGTTCAAGGTAGGCCAGTCAATCTCTGAACGGTTGTTCGCCTGATCTGCATTATGTCTGCAGTCTGTGTGCAGGTAGCGCCTGAACTACCATCGATCAGCGTCTTCAGCGGCTCCAATCTCGGTCCATACACCGCTTTCAAGGAGTCAAAGAATTCCTTGTGTTGGCGGCGTTCGGCGTAGCATTCTATCTGCTTCGCCTGCTCAGTCCACCATGCATTTTTAATGCGACGGAGCTCTCGGGTCCGTCGCCGTCGGAGTTTGCGAAACTGACTCCTCATCCCCAAGTCACTGGTATCTGCCACATGTGCAGCAAATGCTGCATTCTTCTCACACACCTATGCGGCAATCGTCTTATTGTTCTCATCAAACCAATCAGGACGCTTACAGTTTGCGCGCCCGATGGTCTCCTCGGCAGCAGCTATCACCTGGTCGCGAATGTGGTGCCACAGTCGGCTACTTTAGCTATGCAGTCCACATTACACAGGCGTGCAGCCATCGCCTTCTTCAGCTCAATACCTTCCGCCACAGTCCCGAGGGAGAGAACATAAACTTTACGCCGATTCACGGTGGGAGTGCAATACATAGATTTTCGAAAACATATGTACACTTTGGTCCGCATCAATTTATGATCAGTGCCACACTCAGCTCCACGCAGTACACGTGTCATGCGCACTTCACGCATATCCCGCTGACGTACGATGACATAGTCGAGCAGATGAGCGTGACCGCTCTGTGTGTCCAAGTTGCCATATCACTCGCACTCAGTGCAAACCGAGTGTTCGTGATCGTCAGGCCGTGTGGCACACATTGAGAACAGCCTGTCACCGCTCGCATTCGCTGAACTAATGCCATGCGGACCGATAACATCTGTCCACACCGATGCATCATACCCAACGCGCGCGTTGAAATCACCCAGCAGAAATAGCCGGTCGCTCCTCAGCACAGACCGTATCACGGAGGATAACTGGGTGTAGAATTGATCACGTGTGTCGTCAGGATAACACGTGGTCGGACCGTACGGGCTTATAAAGGTGGCAAACTTACCTCTTCCGAGTCATCAGTCGCGCGCTGATGCCTGTTGGTTCACCCGTTAGCAGGCCATGGAAGCGATCGGATATTGCAAATCCGACCCCATGATCACGTGGTGCTGAGGTGAAGTTGCCCACCCAGCAGAATGTGTAGCCAGCACCCGCTTCATGCAACTTACCTTGCTCAGCGAGCCGAGTTTCACTGAGCGCCGCAATATCGATGATGTAGCGCGCCAGTTCCATCGCGACGAGTGCAGTGCGTCGCTCCGGGTGCTCGCTGGAGTTCCGGTCCAGTAGTGTGCGCACGTTCCAGCACCCGATGCTGAGTGCTTTGAGCGCAGGCATACAATTGCATTGGTGGGCAATCACACGCGAGGTTATCGTTGTGCTTCGGAGGTTTGCTTGAGGGACTCCACCCGGAGTCTTTGGCTCAATAGCCTGACCCACAAGGCAGTGGGTGGTTTGGAGGTTTGCTTGAGGGACTCTGCCCGGAGCCTTTGGGTCAATAGCATTACCCACCATGCATTGGGGAGCAGATCCAGCTCTGGAATGTGATTGCAGAGACAGATTGGAATCTGCTTGACGGCTGTCACATGCAGCCTTTGAGGTACTGGAACGACCCTAGTAGGACACACCTGCGACCACGGCCAGACGCAGGTGGGTTTTGGCGGGTTTGCACCAATTTGACCACGGGCTGTCTGGTTTGAGACGGGCAGTAGCAAACCATTGAACACCCGGAGGTGCCCTCACACCGTCAGAGACAATGCGTGGCGCTCGTACACTACGCCAATCGAGCTGTGACCTTATAACCCGTGGACCTGTTGTCTTCCATGACTAGGTTTTACGGGAAGAAGGCCATCGACCACTTCCTAACCTCCGAAGAGGATGGACTAGGATACTCGCAGGGCGCCCACACCTGACAAGAGAACGACTCGGGTCCTCAGCTAATGCCCTCGATGAAATGAACACCCGAAAGGCAGTGGGTCTAGCACATAGTCAGTTCACTGACTCATGCGGATTGGTGTCCTGCATCTTAACAGGGAGTAGGGGGTAACCCAATTTCCACCCAGCGGTTGCCACGAGGAGGCGCCCAGGACATGAGCCAATGGTACTACAGTAGCAGCAGTGGGTAGACCATCTGTCAGGATCTAGCCACCACCAGCCTCAGCGGAACATAGGCTGTCCCAAATATATATATATATATATATATATATATATATATATATATATATATATATATATATATATTTGCCAGTCACTGTGGCCTCCATTGGTCAGCCACAGGACGCCTGTGCCTACCAAGAAACCATGGGTGACTTGCGCCGCACCACCCACAGCTCCATTTACACACCTCATATCCGGTGTAAACCCCAATTAATATGATCGGGAGGCATGTGCATGGGAGCCACGTTTCACCAACGGAGCCGGCCCACACTCCTTCAACATGCGCAACAGCAGCATTCCTGTATATCTATGTAAAGAATCATGCGTGCCAGATGTACACAGGTTGGCGGCTGGGTTCTAGTCCACTCCACACTGGATGGAACCACACTTTGACGCTACCACGGCCAGGAGGACCGTGCACCCCGTTTCCCCCACCCCCAGCAACGATTGACGGCGTGCTGGAGCCAGCAATCGGGGTGGGGGAAAGCAAACACGCAAAATTGACACAGGCGATGCAGCAGAAGGACAGGACTGAACAAATCAAAGTGGGATAACTTTTATCCAGGTTAAAAAGATCTGGTTTAAGTGTAAGTCGATTTATCCCAACTGAGGTGAAGAAACATCATGTATGCAACCTCAACCTGAGGATGAGGCACTACACCTACATACCTTCATGGATCCACCTATACGACAATCCAATTATATCTTTGTACATTGCTCGATCACTCGTTTTACTGTGGTCATGCCTGTGCAGGCGCGCCTCATGTAGTCCAGCATAAACGAATTATTTTTTTACCTTATGTTGACCGGTCATTTTGCATGCACCACCACATCAGTTACCTACCATTTCTGATTTTAAAGTTTTGTCATCAACACTTGATCTAATATCCGGACAGAATTATAGTTTCCTCATAATCTAGAATTGGTGATTCCCAAAATAAATGCATTGCGGCATTACTCACCATGTTTAGTCGTTTTTTCTTCCTTCTTTACCATCATTTACTCTTGTATCACACCAAAGGGCTCCTTTTGGCACAGCAGGCAGTCGTACAGGTAAACAGAACTCCACGTTGTGGTTTTGTGGCCTTCATGTGCAGCTGGGTGCAAACACACTGATGTTGCTCGAGATCCTATTGGTTAGCCTTTTCGTGAGGTCCCAAATGAACCACGCAGAAATTCAGCGGTATCATGAACGGCTGTGGCCAAGACTAGTGGGTTTTGAAATTTAAGTGGGCCAATTCCTTGGTAACCCTTAGAATCAGCCGGTGAACACTGTCCCAGTCAGTGCCCACCCCCATATTTGCCGATAAACCAAGGATATAATAATACTCGTTTGGGTCAGACTAACGATTCCGTACGGGTCAATCTGGTATGAACGAAACGGAAGTTACCACAAATATGAAAAAGAGTGATTGGCCCTGGGGGAAAACATCGATTTGCAAACTTTAACTGGTAACCAAGGGCCCAAAACAACGAGGGGCAAAGTAATATGTTAAAACGAAGCTATCTGACACAAGTTCTTTCCTGTCACAGCGTGCTGCTTTATGAATGTCAAATTCTGCTTGTTGATTCTTGCGGTTGAGCACCACACGCGGTGACAGTGCCCGAGAACTATCGATTGCATGGCATCAGTTTCCTTCCGACTCACAACATAACGCGTCATTGTTGATTGCACAAGGACGCATTTTGCCGTGCTATTTGTATCCATATAACGTGCCGTAGGGGTTCGAATTCACTTTCTCAAGGAAACGCTCACTAAACCATCTGGGCATTCCCGTCCACAAAAAGCCTGGGTACAAAAGGCCTGAAGTACTAGATAACTTGGTTTCTGCCACTTTCCAGTTACATAGAAAGTAGACAGCACACTAAATTTCTGTCTAACTGGCACAATTTTCAGCTTCTGTGGATACGTGCTAGCAAAACTGATGCTGA
Source organism: Dicrocoelium dendriticum (assembly GCA_944474145.2). Taxonomy (NCBI): domain Eukaryota; kingdom Metazoa; phylum Platyhelminthes; class Trematoda; order Plagiorchiida; family Dicrocoeliidae; genus Dicrocoelium; species Dicrocoelium dendriticum. The sequence continues at coordinate 42,764,941 of OX104064.1, read as the reverse complement.
CACCCGTATGTATGAGCTCGATACTGTCAGTCAAATGTCAAATCCGTTAAACTAGTCGGTCAGTCAAAATTGCTTTCTTTGTGGCTGAATGCGATACTGAAGTAGCTGTGGTTGCATCATACGCCCCATCGGCAGATCAATTCAAGCTAGCTAAAGAAAACATACCATTTGCCATGGCATTACATTAGTCGGTGTGCAGTTGTTAAAAAATGTATATTTTAGCTTCTCGAGATGATGTTTCACCATGAAGTGTGCATTAGTTCGGCCTAGCCGCATGCGAAATCTTCGGTTCGTGTTTTTTTACTTGTCGGTGGCCAATCTACTCCTGGGAAGTTAACTTACTAAGCTGTCGAAGCATGGCTTCACACTCATCACGTTGCACCAATTGCCGAATTACTCTCTGCTTACAGAAGGGCTGGCATATGTTCTGTCTTTTTCGCAGCTTTTTATTTGCCGAGCCCATTGTCGATTTTCGCTTTTATGGGCTCTTGAAACACGTCACTATGGGGCTTATTTGTTTATGCGCATCGTTTATTGGTTTTATATGACCGTTTTCTGTCACGTGCTCTGGGATTCTAAGGCATTTATCGGATGTGGGAAAACGATGTATCAAGTGATCCACACTTTGCATTTGACCGTTTGATTAACGCACCACCTTTTGGAATGCGCATGTTACGATCTTTCGGTACATCGCTTTTTGCATATTCCCCGCGTTTAATCCCACCTTTTTCGTTTCAGGCCCGTAACCGACTCGAGTCAGACCTGCTAGATGCCATGATGTGCATAGAGGATTTGAAACAAGCGCTAGAATTGCGCATGGCTCGGGTACGTTCCACCCGCTAAATGTCGTGATCTGTTTGCGTTTGTTTCTGAATCGAGTGTCACGTTTACTCTACGGAGCACAGGTTTCTTCCAAAACTTTGTGTTATGTGCCCCAGCACTCAGTCTAATAAGCCTCTGTTTATGGCACACCTATTCATATGTTAACTATGGTAAAATCGAAATAAAAACGGGTGAGTTTCACGCCCATTCCGTCTGTGTCTATTTTACTGGGTTCTTAAAACTCGTACCGTCTTTTGTGGGATTCACCATGATTTTTCTATCCATAATCCGACGAGTGCCCAATCAATTGTTTTCATCTCTCCATTAAGGAACATCCTACCTGATAAATTCAATAATTATGCATAGACTCGTTGGCTCCACTTAGTTTTATGGCACCGAGTCGAAAGAAAGTTGAGAGAGGGAAATGCGCACTACTCAAGTCTACTAGTGAAATCTGAAACGTATGGATGTGCAGCTCACACTTGCAATGAACGATGCCCTTTATTTACCCATCCCACTTCATCAATCGATATGGTAGGAGCTGGTCTGGTGAACGTGAGAAAATTATTTTCAGAGAAATTTCACACAAATGGGCACTGGGGCCTTCACGAGCAACAGAGAAACAGCGCTGTTTACCATAGTTACTACTCTATATCTACAGTGCACATCTGGTACTCCACTGTGACATTTTGAGCGGAAATTACACTCGGTTATTCTTGCTGTGTAACTGACTGTGAGTGTTGTACTCGTTCTCTACTTCCTCACGGTCACCACCGCGTATGCAAAGTTCTGTTAGCCGATGGTGATCGGAATGTTGAAGTGGAGTCAACTAACTTAGTAAACACAAGCATTTAAACGTAGTGTCAAAAGTTGAGAAAGTTCTGGTCTTTTGGTAAATGTGTTAAGTGATAGAGAGAACTGTTGAATTTACGACGGCCCCGATTCCGGGGACGCATCCAGCCAGAAGATAGAGGCCGGGCTGAGTCGATCTTTTAAGTGTTTTTCTTGCCTTTTCTTCATGTCCTCACCATATCGTCCCACTGGGAATTCACCTGAACCGCTACAACTAGCTTACGGCACAACCGCTGAGGTGCTTATCACCCCTGACTCTCGGCTTGTGACTGAAAAGATTACATGCTTGCATTGTAAACCGGAGGCCACCGGTTCGGATCCGCGACCTTGCGGTTTATCCAGCCCACGCGCGAGTCATGGTAGTCACGTGTCAGCGAACCGTCGGTACGGTGTACAAGTCTACTGCTGATCCCCTCTCGCCCCTACAGATGTGTATACACGTTGCAGATCACATTGACAGGTGTGCGAGAAGTATAGTTTAGCCCTGCACATGATCCCAATTTTGATTGGCAGACTGATGTTTCCTGATAGGATTCTGATCTCAGGCATCCACTGGTGGTGGCACTACAGTGAGATATGACAATTACCCCTCGCTTACTGGTAACCGGAGTCGCATATTTTATTAACTTTATCAACCATATTTCTGATTCGTTAAGTGGTAGTTGTCGTACTGCGTCCTTACTATGCACATTGTTTTTGTTCGATGAACAGAAATCTAGCTCTAATCAAGGGGACTGAAACATTGAAACCTCTTAATAGAAAAAACCGACATACATGTTTAGAGTACCTGGATACTTAAACTGATCGCTAACTTCATATCACTTGTATATCAATATTGTTCTGGTTAAGCAAATTGCACTCCGATAGCCTGAAGGGCATGACGAATCGCTGAATTGTCTTTCTCAGCATATTCGTTTTTGCTGTGTCTATTATCAAGTCAAAGACAATTTTATCGCCATTATGCTATAAATCTGTCGTTCGGTCATTTTTCACAACGCTTTTTCTCCATACACTTGATGTAGGCTAAAGTCATTCTTGCTTATTTTCACTACGGAATTGATAAGCTAAGGGTAAATGAGATATCGTTCAAACACACTTCCCAAAACCACCAAGTTCACACTTCATATCCACTGGTTTCGTAGAGCAGAAACCATGTTTCATTCGACCTTAGGGTGTCTATGGGAGATCCCACTCCTTGGTAACACGGCGTTTGGCCCCATCTAATAATTACCAACCTGAAGGAACTCTGCTAACGAATGGCTTGCCTCTGCACCCTATTTGTCTTTTGTGCTTTAACTAGTCAACCAATTCAACTTGCCTGTTGGACTTGCGGCAACTCCTGAAGCGGATTGGTATATCACGGTGCATCACCTTCGCACTTGTCAGATTTCGATGTCACAAGCTGTACCTCTCTTGGAAAGAAGGCATCCACACAAAATCTTGTCGTTTTCCAGCATAAAATGTTTGACAGAACTAGGAGCTGTTCCCGGGGACCAATCATCAGCGTTAGGAATCCACAGTTTACAAAATTGACTAAAAGCTTACGGGATATCACTGACTTTGCTTGCGCATAGTTTAATTGGCGATATCTACCACTCCATGTGGATTCCTAAAGGCACCAGACTATTTGATTTGGTTCCACACACAAAATGTAACCAGTGAATGTATCCGGATCCAAACCTCTGGAAAATCAGAACTACCGTACGGTTCGACGGCGGTTCCCAGTCTACTACAATGCAAGACGGTTGATTATCACAAGGACTGCAACTGTTCTGTTTGCACATGTCTCATGAGTTGCCGATCTCGTTTTGAGTAGCCAGGCCAGCATATTGCAGTTACACTGATGCAATACTTCAAATTTCAGCATAATTGCAATCCACTCTAAAATATCTCTGACCCCAGGGCGGCCTCCCGAAACATCCTAGAATGGGGCGATCCTGGATTTGTGCTGACAATGTTCTCTAATCTGCTGACGAAATCCTCGCAACTTGGTAAACAACCCGACGTCTTAGAGATGTGTTGCGTGACTGTGTGTCTGTTGCCTTTCTGTTTCGTCTTTACCATACACCTTTTTCGTTCACAGCTGTCACCGTGTCGTTCTTTGTCTGTTGTCGTCCCCAAATGAACACGTGGCGTGCGTTCTCAACGCAGGAATGGAGCGGATGTTGCCAGACTATGCTATCGCAGTATCTTCGTTACGAAAACCCACACGGTCGAAAACATCGGGGGTTATTTCTCGATGCGTACTCACTAACGCAGCCTCTACGATATAGCTTCTGCGAGTGCGATTACCCTCATTTGTCCTTTCTATGTGGCATCGAGTTGATTAGATCAATGGTATATTCCATAGTTTAGCTGTATTTTCCGATCAATGTGTATGTGCACAGTTGAGCTGCGCTCTGTCCTCTGTTTAGACGATCATTTTCTCTGGCAACGCACAGTCGCAAAATGTGGTTCACCCAACCAACACAATGGTCACTGTAACACGGCAAGTGAATTAATCAGCTAGCCATGTGCAACATGTCATGTTCGGTACGTGTGAATCTCATTTTCCGAATAGCTGTCGATTTCAAGTCACAGACAAACGAATCAACTTGGTGTTTTCCATGGAGAAGGCGCTCCCTCCGTCTCAGCTATGTTCGCTTGATTAGCATGTTGTTTGGGTCCGATACCCCGACTATCGTGTGCGGACAGATTGCTTCTTCAGTTAGGTTCTTCTTCCTTCGTCTTTCCATCGGGGGCGGATCTTCTTGTCGCAGTGACTGCTGACTCACTGCAAAGTTTACCAGCACTCAACCGGTAGAAAGCTGAAGTGTTCAAGATATCGGTAACTTTCAACCTTGTTTCTTTGATGATTGACAACTTACTTTTAAGTCAGCTGAACCAAAATTCAGTCACATGTTTACCCTTCTCTCCCCACGCCACCATAAAGCTGTGTCACGAGGTTTACGTACATCTCCGTATTACCTTATGAGATTCTATTTCAGAAATTCGTCGTCTTACATCGCAATATGGATGTTTACAATCGATCTCATATTCGATGCATATCATGATAGTAAGCACCATATTACTTTTTTAATTTTTTTATACCGTATTCTACGGTGCTTAGTAACTTGCTTTTTCATACATTCTATCATTTTATATTGTGGCACGATATTTGACGTGCTGCTCATCTTTAGCTAATGTGTAACCATGAAGGTGTTTACAATAACCACTGCGGGTCGCTTAATAACTTAAACGGTCACTTTCTTGGATTAACGCATACGTCCCACACTCCTGCATAATTGAGGAAAGATATCAATCCGAAGGATATTAATAACAGTTGGTATATTCTCAGCAAAGTGAGACGCCGCCGATCATAAGGTACAGGGGAAATTTAAAATGACATCACAAAACTGTTGTGCAAGGTGAAATTCAATTCCTTTTCTATTTATTCTTTCACCCTGAATTTTGTTTTAACCAGTCTGCGGCGTAGAGGACAAACGGGAATCGTTCAGGTTCTTTTACACGTAAAGAAATAACAAAGATTAGCGGAATGAAGAGGAAACCTGCACATGCAAAAGTATGAGTGGTGACATTGATAATTTTAATAAGTGGCATTAATTTCAACAGCAGACTAAGTAACACCTCAGCGATTAGCTAGCCTGCTTTCATTGTGACAATACATTGCCTGTCAGGATCTCTTCTGACTCTGGAATGCCGAAATCTTAGAGAGGCCAGCCAAGTCAGTCGCGTACAACAGAAATATTGCGAGCTCATGCAGCCTAATGCTGCCCGTCATAATGAGCGGTTTCAATAAACCCTGTTCGTGTGTGGTAATGACGAGTAACGGAGGCCGCCGACTGTTTCGTTATACCTCAGAAACTTCTTTGAACAGCAAACCAGTAGAATAGCGAATACTTGATTGCTTGCCACTTTCGGAAAACCCTATAACAAGATCAGAAGTCAGGGTAAGCGAACATACGTTTTCGGTAATTCCACTTCATATCTTCGCAATTATATGCAAATAAAAACCAAATGGGTAAACAGACATTACCAATCGTTACGCCTGAGGCGAGTTAAATACTGACAGTGGATTCGACAGTGTCTATCCGTTAGGTTACGACAATTGACCTCGCGGGCCAGTCGTCAGGCGTTTTGGCCAAGGTAGTCCCAATCCTCTAATTAGCTTCTTTTGAATACAGTCGAAACGCAATTGCCTCAGCAGCTTCTAATGTTCGTTTACGCACGTAGTTCTATCGGTTCCTCGGGGCCTGATTGAAACTTGTGAACAAGTCAGCTGATTTAGTGGCATGGTCTGTGTCAACGAGGTGCGCGGCTATTGAGGAGCTGACTAGTTTTCTGCATCCATTTCCAAGCCAGGCTGGATGGTGTTTCTTCAGTCGCTCGTATAGACGCCTTGTCGTACGACCAATGTATTCTGCTCTACAGAAGCAGGAAAATTAATAAATACATATTGAGTTGGCGTGGACAGGCCTCTTATCCTTTGAGTCTAGTGTCACCATCGAAGTGCCAGTGAATCGGATTTGCATTCCTGCTGCTGGATAAGTACGTCTGTGTGCACGCGAAAGACGACGAAATAGAAATTTCGTCGTAACTTCTCTCTTGTATGGCAGCTGTAGAAAGATCGGCTTACGTTCTACTGTTAATACCACGGGCTGTTTCTTTTCTGTTGGATTTTGGCTCTAATGAAACTCTCAGGGTAGCCATTCTAGAAGCAGAAAAACAGTCAGCTCCCCAATAGCCGCGCACCTCGCTGACACAGGCCATGCCACTAAATCTATCAGGCCCCGACGGACCGATCGAATTACGTGCGGAAACCTACACTAGAAACTGTTGAGGCAATTGCGATTCGACTGTATGAGCCGGAGCTGTGTATTCAAAAGAAGCTAATTAGGGGATTGGGACTACCTTGGCCAAAACACCTGACAACTGACCCGCGAGGTCAGACACTGTCCAATCCACTGTCAGTATTTAAAGCGCTGCAGGAGTAACGATTGGTAATGTCTGTTTACCCAGTTCGTTTTTATTTGTATATAATCGTAGAGACCTGAAAAGGAATTATTGAAAAGGTATGTTCGCTTACGCTAGATACTGGATGGTTTTACTCCAACTTCCTCTCCCTAGTATTGGGCTACTTTTCCCGGATCTCATAGTACACGCTGTGTTGAGCAATTGTGTTGTCGGTCGAATATTCGTGCATCACCGTTTGCATAGGTGGTATGGTGCACCCAGTCGAAGTGCATGTGTCATTTTTGCAGGTATTGTCCTTACACCAATCAGTAAAAGTTTCCAGTCTGCTGCGCTGTATACTTTTGGTTCCAACGATTGTTGCATAGTATTGCAGTCTCACTTCTCATGTATTCGGTGGGGTGGATTGTTGGTTGCATTGGGCGTATCCAGGACATCGGTGTCAGCTGCTCTGGCGCCGAACCACTCGGCTGCTAGACAACGCGGAAGAAAAGACCATCTAACATACAGTGGAGCACACTCAGTCTGGCTCCATCAGCTGATGTGTATTGATATGGTTGTAATGCATTTCGGATGTTATGTTAATACGTCTGCGAAATGGGACAAACCGATTTCTGTCCTTTCGCCCCTCGTATTGCTCGCCTGCAGGCATTTCGTCAAGTTATTGTCGACAATTCGTGCGAACGCGCTTATTCACACTAGCCAAAGCTGGACACTCTCGGGGTCATGTTCAATCAGACAGTCTTGTAGAGTAAAACCGTTCACATTTGTGGTTAGCTAGATGTGGCGCGCATGCACATGTGGTAAATAATATCTTTGGTTATTTTAGACAAGCTCTAACCGTATGCCTAAAACGAGATTGAACCATGTTCTTTTTAGATGAACACTATCGCGGGAATGGTGATAGTGCAGTCAAGATTTTTGTTTCGGCTTAAGGTCTACAATATACAATAGTGGTCGGGATTGCGCTCAATCCAATGTGTTGTATATTTTCTCATCTGTAGTGTTGTTTGTCACAGATCGGGTGCCGAATCGCAGTAGATCGAGTTGCCACAGTCCACTTCACTATATATGCAATTAAAAGGGTTATTAATATGAGAACCAAACTGGTGTTCTGTCGTTGTGCCCAAACGATGAGTATTCTTATTAGTCCCGAAGGTCAGTAGATGTAGGTTAGCCATTGCGTATAGGGCCGTCCTGTGGCTGGCCACAGTGACAGACAAATCCGAAACCGGATGCCGCCAACCATGGGACCGTCGGAGATCTGTTGAAATAGTGTTTTCATACTCCAATTTTAACACATCCATGAGCTGCTGTCTAGAAAATTCACTCGACCTTTTATGACGCGGGCATCCATCTCTTCTCTAGTCTGACCTCCACTTGTTTGATGGTGAATGTACCGATTGAGTTTCCCACCCAGACCGTCGTTGTCGGATCTTTTGAGTCCCCACTGCAGCTTTTCATCATTTTAAGACACAGGTCCTCCATCGGGACAAGAATCAACGTGTCAATCGATTCTATAGCCTTCGCATACTCGTGATACACTACAACTGAATTGGTCGGCCACCAAGGGAAATTCCTCCCTAATTAAGGTAATCGGCATAGCAATGCTTATGCTACAACCATTAACCAAAATGTAAACCTAGATATCCTGATTGTCTTCGGAAGCATGTCCAGCTGATAGTAATTTAAACATTCATCTGGCTCATATTTGTGAGCAAGTATCCCACCGGACATGATGATTGTTGAAATCCCAAAACCCCAAACAGACAATTGACTGGAGATATTGATGTATTTATAGCCTGGAACACCTTAAACCGATTCAGGCATCTGACATATGGTGTCAATCACCCATAACCGTTGCGAATCCATAGTTACAAAATTTCTTTCTTATCCTTCAGTTCGCCTCACTGTCGTCGAGTTCTATCATCACTGTGGTGATGCCATTCAAGACAAACAGATCCACCGCTATTGAGCATTAAGAAGGGTCGTTGGGGAGAATCTATTAACAGGCTGTGTCATGTGTCGACAAGGGGGCCAAGAACGAAGCAGAGGGTACTACTCTTCTAGTATTCTGAACTTCCACCCCTAATGTCCTTCCAGTCTCCAAACTAGGTATCAAAATACCTTGAACATCTCGCTATCAGCTTTGATGCTGTGGCGGGACATGGGCCTACATTTGAAGCTTACCGTAGTTGCGTTGAATATCGGCTAATTTTACCTCATATTTACCACGTAGCGCAGTCTGTCTTAGTGTAAAAATATGCTTACTTTTGGAGGCAATGAGCTACAATGACTCAGATATCATACAAAATTCCCGTAATTGCTGGCATACTCGTCAAGCCTGGAGTGGTGGTCTGTGAACTTTGCAATATGTGAACACCCGGCCCCCCAGATTTGCCGTGAGCAATTACCACTTGTCGCAGAAGATCTTAGCCGCACCCTGGCTTTTTGACCCTCCACCCTGGTCTTACACTACCGGCTGACAATTGTTGCGTCTCCTTTTGTAATCCTTCACTCAGCCCTGCGAATATTAACTGACAGTAATGTGGTTAATCGGTTTCCGGCGAAAGTGCTGACTCGCTTTGTTGCCCGAAAGCAGAGAACCACGCATTGCATGTTCAAAATCTACCTGCATACTCAAGATCTTGGCCACACGATATCCAACCCGTTCTCACCTGGGTTCGATTACTCAGCAACCACCATGCCATCCTTGCAAATCATTGTCTAGACTACCGTCACTTGGGACGTATACGGTTGAAGTTGACCACCGGTGATTTTTCGTCCCACTAGTGTGTTTGCTAGTCAGTCTCCCGGTTATCCCGATGAGTCACGGGGCGTAGGGAGTTCTCCGGTATAGGACATCGCCAGAAGAACGTTCGTTCACCAAGCATGTAGCTGTCCGGATGGTTTGACTCATCCACCAATCCAACCCCTGATGCTAACTCCCATCACCTACTGTCAACAGTTGTTGAAATGTGAAAACGTTTCGCTAACCGAGTCGTCAACGTTCGCATCCAACTGTCTCTACAAGTTTCGGACCATCACACATACCCGTGTCATCGATCAGGTTGTGTTGTATGCAGGTGGCCGCACAATGTGATCCGACTGCCAGGAATCCATCGTTTTCACATCGATCGTCAGAAGCTGGACAAGAGTCATAATAAGAACCCATAGTGGGTTTGTATGTGTGTGTGTGTGTATGCGTATTGGACATCGACAGGAATGCGAACGCGGACTCGTTTCAGAAAGCCAGTTCACACTAGTCTACGGCGTGATACGAACAGCCATCAAATTTTGCAAGCGAAATTCATTATTGCAGCCATTTGATCCCAACCAGTCGATCTAATACGTACGCTAGTTGACACCGCCAACAAACACTGTTTTCTAGAGTAGAAGCGAGGGGGATACAATTTTTGCTAATTTGTGTGTGGCCAAACTGTCTGTTCGAGTTGACTGACTTGCACTCCAGTACATCAAATTACTCACGTACCCACACAGGCTGTACTTTCTCTCCGGCGTTGTGTGTGGCCCGGTCCTACGTGGACGCAATACCCCCATTGGAAGACAGAGTGCGTCGGTTTTATCCGCGTTGAATCCGAACTGAACTCTCCTCACTCCAGACACTGGATTTTCACTCATTCTTTCCCGGCTGTACGCGCAGCCGTTTCTTCAGTAGGGAAATGTGATATTTTGTTTATTATCGGAATTCACAGATTTTAACGTGTGCCAAAGGCGACTCCTGTTCTGCGCTTATGCCTCTGTGCCCTAATTAGAATGTGCACATGATGGAATAAAGTGCTGAATTTGGGGACAGTCCGGATAAAATACGTTATTATTTTTCAAGACCGACATCTTGCTATTCTGGTGCATTGTCATTTTGCCACAATTGTGTTCAGCCCTAATGTTTGACGATATCTTTATATCCGGCCTACGAAAGCGTATACTCAGCTGGTGGAACGCGCTGTTGCGGCTCCGACTGAACCCTTCTTGATGGGCCACAACTGTCTTGCTGACGTTGGTGCGAACCCATAGGGGTAACGCTTCTCTTATGACGCAATTCGACTCTTAAGATAGTTAGGGAATAGATCAGGCAACCCGTATGCTAAATTGCCTTTCTGGAAACTAGTCGTTCAGTGAACCACTGTGCATAGACACTAGCTGATGTACTTGTGGTCTCTTGTTGTTGCATTCTTTGTTTGAATGGCGTTAGCAATCAGGTGTCTTTTATCGGCTGAATTGAAACCCACCGTGATTGCGCCGGTTCAGAGAACTTGGCACTAGCAGTCGCGAATGATGGTTAACACCGAGTTACCTACTACGATTGTCCCATGAGAGGCCAGTCGCACATTGGCCACTGTGTTCCAAACCACCACTTCCTGAAACTGCTCAAAACCACCTCGAATTGAGCTTAGGAGTTCAGGTGTACCGTGTTGCAATGCAGTGCATCTCTGCTATCCATCTGCAGCCACACTCAAAACGTACGCCAGTTTCTGTGAGTAACTTCTCTAGAGGGTGGTCAGCAGTGTGGGGACATTTGATAGCCTCAGATCCATTTATACAATTATCGATAGTGCCGTGCTATCTGGACGAACGAAACTGGGAAGCCTTTATAAATATCATCCGCAGCGTTGCATTTATTAGTCCAAAGTGATGGCACTGAGCCAGGCAAAATATTTTTTACCGAACTACTTACGGCGTACAATGTTTGCCGTTTGGGATTAACCGCCTCCATTTGTGTTCCTTCGACACGAGTTTGTCCTCGATCGCTGTAGCAAGAAACGTCACTCCGACGTTGATTTTAGTCAACTAGACTGAAGTCAAGTATATATTCGCCCTATTGCGTGAACCGTCGGTGCCATCCGCAGTTTGTCAAACTACCATTTCTAGGACTACTATGTGAATTTCTCATAAACTCTTCAGTCAGGATCCAAGAATCCTACATCTTATTCACTTGACTTTGCACTTTCAGATTTGACAGCTTCACCCAAGGCGCACTCACAACTGCTACTAAACTGGTGACTGTAAATAAGAAGAGCAAGCCAACTCCAGCCGTACAATGATTATGGAATTCGTTGTTTGCACATTCGATTGCACCACTTTTTGGAAAATCCGACGGAAAACATACCTTCCTGTGGCATGTCTCCACCATTCGTTTATCACACGTAGGGGCGTACGACATTTTCCACGAAGTGACGTGCAATCTGTGGCACACAAATAATTTACTCTTTAAAACGTTAGGAGACTTGTCTCTGAGTTCGTCTCGATGCCACTTTTGCTCTGCCTTACTCTCGGGAACGATAATCCGCTCGTTCCTGGTACGCCAGACAGAAAACCACTGGGACGAAACGGATCAACCGCACTCTAGAAAGTAATCAGCGCACTCAGTTCCCGCTGCCAAATCAGCAAATGTCACCGTCAAACCTTAGGCAATCCTGGATTCGGCAAATCAAACAAGATCCTCTTCTGCAGCCAGTAGGTGGGCGTATGTGGAACTCACCAAAGCCACAGCAACTAATTCAGTTTCGTTTATTGATTTCCGAAATCGACCTAACCATCAACACTTGAGCGGAAGCCATCGAGGCATTAGCCTTATTCCCATTTCCTCCCACCTTCTCATGGGTATCATTATTAAATGGCCTACTAGTTCTCGACAGAGCCGAATCACTGCGAGCCAGGCTAGCTTCCGCCCTAGTCGTGGTTGCATCAACCACATATTTACTCTTCGTCAAGCGCTAGAGTAGAAACACACAACGACTGTTTTCTCGACCTGGAAGCCCCCTTCCACTGTATTGATCGAGGCAGCTTGTGACACTATCTGTCCGTGAACGGAGTACCTAGAAAACACCCTACTATTCTGATTTCACAATAAGGTGACTTCCGAGGTCGGGCAAGGGTCCACGGAAAGCTGTCTCCTGAATTCCCCACAACAATTGGTGTTCTCCAAAGTTGTCCTATAACTCCTTTCCTTTTCGATTTTGTGATCATAAATTACTGATCTTTCAGTATCTTCCGGAGTGGTAATTCTGTCAGTTCATCGGCTTACTAACCTTCTGTATACGGACGACATTGCTTTCGTTGGGCCTGACGCAGTGGCTATGCACGTACCACCGAACAGACTGACACATATCGCCGCACGCTTTGGCATGTACATTACACCTTCAAAGTGAAAGATGTCGCAGGACTGGAGCGACACATCTCCGGCTCTAGCTATCACTGAACATGCACTGGAGGTGGTTTATCGGTTCACTTACCTTGTTAGCTGACACCTCTGGTCGTCACATCCCTGAGCAAGGCCCGTGTGGCTTTCCAAACACTCAAACCATCTGTGGATACGACGGGATATCAGCCTGTCTATGAAAAATGCAGTCTGTAACGCTGTGATAGCGTCGGTGAATGGATCATGGATATGGCCTGTTCGCAGTGAAGTAACAAACCACTTGATCATGTTCGGCCACCAATGCGTGCGGAGTATTGCTCACGTTTAGTGGGAACTCCGGGTGAACAGTAATGAGGTACGTCAGTTACTTTTTGGCAAGAATTGTTGTGGTGCCTCACTCGAGTGTATGCTTAAGCTCAGTCACCTAAGTTGGCTAAGCCATGTCTTCCGTGTGCCCGTTGACCGGCTTCCTTGGTGTTCATCGTAAACCGTCGCTACACCAAGTTAGCCGAAACCGCGAGGTGGCCAGTCTATGACGTTGCATAAAGACATGAGGAAATTGAGTGAGCGACTCGGTTAGGCTGCAGCATACCGTCTTCTCCTGGGTGGGGGTTTCGGGATGGTCCACACCAATGGATAGGGACTCTTTCAGACATGGCGCAGTCAGTGGCGTTCTCACATTCGGTTTCTTGCATCTATCCATTACTTTTCATTCCATACCTATTAGTTCGACACAACTCATTGATTTGACCCTGCTTACATTCTGTTTGCATTCCATCTCATTTTCTTACCGTCGTTAGTTCTTGTCATTGTGGCGAAGTAAGTCGTGGCAATTGGATCCTCCTCACTTCGATACTCGGATCATAGTTATCCCATCGCTTCAAGTTCTCAGAGGCTATCTGACACTAGCATCGTCATCATCATTACATATTAACTGATGGTGAGAGATGGCACACCTCAACTATTGTGCCGCAATACATAAAGATATGGCAAACGAAAATGCAAGATAGTGCAAATTATAGGATGCTATAAAAGCAAGATGCTGAAAACTATGGAATGCTAAAACTACAGGCGGCAGACTACTTAGTAACATATTATTCGTCAAGAGGGCGATCGAGGTTGGAGGAGGAAGAGTATAAGCGGAATGGGGAGGGATAAAGAAACTCATAACACAAACACCATTGACGTCGCCTCCTTACCATGTCAACTAGTCTATCCAACCAAACGTGTTCATCGTCCTTCGGACTCTAGCCAGGTAGTCGAGACACACCTGGCACCAGCATTGCTTCGTAAGTAGGGATAGTCAACGGTCTGAAGGTACAGGTTTGCAGAGTGGATGCTTCAAGTCTCACCTCCGTATTGGGGGAGCATGCGCTGCCGTGGTCATCTATTCACAGACTTTAAGGCCCATAAAACTCTCTGCTTATGCCAAGGGTTTCAATACTTCGGTCAGGTTTGTTTTAGCTTTCACAGTACATAATGTTACTTTGGGAATCACGCCCCACTTGGTGCTCATGCAGCCACCAAAATGGGCAGATCGATTTTCACCTCCATTTTGTTACTGTCATAGATTAAAGCGCTACTCGGTGACTGAAGTTCTCGCAACAACACTTTTCAACTTGGACGTGTAAGGCACATGCCATATGATAAGACCATTTGGGCGAATCCATTAAGGATTTTCTGTTTTCCGCGATTATCAGACACCGAACCGATGACATCCGCGTGATCCAACTCAACCAAAGGAAGTCAGGGAATACATCAGTGTCTGTGACATCTGATTACATTGTTTGATGAATCTAAGAGGAGTGGGACAGCCCTGATGCCTGCCACTTATTGTCGCGAGGGTGTCTGATCTGTCTGTATATCTAACACCACCTATGCATTCGGACATAAGGTGAGTAACATTTTCACACCTTTCATGGTTACAATTTTCCGGACAGGTATATAGAACGCAAAACGGGTCGCTCGACTGAGGTGGACACGCTCTATAGGTTGAAGGACCGGTCGCCTGTTCTTTAGCAAGCGCAGGTAGGTCAGCACCTTTAGGCAAGCGACGAAGCCACTCATTTGCTCAATGGTGTTAGCACGTAAGCAGTGAAAATTCGGGTTAAAAGCATCTGCTTCCGAACTGAAGCTACCATGGATCAGGACTGCCATCTCATCTCTAGTACCTTTGTAGACAAGCATTGCTGGGACCAACACCAGCATGAACCATATGTGATTTCTGTGGAATCTTCAGACTCATCGAGTGTTTGTTATGCAATCAGCATTGCGTTCATTGATCCACTGAGTGACCCTCGTCTTCTCCATGCATTCATCTGGACACCGGTAGCGCATCGAGCCAGACTAAGCAGGGCGGCGTCTACTCGTCCGATACCGGCACCTCGCTACTGACCATAATGCTCTGCTGCTCTTAGTTACTGGGTGAGATGGGGTGCACGGTTTTCGTATTCTTGTTGTATTCAAAGACTGTTTCCAATCACTTGACCTACTGTAGTCTAACCACTGCCCTTCGCAACTTTTATTTTACTTTTCTTCAGTTACGCGTAGGTAACAGAGTGAGCTCGCTCCGAGACAACCATGCCCCCCATCCACACGCTTCCTGATTTTGTTCCTTCGTGGTTTTCATTGGATACTGAGTCTGGGTGGAGCTATGGGCAGTGTAGCGCACGCCATCCGTGATCCCTGTGTAGATGCAGGTGTCCTACGGTTGTTCGCGGCCGCATTGACACAGCTCTGGAACCGGATACCACTAAATGTATGGGTGTGTACTGATGTTACTACTGCTTTAAGGGGATACCGTTGTCACCATGGCGACATTTTTTCCTCCAATCGATGTTATTCATCAGGCTCTGCAGGGAAGTAGCCGGACGTGAGATCTGAGTTTCTCAGTCTGATTAGCCTATTGCGAGATCGCACCTACATATCCTTCTTCGTGCTTGGTGGTTTATTATCTGTTTCCAAGATACTCATCAGATCGCGAAACGGTACTGGCGCCTAGTTCCGACTCGGACACCGAATTAATGAGATGCAACCGTTTTTCGAACCTCCATTACGTGTGTAACAACAGGCAGATGATAGGTTGTGTGCACCCCTTCTTCACTTCACAGAATATTTATGTACTAGGCTCACACTCGCCACCAGTAATGCTGCTCTGTGGTGAGGCAAACAGAATGTCCAGTTCCAGGCGGCACATTCTTACGTCACAATCTGCGGTAGCGCATGCCACCTACATCTTATCATCCAAAGGAAACATAGACCAATTCCTTTGTCATCGATCGCTGAATATCCGCAGCACACGCTAACCATCTGTTGCTTTTGTGGATGGGAATATTTCACTAAAAGTTGCAGATGTATCCTTTCTGTTTTATCGTGCAGTGCTGTGACTAAACAAAATTTTGATCGATTTGCACCTCTCCACAATATTGATACCTTGCTCTGCGCCGATGCCGAGAGTCAGATCC
This sequence comes from Dicrocoelium dendriticum, assembly GCA_944474145.2. Classification (NCBI taxonomy): domain Eukaryota; kingdom Metazoa; phylum Platyhelminthes; class Trematoda; order Plagiorchiida; family Dicrocoeliidae; genus Dicrocoelium; species Dicrocoelium dendriticum. Next base: position 42,748,672 of record OX104064.1, on the reverse strand, counting down.
GTCAGGATACGCTAACCAACACTATCATTTTGCCGTTGTTTGAACGTCAGTATGCTTGATCGCTTCAGTCGCATATATTATGTTCCATACTTCGACACATCTCTATGACTGCGTTATGTAGCCGCGGACCAAACGTTTCTGACCACCGTGGGGACACTGTTCAAATCCATCCTAATTGATCCATACTGGACTTCAACCGTCATTCAGGAAATAGATACTGCACCATTATAAATAAGTAAATATATTATTTCTCGACTATGCGAAAGACTATTCCCACATAAGGAAAGAGCAAATTGTACAGTATTTTCCCCTAAATCCCCTCTACATGCTGGATGGGAATATATGTTATATTATGTTCATGATAGTTTCGCACATCCATGTGGTTCAGGGTGAAGTGCAGAAGACTGTACCGGAGTTAAATCCTACGTTAGCTTATGTCCCATCCATCTGAACCAACACAAGCTGACCAGAAGGCAGAAATGAAACTTTAGTGGCCGAGTCAGTCTTTCAATCTCCCGCTGATGCGCAATCCAACTTCATCAATCGATTGAAACTTGCTCAGAAGTCCCGGTTGATAGTGGACTCAGGTAGAAAACAAAATAATGATAGTATCACCTTAGGCAAGAAACGGCTATAAAATGGTTACCAACACAAATAAATAAAGCATACATGTCTAGCGCTTACAAACTTTTAACGCTCGAGCAAATGACTATTGAGTGTCGCCCGCCAGAAAACACTGCACTCCCCCACTGGGATCGAACTTTTTTGATCACAACCGGTAGAGATGCAAGGCACTTGAATCCTGTACCTTTGGGATATCAATCGAATCATATATTCCTAAGCCACCGAGTCGCTGTGGGCAAGGCTTGTCACAACTGTTAGTGACTGATTGGAGTGGTCATTTGGTGTGCGCCTCGTGTGAATGAATTGCGACGCGCATCTGCTGCACCAGTTACGGTCCCAGTGATCGAATTGAACAAGATTCGCTCTTGTGCGAATCGCAGCCCACATTGAGATGGCGCGTCGCAATCCATTCACACAACGAGTACTTCAAATGACCCCTCCAATCTGTCCTAACATTCGATTCACAAATTTCCATTGAAACGAAAAAGTGTGGTACCTTCCACCGCTTCTGTGGATCGAAGTATTCGGTGCGAGCATACTCACCGATAGTGAATTAAAATCTGGGACGAAAAGTAGGCCAAGCATTTATATGTCACGTTCTGTTGAACCGAACTTAGAGCGTTTTGAACAGATTTACAGCGGTGATTCAGGTTTCAAGTTTTCATCCGTCTCCCTTGCTCTTAATATTGCCTATCTTGTGAACAGTGACGTAGTGTCATAAGTGACCTGCGTCATGCGGTATTTGAGCCGTAGAGTAAGTTCATCTTGTTTAATGGTAACAATTCGCCTCTTGCTCCGGATTTGGTTTTTCCGTTCTGAAGAATTCAAACAAAGTCATTATTCCCGGTGGAACACAATGAACGTTGATTTACTTAAAACAAGAGCTCTTACTTTACAATGGGTGTCAGACTTTGTTTAAAATCAACTGTACTTACATCTCCGATCATACAAAATCTGGGTATGTGTTTGAGCAGAAACGGTAGACTTGGATTCAACCATATCGCGACAGTGTCGGTCGCACTTGACCATTCTGTCATTTCGCTCTTGCACGCATAGACAACTCCTAAGTAGGTTACCTGACTCATACTTTTTGGTTATTTTGCGAAAGGTGAATTTTTCGATACCCTTTGTCCTGACTAGATCGCACACCACACTTTCACCAAATTTTGTCACTTGCGGGTGCGCACACCTCTCGTGTCCCTTCCTCTGACGTATTTCATCATGGCTTGACTTTGAAAGGGCATTCCAAAAGTGTGCAATCATCGCCATGAAATGATCCTGCAGGTGATATTTTTTACTTTGAAATTGACCGCAGTTTGTCTATGGGAGGTCCTCGTGAGTCGGGCCACTGGATATGCCGTAAGTCAATGCTTCACTCATAATTGACGAACTAATCTGAACTGGATCATCTAATAACCTGAATATTGAACCAAATGTGGCACTAATGCGAGGAACTGCGTCGTACTTGCTATACTATTCGTCTAATAAACTAATAATAGCAATTATTATTAGAAATTCTTGACTTCACACGAAGCCCACGCAAAGTAGGTGCGGTGTGCTTGGTTTCTTACCTACGTCCTGTTTAGAGTGGAAGTCGCTGTACGATAAATGGCTGGTGTTGTTCACTATTATTATTATTAGTAGTAGTATTGTATTAGTTTTGTCCGTCTTCGAACTTTTTGTGATGAGTTCACCGTGCTAGAATTCGGTCCCGCGGACGCAATGCGTTCGGACAGACACCTTCGCTACTGCATCACCGAATTCCGGTGGCAACGCTTGGTATGACAATTAGGACCGCGTGTTTCAGTCACATACACAACGCGTACCTCCATAATCGCAGGCAACCTGGTGCATAAGCTTATAATTCGGTGGGATATCATGCACGCTGACGAGTATTGGTCCATTTATGTGAGTCGCTGTACTTTGTTTTAACTCCCGGTCACTGACACTTTTTCACTACATCTCGCCATGGCCGAGTTTGCTATAGTGTTGTCACTTTACTACTCTGGGCGTAACGAACGCTCACATTGTTGCATTGTTTGAATGCAACAGGCGTTGCCCGTTGCGGCTCGGTGTCTTAGGATTAGAGGCCTCGGGCAACATTCTAAGTTCGTTTCACTGTCCCGTTATCTCTGCTTAGCGAGGTCAGACGAGTGCGGAACCAGTCGTGGAACGCACTGTTACGAGCGGGCAACACCACACCTTTTCATTCGGTGTATACTGGCATGTATCACAAGCGGACAGAAAAGCGTCGGTGTCGATTAGTCCCGGCTTGCGAATCGGTTTGTCTCCATTGTTAAGGGCAGAAAACTCTTACTCGGCCCTGCTAAGTTGTAATAAAGATGACTGATGTTCAAGTACCAGACGTTCTATTTGTTTCTTTTATTGGTTACTCCAACCTGTGGTTATCCGTTATTGGATGGCTCAACTTCAAACTACACCGCAAAGGCGAATCACGCCTTTCTCTTCTGTCAACAACTACTATCGGAACGATTGGTGAGAGTAAGTACACTTTCAGTTTTTCAGCCTTTCACGGCAGTAGTCAGCTGGGACAGCGAACGCATTTGGGAACGATGCAAGTGTAGTTCCCACAGAGCACAAACCCCTTCTTGCCCGACGTTTGCTATGTCCATGCAGCTTCTGATCTCGCTCCAACAAAATATGGACACGTAGTTTGAATTGCATTCTTTGTTATCTTGTAAGCGATGTTCCTTAGGCCTACTCCAATGATACTAATGCCCCTGTACTGCTTTGATTTTTAGCGCCGCAGAATAGTAAGTGCGTTATTTGTAAATCCAAACTCCTCGTTATTGGTTTCGTTTGTTCGGTTTAGACATTTGCCGTGAATGTGCTTCTATGATGTCGTCCCCGCCTCCATCTCCCTCCCACAAATAATCTGTTTTTGGTCGTCATTATTTTATTGTCATTATCGCTCATTGTTTCCACCGACTCTGTCACTTGCTGGTTCCTTGTGTCACAATGTTGCCTCATCTTTCACAGCACAATCCGTTAATATTATTTTTCACATAGGACCCTCGAGAAGCTGAAGAGAGACGCTATCTGATTAGGCAAAATAAAAAATTACTCAATCAGGTAAGTCGATACCCATGCGGGTAACGAAGCGAAACTAACTCACTTCCTCCAGTTGTATGAATCAGCCAAGAAAATTGAAAGACTCGAGTTGACCAAAGTGGAGATGAGGGAACAACTGGAGCTTTTGGATTTCCAGATATTGGAGGTGGAAAATCAAAAGGCAATGGTGAGCCACCTCCATCTTTCACTCACTTTCCTTGCGAATAGATGGAAGAGGAGCTAAAGAAATTGCCATCCTGCAATCATATGTATACACAAACCGAGGTGAGTGCCTGGGGAATGTTTTGTATGCATTTATTCACTTCACCGCTATCGCCCCCCGTGCATGGGGCCTGTTTACACTGACTGATGTTTAGCGATCACCCCAGCTTGTAATATGCCTCCGGTCCTGGGTTCCAAGGTCTTCTACGTGGTGCGTATTAGACCAATGGGGGTTGAAACGTAAAGGAGATACTTCGTAGGCGGCTGGAATACCACCTAGTAAGTGTCGGAGCTGCATGAATGGTGTACTTATGTCACATCTCGGGGCTAGCTGAGGGGTACTACCACAGCTGCCCACAGAGGACTGAGCGCGAGGCAACTACAGATGGATGACGTCAAAACACGCATGAGATGGTGGCTCTAACAATACTGAAGACGAAATGGGAAGGTAAAGAGAAGAGGAAACGACAAGCACTATACAGGCTACACCCGAAGACAACTTACCTGTTGACCTACTAGTGACACACTGGCGCGCTACACAGCTACTGATGGCACCGCTGCGTTTTGATCTCATTGTGTGCAGCTTGTAGGAATTCCGGTGTGTCGCGTAGCATCCGTTTCGGGAGGCGATCTGGACTTTATGGCCGAAAGTTCTCATGTGCATTCTCCTTCTGACTACATACCGATTGCCTATTTCCATAACCACCAGCAGCTTATGTCCAACTGTCAATGCAGCTATCGGAACCATTCCTAACGGTAGATATTGATACGTCTTACTCACGGTAAGTACGTCCGAAAGTGTATGTTCTATAGGGCACTCAACCCCAAGGTAGGAAACACGTGCGAACGGAACACCATCTAATCAACAACTAACTGCACATTCTCGATGGCCTTTACTGATGGTACGCGGAGAGTGGTGTGCGCGTGTGGGGGGGTGTGGGTGCATGTATGTGTGGTGTCAGCATGAGTGGATTCAGAGTTGACCTCGGGTGAACATGCGACAGGTATGTGCCTAACCGAAACCATTCAGTATTGCCTTAAGAGTCTACGCATAGAGTTTCCGTATATTGTATACCTGTGGTTAACTGGGGATTGCTGCCGCTATTTTAGATCATCCGTCTTCTATGTCAACACGTTACGCTTCCGTTAAACTAGCTAAATATTACCATTCGGGTCTCACGATGTCCGGACTCCTTCACATTTAACCAAACCTATGGACCAATATACCCAACGCCTAATCTAGTTCCCGCTTCTGAACTGTTCGCTTGCGTTCACTTTCGGAACTAGACTGTTTTACATTGACTTGTGCCGAATTGACCACAATAAGCACAAATTATCACTAGGGAATGCATCACCCAGCACCTGGCCTACTGTGTTCGAATAATCGCTGCCTCTCGTTCTGATTGCATTTGTTTTCACTTTCTAGCCCGGGCGAGTTAATGTACGGACCACATATCACTTGGCCTTGCCAGCACAACACTGAAGTTGCTTGTGTCATGCTCGATCTTGCCCGGCTTCCGCTGATTGCATTTTTGGTAATTAGCGCTCACGAAATAGCGTTAGGCTCCGAGGTTCATTACTACTCAAGCACGGTTACTAGCGGCTGAAAGAACTACAATTGCCGCGCTGATCAGCACGTGGCCCATCGCTGGCAATCAACCACACCATTATGATTAACGTACTTCCTATGGTCTTTTTGTAACTATTCCTCACCCCTGTCACACTTCACCATCGCCAGTTTGAGCCCCAACCTACCCAATCTCACGTAACATGGATCGACTTCCGCGTCCTTTCATCTCTTTCCCATCCGGTCCTTATTTCGTGCGCACTGCGGTAGTGACTGACATACGAATTAATTCATCCAATTTCTGGTGTCACAATTTCAGCACAGATAGATTTTTCATTTGCTACCATCTTCGATTTCTTATGAATCAAGTAACCCGAAATGTAACCAATTCGCTCAGCACTCCGTTCACAATTAACCGACCCGTTTCCATTTATCATGACCAACTGTGTCAGTTACCTCAATATGCGTGGTTTTCAATTGGAAACGAACCTTCCGACATTATCCGAATAGCTACACCCGTATATTTGCATTTAGTGGATGGATTTCACTTTCGTTTATACAGCACGTATAGCACAATTAGCTCCCTAGAAATCCCACTGAACCAGACCATCACGATCCTTTTGCTTCATCTCTGTCATCTTGCCTTCTTGGATTCGTTGCGGATTGCAGCACAGACCCTGTCATCCCATGGTGCAATTTTACGCTCTCCCAGTGTACTACAACACTCCAAAAAGCACCCTAGGTAAATGCAAAGTATTTGTGGCTGTGTAATGAGCTGATTTGTCGGATGGATCATCCACGCCTCTTGGTCAAGCTCAAAATGTTTGGTTTCACCTGTTGACACTTATTAGAACAGCATCAGCTAGTCCTGGTAACAATGCCGCAGTATAACATAGCTTCATCGATTTCCGCCTTGTTGGAAGTTGCAACAGACTTGGTTTACACAACACACTACATAAATACTATGCGATTAATCCATTAAAATGGTATCATGAGCCTCAGGGAGGACTTGTAACTCACTATCAGTTCGAATTACAATATAAATGCTGAGGTTCCCGGGGTTGTTGTCGCGTCTGTAGCATGCTGCCCGGCCCACCGGTTTTCGTATGTAATTTCTCCACTCTATAACCCGGAAGTTATCTGAGGAGTAAGGCTTCATATTCCAGCTACCACTTCCCCACTTTGCTCGGTTTGTGCTCTGTAGGAATAGACCACGCACTTCGCCAATTGGTAGCTGTACTTGATTTTAAACTTGTGAAATACGATGGCAATCGCTTTGATGATGATCTTAACGTGAGATACGGTGGCGCTCCAACTACCACTTCCGTTAGTGAATCAGTTGGAGACCGACTTCCGACAGCTGGTGTCATAACCAGAAGCGTATCCGAAAGCGTGAGTGGGGTAGGTTGAACCGCTTTCTTGTCGACCGTTGGCAACTTTGTTCCTCATTACAAATTCAGATTTCCAGTGCAGAAATGCGCTCTGAGCCGGAGCAGTTCCGGGTGTCTAACTGCCTTGTAAGCTGTTATGTGGAACAGCTGATACTTTTCTCTCGTAATTCATACCTACTTTTCCCTACAGGAGGATCCCGCCGCACCCTCCCAGCTTGTCGCGCGTTTGCAAGAGCGCTTGAACACAATGGAGGTGGATTTGCATGGCAGGAAAGCGGAAGCTGCAGCAGCACTGGCCAAGCAGCAACATTTGGAGCATTTGATTCGCGATTTACGGCGTGACAACATCGAGCTGCGTGATCAGTTGGCGAAACTAGATGATACAGAAAATTCGCTCGCGGAAAGTGACAAACCGTTGGCTTCCGGTGTCCGTGTTAATCAGGTAAGTTTTCTGAATCGGAAATCTGTTCGTAGTTGTCGTTCATTTGCTCCAGACCTATTGTATTCTCTCCGATACCGTTGTTTGTTTGTGCGCTGCTTTCTAGCTTCGGGTTAATGGGAGTTTGCATCGGTGGTCCTGTGGCCGCACATGCTCAAGTCGTTTAGCCCACTTTTCATTACACATTCACGCAGCTAGTTAACCAATTGACGGGATTTCCGGTCACCCACGTAACGGTTATTCGGGTCACTGTTCGAGTAAATCACTGTCCACGAAGTGGACTGGCTCGCCTGATGTTTTAAGGCGGTTCTTAATGCAGGTTAGTGATCACGAAATGACGATCAGCTGCACCAGCGTCTGTGTCCACTCGCCTTCGGGCACACTGGTCTTTGCCACCGAATGAAACGTTTGTCAGATAACGCGTCACGTGAAGTGTATTGCATGCATTTCTCGCTATAGCTGCTAATGTATAGAGTATTTTCTCTCATTTCCTTTTTCTCCTAATGGTACACCATTTCAGCCCATTGTATCAACCATGTTGAAGGCAGCAGAAAAAGTGTTTGCTTCGGTTGCTTGTCCTCTGCTTTTTAGGAGAGAGTACATTGTCTTCTATTGACCGTACAGGACGATTCGTAACAATTTGTGTACTACCCATTCCCTCTTACGGCTTCTGTGCCCACGCGTTGCATAGTTTGACCTCTTTTCTGTATTCAATGGACGAATCAACTCTACAATGTGTCACCAAAACCATCTTTATAAGGTTTCTACTTTCTATCGGTCATTTACCGAGTCATACTTTGCTGGTTATGAAACCTGCCGTGTAACCAGCTTGGGCTGCGTAACTTCACAACCCACGATTCCATAGCTCCTTTTCGCTCGAATTCTGCAGTCACGTCTGATGCGCAGCACCTCACAGTTCACACCCATCTCCCTCAGGGCCAGCAGCCAAATATCCCTTTGTGCATGTTTTAGCTTACTAAGGACAGTCGTCTTCGTGATAAGAAATAGAAAGCGAAACAGCTGTTTATTGTGCTCAGCAGGCCAAATGCCTAAAAATCACGTAGGATGGTCAAGCGGAGTATGGTGAAATTAAAAACAAACGCACCAGCAAAAGAAATCGCCATGGTGTTCACATTAACACGTGGCGATATGCGATATAGGCACAAACGTGCACACAAGTGAGCGCGAATACATGCAGTGTGATTTAGTCTTAAGTAACTGTGGTGTTATTGTTGTTAAATCAGTGAGCGCCATATCCCACATGAACTTAACGGCACCTTAAACTCCTTAGTAACTTGTAACCTCTTTGTCGGAGGTTCGATTCCTCACTGTTGCCTAAATTTGGACATCCTGGGGCTAAACCAGCCCGCGTACAACCTGCTACGTTTACGCAACGATCAGACATCGGTACGGAGTACTGGTGCACTACTGACGCCTCATGTTTGGCCCCGGTGCACTACTCTACTGCGGACTTACTTCATACACGTCAGCGCAATCACAAGGTCTAAACTTGTATCCACAGTGGTTCATCGCATATGCAGGTGAAAGGCAGAACGGATGCGTCAGTGTCACGCTTTCTTGGGAATCAGCCATGTATCCTCTTCGTCGTCCATTGCAGATGCAAACATTTGTCCAACTGGCACTGCACTCATCTCAGAAGGGGCAGCTCTTTCATTGGCTCACCGACAAGCCATGTCTTGTTTTATTCATCTTTGCTTACACTTAACGCCACAGTCATTTTCATCATTCCATCGTTTCCTCAGGTGGACTTTCTTGACTACTTGGTCAATGGAGCTCTGTCAGTTGGCTCACGAGCAGTACACGCATAAGCTGGAGACAAACGACCCTTCACAGTATGCTTGTTGCACAGTCACTCGCGCTTTCACGCTAAATCTACCAAGTGGGTTAATTTACTTCCGCTCTGCAGTTACGGTGGCGTGGGCGCAATGTGTATGTGCTTTACGGTGGTTGAGGACAGTTCGATAAAGCTACGGCCTAGCATTTCTCCGTGTGCAACTTCATTCAACCGGGCTGGTCCGGAAACCTTAATAAAACACCATATCACTTAATCCACATTGACAATCCGGGTGCGAGACAGCTCCCGCTTATCTTCTCCGCAGTCGCTCTGGTAATTCAGTGAAGGAACACTTCGTCAGGGTTACCGAGTCCGGTTTAATTTTACCACTTTATTTCGCAGTCCACCCCACACGTCAACGTAACAAAGGGGCCTTGGCATATGTGGTGGGCTTGTCCCATACTGTGGTTAACAGCAGTCTGTATTCAGCTGGTCACCTTGAACCTATCAATTCCCTTTGCCCCACTTTAGGAATGCAATTGAGTCAGAGGGTCTGGTTATATATTCCGGTTTTAACATCATGTATAGTAACTTATTCCTGGTTCATATCCAGTCCGTCACCCGTTAACTAATTCGGGGGCTCACATTTGCAAATTGTCAATCGGCGATTTCTTACAACCAGGTACTATAGTTGGTAGCAATGTCACATAAATTACGTACTCCTGGAAAGTGCTTAACCATACATACAGAGCTCCTTTCTTAACACCAAAAACGACATTCTTGATATTTTACTTTGCAGAGGCGCGGGTATGCCTCTGCCATTTTAACACGTAATCTACCCCCAATGAAACTGTGTGGTGGACTTCCAGCTATCAACTTCTCTAGCTGAAACATGCTTATCTGTGATGTTAGTGGAACTACTGTGAACTACTGCGACTAGTTCTCGAGCGGACACACAAGCCACTATATCCTCCAAATCAGTGTAAAATTGTCGATCTCGATGTTCTTCCGCTGACCAACTGTCATGGTGCAAGTGCAAAAGCGACGTTACTTTGGTCCGGATATTCTGTTTTTGCTTTTTCTGCTTTTTGCGGACAAATCGGACTTTGGCCGAAACGCCGCACAATGGCTGTGACGTCTGATGGCAAACGCACACTTCTCAGAACTCTTGAACTCAGACGGTATCAGAATGCGTTTATACTCTAACGACAATGTCACTTCCGTTTCACACTTTGTGGTCCCTAGTGAAATTCTGTCGGTCACCTACGCCATACTCTCGCTGTAGTTGTGTTGGCGGCAGCAGTTTTCGCGTTGAAATTCACCCTACCTACGTACAAATCAACTTCCGGGATGTGGTTAGTTTCCCCAATGTTGTTCATTTTCATTTTGGGGCATGACGCACTCAGTCGGAAGGGGCACTACTTTATCCTTTATCACAATGAATTGATTTTTCTTTCAGCTGTACGTGGTGGAGCAATTCTCTCATTGTGTCCGGTAGACAGGACTTACTTGTTACGTCGTTTTCGAGAAGGCTGTACAGTTTATACTTAGAATTAACACCTACTGTGTAAAATGATGCCGATAATCCCTCACCCAGATCTCAAAGCGAAGTTCGCGTTTTACGAACCCACTCTCGATTCAGCCCCTCAATCACCTTAACGAACATGCTTAATCTCCAAAACCATCCGTTTGGGTTTTTGACTACTCCTGACCCACCGACAAATGTTTAACCCTACCGGTCATTTATGAGCTCGGACGATGCATCAGCGTGTGCTTGTTGCGTCACGCGGTTCCCATATGCGCACACTCTTAGATCTCGCGACACCCAAGCCATTCCCGAGTGGTGTGCTACATGACACTGTCCTGGGTCCTTTTTTATTCCTATTATCTGTAAATGTCATTTTCAACGTCTTTCCCTCCGGTGAACCTTTCCTATTTGCTGATGACAGAGATTATCTACATTTTTAAGCCTGCTGATGTCAGTGAGATACTCTTCGCAATTCAGGATGATTCACATTTGCTTGATTCGTGGTGTTCGGAGCGGAAGATGTCATACTGCGTGCTATTCTGCAGATGTGAAATCGGGCGTCTATTTGGATATTGCACCACATTATCACAGATGGATCGAGACATCACCGTAAAACTTGATCCATTACGGCTACACTGAATGAAAGTTGACCCAGTCGTCTTCTTCGGTACCCTTACCAAAAAGCACACATCCAACAGTACAGCTTAAAACGTACCTGTAAATTAACACACGATATGCAATAATGATACAATGATAATGAAAAGATCACGAACGAAGCAGTTGGAGTGTTGTTTTTTCCCTTAACTGATGGTCCACATTATGGAACATATTTCCGCGATACGTGAACTTCAGTCAGCGATTAATGTTCGTAAAGGTTTACATTCATTTACCAATGTAATAAGGGCTATGGATATTTTGAGACCAAATTCGATGAATGAATCACCTTGTGAAATAGAGGCCAGGTGGATTTGACTTACATGTCTGGTTATCATTTTTGCCTTCGACTCCATAGTCTTTCCTTTGGGAAACACCGCAAAACTGATTTAATGGTGGTTTTCTGGAACTTTTTAACAATATTAACACCAGCTGTGTTTTAGCGCATAACCCTACGTTTAAGATAAACCCAGAGCGCAGATTTGTCTTCACAATCTTTTTCATTTGATCTACACTGCTATTTCTTCTTCCCCGCCTGGTTTATTTATAATTTAAACGGTTATCCGTTTTCTTCGGTCCCTCTGTACAAATTGAATCTGCAAAATCATTCGACTGTGCAACTTATCTGTAGTTATTGTCACCATTTTACACTTTCCTACCTTTTTTATTATTTTTTGTTATTGGCCACGATTAGGCCGATCCCCTGAGGTTGCAGATTAAAGCGTCCAAGCTACTTAGTGCACCCACGCAAGGCGAAATGCCATAGACTCATTGGCGAGTAGTACAACTCCTGACTCGAAAGAGTTGTATGGTGGAGCGTATTGGATAGCTTCAGTGCTCATGCCACATGCATATGACAACGGCCCTAAATATGAGTTAATTCGATGATAGCTTACTTGATTTTAAGCCACACCGACATGTAGTCAGATTGGACATGGAAGTTCAGAGGAAACGTCACCTCGGTTCCACAGATGTTGTATTACCTCAGTTGAACGTCTGGCTGTATCTGCAATTATTGCCGAACTCTCCATCTTTCTAGTGCATTTAACTAGTCGACCACTCTGAAAGTTCATTCGGGGATATGCCTCCAATAAACCAAACAGCTATCTGTTCTATGCGATCACACTGTACGAATTAAACAGGCCACCTAGTCGGACTGTATCTCGCGCCGCCGAGGAAGATACTATTTATGCATTTATTTATAACGTGGCTGTCTAAAAGCAGACCTACTAGGCACAGAGTGCTTGAAGACATTGCCACGATTCTTGGCGTCACATGCTCATCTGGTTGTTTGTACATCGGGCTTGAACACGTAGCGCTTCCTCACATATCTATGTAGCTGACATTCTAAAGTGAACAAAGATCTTATACGGGCGAACAAATATTTTATCGTTGTAGCATACCTTAGCCTGTTGCTGCTTGCTTCTCTGATTGTACGCAATTGAATCACTCTAGCCAGGCGCAGCAAATTTGATGACCTCACTCCTTCACCCCCAGGTAATGCCTGCCATACAGTGACAGTATAACCTGGGGCCACGGTCGACTCAGTGCAGTCAGTGGGGTATATTCGGTCCGTTCGATGATGTGTGTTCTTCACCTGTCGGCGCACTTCTGGTATACGCCACAGAGGAGTGACGGTTGGGTCTTATACCATCATCCCCCGCTATCCTTGATCGTAGTACAGCTTTTCAAAAGGTCCCCGATAACTTTAACCCCCAATAGGGAGTGTGATTTTGGTTGCGAATATTCTAGTCAGCTCGGCCCTTAGACAGCGTGACTTTCATTCTTCCGGAAGCTGGACTCTATCTGTCGCTGCCATTGCCTAGTAGAGAGGAGGTAAACGTCTCCCGGTCTGTACTACATTACTTGCACTTCATTTTTGTAGCACAAGGACTTACGATCAAGTAGAACCATGTACTTCCCGTTTCTATGGACACGATCGCATATTTAGGTAGCCTCCCCATGGACCCAGATCCATTATTCCGTCCGTTTGTCCCCATGGCAGCTTTCTCCACAAAACATTGAACTAATTAGCTGCTCGTTATTCCACTGCACTGCCTTTCTAATTTGTTGGCATAGCAACTCACCCAAACTGGATTACCTTCGGCTGCTTCCATGCTTCCCACTGGCTTCTCGGCCGCTTCTAATAGGCTCACCTTGGAAGAATGGTAGCCGGTTTTCCAGGTACAGCATACGTCTTGAGAACGCTAAGATTCACCATCGATATTGGCGCCATCATTTCAGAAAGCTTTGTCAATTTTCAAATTTTCGGTTCAAGCCATATTGGTGGTGTGCTATAACATCAATAGGTTTACGCGCTTATTGTGTCCGGAATCCATTTATTTTATCACAGGAAGTGTATAGTATGTGCTTAGTTGCTTCGCTTTAATGAAGAATGTGACCATTTCCATTTCCTGAGATAAGACACACTTGTATTGCTGACTCACTATGAACTGACGATGTTGACCAACATTGTTCATCGTGCCGGCCAAACCATTGAGTTGCACTGTGGCTGGTTATATTAATCTTGCCGTTCCTTCTTTGATCAACCCATTGTACACACTTTATACATTCCCCCGTAATGGATATGACAGCAACAATCGGTGCAAGCACAGATTAGTGGCGGAAGATCGTTTGGGTGGATGCACAAGTTTATCCGAAATTACAGAAAGCTTTTGGTCCCCTCCTAACTTGGACTACTCGGTTGGGCTGCATCGTCTTCTTCAAAGAAAGGGCGACCGGAGTGCATCATACGCCTGCACAATTAAATGTATGTCTCAACCACTCTCCTCAGGTTGATCACCTTGAGACTACTTATGGCCATGTTGCTGAAAAAATAAACGCCTCTCAAATCTAAAGTGCCAATGCACGGAACTCGTATTCCTTAGCAGGTCGATTAGCAGATCACGCTTACCTTGCATTCGCTGAACATTTACGTGTGTTCTATCATTTCCGAAGCGCGCATACTAGCATGTAACGTCATAACACACCTTCGATCCGATGGGTATTACAGCACTAGTGTGGCATTCCTAAATGCTGTACTAAGCGGCACTCGCTAAACTCGGTGGTCCGCAGTTGTATGCCGAAAAACCACAACCTTCCTGTTTGCGCCGTTAACACCACCTGAGACGTACACACAAGAACAGAACCAGTCATGTAGTACAACGTGGGTAGCGGAGAGTACCGAAAAGGTACGCGCTACAGATGTGGTCTCAGCGATTCAAATGACCGATGCTTACTTCGAGACAAATTGCGGTTTACGTCGAGGTCGCAGCTCTCAATCCAACAACAGAACTGGTACATCAAAGCCAAATATACATCCCGACTAGGTAGTCCAATCCAAATACTGGTAAGCCAATGGCTCCAGTCATTGATGGTGTCGAGGTTGCTCCCCTCAGTAATGCTGAAAGTAATCCATCGAACTCCGGACAACATCTTGCGAGCAGTTGCGGTGTCCTTGCCCACCAGCTAGATGATAGATAGGTTGATTGCACCAAGTACCATATATTACAGAATATAAGCCGATGGTTTCTGGACGATTTTTCATTTCTGTAGCGTCTTATAAAAATGTTATGGCCAATGTGAGAATAATCACGTGCAAAATCCACCCGGGTTTTCACTGCACACCTCTTCCCCTATCTCCTCTTAGCACCACCCGCTAGGGACGGAGGGTATTGAAGGCCGGGCTATGAAGTGTCTCATTTTTTCGTACGCTGTCTACGCAGCACTGCGAGCAGCGTGCCTATAACTAAACACATTATTTTTGTGGTGAAAATTCTCGGTATATTGCACATTTGAGCTGGCCTCGGTTGGAGCGTCTCGGCTCCCTGGTTGGGGTCCGAAAGACGATGAACACGTTTGGTTGGACACACTTGTTGATATTGCTAGAAGCCGACCTCAGTGGCGTTCGTGCTGTGAGTTTCTTTGTCCCACCCCACCCCTCTTAGCCTCCTCTCCAACCACGATCTCATTAGTTAGTCTTATATAATTTTGCATAGTAATTTTTTTCTTTGATGTACAGTAGCCGGCTGGTAGCTTACCGGAACGATGCCCATCCGTTACCGGTAGCTCAGCCGGCTTGCAACAGTTGCTTTTTTTCCTCCTTTTTTCTGTGTATTGCGACACAGCAGCTGAGGTGTTCCCCACCTCTAGCTAACGTGTATGGTGATGATGATGACATTTGACGTTCGCGACGGATGACAGGAACAGCGACATACGGGAATATATGGAATCAAGCACCATCACACTCAATAACCTGAGCAAAAATATGACAGAAAAGCACTTTACGTTAGGTTTTTTTGGTCGAATAATGTAGGGACTTACGCCTTTGGACAAATCTGATATTGCAAAGTCATACTGTCGGCCTATTCATGGACGGGCTCATATTCCGCAATATATGGTACGTTTCGTTGATGTCAGTGCCATCGTCATCCAGTACATTCGAATCGCGTTATCTGGTGCTCACCTAGCAGTTCACTGCACTAGACTCAAGTTGACCACGTTATTGTCAGGCACGGATAGTGTACATCATTGCAACATTTCTAGGCTCTTTGGAGTACGAAGGTAGATGCTGGTCACGCCTAGATCGCGCTGGGTCTCTTACTCCCAATTCCGAAATCTCACACTCGTTACCTGAACTCCGAATACACAAGTTGGCCTCACCAACCCTAGCCGGAACCTCGTCGATTGTCACTGACGAGCCAAGCGAATTGGCCACACGGTGTTTGGATACGCCTCCAATGCGCATTGGTGACGATGATGATGATTTCTGGGTAGTCGATCAGTTCGATTAATGTGTGAGTGAGCAGCATATCAGCTGTTCTCAACTACAGTGCATTTGTGACCCTCTCAATAAGCATTTTCCTAGGAACCTCAGGATTGATCTAGAGTGCTGTTGGATGACAGAAGCGCACACCATGCACAATGCCATCCGCACTAGAGGCAACCGAGTACTGTACCATCTTAACCGATGCAAGTTTCCGCAAGGGTACTGAGTTTGTGAGAAAGCAGGTGGTGAAGATGAACAAATTGTCCACTCACAGACTCATAAACTTCCATACTGTTCCGGATGTTTCGAAGAGCAATTCACTTGAGTGAGCTGGATTCACTTTGTATTTTGACGATACGGATCCCAGCACCGGTGAGCTTCAACGCAAGCAGAGGCCTGTGATTCGTCAATCAGTGCTTAGACCCCGACATCTTGCTCTGTTATGGATGGATGACGACGGGGACTCCCTAGTGGCTGGTTTACTCATTCTGCATGGTACGTTATGGAGTGACTTCGCACCGGGCTGTCAACAACCGCCTTTTTAAACTTAAGCCAAACGGCGTCATCCGAAAATCCAGCTCTCATTCCCATAGTCAATGCTTCTGGGCTACTCACATGCACCATACTTCGACAGCTCACTACTTTTCGAGGTAGTTGAAACATTTAAGGTTGCACTTGCTCTCACCCCGATAGGATTACTTTCCTCCATAGCTATACCTCCTCGGTGCTGAAGCGACATCGCACCTACTGACATATTATTTCACTCGAGAGCCACATCTATTTAAATGACTACGCCGATTTGTCACGCTTCCTTTCTTCGGCGCTACGTTGTAATTTAAACGCTCTTTACTATAACCACGGGGGCCTTGTTTAGGTCCTTTGAAAATCATCTACTGAATTATGGACGTATAACGGAGTATTTCAGGTCAAACATAATCATCGCTTTTTCTTTAACCTGGCTTCTTTAAGATCACAGACATCTCTTTATATTAACTGGATAAACGTACACAATAGAGTACTCAGACGATATAACTTTTTAGGAGTCAGTCTCAGATACCCTGTAATTTTCTAGGGGTTGCCCGACGTGTATGGTCGGCGCGCGTCGAAGCGCACTTTCACACTTTCAAGGCATTATGCTACCATAGGACTGCTTGAACACACCACCGACTCTCATGGTCACCGAGCAGTCACTAGAAGTTGTCAATCCATCTACCTATTCAGGTAACCGCGTCACTCGTGATAGTCAGAGTACTGAAAGGGGTATTGGGTGTACCAACAAAACCCTTATGGCCATATACAAAGATTACGTAACCAATGGCTTATTAGAGAAGGTCAAGTATGCAACGCTGTAGTGCGGCTAGTCAGGACATCGTTACTGCGTTCTGATGACATTAGGGACCTTGTCGTGTTTGATCACCGGAGCTTGCGTAGCACCTCCCAGTCTTATCAGAAGCACTAGGTACCAACCTCTTTGAGTCCGTATTTGATTGAAAATCCTCTGGTAGCTCACTGCCTCACCGAACTTACATTGCGTACTAAAACTAAGCCACGTTCTTTGTGTCTATTGACCCGCCTCCACACCGGGAACTGCCTTCATTCACTGCATCCGGTTGGCTGAAGCTCCGGAGTGTCTTTCTCATGCTATGACTTGAGCGTGTGGAAAATTAATCGAAGGGCTTGACCAGGCTGGTATAGGTCGTTTGTTTGAGACCTTGGAACCAACCACAAGGGTAGTCAACCCTAACCAACGAGGCTCACTTGCGAATTCGTCGAAATTGTGTACGCGCATATCTCACTTTCACTATCAATCCCTTCGTTCGACAGTCGTATTTGCTTTTCGCAGTGGGTTTGTTCCATATGTTCTGCTGTTCCTACACATGCTTAGCGTTTTCTTCACATTATCTTGGCGTCTGGAATCATGACAGCTAGATTCACCGCTTTTCGATGTTCGGAACATGGTTGTTCAATCGAACCAAACGGTCTGATAGTCTAAAGAGCCGAATCCGAACTGCATCGTTTCACCTGCAAACACATGATTCGCGCCTATACTTACAATATTTTCTAAGTGGCGTTTGCGCGAGCACAGAGCAAGTTGTAATCCTCTACTATCTCCTACTCATGTATCCCACACCGGACCAATGAGCATCGACTGCTTTTTCAATTTCACTGAGTCAACATACCGTTCGTAGCCTGTCTCCTAGTTGGCCGTTTTCCCGTTTACCATGTGCTTCCGTGTCCACCGCACGCCTGGGATCGTGCACCCTCGATGTTGGCTCTGTCCCGCCACTCTCTATGCATTAGTAATAAGCACGACAGGGTGCGACACTCGCCAGTGGGCGTGGTCTATCCCCCACTGTGCTCCTGATCTGTAACTGCCAGGTTGGATATCGTAAATCAAAATCAATGGCATGTCTGCACTTCTCATATCGACTAATTTCTCCTTATCGACTTCGGTCTCGGCTCCAGTTAGTTAACCATATCAAGTAACTTACCTTAGGCACTTCCATTACGTCTTGTCTGCACGATGTGCCCCGTAACATCAAGCATAGCATTGAGTTACACACTGGAGATTTTTAGTCTAAACCGTTTCTGGATGTTGTGAGAGGTCATTCTCATTTCCGATTAGCTATTATCAGACTCATGGAACAAATCAATAGTGATTCCCCAGCGAATGATCGGAAGCAAACGTTAGATAATTCGTCTCTGGGTATATCACAAGTGTGTCACCCGGTACCAAACCATAAATTAGATAAGACAGTCGATGAAACTTTCCCCCCCACTGTAACCCAATTGATAATGTGCACATTCGGCCCCTCGACGTGCTTAGCCCCGCTTAATGGCATGAGTGCCTTGGATTTACAGGTCGCTATGTGCAAGGCTGCGGACGCTCCTGATTTATCAAGCTTGGTGGCTCCAAAAGTGGATGACTTACTATTACAAGAAACCATTCGAGCATTTCACAATGTTTTGGCCGAAAAAGAACAAGAGATGTCCCACTTAAAACAAGTTCTGCAGTCCAACGCACAATTACTTGGTTCACCTGATGAACCACCATCAATCACTTTGCCACAACTTTATGAATCGGCAGTTCAAACTGATTTTGTGGCATCGGACTCACATGCGTCTAGTCTCGCCAACGCCTTGGCTGAGGGAGGTATACTGCTCACCGCGGACCAGAAAGCTAAATTGACCAAGGAGATTCGACACTCACTGGATGCGCTGAACCACAGTGTCGCTGCAGATACACTTGGGGATGAAGTATCTGAGGACGCTCAACAAGTATGCTTTGGTGACTTATTGTCAAGCGTTGGCCAGCTCCGACAGAAAATTGAAGGCTTGCAAATGATGATGAGTTGTACAGACGCAAGCCAACCGAAAACAACCCTCACTCAACCCAGGTGAGTGATACATGTCTGTTGCGTTGATGCTGTTCACTTGTTTCCTTCTCCATTTCGTCACGCGGGTGTTCTTATTGGTTATATGAGGGGGGTTTGCTAAGTTTCGATTCACGTACATTGCATGTGGTAATCTCACTCGTCTCGTGGGCTTTTTATTCCACCATGGGAACGGCATAAGGTTCTGAGTCGATCCGGATTTACTTGCTAAGGGACCCAAATGCCCGGCCATTCAGACACCTGATTTGGTGTGTCTATAAATTTGAGAATAAAATATTCATTTATTTATTTACCAGTGATCAAGGAGATCCCAACTCCTAGGGTTGCGAAAACATAGTTCCAGCCAAGATAAGCGCCAGTTTATCTTCATTTCGCTCAACACACATGAAGAAGCATCAGCAGTACGCCAGCACGCGCGGCACCGACGCTTCGCTACCACCCGACCACCATCAGTCGTATATGCGCTGGGAATAATGCGACATCAGCCGCACCTACACGGATTCGAGCCGGTGACCTTCGGATTGTAAGGCCACCTGCTCAATACACATATCTTCTCAAAATCATAGTGAAATGGTTTAGCCCTAGATATGTGATCTCTTTTGATGGGACTGTCGTCGGCCAGTTAGCCAAAGAAACACTTTAGTTCCGAGGTAAACACTCACTTGTTGCGCGATCGCTTCATTTTTTCTGACGTCTCAAGAAAAGCAGTTTTACTAACTTCAGTTTTCTGGGATTGCGTATCCTAGTCCCAACTGTTATGTGCATCCACCTTACCACCTAAATAACTCCTTGGCTCAGGCTTTTATACCTTGCACTATTCCTCAAACCATTACATATCTATTGATCGGATACTAACAATAAGCACTCGCTTCGAGAAACTTCCACCTCACAAGAAATGCCAGTAGACAGCGAAGGTCATCGTCATCTTAAGATAACTGCTATGTTTACCCTGTTGTCATATTTGATTAAGTTCTAGTTATGCCTTCTAAAACGTAGTTTCTTCATTGAAAATATATTTATGTCATATGCATTGAAACCACGGGAATGAGACAACCCACTGCAGCTCCACGCGTCGTCCATTGTTTATTCTTCCCGTCTCTATTTCGCATCCGACGGCAGTGAGCCTTATCTACAGACAGCTAACTTTTGGTGAGAAATGGAGCGTGTGAACGGTGGTTTCTTCGGGAAGAACCTCGTCAGTCCGTGGAAGGTCGGTGTCTTTAACCAACTACAACACGGTTAAGCTTTCACTTCTTTTAACCTATGTGAACTAGTTTCCGGTCTTTCCGACACGGTGTACCCTCAGACGTCGTTATTGATAGGTCTTGACCTAAACATTTGCGTACACGTATAGTCGATTCTCCTCTACTCCGCCACCTGAGTGAATGTTGGGCGTTTCCCTCTCGGATGTTTATTCACCGTGTCACCCATACTTAGGCACACAAACATATCTACATACCATCACTCTCTCGGTGTCTGTGCGTCGAAGAACATGGATTGTGGGTGTAACTGCAACGACTGAACCTTGGTCTGATTTTCCTTCTTTGTCCAACTGAGGTATTTGCTATATTACTTTCACCGAACACACTGTCTTTATTGCCTTCTTCGTTGTTTGGCAATTGCTTAGATCGTGCTCCCATTTATTACTCTCTGTCTGTGAGCAGTTACGCTTTCGACAGGTCTTAGTCTGACTATCACTTCCGTCATTCTGTGTAATCGCCTACCACATGTTGGGTATTTTTAGACGGTAACTAGTGGGGAGTTTCTAGTGATACAACTTCGCCTGAACGCTTTGTATGAAAGCGTTTCTTCCCACCCTCCAGGGACTACTTTTTTTCAAACAACCGTAATCAACGCATCACACACTACGGTTGTTTTTCTATATTTACTTGATTGCTAAAGTCGGTTAGGAGTTGATTGATAGTGTTTCACTTCCGATCGGCTCCCACTGTTCACCGTTGAGCCGGAAATCGTAGCTGACACTAACACTGTTGTCACTCAGTGACCGATGTTAGCTGCGTGCCCAGGGCTGGTGGTTTTGTTGTTTCTCTAGCCAATCGCATGAATGGCCTGGTGCGTAGCATGTCCCAGACGTAACTTTTCACTCGTTTTCTTTCGTCACAGAGTAGTGTATTTCTGAATTACCTATGTAAGTAGTTATACTCTGTGTCGCAATTATCTTGTTTTTTATAGTGCTGCTATCGATTGATCCGTGTTGTTACGGTGATACTGTCATTGTTTACCCGATGCGTCTGTGATAATGCGCCAACCACAAAGGTGCACGTAGCCACGACACTCATTTTGCTGCTACATGGACGGCTCTTTTAATGAATTTTCTATTATAACTGATAGATTGTTCGATCTTTCGCAGTGTCCTGTTTCCCGTTACAATGGAAAAACAGAAAATCCCTCGCACCTGTCTACCCTTGATCATTCACTCAACCCCTTTGGCATTTAACCCCATTGGGCACAACGCCAAACAGCGGCGTTCGGTTTGCATGTCATCGTCGCTGTGATTTCTCTCAGGTGAATAGGTATCGTAGCAGTTCTCGCGAATTAACTGCTGCGCCTTCAAACGCGCGTTTTTCCCGATGACTTCATTGCATTCATGGAACACTACAGTACTGCTTGGGCTACGCGTGAAGCCGGTTATTTGTTTGAATAACTTTGTTATCCATTAAGTCAACTAGTAGTCGTCACGGCAACTGTATCACCTCATATTTGTTTCCCGTTGTTGCAACGCTGCTTCTTTCCCTCTCCTCTCTGCCACTGACAATCGTTGTACTGCTTGATTTGGTGCCCTGTGAGACTGCGTCTGTCTGACTGCTCAGTCACGCGCCCAGCCAATAGAAGAAATACAAAAGACCAGAATTCGATAGACAGAGAGAGAGTATATTTACAGGATAGGTTAACTCCTTTTATTGGTAAACAAAGCATGCTACTTTAAGAGGTCAATGTCACTCACTCTACATCTGGTTTTCAGCCAGTGTGAGTGAATTCTGCTCCACGGGCTTATCATATTGATGGAATAGTTCCATTCCTTTGACGGGGGCTGATATTTGCTGGCCGATCGATTCTCACTTGATTCCCAAATTCATCGGAAAAGTCAAAGTTCGTAGCACGCTCATGCTGATGACCTTTATAGGTAGCGGACAGCCTATGTGCTCCGCTTACGCCTCTAGTACCCGATCCGCTTGATCTTGTCGCGGAGACAAAGGAGAAAGCTCCCACAGCTGCTTGTGTAACGCCAGTTGTGACAAAATTATTGGCCTCGATTATCGTTCGTCGCCTCACTGCGGAACGGGAATCTCGGATTAGGGAAGAGCAGGCCGGTTTCTGCCCAGGACATGGCTGTATAGACCATATATTCACTTTGCGGCAGGTGCTAGAGCAGCGCCACGCATACCGCAGATCGACAATAGCCGTGTTCCTCGATTTCAAGCGTGCGTTCGATTCAGTCGATCGATTGATTCTGTTCGAAATACTTGCGCGGAAAGGTGTTCCCACGAAATATGTGAACATCCTTCGTGCTCTATACTCGAACACTACATGCCGCGTCAGGGTCTACCGTGGCCTATCGGATAGCTTTCCGACCACAAGTGGCGTTCGTCAGGGTTGTCCGGTTTCCCCATTTTTGTTCAACTTCGTCGTGGGTTCTATCATTGAGTGTTCCCTTGCGGAATCTCACGATGTAGGCGTTGAAGTGCTGCCTGGTTAAAGATTAGCTGATCTTAATTATGCGGACGATATCGTCTTGGTTTTCGACGATGTTGGGGCGGCACAATCAACCCTGAATAGCCTATCCAGAGTGGTCCCGTTATTTGGTATGCACTTCGCACCTTCAAAGTGCAAAGTGTTGCTGCAGGGCCACCAGCCACTTGATGACCCCTTGACGCTTGTTAACGAGGAACTCGAGGTGGTTGATCATTTCACTTATCTTGGCAGCTGCATCAGCAATGATGGGCGCATAGAAACTGACGTCAGCTCACGCATTGCAAAAGCCAGAGCTACCTTCTTGAACCTGCGGCAACTTTGGCGACAGAAGGGAGTTGTAAGCGACAATTCGCTTTGAAGGGCCTTGAGCCAACGCGTATCCAGCCAGTCAAAGAACAAGAACACTGGACAAGATGACGGTACTATTAACGAACAATCAGGAAGCAATAATATTACAAACCTCAATAGTAGCGCTTCCACTCAACGCAGTTTCAAAGAGATACAATTCGGTCCGAGAACAACAAGAAACGGTTCAGATCGTCAATGCGATACAGAATACAGAACACTAGTTATATGGGACAAGTGAAGTCAATGCGATTGGTCAAACACAGACCGGATGAAGGCCGGATGCGTGAAATGTGAGTGTGTGGGATGATAAGTACATTGCTCATGCTCAGTGCGAGAATAATTGGGGTGATTGTTGCCGTGGTAAGGACAAAGATAATTGAGGTGATAGTTGCGGTGGTAGTGACAAAGATAATTGAGGTGATAGTTGCGGTGGTAGTGGCGAAGGTACTTGGGGGGTGGTAGTTGCGGTGGCAATGGCGAAGATAATTGGGGAGGGGGGCGATAGTTGCGCTCGGAGTAGTCCACACTCGATGGTTGGCGGATGGCGGAGTTGAACACAGGGCATGGAGAATCCTATAGGAGTTTCCCTTCGTCTGAAAGGCCGTGTATACAGGACCACAGTGAGGGCCGTTCTGCTCTATGGCAGTGAGACTTGGCCCCTTCGGTCTGAAGATCTGAGGCGCCTTCAAGTCTTTGATCATCGTTGTCTACGAAGCATTGCTGGTGTCGGATGGCCCCAGCAAGTGCGCAACGATGATGTGCGTAGGCGAGTACTAGGTGGTGATAAACATGCCAGCTCCCTAGAACAACAGATAGCACTGAATAAGTTGCGTTGGCTGGAGCACGTGCTACGTATGCCTGGTCACCGCTTACCTAGGAGGGCCTTGTTTAATCTGCCAGGTGTAGGGTGGCGCAAGGCTCGAGGTGGACAGAAGTTGACTTGGCAGCGGGAAATGAAGTCACTGACGACCAAACTGGGTGCCGTAGGTCCGTCTCGCCTTCCGGGCTGGAGCCCACATGACTCGCCTTGTGCTTGGCTCGAGACTTTACAGGACATGGCTCGCAGTAGACCCCAGTGGCGCGTCTGCTGCCGTCTCCTAATTGGATTGCCTGTTTAAAGTGTGTTTGGTGCTGAGTTCTCTGCGGGGTAATGGCTGATTATGACACGTGGCAATGAAAGCCGCAAGGAAGCTGTCTCGCCGATGCCGCCTTATCTTTGCACGATAGCCAGCTGTTTGTGACGGTATGTTGTTACCTAACACAGGGTGTAGGCGCCTTGACCCTGAATGTTTGCTTACGGCATTAAGGTTTTCAGGTAAGTCCCCCTTCTCTCCCTCTTCTTATTCTTTATTTCATAGGTCCTCATGGTTGTATGGCAGCGAAGCATCAGTTCAAATGGCTGATGTACTGCTGTTGATGATGATGACAGCTGCTTTTGTTTGGTCTCGTTGGGTTCACGGCTGTTTCCCCGAATGCCTCAGTAGTGAAGATGGTTTGTCTCATTGCGAATTCCTAAGTGATCCTACCAGTTGGTGATTGGGAATTGGACTGATGTAATTGATGGTCAGGATACTTTTGGTCGACTATCAGCCAAAGCAAATGAAACAGTCGTGTATCTCCAAATGATGAAGTACGCCGCTGGTGCTGCGATGCATTTTCCGCGCTTCACTTCCGTCCAGAGAAACAAGCAGGTTGTTGTGATGGACACTGATTTCGCTCCACCCTTAGCCGTGTGCCCAAAGATTGCTTTCGTCCCTGTTCCCCTTCATAGGTGAATATTGTCAGCACGATCTGCTCCTGATCGACGGTCCAGCGCTTTGATCACTAGATTCATGGGTCCGCGCATGACGCCTGTAATCGTAGCTATGACTTACTTTTGATACATGCAACTCTTTCGACTGCGTCAACCGTTGTGGGAAATGTGATATGCCATCTCATTGGAGCCATTATTTACGTTGAAATAAACCTTTGGCATTTTGATTATTGTTGAAACCGTATCGTAAATAGAGACGCTTGCATTTCCATTTGCTTTGTTCAGTAAAATCCTCCGCTTTTGTGTGAACCCTCTTTAGCAAAGCTAGCTTGGCTGAAGCCGAATCCGCAACCTTGTAAGCACTGGCCTACATTTTCCTTCTTATTTGATACTCCTCCATCACACATCGTAAATGTTTTATTCTTATTTCGAGCGGCTTGTTCTTTAAAGCATCACTCTAGCGTTCCGTTACAAGTGTTCTCTATGTGATCGTGGTGCATACCATAGGGCGTTCAGTTTGGACTACAAGTGTTTCTGGATCGTCCGACAGGGAAATCCGTCCAAATATTCATCCGAGTTTATAAAGTAGTGCGCGAGAAACTTCATTTTGTATCCTTTGATGCGTCATACACATCTACTGGAGAGAACATTTGTTCAGATGACGCTGGATAGTATTGAACTGTTTTCTTCCGATGTAAACTCGCAAAAGATTTGCGCTCTGTGGGTAGTCAGTGAGTCCGCTGCATTTGTCCTGTCTGCAGTAACAGCGCATGTACAGTATGGTTAAATGTTGTTTATAGCACCGGGGTACTGGAGCCCCAGCCGACCAGGTAAAAGGTTACATGTCGACTCGAATGCGATGCACAAGCACACACCCACATCTCACATGAATTTTCTTGTGATGGTAATCCAATTGCTTACAGTAATCTCCTTTATTTTCCACACTTAATTTTAGAAATGGTCTTAACTAAAGCCTTGCCATGTTTGTTGTTTGAGTGGGTGGTGCGGCGCAAGCCATCCATGGTCTCTTTGTAGGCGCAGACGTCATGTAGCTGGCCACCATGACAGGCAAATCCCAAACCGGATGCCGCCAACCATCTCTCTCACAAGGTCTTTATCAGGCGCGATGAAGCGGTCCCACTCACTGTGAGTAATTGAGATGCTCCTTTGAGTTTATCCTGAAGCTACCTCAGCAGTACTTCTGATTGAATAAATCCTTGTGGTAGTCCACCGACAATGTAGCTAGAAGACTTGAGGACAGTAGCCGGATGACTTAGCCTAACTGACATGCGCCGTACTCCTGGTTGGATACTTCAGCACCTGTCACATCAGTGTAGCACAGCCGATAGACCTGTTGCATTCTGCCCACAAACTCTATCTGCTTTTTCACTTGATCGAATGATCACACTTTTTCCTTCTTTTCCATTTTCTTTATTATTATTATTATTATTGGCAATCTTATTATCGTCACCATACGCCACGATAATCGGGGCCATCGCAATCTGATGCATGTATGTTACTTTACAAACTGAATTAACTGAGCTGTTTCGATGCCACATGCAAATGTACACACATCTGTACGCTGTACCTGGACGGCGTCATGAAATGTGCAGGCATTTTTCACAAACAGCTGGAAACTCATCGCCAAATCCTTCACTCGCTAACTGATGTATACGCTAACTGAAGTTTGTCACCGCGGACAGTTTACAACTACCTGCTGGACTTTAGAATTCCCATGTAGAGTGAAATTTAGCCCGCAGTGACTTGCCTATCCTATCAGCTGCTTTATAATGGCAGCCACATCGGTGCCTGCAAATTGCACACGCATACGCACATGCACACACATGATATCAAGATGGCGTTGATTGGGTGGGTATTCACATCCAGCTTGTGCAATCGGATATCATGTGACTGTAACAGATAGCCGCGTCTGAAACGGGAACATAGCTTCCATGTACGTAGCGTACTTTCGGTCCCCAGTTTGTCTTTTACTGGATAGCTTATGTGTTAAGGCCACCACTACTCCTTAACCAATCCCCTGTCCTCTTTCTTTCCTCCAGATTCCGAATATGACTAGTTACTGATACTTTGGCAATACGAATTTGTGCGGTATCTTTGCTTTGTCAAACGTGGTGTGAAGCCATTCTACTTAGTCGTCTAAGGAACCTCAGATGTCAGCTAACTGCAGGCGAATTTTCTGTCTGTCTACAAGCACTGTTCACTCACTGCTTGTGTCGCATTCATCGCCTTGTTTCTTACCTAACAGGACCTTTCGAGAATCAACCTGCCAGATTCACCCCACCGAAGTTCGGCAGCTGAATACGCCCCCGACTGTCGCCATTCGTGGCGATATTGCTCGGACATTCTCGGCTTCTGTTTCGTCGCGTACCGATCTTCAGCCCCTTCCAGTGGAGTACCACTTCATCGTTACTGGTGTTAACGACTCGGAACCCCCTACACCTAGTATAGTAACAAAATTGTTCATCGCGTGATCTCCAATGAGTACCGACTAGCCTAAAAGTACAAGCAAAAAATAAGTGGGGGTTCTTGAAAGAAAATGCTCTCTAGATGACGTAACCCACGCGGTTCGGTGGTCATACGTTGTTTCAGGGCTAATGAGGATAACGTTTCTACGTGAATTTCCCATGGCTGGAGAATGAACCCTTTGGCTCTCTCATTGCGCTACACATGTTTGTGTTTCTTGGATAGGCTACAACAGTCACAGCTGTTCCCTGTGACGTCAAAATCATCAATTAATAACTCTGACAACGGTCATGACGAGATCAGACTTGGCTTCTTATTCATGGCTATTGGGGTCAGTCGCCGCGACTGGGAGCCATCAGAAGACGGCTGCGTCCGCACAGGGGAATTGAGCTGTTTCATAAACTTCCACACACAGACATCCTGAGGATATACGCACACTGTGGCATCTAGCGCGTAACGGACCAGTGTCTCCCCATAGGGGACTGGAACCATGCATTTTAGGGTCATACAAAGCGTCAGTGGAATCCTAATCACCCGTTTGAGCTCAAGGCTGCTGGAAAGAACACACTCTATCCACTTGCAGAATCAATAATCGGATTGATGGTAACATTCCCTAGACGTAGGTGCGATCCATTTGTTCTGATAATTCGGTCCATTGGCGCGCACACATGGTGAAGATAACAGCCCTTTTTTCAAGCCATAATTTTAAGACGTTATGAAATCCTTTTCTGCATTCTACCGTAATGTTAACAGTGTCTCGCTCCGAAACACCGTCGATGGCACTGTGTTTATTTCAATGCACAATACCCTGGTCCGATGTGAAAAACTGCGTTCGAACACCATATCCATACTGTAAGCATGTTGTCAGCTTTCACACTGCTCGCAATTCATCCTGACACATCCCGAACGCACGCACACTAATCATGCGATCATACACGGTCAAACTTTTTCAGTTTTACCTCACCATGGATACGAGCGATAACGGTGACGTGTCCGCTCCCTCTCATGCATCAGCGCAGTGGGGATCGCATCACTGTGTTCCTGGACAAGCAGGTGGAAATACCGGTCTCATCGCCATACTGTCATTTAACTATGAGTCGTAAGCGATTATTCATCTAAGTGGAAGTGTCGCTAATCGAACAGGAGCGAGGTGTGGGATCTTTGTTTCCCCAAACTGTGCATTGGGTGAACGCGTCATCAATGTGCGTATGTCTCGAAAACCGATATACTGTAAAGCGATGGCGGCACCTGCTGCTAAAAGCGCATTTGGAAAAGGTCCAACAAAACACCCCACAGATTGAACTCCTTCATGGTCTGTTTCACCCGACAATGTCATTCGACTGAAACAGTCTATCTGTGGTCAAAGTTTTGGTATGCGACCCCCAATCAGATGAAGTAATTGAGATAAATTAGTTTATTCCTCCAGTTGAGTTATCTGGGGGTGTGAATTGCCAAAGAAATCCACTCCATTAAAAGTGATCAAAGGATGCCGCATGCGTGTGTACACACTGAATCCGCAAGCACACAGATGCGCGGCCCAGCAATTAACTCGCAACAAGCATCACTGGGCACAGTGCAATGCATAAGATAAAACACTATTCAAACCAGCAAAACAGCATAAATCAGTTCAAAAACTGCTGGGGGATGTCTCACCGAGTATAACATGGACTTGCTTTCTACGCGACTTGGTATTTTTTGAGTGAAATGGCTTGCCCACATACATTCACACGCGTCGGTACCTGTCAGACCAGAACCCGGAACAACTACCCACATTTGCTGGCAGTCGTTGCGGTCGAAGCACACGTTGACTCATCTGCTTATTCACGAAAGCTTCGAGGTGGCTTAGTCACGCGCTATTCGATTGAGAATGTCCTTCACGTCTGGCCTATGTCTAGACACTGGTCTCGTCCCCTAGTGGCATGGACTTTACAAAACATGATTCCACAGACCCGCGGTAGACATTAGTGTAGGAGTTTTGAATTTTGAAGCCGCAGATGAAGCGATCTGCTTAATTGCAGGTATTAGTACGTCAGTTGGAAATTGGGCTATGCCCAAATTTTTGGGGGTATCACCTTGGTTACAGTCGCTCCGCATCATCCTACACAACAAGAACAATGTTGCGACAAGTTACCCAGCTAAAGTCCCGACGGAATCCGCGGCACACCATGTATATGACACTAGTTGTAACGCCGAACCTTGCCCTTGCGTACTGATTGATGGCACCACTATGTGTCGTTATCTAACCTTTTCTCCTTTGTATATTTAAAGCATAGATGGCATCCGATTAGACCATTTTATCCGATGATGAACACTTGGCACGCCACCCACGTTTCGGAGTCTAATGTTTTATCACCCACGTGAGTTCAGCACGTGGCTGTGGAAAAAGAGAGCGATAATCTGGTTCGCAGCCATTGGAGCCAAGACACTTCACAGTCTTTGGTAGTGATAAGTGGAGACTGATAGCGCGTAATAGGTATCGTTGGTTCCATGACAAAGCAGTAAGCCGCTGGTATTTTATGCCGCATATGTAATGTTGCTTCGTCTTCTGGTGAGTTGCAGACATGTATTGTTCCATCGGGCCACGAGAAAACCGCCTCATCATGGCTGGACTTTGACACAGTGGATCGTACAATCGGTGTTCATTGTGTTCATTGCGGCACCAGTGATGCTGGTTTACACATGCCATTGAAATGGAGGTGCGTGTGTACGCCGATTGTCTAGCGCCCGATGGAGGGGGTAGTTCAGGTGTTCGGATGCAATGTATTTCTATCGGTGAGATATTAAGGAATGAGGACTTGTCTTTTTGTTACCTCCTCAATAGCGCTTTCAACCATAGGCTGTCAGAATGAGCTTGGTACGTGAGAAGTCGAAGAGGAACGTGCACATGATACATTAACTCACTAGAGAGTAGGGGGATAACTACTGAACTGTGGGGAGGGTATTCTGCTGGACGTCATGGTCTGCGTTCTTTGGCTTCGTAAAGTGCTAATCACCCACCCAGAGAACTGAGCACCAGCGAATGAAATTATCGTGCGAACTTTGAACAATTGCATTCCAGTGATACACTTTTTCTTGGGATGGATGTCAAAGAACCGGTCTCGGTTCTGGTTGCCATTGTATTCATGGTGACCACCCACGTCACGTGAGTGTACCTACGGGTGCTTTTACACGCTCAATGCACTAAGACCGCGTCCCCGCCTGCCGAGTAGATAAAATTTCTTGAATCATTGGCACCATCCTCACCATCATTACACGTTTGATACAGGTGAGAAACACCTCGAGTATTGCGCTGCAGTGCAAACAGATAAGGTATATGAACAGTTGTGGTAACAAACATCATAATGCAAACTAAAAATCTAAAACAAGTACTAGAATAAGGCAGATAGGTATTGGATGTTGTCAGTACGAGAACACTGCACTGCACGACGCGTTTCGACTTTCTTTGATCTCATCAAATAAAGACAGCATGTCGAACCCGATACCAATGGGATGCTAGTGTGGGCCTTTATCACTACTACATCTACGATCACAGTGATCGATTTGGTTGGGGTTCACTTCAGTGGAAATCGTGGTCCACATAGAGATTGCGCGTCGCAATTCGTCTGCATTACAGGTACTTCAGAATGACCCTCCGTTGAGTACTGTAACGCTTAGCGGTATTTTGTGCATTGAGCGTGAGATCGTCGTTGGAAGGGGAAGTCAAAGGGGAGGGGATAGACAAAGAAACTCACAACACATACGCCACTGTGGTCCTGTCTTCACCATGTCAACAAGTGTGTCCAACCAAATGTCTATATCATCCGTAGGACCCCAGGCCGGCAGTCGATTTTCACCAACCGAGGCCAACTTCGAAGTCAGGGAGTTCATTCCTCTAGACCAATTCATCGCTTAGCCTCCCCTCCTCTTCGTCCATCCACACTTCCGGCACACAAACAGCGCTCGACGCGGTAGTCGGTGTGCTGACATGGGCAACACGTGGCCGACTCATCGGAATGTGGTGCCTGATATAACGGTGCTGAGCGGTTCACTCGCTCTGCCGAACGCGCTCACTACTCATTTGGTGTTCTCATCAGGCACCAGGAACCCACGGATAGGGATAGCACTCACTAAGTGTCCGAGAATGACAGTTTGTGCTTGTAGACTGCAGCGACATGATTCGCATCAAAGAATGGGAGCTGTCAGTACAACTCTGCTGATGGCAGCTTACACGAAATACGAAAACAACATATATATTCAGCTCATCAAACCGTTTGACGACAAGTAACGATAAATTGTGAATTTCTGTTGTCTGGTAGCAGAATATTCAATTTACACACGCATTGTAGCCTTGTGGTCTGATCAACAAGAACATTCTGTGTATTGAAAGGCTGATTAATTAATCTCCACACAAGACCCAAAAGGGTATTTAAAAAGCATGGGTGGATCATGCCGAAAATACCAGCTTTTGTTCTCTTGATTTTCACAAAGGACAACTACCATACCTGAAGTGTAAAGAGCTTCAGGGAACTCTCAAAATACCAAGTCCGTACATGCCATCACATTGCGTCACCGACCAGAAGAAATGACATAAAACTGCATTGGAACGAATGAAGTAGGTCTCAAAATATTTCGCAGTCATGTTCAAAAGAGGATAACTGTTACGCTGTCAGCGGGTGGCACACATAATGCTCACGAATCTGACACCGCAATAAACGGTACAAACGTAGGCATTAGATCCGAAGATGTCTTGGATGGAATGAAAACGATACTTTTGTTGTTGATCGACGGTAAACTGTGGATTCAGAGTCATATGGCATAAATAATGAACTTATCTAGTCTCCTGAAAAATATGCTTGTCCATTGACCCCTTACTGCTTGTATCTGACTTTCTGGCTTCAATGTTAGAACCTTCAGGACCCGCGGTGTGCTTGTATTGCAGCACACAATGTCCGTTGGCACTTCACATCCTTTCGGAGTTGACCACAATCCTTCCGATCTCTAAGACCATATCCGAATTGATTAGCCTTCATCTCGGGTTCCACTCCCACGTCCAAATTCTTCCACCTAGCGAGTCTGAACAAGGACAATACCGGTCGTAGAGTGCGGTGTTTGGAGCGAGCAACATCGAAGAATTTACAGCTTGTGTTCGATGTGTTCTCAGTCACTGCTGGGCCTCTACTGCTACTAGCCTACGCAGTGATCGCAAAACCTGGTGCTCTCAGCGTGCTTCGGAAAGGGAGCCCGCTGCCATATCTGGCAATACTTGCAAGCTCTTCTAGGTCATTCGATCCACTGGTCACAGTGAGACTGTTTGCGAAGCTGTCAGTCCGCCGATTGCTAGCTTTCAGAGACGCTTAGATCGATTGCCGAAAATTTTCATACCCAGTTCAATTGACCCTCACCGTCCACTTGTATGCTCTGCTAACCCAACTTCCCGCCCCCTTGTCGTCACACTTGATCCACCCAGCGAATCGAAGTTCGTCTTGCGATTCGACACTTGAAACGATTCAAGGCTGCTGGCTCAGACGGACTTCTTTCGGAGATGTTCAACTATGGAGGCGCAGTTATCATCAGCCAGTTAACCT
Source organism: Dicrocoelium dendriticum (assembly GCA_944474145.2). Taxonomy (NCBI): domain Eukaryota; kingdom Metazoa; phylum Platyhelminthes; class Trematoda; order Plagiorchiida; family Dicrocoeliidae; genus Dicrocoelium; species Dicrocoelium dendriticum. Next base: position 42,715,354 of record OX104064.1, on the reverse strand, counting down.
CATTGCTCTCCAAAATCTGATATGAAGAAAAGGTGCCTTCTTCCTGTGGCGGATCAGATATTGTCCCGATTTTTAAGGGGGGTGCTCGTACTTCATGTGCTAATCACTTGAAGATCAGTCTCATTTCGGTGGCCTTCATGATATTGGCATCAATTCTACTTCGTTGACTTTCTCCGGTTCGTGGATCACAGTACCGGTTAAGAACAAGCTGGCTTCCGCTCTGGTCATGGGTGTGTGGATCAAACCTCCACGCTCCGCCAAATCCTCGAATACCGCCACCTCTACCAAAAGCATACCATTGTTGCGTTCTTAGACATCCGTGCTGCATTCGACTCGGTCGATGAACCTGCACTATGGCGTTGCTGTATGCACTCTATCTCCACATCTCCGGCAGAGTGAGGGTACATGGCAAGCTTTCGTCGTCTTTCTTTGTCAATAGCGGTGTCCCTGTTCCTCTTCAATTTTGCGATTGAAGACGTCCGGTCGAGAGCTATGGAAGATTACCAGAGTTTTGGCTTGCAGCTACTATCGGGTAAGCAAACGAGCGAGCGAGCAACCGACTTAGACTATGTTGATGACATCGTCTTACTTGGTGACGACTCGCAGAGTATGCAAACCATTCTATACCGTTTGGAGATTGAGGTATCTACATATGGAATGCGCTTCGCCCCCACGAAGTGTAAAGTGCTGCTTCAGGATTGGCACTCGCCCGTTCTCGTGCTCACTATTGTAGGCACACAGCTTGAACAGGTGGATAGCTTTGCTTACCTGGGCAGCTATGTGTTTGCAGGTGACACTTTTGAGAAGGAAGTTTCCCTCCGCATCGCCAAAGCTCAGTCGACATTTGTCAACCTGAAACACTTGTTGCCTCGTCGGGATGTTTCCTTCCTGGTAAAGGGTCACGTTTACAATGCCACGGTTCGCGCGGTGTTGCTCTATGGAAACGAGTCTTGGCTAGTTCGCGTAGATGCCATGCGCCGGCTCTCGGCCTTCGACAACAGGTGCTTCAGAAGGATTGCTCGTGTGTGGTGGCAACAACGTATCTGCGACCGTGAAGTCAGACTTCGTGTCTTAGGGAATACGACTATCCCCTTCAACAAGGTGATTTTGCTGCGACAGTTGAGATGGCTCGGTCACATCCTACACATGGCGTCTAAGCATTTGCCGCGCCGCGCTCTTTTGCTCGTTCAGGACCGGGCTGGAGGCGACCGCGTGGTGGTCAGCCTTCCATTTGGGGGCAACATACGAAATCGTTGACTTCACGTCTTGTTGCCGTTGGATCCACACGCCTGCCTGGTTTGGAGACCAAAGGAGGAAGAGTGCCGATGGCTGTAAGCAATCGAAACCAGTGGAGGATCTGTGTACATACTTGTTTAAATTCAGATAGTTAGCGCCTAACATTTAAAAAAATTGAAGAAATACAAAAAAATGGCGTGTGAAAAAATTACAAAAAGTTTCCGTTCTTCTTGCGGCACAATGGCTGAAGTGTGTTGCTCACCTTCAACAAATGTTGCGTAAAGAAGATGATGCGGCGACTCTACATGTCATCCGCTAATTTCAAAGTTTTGTTTGACCCTATGTCTATTTACTGGGCTGTTTATACCATATATATATATATATATATATATATATATATATATATATATATATATATATCAGCACCCCGCATTCTCTCATGCATTATCTACGTTGCTTAAATGTATGCTTCTGCATCAAACCTAGGCGATATATGAGGGAACGCATGAATTTGCATTTTTACTAGGTATATCTGAGGTATGGCATTCGATGAAAATCGGTGGGCGTTATCTCTTGATGGAGCACGTCTGATCTCCTATCGATTAAAGCATTTCTCAGGGGATTAGATGATTCCGGAACGCGTCTCTGGGCGGTGTTGCTTCCTTATAAGTCTATCGTCAGGCACGTTGCGCAATTAGCATTGCTTTTATTTTATTTGACCCAGTTTATACGTGTTTCTCTTCCTATTTGCTCAGGTGTTTTTACGTTGCCACATTTGCAATCACTACTTGCACTTCCCACTCTGTAACCTTACGTTTTTACCAGTAGTACGCCCGAGAACATTTAATTTCCCCTTGGTTATTGTTCATTAAGCCATTACTTGATTTGAAATAAATGAGAATATCCGTAGCTCGAGGTGTGGATGCGGATTTTGAGCTGTTCTCCGAGCTGAGTGATTATTGTGCAGACGTTTCGTTGCCTGACTAGGCAACATCATCAGTGCGGCTTCATCGGCCTGGTTCGCAGTGTCTCGTAAACGAGTTCAATGTCCAAGTGCTTATTGATTGAGTTCTGTTTTGTATGCCAGGCTTCAATGAACTCACGTGCTTGCCGGCTTTTAGCCCTTCCGAGGATACTGGCATGCTCTAGGTCGAATTGATGATTCTCGGCATCCATATACACTGACATCAGGGAGTTCTGATCGTGGCGACGAATGGCTAGGTTGTGTTCGTGTAGCCTTGTGCCAAGCTTTCTTCCAGTCTGTCCTACGTAGTATTTGTCGCAGTTCCGGCAGCAGATCTTATAAATCACACCAATTTCTTCCTCTTTGCTAAGTTTCTTTCACTTTGAAGAGTTTACTGCGAATTGTTTCCGTTGGCTGGTGTGCAACTTTGACTCCAAAAGGCAGTAAAAGCCTCGCTGCCATTTCAGAGATTCCGTTGATATGGGGCGGTGTTGTTCTCTTTTCAGCTGTTGCATTTGTCGTGGTGTGTCGAGCAACCTTTTGTGGTGTGAAGCAGCGTAGAATGAAGTCTTTTGGGTACGGGTTCCGAGCACAAACCCATTGTAGCACACCGCAGCTGAGACGGGCAGAGGAAGACCGTCTCTTCAAACTGCTCAAGCGGAACTCGTACCCAAAAGGCTTCATTCTACGCTGGGACAGACTGGAAGAAATCTGGGCACAAGGCTACACGAACACAACCTAGGCATTCGTCGCCACAATCAGAACTCCCTAATGTCAGTGCATATGGATGCCGAAAACCATCAATCCTCAGAAGGGTTAAAAGCCGGCAAGCACGTGAGTTCATTGAAGCCTGGCATACAAAACAGAACTCAATCAATAAGCACTTGGACATTGAACTCGCTTACGAGGCACTGCGAACCAAGCCCCTGAAGCCGCACTGATGATGTTGCCTAGTCAGGCAACGAAACGTCTGCACAATAATCACTCAACTCGGAGAACAGCTCAAAATCCGCAGCCATTACCTGAGTTTCCTTCTGTGTCGCCACGAAACTGCTGTTCAAACCCATACGCAACTGCTCAAAACCATTGACTGTAGATGAGTGCGCGAATACGAGCTGAGACAGCAGAGAATCGTATGCATGGGAATACTGCTTCCTTTCCGTAACCCCTTCCTCAGAAGACAAGCCCCACGAGTAGCTACCCGTAGGTGCTTTTGACTTGACGAGCAGATGCGACCGTTTTTATTCCAGAATATCATCGTTTGACATATGGTCACCTTTTGCTCTGCTGTCTTACCACGAATACTGACGCTTGGTCAAAGTGCATCACCCAGGTAGCTCCATTAAACCGACTCAAAGAAAAAAGTAGTTTAGTATGACACTGAATATCATTCGGTGGGCAGGCGCGACTTAGTCAAGCGGGTTTGGGAGTTGTCGTTTGTTTGACAAATAGCCAAACTAACAGGACGCAAGTCAAGTTTTGTGAGCGTAATTCGGTAGCGCCACTCGACCGCGAGGTACAGACCCTAGCGGTTTCAAAAATTCCGCCCCATTCATATCACATTACTGAGGCCATTTTCAGAGTAGAGATACATGACTCCGCAGAGATTTCGTAACAATCGGCTGATGTGTTCGAATTGCATCATTGTTTTTGTCACAAACGTTGTGCAGGTGGAGTAAGCCAGTGGACAGTTTTGGCATTTCATAGCTAACTAAAGCGGAGAGACATGAGTCAGAGAATTGTTGCAGTCCGAATAGTTGGTATCTACATCCTGCCCTTCGGTATTGATGTGTTTTATATCCCACTATTTTGGGCCCCATGTTGCAGGCTACACAATGGTTCCACACTGGCCGTTGGGAGTGAACATACCGTGCCGGCCTCGACGCGTGAGTCCTTTCAACTATTCTTCCCCATTTGATCTGTGGTACAATGGACAGTGTGATTTATTACAGATGGGGAAACACATGTTCTGCTAGTCCTGCTGGGCGCTCTGGCGGCATTTTCAAAAAGGTGACGAAAGAAGACAGACGGTGCTTTTCCGGCAAGAAGCCAACCGTTTACTTTACGTATTTGCTAGACAACAGTTCTACTTTCTAGCTTGTTTAGTTGCACAAATAAGTGTCCGATGGTGAAGCAAGGGCTTTTGTCCCGGAAATGAAACGAACGGTAGTGCTTAATGGCGAAATGCGGTTGGATGAGTGAATCTTTCAGCCGCCTTTTATCTATGGCTAATATCGATACGTAAGCGACTGATTCAGAGAGTACGTTCCATAGGTGAGATATGCTAGAAGAAAAGAAACTTGCGCCGTTTCAAACAGCCATACTGATGCGTCAGTTCCGAGGTTGGTCTCTCGGATGGGTGTTACTGCTGAGCTCCGACAAATAGTGACACACTTGATCAGTTCTGCCATTTTTGAATCATCGCGTAATCGATGGTAACATCCGCTGAACACAAGCATTTCAGCCTCTGTTCGTATGGAAGAATGCGCATTCCAGTAGTGTACTTTGAAGCTCGACATTTGGGAGTGTTTTAGTCGAATGAGGTATGTCTTCGATATGAGGACGATTACAAACACTGAACACTTGGGGGGAAACAGAGGCATCCAAGTGTTCGGAAGCCTCTCTGAGGAGTCTGACGCGTTGATTAGTAGCTTTTGTTGCTTTTCTGATCGCTTATACTCGCCCAAATCACACGGGACCATCACCCCAAGGTCACATTCGACAGAGGAGCCTTGTAGTACGCACCCTGGTGTCTAAAGCAGAGCACTTTGCACTTGTCCATGTCCAACGGTATACCGGCTAGGTCTCAAGAGGTCATTTGCCAATCAGCGTTCGTGTTACTTCATCTCCATGTCTTGATATCCTACGCAAAATCTATTTTGAGCATGCCATATTCAAATTGAATGGGGTCGGATAGAGGATTCTGAACTCTAGCTGCCGATTTCCGCTGATGCATACCGAAGCTGGGGAATGGAGATCCGGTAATTCATTAGCTCGAATGCTTTTAAGAACTCCAGATAAATCAACTCACTTCCCTCCAGGTTCGGCTGACTGCCCTATGCAATTAACAGATTTGTAGTGAACGATTGCCGTCGACAAAACCATGCTATACGGGAGCAGAAATGTTTGAGGTTTTCTAAATGCGTCATCAACGTTTCTGGAGCGATGAGTTTTATGATCTTGGACAGAAACAAAGGAGAGTCACAGAGTGGTTTTACTCTGTTCCCTTAAGTAGATAAATCCTTTATTTCTCCACGGTGCGAGAGATTGTTCCCACATAAGGAAAGACCAACAGGTACACGGTTTCCCGCCACAAATGATGTCCTTGTGAATTGAAGCCATTATTCCAGACTCCTGCATGTCATGAACCATGTTATGATCCACACATCATCGAAAGAACTACGTCAATGGTTGCATCGGTTTTGCCTCTGCAAACTCCGTTGTCCTTATGTGTGCACAGAGAAGAATTTTCGATTGTTTGTACTTGCAGTGTCCTGCTACAATCCATGGGTAACCACAACTCAGTAATAATGTCTGCGCCTATCGGTTTTAGAAGAAAGAAAAAATGTTTCCTTCACCTTTTATCGTCCCGTCATAAACCTGCCTTAAGCTTAGAATGGATTCCAATGCCTCTGTTGCTGAATGCGACATTAGTTAAATGCCTGATGTTTTCTACCGTTGCATTGCTCGCACATCGTAATTTAGAGTTGGGCGTCTTTGGGCCTCTTTCAGAATCCGAAGACAAGACGCCGGAATGTTTCGAAGCAAAGTTCAAAGAGCTCCGTGAACGCGAAGATTATGAACTTCTAGAAGCTAAGCTAGGGGTCTCGGAACGCCGTCGTAACGACTTAGAAAGCCGGTTGACCGAGTTAGCGGAAGAACTCACTCGTGCACGGGCCGAATCTCGTTCCGCCGAAGTAAGTTTGTCGGCCACTCGCCGAACGGAGGCCGCACTTAGACGACGTTTGCTGGCAGCAATGGACTTACAAAGGTCGCAGAGCGAGTCCGTCACAAACCGCTTTTCTCTGAACGGCGCGGGGAGCGCCGCTTTCGATATTCAGAATATCGTCGAGCTTCAAGCTTCGGTGAGTTGTCTTTACACGACCTGCAGTTTCACTTCACAGTAGTCCTGGTGATGGTAGCGCAGTTAGCCTGTAATTTTCGATGGTCTGGCACCGTTTGCCATGTTCGAGTGACATGATCCGTTGACGTCGAGAGATCCTAGATTCAGTTCTTGATGATGAAGAGTCCTACTAAACCTTCTTACCATTTTCACTGACTCCCTGTTTTTCCCTTTTTGGTATTGTTAACAATATGTTGTGGTACTGCCAATCGTATATTGATCAAGTGTTGGATACTAATACAACGACGAGTCCCTATTGGACGAAACGGTTGTCTAGTCGGATGTGTGTAAGACCATCTGACTGTGAACTAACTATGATGAATGAATATCATCGCTTCATTTCACTTAAAGCCATGTTTTAATGTTTACAATGAACTTTGTGTATCCAGTGTTGTCACAATTGAACCGTCTGGACACCCTTCAACATGAGCGGCAGGCAAGGAGACTGCACGCATGCAAACGAAACTAATGAGGCCGGTCAAAGCCCATCTTAACCGGCCAGCTTCTATTGTTTGTAGGCGGGATGCATGGTGGAGTCATGTGACTGCGTCGTATAACCCTCGCATTGCACCAGTACGTGGCATTTCTACCCCGAATGGTCTATATGTTTCACTAGATCACACCACTGCGAGTCATGTTTATGGGGTCTTGGGCTTAAGAGGTGCTGTACTGTTCGGTAGGAACGAATGCGACTTTCCACCAAAACTTGTGAACATACTTTTTTTCCTAACACAGCTTGTTTTCATTCTAAGTCAAGAGCATCCAACTGGACGTTTTTTCCATTGTGACCATGCAATTAAAATTGCAAGTACCACTGTACATATTTCATGCTGAAAGACCTACTGTTGGGGATTTCTTATTATTACTACTTGCCAACCACGTTGTTTTCCGGTCACTCTATCTCCTGGCGGATGACCTCGAACAATAAGTTATTTGTCCGATGAGCTTCGCTGACTGAATGAAATCCAGACATGTTTTATCAAATGAGTTTCATGGCTAGATTGCCTCGCAAATTGGAATCGTGTTTCGCACGACAAGGTCATTTGCAAGAAAATTTTCGGACCAATAAATCCCTTACCCCCCACCAAGGACACAGTCTAACTTGTTCCTATAATTGGTTGTAGAAAGGCATCAATAGTACTCCGGGGCGCCACATCTATGTCTCACTGCCGCGCGACCATTGCCTGTCTTGCGCGGACCGGGGATACTACGAGGTCGCTCGCAGATTCGATCTGGTGATCTATGGGTTATACAATACAGACGCACATCCTTTCGACGTAATTGGTAATACGCCCTGCTGTATGCATCTACTTGTGACCCCATGTATTTTTGCTCGCCACTCTGGTGGAGCCACTCGCGCCTGTATCATCTTCATGACCACTCGCTTCTGCAACGAGAGGTGAGCGCACAGCGGAAAGAAAATGAACAACCTCGATAGTCTCTGGGTTCTATGCCAACACGTTATTCAAGCACCATTCAGGTACAAGAACCACACGTTTTCCTGTGTTGGGAGGGTTAATTGGGCACCACAAGCTGCTCTACACCAATCGAAACTCGTGCTATGCGAACCTCGAGAACCAGTTGCCAGAATGCATCAGTTATCCCCCCAACTTACCAAAAGCCCTCGGTTGGGTCGCTTATTACAGCTCATTTGCCCGAACAACAGGGAAGCTTGATACCCAAACCACTTTGCGCAAATTTAACAACGAATTACCGCTTTCCACCTTTACGCTTTTGGTGCGTTCTTTACCAATGTATTGGCGATCTGCTCTCATCAACCGGGTGCCATCTTCTACGGTTGTTCAACTTCTCTATTTCCCGGCCTCCAATAGCACTCTGCCTTGGATAAATGTTCTAGCCACAACACTGAGCACTTAAAGAACGAGTGTTCATTATCTCAGGTTGTTACTAAGCTTAGTTTTGCTGCCCTTTCTTAATTTGACTTGGCTACATTCTACGTTGGAACGTCTATGGACACTGAATCACAACTCCTGCTCCATTCGTAGATGTTTTTTGTTTACACGTTCGGCCCACGACAGTTTTTGATGTCTGAAGCTTTTAACAAAACGTTCAGATTGAATTCCTAAGGAAACACTATTACTAAAGTTTCTGGTCATACCAGTGTGGGAATTGCGTTATTTGCATGCGCAGAGTTAGCGCCACTTGACTGGATCACAGTCAGCAGCTCACAATTCGAGTATGACGTTAGGTAACAGCGCTAGGCTACTGAAGTAGTCAGCATTGATTTTTCCCTTGCATCGACGATTACCCACAAGTATTACCGTATGGATTCATTTGAAGATGGATTGTACCGTAAACTCGCCGTCATGCTCCTTTGAAAACCCTTCACGGACATTGCAATGTTCATCATCACTTGACTGGTTGTGAACACAGTTTGATGACATTGCTACCAGTTGATTAGGTTATCTTATAGACTCTCATCTCCCTTCGGATTGTGCACCCTTGTGTGTTAAAGCCATTTTGTTTTTTTTTGGCGGTAACAACATCGTCCCAACCAATTACTGAATTTGCTGCATCAAACTTCCTAATCACCTTTCAGAACGTGGTGGCTGAAAACTTTGAGGATGCTTTACTCTCAGTAATCGATGGGCGTCGGGTGCAGATTCGGAAGGCCAAATACTAATCCCTTACTACTGTTTAGGATCTTATTAACAATACTGCAAACCGCAGGGTCTCTACCCAGTATAACTTCTCGAAAGCCGTTGGACAAAACCTGCTGGTGTTGAGTACAAGTCAATTCACATGACTGTTAGCGATGCGCTCAAATCGGTTCTCATGAATAATTGGGAGACTTAATGTACCATCGAGAGGGGTAACTAGCGTCAGGTTTCTTCTGTGATCCGTGCCACGGTAAACAACACGTAAACGAAATGTAAACTTTTCTGTGAAACCAGTCGGCCGTTAAAGCCGGTTTTTACTTTGGGTGGGACACTTCTAAGTACTTCTCAACTGGCGACTAGCGCCCGCTTTTGGCCACTTCGACACCAGCTGATGCCTATTCCAACGGGCGTTGTAACTTTTTTCGAACTTGACACCCGGCTAGTTTCAACGAATGGACTTTTCTGATCCAAAAGATTTGGGCCATCAAAGACGTCTCATCCGAGTGTAGCTTAACGGACTTTGTACCGGCCTTCATGGAGGTAATGAACTCGAATTGCCCACCATCAGAGAGGTGGAAGGCATAAGCAATACACCGTACTGACGATTCGCTGCCACACAGCCACCACTAGTCGTACGTGCACTAAGGATACCGCGCGGGTTCCCCGGTCACTATACAGGATAGAACCCGCGGCCTCGGTGTTGCAAGGTAGACGCCTTGTCCTTTCGGCCAGGGGCCGGCCAACCATCAGAGGTTTAGTTTCAACTGTGCCGTGTCCAAGTTCCGCACCATTCCCTTCTTCAAAAGCTCTGTCGGGTACTCCAGTGACACTTAGGCGAATAGAGAACACGATTTCGTCCACTTGGGATCGTACTGATCACAACTTCACTACCCATCAAATACTGTAACACCGTCTAACGTTCCATCGGCCAACAATCGTGGTTTTTCTAAATGTGCTAACCAAACTTATCTTGGCTGCCAGGAAGGTACCTGGGAACCACTTATTGAGGATTATTAGTTCACATTCTACAACCATTGGTCATAATCAAGCATGTGGTCATCTTTCGCACCCTTCATTGCCGCCATTGGTGTAAAACAGGCTTGCCTAGCCTCACTTGCCTAACCGCACTGGGAACGATACCTCGGAGATCTCTCTGGAAACTCTGGGCCCAGTGACCTCTAACCACCTCCGGGAGACCAACCTCTTGAGGTGGAATATGTAGATGATATCGCTTTAATCTGGGATTTCTTTTGGCCTCCTGAAGGTACCTAGTAAGTTAAGGACATCTGTCTAACAATTCGGTATGGTCCTCCTCTCTTCGAAGCATGTGCTCCTCTCAGGAGACTGGCCGGAAATAACACATACTTTCACCTTCGCACTATCTGCTTGTTTTGATTGAATATTCAGTTTATTTGGGAAACCATCTCATTACTGGTGATTTGACTGACAGATTTTATGAATTCTTAAGGTCCAAGTGGCGTTCGCCAACTTCGTCACTCTTGGCTTCGCTAAGACACCAGCCTCCCCATGGTCGACGGATTCTACGATGCTACGGTACGAGCGGTTCTCACAAACGATTTTCGAAAACAGTGTATGATGGTAATACCACATTAGTAATGATCATCTTCGTCGATGTCTTTTCGAGTAGACCAGACTCTACCCATAGTCTAGAGTCGGCCCGTAGCCTTGTGTTAATGAGCTTGTAATCTTGCGGTGCGGGTTCGAATACGCTTAGGAGTGAGTGTCATCGCGGTATACTCAGCCCCCGTGCGACTGGTGATGGTCGCACGGCAGTGAAGCGCCGATACGGCGTACAGATTCCGCATTACGTAATCTCATTGTGCACGCTTGGTCGACTTTGACAATTGCTTCATATTCATAACCAACAGTTGCCTCAGTGTATGCCCTCCGCTTGCCGTTATACGGAAGCTGCAATAAGGTAGCCAACTGACAATTTGGACTCGTGGTGTTACGGTTCCGGCATCAGTAGTGGTTGTTGTTGTTGAGTGTTCTGAGCTCCTGCGTTGGAGACGAAATATCAATGAGTATCCCTGGTTGGAGACTCTGAGATCGTGAAATTCAAACGATGCGAGAATCTCCTTATACATCGCTCGTTTTCCTCTCATGTCCTCGTACCTACAGTGTGCTCTACCATTCTGAATAACCATACTTCTTTGACATATATATATATATAAATATATATATATATATATATATATATATAAGCTCCCGTTTGTATTCTTGCGCATGCTGCATCCAACCCTTGTAGATTAGCAAATAGTCTTCATAAACTTGCAAACATATCACTCCAGTAGAGGAATATTTACAGATTGCTTCTATATGCTCTGGAATCCCTCCGCTTTGTATAATACAGCAGCATTTTTCACAGCTGGATAGCATAAACTTTCTGTGATTGAAATCTCAAGAGGCGCCACCTTTTAGTGTCAAGAGCGCATATAAGCTAGCTGATAATTTGAACCCACTACATTTATCAGCTGGCTTTAGCAACACCCACGAAGTCACTGTCCTAAATCTACGACACCATGCTTTTGTGTCCTTTTTCCAGCTGATCAAAACAGAGGCGACGAATGCATCTCTGACTGAGGCTGCACAGCTCGATCGAAGTCGCCTGGCAGAACAAATGATGCGTATTGGACAGCTGGAGGCGGAACGCAGAACACTGATAGATAGAATTTCCGTTCTGCAATCCACGGAGGCCAGTGCACAACGTGGCATCGTCAGGTTACAGGTGAGATTCAACCTCAGGACCGTAAATCTTGTCTGTGTGTACGCATGACCTGTTGTGCGATTGCTCTTCGTAGTCATCTAACTCTATACAACGCGTTCGACATCCACGTGGCCAGGAAGCGTCGTGGTTAGATTTTCCCTGCTCATTATCTTCATCCGAACTCGAATCTATGATTATACGCCTCTACGCGGTAATAGTGTGATGATAGATTACCTGTTTCTCCAACTACTCAATTTGACACACTCCTTGAAAATGCCACTGGTCTTTGATGCGGACAGTCCATGAAAGTTCCACTTGAGACACATTGTTCTCATGCTTTCTAATGCGTAGTGCCCGCAAATTTTCATCTCGTCCCCGAGACAAGATCCAGGTTAGGCGTCGATTCACATAGATACAATCGCTTTGTGTTGCAATGTTTCCGTTGATTTTTGCAACCAGGTGGTAAAACGCATTCGGCTCACCGCACTGAAATATCTAAACACAACAGAACAGCTTTCGTAACGATGTGACCCAGTACGCAGTGCACCATGCACCATAGTACACAGTCGATTCACTGTGACTGCAACCGCGTCCTGGATCACCTACTGGGCGAACGCTTCTCGTTGTATCCGACTTGCAACTGATCGACGAGCACTTTCCGTAAAACGTACACAGATTTCTTCTTCCCCTACCGACAGCTTTCATTTTTAGCATCATTATCGTCATTACTAACAATACGAAGACAGAAGTATTTTCTTCATCGCAACTTTTGCTTCTGTGTGTTAACTTACTGCCAACTAACTCTAATCTCCTATTCCTCTGGGCTGTGTAACTTTGGACTACACTTCGCTCAGTTTTACCGTTAATAATTCTTATTTCTCGTCAACTTTAGCATTTGGACAAACAACTTTAAGGTGCAGTACCTCACACTGGTCTATTATTCAGTCAGAAAGGGATGAGATGAGGGACATAAATAATTATGTTAGAGTGACATCGTCTCGTCCCTAAAAAATCCACCTGACAGCGTACCAAGGGAGCTTGTCAGATACATACAGATCATTCCCTTTGATTTGTCTTCATACCGCGCGGTTGCTTAGCACTGGTACAACACAGTCTTTGACGGTGGACCTCATTCATAAAGTCATAACCGGGAGCATGCCCATGATGGATGAAACGTGGGTAAAGTGTACCCTTCAGTGACTGTGCTAAACGTGTCACATTTTCCCATTCTTGTTTAGGCTCTGTATGAGGATATGCTGCGCGAGTACTCCGAGTCGCGCTGCCATGAATTCAGTTGGCAAATGCGAGAACGCTCAAGACAAGAGCACCGAAAGGCAGATGAGGAGAATCAAAAAATGTCAGCCGAACTGGCGCAAGCTGAATCGCTTATCTCACAACTGAAAGAAAAAGTGTCCCTTTTAGAGGAAGAAAACCTTTCGTTGAAGCAGGCCGATCGTGGAACACCAGGAGAGTGCACAACCCACTCGGTTAGTCCTACTTAAATTCGTACTACAAAGAGCATTTCAACATGGATGCAGTTTTTTTCTTACCACCAAAGCCGTTCGTTGCAATGTGCTTCTCACTCTCTTACGCGACTGCAACTTACAGCACCCGCTGTGATTCTTTACACTGTACTACACAAACAGCTTCTAATGTGACCGCATAGTCACAGCTCGAGTGCTGTTTACCGGAAACGCACAGTAAGCAAACAGCTCACTCTTCATACCCCTGAAAGTGTGCTAAGGTCTGATAATCGGAACACAAGCCTACCGCAGCGCCTCACTAACCATTCCACCCTCCACTTGCATAACGTTGAGAACCACATTCCTGCGGCTTCTTTTTGGCTTTGGCTATTCCCATTGGTTCCGTTCGCACAATGTGATGATGTCTATTTGTACAATTCCGGTCATTAGACAAAACTGCGCAGGAAATACACTTTATCAGACCGACATATATTAGAGTGAACTGCTTACTTTGCTACAGGGTATAGAGCCCGTGATTTTGGTTTACTCTTTGTGTATATTGTCAAAAGCTAACATCTAATGATAAGCTGCTGAAGTTCTTGCAAATTCGATCGCAGCTATTTTCTCCCACTCGATATGTGTAGTTTACTTAGCTACTCTCCGACACGAGCCTTTTGTCTAGTTTGTTCTGGAAATCCCTTTGTTTGTTTCATCTGAAACACCGGTAATTTCAGATTTCTGTAGCAATAACTACATCGACGCTCGGTCAAATGTCACCCGTCTTACTGTGCATATTCACAGCCGAGCACAAGGGAACAGGTATTTTATTAACCAAGGCAAAATCTGTCAATTTGGTTTTCTTGATCATAATGCTATTCTAGCGTTTTATTCCCCGATACTTCATCCTTCTCAAATGATATGCCATTTCAGCGTACCGTTGGTCGCTGCTCAAACCCAGACTGCATCGAAGCTCGCCGTCTGCTGCGTGCATTTCAGGATCGATTTACCGATGTGGTGACTCAACTTGATCGTGCACAGCTGTGTCTCAATGCTCTCCAAATGTCGTCTGATCTGCCACCAAACGGAGATGCTACGGCCGCTCCGGACTCACATTGTTCCTCCATGATAACCTCGGCTCGGCACCAACTGGCTTCTATGATCAATTCCATCACCCAATATAGCTCGTGTGGCATTGATGTGAGCGATACGCTTGCGCTTGCCAAAAGTTGTTCCAACATTCTTTCTTATCTGGAGAACTGGATAGCAGCTTTCGTGAAACAGAACGATGGAAAGCTGATGCAGCTGCGAACAGCCATTCTGAATCTGAGTTATGCTCCAGAAAATGGCGAAAGAACCACCGTTAGCACATCGACAAATGAAGTGAAACCTCTCGTAAGTCTGGATTATATATCATCACAATTTTGAACCAAGTCTTTCTCCCTTACCGTTTTTGGCGGCCACGTGTTATGTTGTCCACTTCGATAAGTGGAAGTTTCGAATCACACCGCATCTTTTCTCTTGTTTTCACATGCTTTAGTTCTCCTGCTTGGTTCACGTGTCGAAAAAATCTCACTCGTACGAGACATCACAAAAGGGAGATGTGCATGGCATGCACCAAGGATTAGTGGAGCCTGACTACTTGGAAAAGGTGGGTTCCGAAATGAATTTTTTGCTTTAGAAGCCATGCGGGTCTAGTGTAAACGCGAATATTAATATCATCCGATGTAAATGTAGTGTCAGTCGTATGCACAGCCTTGTGCCACTTTCCGGGTGGCATAGCGCCACAGCACTTGCTCGAAATTCATTCCATGGCCCGTTTTAGCACTCATTGTTAACCGGGGTGTTCGCTGTCCACCACTGCGTCCCACTCGCAGCCTTAACGAACTCCTTCAGGGATTTGTGTATCGCAGTCTATAGGACTATCAGGCATTTTTAACATCCCTCAATCCTTTTTAAAATCCGCTAATCCTTGCCAGTTGGTTGATTGATTTACCTTAGCGTTATATTGATCAGGCACAGGCCCCTTATTTACCTCAAGACGTCTGTATGAACGCGGTGATAATCTTGCGACAAGTTTTTATACATATTCCAGCTCAGATGACTTGCTGTCATCCAGACAAGGACTAGGTGGGCGTTTCGTCCTAGTGGGACACGTCAGTAGTCCCAGTAGATCGTCATGGCTTACGAATTAACTGCGATGCATATGCTTATGCTCCATAGCCCTGCGAATTGCGAACGTTGGCGACGATAGAGTTGGATCTAGAACTACGACACCTCTCATAACAGCTCTGTACGACATTGCATCTAGAAGCTCTACGAGCGAATCTTCTAGTCTAATAACATTTTTGAACTATTTTCGCGTTCATGCCCACCCTCTTACAACCCTCTACTTCGAATTGAGCTCGCCTTCGATTGCATTGTCTCTGGTTGGAATGAGCCCCCCATAGTTAACCTAGCATGTCATTGTCGTAGCTGTCAATAGACAATTTATAACACAGGCTCTAAATGAACTATCCTGCATCACATTGCGTTTGTTCAGACACAGGCACTCATGTTTCATTCATCCGCGTTATGCGAACAACTGACGAGTCCCGTTCGGGCGAAACGGCCGCGTGATGCTTCTCCTGATGTTTAGAAGACTATGTGACTGTGAATCTACTGCAATGAAGTGTATGTGGAAAGTTAAACTGAAAATTCGCCACCCACAAGCAAATCTCGGGATGGCTCAAAGTGCAATACGAATTTCCTGCTTCTGATGCACTGGTATCGGCTATCCCTGAAATTTGCAATGGGGACACATTTCATTGCTGTAGTCACGCTACTACCCACTCTCAAGCCCAACAGTAGCCGGTGGACCCTTGTTAATGTCAAAAACTTAAATTAGAATCTTACCCTAACTAAGCGACAGAGGGGCGTTCGCGCCATTATGTCCAGGCGCTCCAACCCTCTTCCCCTAGTTGGCTTATGTGTGCTTCTTCACAGACCGTCCCAGACACGATGTCAGCAGACAGACTAAGTAGCAACTGAAGACCTGTAGGTGAACATGTTGTCCCATACCAGCTACCTGAAAAGTGTCCTGTTTCTCAATAGGTCTGCGCAACCGATGTTATTGACAACATTTTCAGATCAACTGCGTGTTCGGTTAAAAGTCACCGAAGAAGCCTTTTCCCACTACGAAGAGTACCGGTTTTCAAAAAATCGTTCAGTCACTGCTTGAACTTTTTCATCATCGACGTAGATCGTTAGCTCACTTTATTTCTACATACCCTTTCAAATCGCTCGCCAACGATGTTTCTCAGGACGTATTAGCAAGTCTCTCATATGTCGCTATCTATCCGCCTCAGTGAAAGGTAGTAGTCCACTCCAAGCATATCCGTGACGCCTGGTGACAACACAAGCAGAAGAGCCAAAGCCATTTTTGGCTGTAACATCGCTTTCGTTCACTAAGGAGAAGCGCTTCATCAGGATTACCAAAAAGTCACCGTGTCTTTGGGTGGGCTACATTTCCACTGTTGGCAGCGTGGCCGTCCAGCATAGTTACTTTTTGTAAATGAGACAGTTATCGGAATTCGAAGTGTGTAACAACTTATTGACCAGAGGAATTTCCAGTGATGTGGCTCGAACTTTCCCGGCCGCACGCCCACATTTCCTTGCGGAAACAGCTCCCTTTATGGCCCAACGCGTTATAGGCAGACTTTCGGTTCAGTCCCAGTCTTACATCTTATATCAGTTTACCTGCGCTTGTGGTGCGAGGTACGTAGGACACACAACCCGGCGTCTGTCTATACGCATTGCGGAACACTGCCCGGCGGCTTTGCAGAAAGGCATCGTCAGTCGCCCCAACAGTTCCATCCTGGAATATCTGGTGGAAAGCGGACACCGAATTAGGACCGATGATGCCTTCCAAGTATTATATGTAGTACAGTCAAGGTACACTAAAGGTCTTAGGAAGCAAATCTCACGGTCGGCCGAAGCGATCGTGTTTAGAATAATTCGACCGGAATTATGCAAACAGAAAGCTTTGCTGCAAGGGCTTCTTCTATCTTGACGCTTGTTAGTCTTTCAACTTTTGTCACTTCGTGATCGGATGATGCGCTTGGCATTCCACCGATCAACCAAGACGTGATTTGTCACATGTGTTGTTAATGTTGTAAACAAATAAGGCAGCTGCTTCTTGCCACTGTCGGGAAACTGTGCTGAACAATGAAGATGCCTAACTACAGGTCGGTTTTCTCATCAATTGTGACGAAATGGAACAGCATAAAACCAGCACTGAAGATCTGCTTACTCAATTAACTGCTGGTCAGCGAATCCATCCAGATAATACACAGGTGTCTCTGCTGACGATAATCAATAAATTAACCAAGACGCTATATTGCAGACTTCAGAACAACTGGAAAACTGAAAAATGCATCACATAAGGATGCCTGTACTGGTAAGGTGGATGAAATAAACTGTGGGACCGCATCTGAAGAAGATGAATGTTGCCTGCTCGTGGAACTTAATTTGCCTCAGACGCGGTTTCACTAACTGAATCGACCGAAATCCAGTTGGGAGTGAATCGCGGTCCACATTAAGACTACGCGTTGCAATATATTCACAGATAGCGTGCTTCAGAATGACCTCTCCGGTCAGTCATTAACTGTTGTGACAAACATTGTCCGCCGCGACTCGGTGGCTGAAGAGGTAGTTTCGGCTGACATCCAATAAACCCCGGAGTTCGAGTGCTGCAGTCCAGCTATCTCTGCCTGATGAGTGAAATCAGGTTCATGGAGTGCTGTGTTGCCAGTGCGTAACACCGAGTCTCATGAAATGCTACGACGCATTAAGAGTAATGCGTAAATTGCGCAGACACCACCACAGCGTCCGTTATTGACTGGGCAGCAATATTTGACTTCTACAGACTGTGTGACTAACGGCCCTGCACATAAGCAGTTTTGCTTTGGCTTGTATTGCGCATAAGACAAACTCTCCCACACGACAATTCTCCGCGTGCATTGAACCACGGAACAGGCGGTTACTAAGCAACCACAAGGCAGTGATAGTGATATGTTCAAATACCCCAGAACGCATTAGCGAATAGTTAAATGGTAGACAAGCCTAGGAGAAAAACGGCTAAGCTGTAATGAACTGCACACTCCGATAGAACGTTCTTCCAATTACACCGTGTTACACACATGTTAGCGCATTGTACCAAGCTTTTAGCGTGGCACATTTTCAAAATCGCGTGCAGTGCTTTCAAGTAAGCAAGGTTTCATTCAGATAGGCATCAAAATAGAACAGAAGGTGGTGCTCGACAACTTTCATTGAACTGTCTATCGCTTATGCTGTGGGCTTCCAACCAGTGTCCCATTGGTTAACGTCCCATGACCAATGAGAGTGTCAACGAAGCCAAAACAGCGTACTTAGCCTCGCTAACTTGAAAGCACTGCACGCGATTTCGAAAATGTGCCACGCTAAAAGCTTGGTACAATCCGCTAACATGCGTGTAAAATGGTATAGTCTTTCACCCCTTTCGCAAAATCCATCATCTCAATACGTAGATGAACCTCTGTTACTACGAGTAATAGTTGGTAGCATCAATACCTGTAACGCGTTCTATTAGCAAGCCACATTCTAGTAAATTCTTCTGTTAGTAACATAACACGCGAAGAGAACTCTTTTCGGCAATTCACTTCAGGTAAATACAATTACAAGACATAAACGTGACAGGTAAGCGAACGCTGGGGATGTGATTGGTTAACTCAACGAAATCGATCAATGGTCTACTCGATACAGTCAGACGTCATGAGTCGCGCGAGCACACGCGAAGACGCACACACGCACAAAGCACAGACGCGTTGGCCGGCAGGTCTACAGTGGTCACTCTCAGTCGTGACCGCGGTCCAACATTACGACCACGGCAACAGTATGGATTGTATCAGTCTTCTCTGCTTGCACAAATCCGGCTGAAGTATTCTGGTTGCAATGCCTTCAACCGTGGTCAACAAGCGCTTTCTGATTCATTTGGGGTTGTGCCTCGGTGCCGTGTAGACTACCTTGTATGCGGCATTAGTCCGAATCTGATGGCCGGTACTAAGCAGATGTTCGAGGGTCGAGCTGCGGACATTCTTAACCACACCATGTTGCAAAGAAGCAGGGTAGTGCTCCGCTATCCGCCTAGATAGACGCCTGATCGTGTGCCCGAGGTACCTCGCACCACAGTTGCAGGTGAATTGATATAGAACAAAAGCTTCGGAACGAGCCGGGATTCTATCTTTGAGGCATTGGGTGATGAGCGGAACAGTTTCAGCAAATATATGAACTATGGCGGCCGGATATGTTTTGCTCACCTCCAGTGATAGTTTCCTATTCATTAAGTCGAAAGCGATATCTCCTTTGAGAGGGACTTGGAGGTAAACCTCTTCTTGCGGTGCACGTCTGCCCTCGCCAAACACACTTTCAAAAGCACTTTGGTGCACCTTTCTCTGCAGTACCTGAGCTAATAGCCACAATTCTCGGAAATGATCACTCGTGAGCATCGGAAGGATGTATAGGAATTAAGATTTAATCCTGTCACTGTGCTAACTCGGCCGGATATAGGGTCGGGTTGAGTGCTGATGGATAGGTCCGACTACATTGAGAAGATGCATGCCATTTTGCATGATACGACAAAATTCAGACTTGATCCGATACGAAAGGATAGCACGATACAAGGTGAAACCAAACTCATACAATCACCGAAGGAACTGAAACGCCGTAAATATATTGATGTCTGAACGTTCGAGAGGCTAACCCCGTATGGATCGCATCCATCTCGCCTGTACGGCTTACCGAAAGTGCATATGCCCAACCTGCCACTGCGTCCGATCATCGATGTCTGGCTCCTCCTTATGTTGCTAAATGGTTTGTAGGATTGCTTGAGCTGCTACGCAAAGAAGTATCAGTCAATACTATGAGTGATTCATTTGAATTCAAACTATTGGAAGACTTCAATGTGGAAGACAAATTGCTGCTTTCCCTTGACTTAGTATCTCTTTTCACCAATGTTCCTTTGATTGAAACTGTGAACTTTATTTACGATCACATAGCTGATAACAACATTGCCACTGAAATTCCTGTGTAAATGATCAAAGAGCTAATCTTACGCTGTACCTTTAACAAGCGGTTCTTATTCGATGGAAAGTACCATAGACAAATAGATGGAGTTGAAATGGTGTCGCCGTTAGGGCCGCTACTTACCGATTTCTTCCTCGCAAATTCGAGCCTGGCCCTATCCACTACCATATCAATTCGCTTCATCTCTATCGGCGATTTATGGATGACACGTTCATCGTGTGTTTCCCACGTCGATCCCGCTTAGTTACCGGACCAGTCTAATCACGCACATCCATCAGTAAAATTCACTTCTGAGCTGTGGAATGACGGTGAACTTCCGTTCTTGGATGTTTTGTTTTGACGTCGAACCGATGGCTCACTCTAGAGAGAACTCTTCCGTAAAACAACCTGGATTAGTCTACGCGCACTTTCTTAGTTTTGTACCCATGAAGTACAAGAGAAACCTCGTGCGTTGTCTGTACCATCGAGCCGCAATGAATTGCAGCCCAGAAACGCCATATGCGGAAAGGGAGTTCATTCCAAAGAAGCTACAGAGCAATGGGTATCTCGCAACGTTTATCAAAAAGCATTCCGCTGTTTCTGATCAAATTAACGCGATACCGACTGCAAGAAAGAAGGGTGATTACCTCTTAGTTCCTCTCAAAGGAGATATCGCTTTCGACCTAATGAATAGGGGACTATCACTGGAGGTGAGCAAAACATATCCGGCCGCTATAGTTCATATATTTGCTGACATTGTTCCGCTCATCACCCAGTGCCTCAGATGGAATCCCGGCTCGTTCCGAATCTTTTGTTCTATATCAATTCACCTGCAACTGTGGTGCAAGGTACCTCGGGCACACGACTAGGCGGATAGCGGAGCACTACCCTGCTTCTTTGCAACATGGTATGGTTAAGAATGTCCGCAGCTCGATCCTCGAACATCTGCTTAGTACTGGCCATCAGATTCGGACTGCTGACATCCTCAAAGTAATCTACACCGCACCGAGGCGCAACCCCAAAGGAATCAGAAAGCGCTTGTTGACCACGGTTGAAGCCATTGCAACCAGAATACTTCAGCCGGATTTGTGCAAGCAGAGAAGACTGATACAATCCATACTGTTGCCGTGGTCGTAATGTTGGACCGCGGTTACGACTGAGAGTGACCATTGTAGACCTGCCGGTCAACGCGTCTGTGCTTTGTGCGTGTGTGCGTCTTCGCGTGTGCTCGCGCGACTCATGACGTCTGACTGTATCGAGTGGACTATTGATCGACTTCGTTGAGTCAACCAATCACATCCCCAGCGTTCGCTTACCTGTCACGTTTATCTGCCTTGTAATTGTATTTACCTGAAGTGAATTGCCGAAAAGAGTTCTCTTTGCAAGTGTTAGTCTTCTGTTAGTGTCCGTATTTTCCGGACAAGATGAGGACAGAAAGGGCGAAGCAGTAATCCGACCTGAGCTTGTTATGTCAAAATGCGATGAAGAAATTGGTGTTGGTCTACGGTATGCCGGGATTGAAGCATGACAATATCAATGAATATGACATAGAAGAATGGAGGCATCTCCCGCAGCTCTTTGATTGCAAGATGTCGTTACTTTTAACGTGTACCCGTCTAGCTACCTCCCCTAACTATCACGGTAGCAGGGTGAAATTTTTGTAGGTTACCTTGGCTTCGCTTGAGATGGTATCAATGGCAATCCATGTGTTGCATGACAACGGAAAACCTGAGCCATCAGAAGTACGTTAAGACCACTCATGTAAGCAGTACAAACCCTAAGTACATTTGAGCCAGATTCAGTTGTCCCCACCTCAGATCAGCCAAACGTACAGACACTCGTTTCAGAAAACATCAGCAGATCGGCACCATTTGCTCCGGCCAAACAGCGAACTGAGCTCTTAATGCATCGACGAATACAACACTCAAAGGCTCCACTCTTGGCTTCTGGAAATGCGCCATCAGTACGAAACAACACCTTGGGACATCATAACAGTGACTGAAACGTAGTTTTCCAACGACATACTAGATCCGGAAAGTAAACTCAGTGAAATGTCTTGTCGGAATTTCAGAAGTTCTTTGACAAACACTTTGCCGACGCAAAATATATAGAGCGGAACACAACATAACGGGTACATGTCCAAGAGCGACGATTGATGCAGCTACACAGAGCAAACTCTACTCGCTGCTTCTAACCAGTAATCAGTAGTAATCAGTAATCTAGAGCAGACAGCAGTGGCTTGTGCGACACGCGGTCGGACGGCTTTTGTATGTCCAACAGAATTATAATAGTTGCCATTCCTCTGTCAATCATAGTTTTGACGTGATCGAGAAATTGTAGCTGGCATGTAACGCAGGAGCGTTTTGACAGAAAGCCATGCTGTGAGGGGTTGATCAGATCCAGTCTTGTAAGATATTGGACGATGTTCTTCTTGACTATTCGCTCTAGGGCTTTGGAAGCAGCAGATGTGTGATTTATTGGGTGGTAGCTTGACACTTGATTTCTCGGGCCACCTTTGTGCTTAGGCATTATAATGGATTGCTTCCATTGAGTTGGAAAGCAGCCGGTAGTGAATGAAAGTGTGAAGATGTTTAATAACAATAGAGCGAGGTTTTTTCTTCCTAGTTTTATAACAGTTGGGGAGATGCCATCTGGACCTGGACGAGTTAATGGTTTTATGCATGCGATGGCACTTTGCACCTCTCTTAACGTCACAAGGATATTGCAGTATAGTTCGGTCGTTCTTTTTGGAAGTGGGGGATGAAATGGCTGAGTGTTGGGGACAAAACAGGAGGCAAAACTAGACTTCCGCAAAAAACGCGCCAGACACACTTTCCACGCAGGCCCATTTGGAGTATCTGAATGAACAGCTCAGTGACCTCTCGCCAAGATCGACGGAAGATGTGGGTTGGTTTCAGGCGAAATTGGTAGATATTGCGAACCAGTTCCTGTGTACACCGATAAGTCAGAGGTGCTGTCTACAATCTGAACACTATGCGGTGATCAAGGAGTTGAAACAAATGGAGCACGTAATGTTCCTGCAGCCGCATAAAGGTTCGGGCATTGTAGTAATGAACAGGCGTGACTACATTTCGAAGACGGTGTTCATTCTGGGAGACATACGAAAGTTCCACCTAGATAATACACCGGAAAACAACATCCTGGTGGAGAAGCATGTGGCAAGGAAGCGCCAGATCCTCCTGCTACATGGTTACAGTAATGAGTCCAGTGCAAGCACTTAAAACCGACTGGGACACAGACACCCAGAATGAGAGGTGCTCCCAAGTTACACAAAGCAGGATACCCGCTACGTCCGATTATGTGCATGAACAATTCGCCTTATCACAACGTCGCGCGGTGGCTGGCGAAACTATTAGATCCGGTACGTAAACTCCTCGCTACGTATTGCCTGAAAGACTCCTTTGAACTGGCTGAGACGCTGAAACAATTGTCACTGAGTACAGTGCTCATGTACTCAATAGATGTGGACTCCTTATTCACAAACGTGCCTTTACGTGAGACAGTGGATAATTTATGTGGTTTCATCCTGAGCTGGAATATGTCTGTGGGCCTGCCAGTGGAGTATTCAAAGGATATGATTCTATTGTGCACCGAGAACATACGGTTTGAGTTTGAGGGGACCGCATACAAACAGGTCGACGGGGTCGCTATGGGCAGCCCTCTGGGACCAGTTTTAGCTGACATCTTCCTCGGCTTGATAGAAAGGCAAGTTGCTGCCAGCATTGGTGAAGCGAAATTGTACAGACGATATGTGGATGACATTTTAATCTTCACCAGCGGAGAACATTTTACCCGTCTGTTGACCATCCTGAATTCGATTAGCCCTAATCTGTCGGTATCCCATGAAGTAGAACAACGCAGTTGCCTGGCGTTTTTGGATATACTCATAAGGAGACGGGCTGAAGGTACGTTGCAGAGCAATGTTCACCGCAAATCGATTTGGAGTGGACAGTACCTTCATTTTCCAAGCTTCGCCCCGATCGCATACAAACGCGGCTTAGTGAAAACTTTCTTTTACCTGGGTAGACGTATTTGCAGCCCCGAAACGTTAAAACCGAAGAACTTCTACGCAAGACTTTAATTTCTAATGGATATCCTGAGAAGTTTATTCAAGTGCACAGCAGACCTCCAGGCGTGAAAACATCGGTGCTGACAGCTGAGAAAAACGATGTTTATTTGTTCTTGTCGTTCAAGGGGGACCATGTGGAAAATGATATCGGACGCAAGCTCCGGTCCGCCCTAACGCGCACCTACACGACAGCCCAGTTGCGACTCAGGCATACCACGCGAGGACTTGTTCTTCATAACCGTCAGAGCATCTCGTCGGGTAATTCGGCCTCTCACGTAGTTCATCAGTTCACCTGCGGTTGCGAGGACATTTACATCGGCAGAACAAACCGTCAGTTAGCTCAGAGGGTAGCTGAACATTTGCCAAAGTGGTTGGGACAAGTGATTACGCAACAAAATGGGACGGCATCGTCTCTGACGAAGCATCTCATGGCAATCCGTCATCACGTGAACGCTCAAAGTGTTATTACATAACAAAAACCCGATAGTGCTAGCAATTAGTGAGGCGTTGTTAATTAAGGCCCATCAACCTGTGCCATGTGCACAGAAACTCTTGTGCCAATCAATTCTGTTGCCATGGTCTTGACTGTGGCATTTTGATTGGGGTTGCTTATTTTTCCATGTATATAATCATTTGTGTGTTTAAACCGAGTGGCACAAGCGCCCCAAGACTTTACGGGTTATCAAAAATCCACAAACCCAACATCCCACTTCGTCCTATTTTATCAATGGTTAACTCACCATACCATGCCGTTGCTCAGTGGCTTGTAGAACTTCTTGAACCCGTGCGACAACAGCCTTTGTGACAACTTCCATTTCGTCGAAAGCATCAACGACGATAACATCAATGAGAAATTAATGTTATCTTTCGATGTCGTCTCTCTCTTTACAAACGTCCCACTGGTTGAGACGATCGATTACATTTGCCACTATATAGCCGGGTTAGAAATAAAAGTATGTATACCTACGCGTGAGCTCAAAGGCCTACTGTTACGCTGCATCTGGAATGTGCAGTTTCTATTCAACGGGAAATACTACCGGCAGAAGGACGGTGTGGCCATGTGATCCCCACGGACCGCTATTAGCGGATATCTTCATGACAAAGCTAGAGAAAACGGAAGTGCGGGCAATGATAGGCGTTTTTGACCGCTACCATCGATACATGGATGATATATTTGTTGTGGTGGGTAAACATGTTAATCTGGATGAAACTCTTGACCACCTCAACCGAGTGCATGCAGCAGTGCAGTTTACTTACGAGAAGGAAAGCGATAATCGGTTACCATATCTCGAGGTCTTGTTAACTAGGAGAATATATGGATCCATCCAGAGTCAGGTCCGCAGAAAAACAAGGTGGATAGGTGAGTACACAAACTTTTACAGTTTTGTTCCCTTGAGATACAAGCTGTCCGGTAGAAAGTAAGAATTGCCTAGGAAATCCCCTATTTTAGCGATTAATTGACTATTAACGATTATCACATCGATTTCAAACGTCCCTGAATGTTCTAGTTCTGCACGTGACTAAAAACCACCTGACACCTCGGCAAAAGATATGGGGAACCACTAACCTTGGTGGCTGACCTTCCAATTCTAGAAGTCGAAGGTCAGTAAGAGACCTATAAATACAGCCAAGGTCCACAGTAGTTGTACAGTGTTTGTTGGCGGCGATTAATACGTTATTTTGTCAAGGTCATTGGCGTTCTGCTTTTTCCTTCGGTTGGGCTAGAAGTTTTGTGGAGCAGTAAATTGTTATTTTTGGAATTGCGTCTAGTAAGAAGATTATAACACAAGCGCAACTTGGTTCACTGTCTTACGTCAAGAGCACGTCGAATCTGTACGGAAGACACCCTAGATGCGGAGTTAATGTTCATACAGAATACTCTACGTGAAAACGGTTATCCCGATGGATTTATCTTAAGGAACTTCCAAAGAAAACCTAGACCAGTGCCAGTGTTAACAGCACCAAAGAAAGAGTTATTTATTCGCTTACCATTCAAAGGGGACGCGGCTACCGAGCGTCTAACCAGAAGCCTTTCGGCCGCGGTAAAGTCGACCTTTCCAGCAGCCTCGTTGAAGTACGTGTTTTCAACGGAACCACTCATTCGTTTACAAAACAAGGACAAGGTGCCGATGTTGACCACCTCACTGGTAATCTATCAATTCGTGTGCGCCTGTGGCGCGACGTATATTGGTCGAACGGCGCGGCAGTTATCCAAACGCGTGAACGAACATTGTCCTCGTTGGCTGCGTCAAGGGGGCGCCGGGACCATTAGTAGCGCCATTCTGTCCTACGTTGTGGACACCGGCCATGAGGTGGATTGGAAACGCGTTTTCCGAATAGTTTACAAGGTTCCGCCGCACCGAACGAAAAGTTACCGCTTTCGTACGCTTGCGACAACTGAAGCAATATGCATTCGATTGTTCCAGCCGTCCTTATGCTCACAGGAGAATCTGGTCCAGGCTCTCCAGCTTCCCTGGCCAGCGAAGAGGGAAGACGCCCAGGTCGACTGCCTTCGGTCAGACGCGGTAGTAAACAACTAGCCCTCTAAGACCTAATTCGTTTTCACAACTCTGACATAGACCTTCACGTGATCAACTCGTTTTGTACTAACTGGATCGATTTTTCTTTCTAGCCACCATATGATTGTAATGGTCTGATGAATCTTTGAAAGCAATTGCTCACCAGATGGTCTTTCGTTCTGGAGACTTAAATGGGAATTTTCAAGTTACCAGTGATCTCCCAGGAAACATCCTGACCCCGATGCAAACATTTGCAGATGATGTCAAGCTATGGAGAAGTGTTCGCTCAACATCCAACCGTGCCTAAGTCCAGTAGGACCTAGATCGGATTTATGGATGGCAGAAAGGAACCAGCTCCCCCTGAATTCTGTAAAGTGCCACCTGCTGACAGCGCGTATGCGCTTCAATACATATGTTCTGGGACAGCACGTTTTGCATGCGACTAGTGAAAGGGACTTAGGTATCATTGTACGAGAAAGTCTCGACAATTCGCTCAAATGCTCGCAAGCGGCAAATGTGGCGAACTTGAACTTGAGGTGAACTCTCGGCAACTTTGAGCAACGACTAATACCACTTTTGATTAACACATATATTCGTCCCCACTATGAATATGCGGTTCAGTCCTGCTTTCATGGTTAAAATGAGATATTCATCCCTTAGAGCAGTCTCAGAGAAAAACCACCAAGGTAACACGTGGCCTATTCAATCTCAATTATGAACTGCGCCTTTCTTTACTCGGTGTCTTCTCCTCAGATACCGATGGCTTCGTGGAGATCTCATTCACACATACCAGACACTAACTGAGAGCATTCACCCATGTAAGTTACTTATGACTAGCCCCTTCCAAACAGTGCCGAGGAGGTCACTTGAAACTCTGCACTCCCGTTTGAATTACAGACGTTTTTTACTTTCCTAGTATATGTTCACGCTGAAATACATTACCAACACATGTGGTGAAAGCACCAAACATAGTAAAAGATTTTAGAATCATCTAAATGATAAATGCTACATATCAGTATGATAAAGTGCGATGTATAGACTACTGCTATTTCACATTCCAAATCGGAACACTTGGATTTTCTTTTGCCATCCTGTGGGTCTCGTGAGACTATTTCTTTTTATCCCATTGAACTATTAGTTATCGCTCTCTCTCAAAGATAGCTTGTTTATTCCCACCGTATCCACTTCTGATGAAGTACGTGCCCTGAAATAATCCGTAACGATCACCATTGGAAGTTACTTTCTGGTCTAACGCGTGCGAACATCACGGTTCTGTTAACACCCCTTCCGAGCGGCCCACATTCATACCTCTTTTTGATGTAATTAAAATGGACTACTTACTGGCAATTAACAGTAGCTAGATGTTAGAGCCAAAGGCGCATAGGGGCAGTGGCGCTGCTTCGGTGCAACCATTGCCGTCCCGTGCTTCAAATTGATATTGGCCTAATTGACATCGGCCCCTGTGATCTAGAAAGTGGTCAGCCGGACAGAAATCGACCCTTATAGCACTTCGGCAGGAGTACAACCTGGTAGAAGGGCACTAACGCTACACACACGAACTAGTGCAAACTGTCCCGTCGTGACTTTTGGTCCAACGAATCAGCCTGATGGGACCGGGCGCCTTAATCCTACGTACCCAGTCGATGTAAACACGCTAGCGTCACTCGATACAAACAGTGGTTAATAGACAACTGTGCACAAAGACCTGAAAGCACCTGAGATCTGCAGGCCGACACGGCTAAATCTCACTGTCACAGAGGACAACGGTCCTCACCACGTCCCTGTATAACTAGTTTTAAGACCAAGGGAAGTGTTGTTCTAGCTCCACAGTGTCACAAATTCATGGAATTGGATCTATGAGAGGTAGTGCATGAACCACCTTCAGTAGTCACGCTCCAGCTTTTACAGCAGGCAAAATAAGAAAATAATCGACCATCTCCAACTCCTTGTCACCAAAAGTCAAAGGATTTGCAAGCACTTTACACACCAAACTTGCGCAGTACGCAGCAAGGGATGCAACCGCTCCGAAGTGCTTGCTCAGAGTCGACCCTGATCTCACAAGATTACCAAGTAGCAAGACGATACCGTCCACAGGGTCTATACCGAGAAGGTTCCTACGGGTAGGGATGCGATGTTCGCATCGTGAATTCCCGCAACAAGATGCCATTTTGTGTAGTAAACGGCGAGCAGGGTAAAAACGGGATGATCCTAGTGTACCCCACATGTTTGTGACGAAAGCATCCGACAATCCATCGTAGATTCTGATGCGCCCTGGTGTGTGCGAGTTCGGGTCACACCATTCGAGTCGAGTATGACGAACGCGATTGATTTGATGGACGTTCTGTCACCGTGCAAGATTTGTGATAAGCATGTGCCGAAGGCAATTAGATAATGCTGGAGACTGCTTAGGCAACAATTCAAAGCGCAAAATTATTTTTCCGCTTGCCCCGATTTCTGTCGAAAGCAGATAGAAAGTAAAAGTTGTGTGCCCGAAAACACTGTACTCTGCGACGCGTTTCGACCTTATTTAATATCATCAGGTAATGATAGCAAGCTTCGGAGTGCAATGTTCTCAGATGGGCAACACCCAATTTCGATCTGCATCGGCTTCGGTCCTAGTGATCTAATTGACCAAGGTACACTTCATTGCGAATCACGGTCCACAATGTGGTCTCACGTGGCAATCCAAGCACACAACGAGCACTTAAAAATAACCCTCCAATCAGAAAGCATATATCTTTCCGTTTACTCATTTGATTCTGTTCATAATAGGCTCTCAATGTGTAATTTTGTTCACCAAACAACCATCATCCGCAGTTCGTGAGTGACATCGATTTGCTGCACGCCATTGATGCGGTTATATCAAGTACTATATATGGTATTCTCTTCCCATTAGCAACGTGCTCCGTTCCCCATTGGGAAAAACAGTCTACACAGGTCTTCTTCAAGGTAGGTGTCTAGTTCGCTGCCAGTGTCCATATATAGAGTACGCTGCGTGTTTTGTCCGCATTTCTGTCGTACTGCTGCCTATTCCTTCAATCGCGGCAAGTACCGAGAAACGTTTCTTGAACTCTCACTAAGTAGCCACATTAAAGACGGAAGAGTGCCATACTCCGCTAGCGCATAACCGTGGAGGCGATTACTGACATTTCAAGGTTGTTCTGTCATCTGTGGCGCAGAACCCACCTTGAGCAGAGGATGAATTTCGCTCGAAGCTACCTGGATGGTATCATAACTGCGAAATCCAATATTTTGAATCAGTTCCAATTGGTTATATGCATTATCTAGTTGCTCACACCGCTGGAATTCTCAGTCGAAAGGGGGGAGATTGTCACCAGAGTGTTGACGACAATTTACCTTATCTCATGTACACTCGACATCGGTGCGGACAATTGTGGGTAACGTGGATGGTGTAATCGTTTTTCTTGCGTTAAGGTAGCGAATAAACAACAGGCAAGATTTCGTACGATAAATCATGACGTTTGTCCGTCCCAGCTATCTTCACAATAGGCATTCCCGCTGATGTTTTAATATATCTGCTCGGTGGTATGCGACTTGAACAATTACTGGTAAGTGATGGGTGTACCTACGTATGCCAATCACCTCCATCAGATCCTCACTTACATACCTAGCTCAAGGTTTCAGAGTACAGCAGTCGCTGCGGTGGCAAACCAGATTCACTGTCTCAAACGAACATATCTATCTGAATAGATAATCTTCGAAGATTACGCGGCATTTTTTCTTCGAAACAAGAATCACGGTGTGGTTTATACAATTTTGTGATCTAGCTAACCATATAGTTCGTCGTTTCTTATAGCCTCTGTATCAGTTTCATCCAGTTGAAATGTTCTTGCTTCAGGTTCAGATTCAGATAGACTGGAACGATAGGAAAATCCTTTGAGTGCTCCTTTTTGAGCAAATCGTTGAGCCAGGAAATAATAAGGTGCTAGCTCTTGATAGGTCTAAAACGAAACACCCGAAACACACCCTGATCAACCGATTACTGCCCACGTTCCCTACACTAGCAGTCCCCGCTATGTAGGTTACGTGAAGTAAGAAAGAAGTAGAAAGTAAATGGAAGATAAAGGGGAATGAAAGTTATTAAAATGAAGGATAACACCAAAGAGTGAAGAGAATGACAGAATAAGAACTAAAAGTTTGAAGATGGATATGGTCAGGAGAAGAGAAAGGTTTCGTGTTACCACCCAAGAGCGTCTAACTGACGCTGGAAACCCTTAACCGTAGGTTCACTGACTACAGATACTTCCGTGCCCCCACTTAATCCAGCGAGTTTTCGGGGTTTCCTTCGACCTACATCTTTCGTGTGCTGAGCCAGCCCGTAGCCTAAACGATCGCAAGCCTGTCTCGTAATCGGAGGGCGCGGGTTCGAGTCTGCCCAGAGGACCCGGCGACCTTCACGCGACTGCTGGTGGTCGCGCAGCAGCTAAGCGTCGGCACTGCATACGGGTATATTGCTGATACCTTCATATTTTCTTTTGTGTTGGTGGAGTACTGCATAAGCTTGCAAAGTGTATATGAAATTCCAATCTTTGACATTTCAGGTACCTATGAGTAAATTCAGCAAAATTGATCCCGAAACTGCCTGATCGGCAAACATATGCGGAATCCAATGGTTGCACTAGTGCTACGAAACAACGGCAGCCGGCGCGAAAGTCCTCATGATATCTCTTCGTGAAATTACACTGTGCGCGCTTCCGCCGTCTTTTTTGTGGTAACCCTTGCCGGTTAGTTTACTTTCGTCACGATATCCTTTCCATATTTGAGCTCATCTTTTCTACATTTACTCTTTCGTTCCGTATTCAGAACGGTCGCCAGTTTTGTAGCAGAGAGCCAGTCTGTCAATGGCCCCCTTCGTCAGTTTCCCTTAGCATTTTTGTGCGCGTTTTCCATTTCACGTTTCCAACTTGTCTTACCCTTTGTGTTGCATATGTGCACACCACTCGCCGGGCATTTATTTTATATACTTATGACACAGTTTCACCTCCACATAAGACATCACATTTTGTACTTCACTGATTTCGCGACGACGACGACGACATCGTTGGTTTACGAAAGGCATTCGCATACGGAATTTGAATCTTGCATGTGTTGTTTTCTTAGCTCTATCCTACATTCGTTATTTGCAATATACTGTGGTATCACAAAATATACGTCTTTACTCGTACTTGCAGTGAATGAATATTGCAACATCCCTCTTTTGGGCTGATTATACAACCGTGTATGAAAGAAATACACCAGCGCGCGTGCCGCGAATGTTGAGTTTATTTCCAAACATCTACAGAACTGTATGCTGGATTGAGTGTGTAACACCCGCCTCGAAAACTAGCGGAGTTCGTCATTCCCTTTGGTCATGAGAGTGGTTTCAGATGTCAGCGGCACAAGATGGCACCTGACTCGCCACGAGTAATGCCTTCACAACTGTGTTGACGAGTTGTGGTATTTAGTCTGAGAACCGGTCCGCAGTAGATCACACCGACAGATTAGTGGGGGGGGGGGGAATTACAGTACGGACAGAAGTATGCAGCAAATGACAAAGCGAAATGAGGACCAGAGAAAAAGAAGCGATGGATGTATTGGGAGGGGACATCACTAATTTTCTAGAAGGCGGAATCGAAGTACAACTGTCACCCATATGAATTTCACGCGTGCTATCATTTAGCCTATCAACGTCGTGCCTCGGTACTACGCCATTCGTGATAGACTGATATGACTTTATACA
Organism: Dicrocoelium dendriticum; assembly: GCA_944474145.2. Lineage (NCBI taxonomy): Eukaryota > Metazoa > Platyhelminthes > Trematoda > Plagiorchiida > Dicrocoeliidae > Dicrocoelium > Dicrocoelium dendriticum. The sequence continues at coordinate 42,682,793 of OX104064.1, read as the reverse complement.
CTCATCGCGAATTCTGGTTCGGTAAATGTCCAAAATGTCCAACGATATTTAAAACAAACTCAAATGAGGTTCTAAGAGCTATAGACGTAAGTACGGTTAGAGTGGTTCGGATTAGATAGATGAACGAATGACCCCACCGCTCTCACTGTTTGAGCTTGGTTAGCCCATGGCCAGTTAGCCTCAAGCCGGATCAGTGTAGATTTCCACTGGGGACATAAGCATGAAAGTGCACCGAAATAGTATCTAGGAATAAGCTCTCCTACCGAATAGGTAGCTCCACTTCCCTTGATGAACGATCAATGTGTATACGAATCTCTTGATATCGCAGAACGCGACAGATGTCGGTCGACTCATCAACCGGGCCTTTTCGTTGAATGAAGCTTAGTAAGATACATATAAATATAATGTGAATCAAAAGGCAGGTCCCCGAGCCTGTTTACACAGTGACGACATCGGCTCCGTTCTACGAATCAAAGATGGGACTGACTGTTGACAAACATCTGTGTGACATCACTTCTCTGTGTACCGGTTAAACAAACCGTCGGTGAGTCACCAGCAAGGACAGCTGAAACTCTTCAAAACAAGACGTACTCTACCACTCCATTATCATCAGGTCGTGTAGGGAGCTCACGGATGGTCGGGACTGTGACATTCACGTCTTAGGTGGGTTCAGGTGAGTAGACTGATGATGAGGAGCCAACAAGCCATCGAATTCGCTCATGAAAACATCCCTCCTAGGCGCAAAACTCCCGTGGTCTGAGAGTGGACTGATTGCTCCCGGTTCCTGGTCGGATCAAGCACGAAATTGTTCCATGGGTCCATGCGTTAGACTACTAGGAAAAGCAATCGACCGTTCCGAACAGAAAGGCCTCTCTGCCTACCTACCCTTGAACAATACGTGATACAATTCACCCGGCGATTCGACGCTTCTCCAAGCGTTGTCATAACGCCCTCAGACGCAAGCCCAATCCGACTATACACGACGTCGGCGCGCAAGTCCTGCATAAATGAGCGCTAAGACAAGTGGAAACTTCGCTCCAGAGCCGGAGATGGCGCATATACATAGTGGCAACTCCAGCTATCACGGTACGTGGAATAACTTCAAATGTCCATTGCTTCTAACGCAACTGCCAAGGTAGTTGCAAGGCATTGGTCAACTGTCTCCAGTTTCCCATTATCAGCGACCAAAAGAACAGTAAGCGGTTAGTGGTCTTTCAACATTACTTCGAAAATGCGAAGCGCTCGCGCAAAAAGCAGTACCGACGCTTCGCTGCCATGCAACCACCACGAATCGCGCATGGGCCAAAGATACTGCGTGGGTCGTGAGGTCCCCCGGCCGAGATCGAACCAGTGACCTCCGGATGACAAGACAAGCATGTGCTTCTTTCGGCCACGCACCGGCAAGCGCTTGCCAAATACTGTAACCACCGCAAACCAATAAATGTGGTTTGTATCATCTGGCGTTTGCCAGCCATCGAAACAAGGGAACATTCTATGCTGGAGTTAACGTTGTAAGTGAATGGAGATGAAGAAACTGACAACGCCGGCGAACGCCGGTTACTTCCGACAAGTCCTCGCAGACCTTAATGTGCTTGAGGTGTTTGAGTCTCGGGCATATAAAATGTTCACATATTTCATAGAAACCAATACTTGTTAATTATATCGGGCGGAACGTAGTGACGTACCGAATCGACGCATTTTTAAAACTGAAAAACAGCCGCAATAGGCTTGCGGTCCGAGTGAGAATGCTCTAACAAAGGGCAGAGTTAATGTGTAAATTGGACAGCAGCATATTGCTCGAAACCTGTTCACGCCTCCCCAATTCTTGATCCCCAGTACTTAAATAGGCAGCGGGATAAAATGGTCATTGAATCGACCCCGGTATGTGACATGGACGTTGAAACTGCTTTTCTCATATGTTGCGATAATGAAAGATTCGTCCCACCGGGCTAAACGGTCCATCCCTTCCAGTCGTGCTCAGATTTAAACAACGATGGCACGAGAATCAAGGTAAGCAGCGCACAAGCGGTTGGTAGCTATGGCCGCATTTCGAACATCAGATGCAGATCGAGACCGTTAGTTCAACTTGTGTCACGTAAGCTAAAACGGCTCAAGGGCGAAGTAAACTAAACTGTTCATGAAAATAGCCCAAAACGAATAAGCCAATTATGTCTTGGTTTACCTTCTCGGGGATTGGATTCTCGCGACCATTGAAACGCATGGGCCGGAATAGCTCAAGATAATCTACTACATATCATGTCTGTTCACTTTCTCAAGTGCTCAAAGCCCACCGGGCTTCTCTGTCAGCTAGAGCATTATACTTCTCCTGGTCACCCTACGTGCAGTTCCAGAAATGACTCCGTTTTTGTATTGCAAGGGTTCACCAAATTTCCCAACAGTCGTTGGCATATGGTGCAGTTCCATACATAATAGCAAAATCCCGGTTGCACAGAAACCCTATGTTGTTAGAGAAAAATATAAAATCAACGATGTCATAACGTCTTGTCAGGCTCACCAAACACCACGCTCGAATACCTTCTCGATCGACATTCCAGGCCCGTAGCCTTAAGGATCACAAGCCTGCCTTGTAATCTGACGGCGCGGATTTGAGCTTGCGTATGGATCGGGCGACTCTCACCGTATCCTAAGCCCACGTGCGACCGGCAGTGGTTACGCGGTAGCGGTACTGCGTACCGGCGTACTGTTGATGCCTTTCTTTTCTTTCCAGGGAATCGTTTGCTCCACTTCCGGTAATGGTGAAAAGCGGTCGCGGATCATGTCATGGTCCGCTGTTAACGTAGGCGTTTCAAATCGAGCATTGGCCCATGATGCAGCCAAGCCAGGTTAACGTACATGGTTAGGTTTTATTTCATCAAATGCCTTAAATCGACCGGAAAACATCAAGTGACGTCTCGATCTCTGATATTGAATCTAGTGCTACGGGAGCTTGATTAGACGACTTATACTTGCGAAACCCCGGAATTGCGTGCCAGTCTTGTAGTGGAACACACTGTCGGCAGAATTGGGACGGCAGCCAGTTTAATTGAATGGGCGCAGCCGTGAGGAATATCCTCGGAAATTTAATCCAAATCCCTCGCCTCACTACTGTCTAAAAATCAGTAATTGCTTGGGCTAACTAATAATATCATGGAACGATGGCAGCTACGTGATGTAAGTCGTTGCTGGGCCTAAAGCTCTGTGATATTCACGGTGAAAACGTGTGTGGCAATGGAGGACAAGTGTCACGTTATGGCACAGTTAGTTGCTTGATCGCAGTGGTTGCCGCACCTCGCCCGTGGCCCAGTAGTCTTGACAACCGCTGATCCAAAATCGAAGAGTCGCAGCCACCCACCATGAATGCGCACTACCGACGAATCACGAAAGGAGGAAACTGTCATCCAGTGCTCTTCCGGATGTGTAGTGGCTATCTGAGTGCAGATGTGACGGATCCACTTCCGAAGCTAATCCATCTTTTCCCTAAAAACAACTAGGCTCAGTTACAAGATATAGCACCACAGGGGCCCGATGAAATGTGCGCTGCTAAAGATTCTCGAAAAAAGATGAAATGGCCATACAATACTTCCCCTGGTCGTGTGATCGCTGTCTGACAGAGTTTATATGTGACGAGTTCGATTTATTTTGTCTATACCACTCTACTACTCCTCCGGCTGGGAGTTGTCTTAGTACTGGCGGCTTGACATACGAAATCTCCCTGCGTGTCTCCAAGGCTAGAATCGCTTTCGCTAACCTACGTCACCTGTGGCTTCGTTGTGATCTCCGCCTCGCGCTCAAGGGATGAGTCTACATGTTACCGTACGAGCGATTCTACTGTACGGCTGTGAGACTTGGCCCGTTCGCAAAAGCGATGTTCAACGGCTTTCTGTCTTCGATCACCGCTGCCTGCGAAGCATCGCTGGTGTTCGATGGTAGCATCGTATCAGTAATGAGGAAGTCCGTCGACGAGTCTTCAGATCTAACGAACTCCGCCGACCAATTGATAGCATCATTCCACTGCCGAGACTTCGCTGGCTTGGGCATATGCTCCGCACGCCTACCCAGCGGCTACAACGACGTGCCCTATTTGCGAACGCAGATGTGGGGTGGAAGCGACAACAAGGCCACTGTAAAACTTGGATCCAATGCATCAAGGCGCAAATGTTGAAGCTGGCTGTTCTTGGGCCTTCCTGACACCTGGGTTAGGGAACAAGGGACTCAGAACACATCTGGTTGCAAACACTACAGGATATGGTCAAGAATCGTATACAATGGCGCACTTGCTGTGAGACTATTCTACCCTAACAGATGTTTTCCCTTTCAATCTATTTTTTCTTCTTATGTGTTGTGGAACTCAACCAATTGTAATGTAACTGGTAGTGTTGAATATATGGTTGGCGGCATCCGGTTCCCGATTTGCCTGTCACTGTGGCCTCCTCGGGACAGCCACAAGACGCCGGCGCCTACCGAGAGACCATGGATGGCTTGCGCTGGACCATCCACAGTTCCACCCACATACCCCATATCCAGTGTAAACCCGAAGGAATAAGACCGGGATGTATGTGGATGGGAGCCACGTTTAATCAACAGCCGGCCCACACTCCTTTACAGGTAAACACAAGCACACTGTATTTGAGGAATCAGGCGCACCCAAAACGGTGGCTGAACCGTAGTCCGCTCCACACTGTATGCGTGGAACCAATCTTCGAGCTTAACACGGCCACGAGGACCGTGCACACCGTCCTATCAAGCAAAGATCAACTGTCTCCCGGAGCCAGTATAGACGACGTAGTGGGTAATAGACAGATGGGCACCTTGTCAAGATGCACATCAAGCGCAACCACACCGGGGATGTCAAGTAACAGCAAATCCCATGAAATGAAATAACCAACAAAATAGGTCGAAAACATCACACGGATATAGTGCTAAGTTAGCATTGAAATAAATGGATTATCAAAATAGCTATGATAGGTTCAGGATGGCAAGAAAAGGGATCAAGACACATATGTAAGAAGGAGAAAAAATAAGCGAAGTCAATCATCTTTAGTTTAAGCGAAATGTGCAATTTAATGCATTATTCAGGTACATATTAAAATGAGGTAAGAAACTAACACTAAGGGAAGGTAGCAAACCAACCACCTGAAATAAAGAAACAGCACACAAGCACGCGGTTAGTAAATCTAACGCAGCGTACCTACCAAGGCTGCGTCGGTTCTACCTACGTTCTCAGCAGTACTCATAGTTGTTTCGACGCTGGTCCTGAGTGGCCTCGCTCGTGACTCACTATACCTGCCTGACTCCAGCATTTGTGATCGCACCTGTCACAGTACCATGCGCTCGAAATCGATGGAGTACACCCCATCAGCGTCTGTCGCTTCTTCACTTGCCGCTTCTATGCATCCACGAGGGCTTCCTCTTGCACATCGGCAAATGCCTTTGTGATTAGATCGCGCCATGCACGTTGCTCAACCGCCTTCGATTCCCATGACCTGCAATCAACATTAGAACGTGATAGGCTCACCTTGATCATATTCTGGTATCGTAACTTCGGTTTCCCCACGTGACTTTTCCCTGCACTCAGTTGGCCATAAAGCAGCTGTTTCGGTATCCGGGTCGAATTCGTACGGCGAATATGCCTGAGCCATCTCAAGTGCCTCAGCGGAATTATACAGTCCACTGCAAACATGGCACTGCGTCGGAGCACCGTGTCTGCAACTCAGTCACTCCAACCGATGCGTAAAATACGGCCAGACACTGCCGAAGGAAGCGCTCCAAATATCGGACATCCGATAAAGCGTCCAGGTTTCGCTGCTGTATAGAAGGACGGACAGCACCATAAACTTATATACCACTAACTTCGTCCCAACAGTGAGCTGCTGGTTGCTCCACACACGGCATTCCAGCTTGCGAAAAGCAGCAACCGCCTTCGATACACGACTGCACAGCTCGCACGTCATCTACTGGTCGGTTGTTATTACGCTACCAAGGTAGCAAAATCTCGGAGTGGTTTCCAACACTTCCTCGGCAATTTGGATTTCGGGCAAGCCCACTGACTCATCCCCGGTGAAGGTTGGAAAAGATAGTCTTGCTCGTGGAAATCGGGTGTCATCCTCCCTAAAGCACTGCACAACGACGACGCATTTCAATGTCATTTCATCTCATCAGGTGGAGACAGCAGATCTGGAACCTGCGACCATTAGAATAGTAGCCGAAACCTCTACCGCTTTTGGCTACCGGGTCACGGCGGGCAACGCTTGGGCTTGGCACAACTAATTGGAGGGACAATTTTGGACTACATGTTGTGTGATTACATTGCGACGTACAATCTCAATGTGGACCGCGATTCACATTAAAGAGAACCTTGGTCACTGCGATCACTGGGACCGTAGTCAAAGCAGATGGAAAATGTAAATAAATAAATTTTTATTCTCGACAAGGCGAGGCACACCTTTGAAGGCATGATCATGCTTAGCTAACATAGTGTGATCAAAAATGTACAAAAAGTATATGTTTGGCATAACATTGTATGTAAGTGTATGGGTGTATATACGTATGTAGTTGTATTTGAATGTAGCTTGTGTCTTTGAATGTGCCGCAGCATTTTTGACTGTTTGTTATCCTCAGGAATGTGAGCATAAGCGATTGATGTCCATGGGTTGGATAGCACTTTCCGGATATCCACGGGCCAGTGACTTTAGTTTGTGGCGAGTCACATCCGCCACGTCGCAATGTTGATAAGCAGACATTTGTGGCTTTTTATAGGGAGAACGCTTGCCAGGCGAAAACCCACCACGTCCTGGAACACTGCCGCCGAACAATTTGCTGGAACGGGTTAGGCCCGAACCACCCAGCTGGCACCACGAGGAGGTTGTCCGTCCGAAGACACTGCAGAACCACGACGCGTTTCGATGTCATTTCATTTCATGTGGACATAGCAGACTTCGAAACCGCGATTATTGGAGTAGTACCTGAAAACATTACATTTTTGGCTACCTGGTCACGGGCAACACCCAATTTCCATCTGCTATGACTACGGTCGCAGTGACCAAGGTGTTCTTCAATGTGAATCGCGGTCCACATTGAGATTGTGCGTCGCGATTCAATCACACAACCGGTAGTCCGAAATTGACCCTCCAATTGGTCTTGCTTGTGTTGATGGTGAGCCCGAATTTGGCCGTTGTCGAAGCCGGAGCCTTAGTCATATGCTGCAACTCATCCGCACTATGCGCAAACAACGCACAGTCGTCAGCAAGCAGCAACAGACTGATAGTTGTCTCACAGATTAGGATTCTCGCACCGAAACGACGAATGTTCAGCAACTCACCATCAATAGGAACACTGTAGGCACAAGCCGTATAAAGGCATAAGACATCATGGTGTAGAGGGGCCGCTTCCAAGAATGCCTCGGGGGAGCTCTTCGGAGCTAGCTGTGAGCAGCAAATGCTGCATTCTTCTCTGACACCAATGCGCCAATCGCCGCATTATTATCATCAAACCGACCAGGCCGCTTACAGTTTGCGCGCCCGACGGTCTCCTCCGCAGCAGCTGTCACCTGGTCGCGAATGTGGTGCCACAAGTCGCCCACTGTGGCTATGCATTCCACATCACGTAGACGTGCAACCATCGTCTTCTCCAGCTCAATACGTTTCGCCACGGTACCGAGGAAGAGAACGTTACATTTCGCCGATTCATGGCAGAAGTGTAACAGATTTATGAAAATACGTGTACATTTTGGTCCGCACCAATTTGTGATCAGTGACACACTCGGCTCTACGCAGTATACGTGTCATGCGCACTTCACGCATGTCATGCTGATGTACGGTGAGTGTGACCACTCCGCTATATCAATCGCACTCCGAGCAAACCGAGTGTTCGTGATCGTCAGGCCGTGAGCGGCACACAGTGAGAGCAGCCTGTCATCGTTCGCATTCGCTGAAGTAATGCCATGCGAACCGCTAACATCTGTCCACACTGATGCATCATAACCAACGCGTACGTGGAAATCACCAAGCAGAAATAGTCGGTCGCTCCTCGGCACAGACCGTATCACGGAGGATAACTGAGTGTAGAACTGATCACGCGTGTCATCAGGATAACACATGGTCGGACCGTACGTGCTGATAAAAGTGGCAAAATTACATCTTCCGAGTCGTAGGCGAACAGTCATCAGTCGCGCGCTGATGGCTCTTGCTTCACCCACGAGCTAGCCATGGAGGCCATCGGATATTGCAAATCCGACCCCATGTTCACGTGGTGCTGAGGTGGCGTTGCCCATCCAGTAGAACGTGTAGTCAGCACCTGCTTCATGCAACTTACCTTGCTCAGCGAACCGGGTCTCCGTAAGCGCAGCAGTATCGATTTTGCAGCGCGCCAGTGCCATCGCAACCAATGCAGTGCGTCGTTCGGGGCGCTCACTCGAGTTCCGGTCCAGTAGTGTGCGCACGTTCCAGCACCCGATGTTGAGTGCTTTGCGCGCAGGCATACGATTGCATTGGTGGGCAATCGCACGCGAGATGGTCGTTGTGTTTCGGAGGTTTGCTTGAGGGACTCCACCCGTAGCCTTTGGCTCAATAGCCCGATCCACAATGCAGTGGGTGATTTGGAGGTTTGCTTGAGGGACTTCCCCCGGAGCTTTTGGCTCAATAGCCTGACCCACAAGGCAGTAGGTGGTTTGCAGGTTTTCTTGAGGGACTCCGCCGGAGCCTTTGGGTCAACAGCCTTACCCACCATGCATTGGGGAACAGATCCAGCTAGGGAATGTAATTGCAGAAACAGATGGTGATCTGCTTGAGGTCCGTCACATGCAGCCTTTGAGGTACTGGAACGATTCATATGTGTATTGCGACCGCGGCCAGACGCAAGAGGGTTTTAATGTGTTTGCACTAATTTGACCAGGGTCTGCCTGGATTGAGGCGGGCAGTTACAAACCATTGAACACCCGGAGTTGCCCTCCCACCGTCAGAGACAATGCATAGCGCTGAGGCTCTACGCCAATCGAGCTGTGAGCTTATAACCCGTGGACCTGTTGTCTTCCATGGCTAGGTTTTACGGGAAGAGGGCCATCGACCACTTCCTAACCTCCAAAGAGGATGGGCAAGGATACTGGCAGGACGCCCACACCTGACAGGAGATCGACTCGGGTCCTTAGCCAATGCCCTCGATGAAATGAACACCCGAAAGGCAACGGGTCTAGCACATGGTCAGTTCACTGACTCATGCGGATTGGTGTCCTGGATCTTAGCTAGGCGAAGGGCATAACCCAAGTCCCACCTAGCGATCGTCACCAGGCCTCCAGGACATGAGCCCATGGCATAACATTAGCAGCAGTGGATAGATCATCTGTCAGGATCTAGCCAGTATATACATAATACACTCCAGAAATCAGTACGCCGTCCAAGTTATTCGGCGGACTAACGTTAGTGAGTTCGTCACCCGATGAGGACGTTACCATTTCCACCGCACCGTGGTAACGTACAAGTCAGCGGAGGTATATCGCATCGTGTAACCTAGTCAAGTCTGTCGTTACCGCCTCCCGTAGCTCAATCGTTTTCACCACGGACCGGTAAAAATCGGGTTGCGAATTATAGCTACACAGGGAGCAGACGGAATGCGCAATGCTGACGATTCCCAAAAGTATGAAACGGCCGTCTGTTGTTGTTTGTAACGTGTGATGGTCATCTGTCTGAGTTTAGTTGTGATACTTATACCATAGATGCCTACCTAAAACTACCTTGAAATCGAGTCCTAAGAGATACGGCACTTGAAAAGCCTAGCTAAGTTGTCTCAGTCAAGATATGCTGATAACAAAAATTGATTCGTAACCTGCTTACTTCGAGTGTAATAATATGGCTAACATCATGCGTCGCACAATGACCAGACAAAGATTATCGTAATGGTTGTCTAAGACCGCGAGTAGACAAAAATAACTTCGGTTTGCGAGCAAAACAATGTATTTCGTACGCCATTTAAACGGTTGTCTAAGCAGCCATTAGAACGCTGGCGTAAATGAGACAAAGGAGGTTGAGAATGTGCACATCGCGAACCGGTTCGTTTGCCCTTAAGTGAGCAGATACAGTAGAGAAAGATCTAGAAAAAAAACCTCAAACGGCTTAGCAAGCACCAGCGTAACACGTCATTGTCGATGAATATCCAACAAAGCCAGAGAGATAGCATCACATATGGAGTGGAAAGATATGGATAAGGGAGTCATTTTTATGTTCAAGTGTCTGATCTCAACGAGCAGTAAAAGTGCTCGTTAAAAAGGTAGCAGCTTGTGAGGCCTGACAGGACAGTGCACTTTAGAAGACACGCTTGAACCGGCACCCAAAATTTGACACCGCAGTTTATAAAACTGTGAGCAAACCCCAAGCTCGACTAAGAAGCAAACTGGGATTGCGTAAAATTCCTTAAAGGTCGCGATTGTGTGTCCATTGAGTTTCTGTATGCAAGCCTCGCTCTCGAATATGCATCTTCACAGCGGAACTCAAAGCACGAGCTCTTAAAAAGGTGCAGATACATTCCAATGTGCTCCAGTAATTCCCCTATACAGAGGCCGTCAAACAGCTCCAGAGGTTTTAAGTGTCATTGAATTATTTATCCGGCCCCCACACGTTCCTCATAGCCGCCTACCGGGGCCCAAGAGATAATAGCTTCCTTAGGCAGCATGCTACTAAAAACATGCGACTATAAATACGTGAAGATATTAGGTTCGGATGTACATCTTCAATTCCAGGGAAAATAGATTCCGCTTCAAAAAGAGCCCTCATTCATCGGGTATTCAATTGCAACTTAAATCAGTAGTTTCGTAAAATGAGTGGAATCATTCGCCGTCGATGGCATATATATGGTCACTAGTGGATGACCCAGATCAGACAGCAAGGACGCAGCACTTCTGAGTATGGACGGACTATTTAAATAAATAAATGCTATATTCCTCAGCGATGCGAGGTTCAGTCCAACTATGTGGTCTGATCATTCTTCAGTAAGTCTTATCCTTGGTTGCTGCGTTTTGGGATACTCGCCGTGTGTCTTTGCTTGCGACACGCAATCTCAACCGTGGCTTCGGTTGACTTGACTAGGACCGTAACTGAAGTGAAGGATGTCGATGTTGCTTTCTCCCATCCCTGAACTCCACATAAAGAATAGTCTTACCCTTCATCAAATCAAAAGAAGAGGGCGAGGGATGACATAACACCAAGGAAAAGTATCTGTGAGTAAAAAGTGCGGATTAATCCACTGGGTAAATCTCATTCAAATCCGGGAAGCACCCACCCGGGGGGCAGTCACACTGAAATACTTGAATCTACAACAGGTTACTATAGTAACGATTCAACGATACCACAAGTTATGTGCACGAGATGGCCGCTCTAACCGTTTTTTTTGTCAAATACGTTTTTTCCACCGGCAGTTCAAGTGGATGCAAGTAAGCCGAAGACGGAATATTCCGAAGTGTCGACCGGTCGCTTTGCTTCAACGGGTGTGCCAAGTGCAAACAAAAAGTGCGATGGAGAGCGTGAAATGAGCAAGGCGGGGAGCGCTACGGAGCTCAAGTTTCCACTGTTGTGGTTGGGACAGGAGCAGAACGGCATAAGTTAGTATGCATCCGTACCCAACGGAGATGATGCGCAGTGCGCGTCTGATAATAGTAGGAAATTCTGAACCTGACCACATATACAAACACTTGCCAGTTATGGCTGAGAATGAACCGATCGATTTGGAACTGGACACGGGGACTGCAGTTACCAGTATAAACAATGATACAATCAAGAATCTGCTGCCCTTACAACCATGTGACTCAAAATTACAAACCTACACTGGAGATCCAATTAGGGACTTGGGAAGGTACTTGGTTAAAGTCAGCCACGGCGAGCGGGTATTGACTCTACCTTTGATCGTGGTACCTGGGAAAAGACCAAATCTCCTGGGAAGAAGTTGGATCCGATGCAGATTAATGAGGTTGCGATCAATGACAGCAGCCTAAACGATCTGTTGAACCATTTTTCTCTTTTATTCGAAAATAAGTTGGGGAAGCTGAAACATTTCAAAACTTGCATCAATCTACGGGAAAACACCTATGCCAAGTGTTACAAAGCACAAACATTACCGTACGCTATGCGTCCCAAAGTTGAAGCAGAACTACAACGGCTACAATCCGAAGGCGTAACTATGCCCGCACAACACTCGGGTTGGGGTACCCTAATTGTTCCTGTACTCAAAACCGACGGTACCGTTCTTATCTGTGGAGACTATAAGTTAACTGTCAATCAAGCTTCCAAAGTGGAAAGGTATTCGTTGCCGATTATCGAAGATTTGTATGCTATGTTATCCGGTGGTCAAAAAATTTTCTAAGCTTGATCTCAGTCACACATATTCTCAAGTTGAACTTGATGAGGACTCACGTGAATGAACCACCATAACTACACATCTTGGACTATTTCGGTAGACCCGACTTTCTTTCGGAATAAACTCCGCCCCCAGCATTTTCCAGCGGATTGTGGATGACATCGTGAAAGATTTGGATGATATCCTGGTTTCTGGCCGCAGTGATGCTGAACATTTAAAGATACTTCGGACGGTGTTTGAACACTTGGAAATGAATGGATTGAAACTGAAGAAATCTAAACGTTTTTGTCCGAATCTGTTTGTTATCTTGGCTACAAACTTGATATGAGGTCTGCATGTCTGGCAGGATAAAGTATCTCCAAATATACAGGCACCGCAGCCTAGAAATGCTGGTGAACTCCGATAATTCTTAGGAATGTTATCACACTATCGTCGATTTTTACTGGGGCTTCAACTATTTTAGCCCCTTTGAACCCACTGCTACATAAAAACACCGAGTTGGTGTGGAATGATGAGCATCAATCAGCTTTCATTCGTGCTAAAAACTGCTTAGCATCAGCGCCAGTTTTAGTTCACTACCACAGCAAAAAGCCTTCGAAAATTCAGTGCGTTGCTTCTTCAGACGGAATTGGAGCAGTTTTGTGTTACAAAATGCCGAATGGTGCGATTCATCCGATTGCTTCGCGTGCCTTGCAATCTGCCGCGAAAAATACTCACAACTTGATCGAGAGGCCATATCAGTTATCTTTGGTGTCAAGAAATTTCACCAGTATATTTAGGGCAATCATTTTGGGATCCAAACAGATCACAAATCGGTGATATCCTTATTGGCTGAATCCAAGGGGATCAACCAAATGTTTTCACCTAGAATGCAACGATGGACCCTAATCCTGAGTGCGCATAAATACAACTATCTTACATCCCAGGTTCTAACAATAGCACAGCGGATACCCTGATTGCGTTAACGCACGCGACCCCCGCGGGGCAATTAGATGAACTGGTGGTTAGTTCATTTGATGCAGTACCTCGACATTACTCCTTTGACAAGTGACGTCATACGTCGATGAACTGATCCGGATCCTAAACTAGCCTCCGTGATACGTTTAACGAAACTGGGTTGGCTTAGTAAAATTCCGGATGTTGAAACCATTTGGGCTTCAGAAAAATGAGCTGAATATACACGATGGTTGCTTATTTTGGGGCTCACGTTTGACTCCAGCGTCGAAAGCGCGCTCTTTCATTCGAAATGAACTTCACAATGGACATCCAAGTGTTGCCCGAATGAAGACCCTTGCACGCGGCTATTGCTGGTGGTCCGGCTTAGATTCCGAAATTGAAAGCTACCTGAAAACGTGTGATCTCTGCCACCAATTTGAGTCGAATAAATCTCCAGGTCCAATAGACCCTTGGCGTTGGCCTGAAAGGCCATGGCAGCGTATCCACGCAGACTAGTTTGGTCCTTTAAACGGAACATTTTTCCAGTTGATAGTCGATGCCTATTCGAAATGGATCGAGGTTTATCCAGTGTCTCATCCCACGGCTGAACCAACCATTTCAAAGATGCGATCATCGTTTGCAGTTTTCGGAATGGCTGAAAATGTTTGCACAGATAATAGGTCCTGTTTTACCAGTAGTTTGAGAGGTTTATGCAGAGCAATGGTATTCAACACGTGCGTACAGCCCCATATCATCTTGTGTCAAATGGATTAGCCAAAAGGGCGGTGCAGACAGTAAAAAAAGCCTACTAAAGCGGTTATCAGGAACTATACAAACGCGATTAGATCGATTACTTTTTGTCTACATAATAACTCCGAGAGAAGCCACGGGTAAATCCCTCGCAGAATTGATGTTAGGCAGAACACTTCGTAATAGACTACACCTATTGTTTCCTAATCGTCGAGCGCAAATAGAAGCGAAACAAAACAAGACAGCTACGTTGGACAGGGATCACGATGTTGTTTTTCAACCGGGGGATTCTGTGGATACACGACTTCCCCACCAAGTCATGACAGCCCGCAACCATGGTCACAAGTGATGGGACCCAGGCTGACTTAGAGTTACATGATCGTGTCTTGAGGCGGCATTCAGAGCGCATACGTCCGCGTTGTGTAGAAAGACGAAAAAAGGAAGAAAATATATCTGACTCGGTCCAGCTGACGGTGGAACAAACCACTCAGAATACGGCGCAAACAACAAACTGCCCACCACTTCGCGGATTTCAACTTGTACCTAAACCTGTTAAATGCTTCGTTCCCGGATTGTGACTTTCTCCAAAAGAGAAGTGGATGTTACATCTGTCGATGACATCGAGTAGTTAGTTCAGCCACACCACGTTCTCATTGGTTTGCCTCGCATTGAACAATCGATAGTTCTTCACGTAATGCTTTAAATTGTGTGTCATGTTATCCAGGTGCGCAGTTCTTCGCCCGGCACACTCTGTTTCGTACCGTGCCTTGTTATTGCCTAACTGTGGTCTGGGTGTGTGCTTTGCGAGGAGACTGCATCCTAGCTAGCACGGTAATAGTAAGCTAGTTCAGCTGAACAAAACAACGATTCGGGAACCAAAGCGCGGTGGATGATGCAGTTGCCACGACTCACGTCTCCAGAATAACAGCAGTAAGAAAATGAGACTGAATGCAAATAGAATATAAAAAATGGAGTCAAGACAGAAATGCGCAACACTATTCGGGATGGAATGCAGGTTGACAGCTAGATGCAGTGACATCATTGACTTTGCGACTGCGCCATGTCTGATAGATGGTGTAGATCATCCCGAAAATGTCACGCGTCAATCTGACCGTCTCTCAGTCAGTTACTTCCTACCTCTATACCCTGTTATGGACCAGCCATCTCGCGGTTTCGCCCAACTTGGTGCCGCCACGGCGTAAAATGCATACCGAGGAAGTCGGTCAACGGGGATACAGCGGACATGACCTAGCCAACATAAGCGGTAAAGCTTAAGCAAACACCCAAATGAAGTGCCAGAAGGTTTCTTTCTAAAAACCAACTGGCGGACGTCAGCAATGCTCACCCGGTGTTCTCACCAGACGTGAGCAAGCAATGATGCTGGTTAAATCCGGCTAACTGCCGCAACTTGTCTCTTAAGTGTGATACCCAAATATCGACCGGAAGAGACTAGGACAAGTAAAGTTCCTTGAATTCACATGCTCACACTGTCCCCCCTTGGGATCCAGTTTATCTGTTACGTAGTGAAGTCATGGTTAGCCTCGATGCCCGAGAAGAGCAGAATGATGTGGACGATGGTGAGCGTAATCTGTAAGTGACCCGATGATCCCGTATTGAAGTGAAACTGTTTATGCACACCAAAACCAAGCAAGATGTGAGAACTAATTTATAATGAATGTAGAAATGTGGCAATAAGTGGTAAAATGAGTAGAGTCACGTGCGAGTATCAAAAGGTGTTAAGAAGAAAAGCAAAACTTGAATTGCCATTTTTAACAGATGAGCTTAAAATGATGAGGAGGATGAAACGAGATGAAGAAATTACGTCAAGAACTATACACGGCAACCAATCAGAGAAACGCATGAATGTTAAAAGCGGCCAACAGCAGGGGAGTTGGGAGTTGAAAGAGTGGTAAGGAAACTGCAGATCAGCCATGACATACTACTAAACTGTGTGATAGGAAATAAAAGCGTAGAAATGTGTAGACGGACACGCATGACTGGACGCAAACAATAGTTGAACAGCCATGCGCGTGAGTATTAAAAGAAAAGATAAGGCAAGCACACAGGCCGAACATGAGAGAGCAAAAAAAGACAGATGGTTTGTTGTACCCAACTGAAAGGATCATGAAGCCGGATGAGGCGAGACAACACTGATGAAAACAGCGTCCACCAGGTGGGGTTGAGACAAAAATCGTCTCACCGAGTGCAAATTACAAAAAAATAATTAATCAAGAATACAACGGGCAAATAAAATATATCGAATCGTGGGGGATTCAAAATGCAACATCACGGCGCATTCATGTGATTGGATGCATGTTCTGTCGCATCCACACAAAGGAGTGGGGCGACAAATTCACCACAGATACAACGCACCGGTTCCATTTAGTTGTGCAAAGCGAAACGCTACCAGTGAACGCTCAGTTTGGGTGGCCGATTCAGGTCCGAGAGACGGTCGTGTAGGTCGATGGATGGAGCCAGTACGACTGCCGCCTATGTTTATACATTTACCGTCCCTGGTTTTCCTTCATCGCGCCCGCAGACGTCCGAAGTCGTGTGAACGGTGTGCATGGTTTCTTCAACAGCTGAATCATCTAGCGGCGCGTTTGGCACAACCATGGAGTAGCGGATGATGCCTGGAGGTAGACCTTGTGTTGCGGAGGGAGGAACCACTAGCTCCGGTGGGATGAGGGAAAGACAGGGATTAAGCTCCACTTGTTTGCGAAGCGCGGCAAGCGATTTTTTCACTCTCATTGCAGGCAACCGGGCAGTTGGATTGGCGTACCAGCACTCGCACATTAAGTCTTGTAGGGCGGCAATAACTTGATGCCTGGACCAGTTAGTGGGCGAAACGGGGCGTAATCCCTGCTCACAAACTATCGACTTCATTTCCTCAACAGATGGATCCTGTGATACAAGATCCTAGGGGTGCGAGATAAAGAATCGACAGGGATAAAAAAAACTAAGTGTAATTAATGAAACAGAGGCAAAGAGGGACCAGTGTGGATAGATTGACGCAAACTAATCGCCGTCAATGTCACGGAGAAGAGAGCAAGGAATTTCATGCAGCCATGACTAGCGGATCCCTAACTAAAACGCGCTTAAACTGGGGCAGGGACCACACAAAAAACTGACAGACAAATGAGCAAGTTTCTAGTGGGTGGGAATACGTCAATGTCAATATGTGCTACAGTGCAGAGCACGAGCAATAACGCCAGTGGTAATACCAACAAAGCCCTTTTTAATGCAAAATATTCACCCAAAGGTTCGTGGCAACAGCCAATAAGAGGGCGATTCGAAAGTGACAGAGACGTCATAAGTTAAAGGCATAGAAGCGAGAGAATGTGCACTAAATGTCGGTATTTGTTTCAAGACCAGACGCAGCGATCACCTTGCTTGAATCTTTACAGAAACTCAGAACCACATAATGATATTGAACACAAAGGTCTTAATTTGGTGCTATAAAGACTCCGGTGAGTGATGGCAAAACCAGGGGCTATATATATATATATATATATATATATATATATATATATATATAATACACAATCTGTGGTACAGATATTGTGCCATCGGAATCATGGCTGAGTAGGAAAACAATATGAATAATAAGAAAAGAGCAACAAGAAATGCTTTTTTGTCAAGTTTACCACTCACAGTTTTTGAAATTTTTTTCAGTTTGTTCTTTTTTAGGGGGAGGAAGTAGGGACACCGCAACACACTGATGCACACGTCCGCCATTGACATCGATCTTGAGCCATAACTTCTAAGGTCTTCAACCAGCAAGTATCTGCATCTCTCGGACCCCAACCAGGTAGTCGACAACAACCGGCCGAGGCCAATTGCTTCGTCAACTTTTTCATGCGGCTTCTCCATGTTGTAGGCTGTCCACCAGACCGTCTCTTCCAGCCCTGTCCAGCAACCGCAAACAACGCACGACGAGGGTAACGCTGGACAGGCATGCGCATTACGTGTCCCAACCACCGCAGTTGATGCAGTGAGATGAGCTCCTCGAGCGAGTGGCTTCCACGTCCCAAGACACGCTGTCTAACTTCCACATTGCTTACGTGGTGCTGCCACCACACACGGGCAATGGACCGCAGACAGCGGTGCTCGAAGACGGATAGCCTGCGCAAGTCATCTTTGCGAATGGGCCAGATCTCGCATCCGTACAACAGTACAGCACGAACAGTTGCACAATAGACCCGCCCTTTGATGGAGAGACGAATGTCGTGGCGACGCCACAAATGCCTCAGCCTAGAAAAAGCGAGGCGTGCTCTCGAGATGCGCATCGAAATCTCGTCTCCAACAGCCCCGCCAGCAGTGATGCAACTTCCCAAGTAGACAAAGCTCTCCATAACCTCCAGTGTCTCACCAGCAAGCGTGAGTGTAGGCAGAGGCACCTGCCAGTCTTGAAGGAGAGCCTTGCATCTGGATGGCGAAAAGTACATACCGTACTTTGTTGCTTCAATCGCAAAGCGGTTTAATGCAAGTTGGACGACCTGTGGATCGTCACCCAGCAAGACGATATCATCAGCATAATCCAAATCAACAACTCGACTACCTGGGAGGAGCTCAACGCCAGCGTTCAACGAACCGCTCAGAGCGTTCTTCAGGACATACTCAATGGCAAAGTTGAATAGGAACGGAGAGATAGGGCATCCTTGTCGAACACCACTGGAGACCACAAAGGTAGGCGAAAGCATGCCATAAGCCCTAACCCTGCACGAGGTCAGACTGTATAGAACGCGCAGTATGGAGACGAACTTCTCGGGGACACCGTTCCTCAGAAGGCACTGCCACAGTACTTTACGATCGACAGAATCGAAGGCTGCACGGATATCCAGGAACACAGCAATCGTTGGCCTCTGATACACATGGCGGAGATCGAGGATCTGGCGAAGTGTGAAGATTTGATCGATGCAGCCGCGACCAGGGCGAAACCCAGCTTGTTCTTCTCGTTGCAACGATTCGCGTTTTGGGGATAGCCTGCGAAGTATGATGGACACCAACAGCTTGCAAACGACGGGGACTAAACTTATTCCTCTGTAGTTGGAGCAGATTGTGCGCAGGCCCTTTTTGAAGATGGGGACGACTATCGATTCACCCCAAGATAATGGAACCTTCTCTTTCGACCAAATTTTCGAAAACAAAGCGGTGAGTTCTCGGACCAGCGATGCGCCACCATTTTTA
The DNA here is from genome assembly GCA_944474145.2 of Dicrocoelium dendriticum. Taxonomy (NCBI): domain Eukaryota; kingdom Metazoa; phylum Platyhelminthes; class Trematoda; order Plagiorchiida; family Dicrocoeliidae; genus Dicrocoelium; species Dicrocoelium dendriticum. The sequence continues at coordinate 42,663,581 of OX104064.1, read as the reverse complement.
AACAGAGCCGGAGGAAGACCGTCAGGGCCGTGGGCTTTATAACGCTTCATGTGCCGGAGCTCCTGCTCGATTTCCTGGGAAGAGGGAGGGTCTGTTGAGGTAGACCACTCGGCCCCAGCGCGAGCGCCAGAGGTAGCAGATGGAGCTGGGGGCCAACAAAACTGCGAGCCAAATTGTTCGGCTGCATTATCATCACCCCACAAGTCGGTCGACACAACTAACGCAGGCATCGGACAACAATCGTTCAGTCGCGTTAGCCAAATGGGAAAAACTTCTTAAAGCGAATGACTAACAGTGCGTAGAGCTCTACACAGAAAGGAAATGAACAAGCGCACGGAGTTTTTCGATGTGAAAGGGGGGCAGTGTGTGCAAAGACAGTTTCACAAAGAGTGCCATGATTAACAATAATGATGAGCGACATCTTGTAATGTCGCAGGATGAATAAACCGTAGTGCGCGTGGAGAGTGTAGCATAGCAATTGCAACGGAACGGGAGAATGGCGATCAGAGTGGGGTGATTTTTGCAAACAGTTAACAGCGAATTCGCCTTGTATCGAACCATGGATATAGTACTCCAGTACTTCATAATGACGCTTCGCAGCCAAACAACCATCAACAGTCGCGTGCAGGCTAGGGGCATTGCGAGATCACCGACGACGCTTTAATAAACCGGTCATATAGTTAAAAAGTTAGCTGTTGTCTTTAAAGACCCGAGTTGGTGCTATCAACCAGCAACAAGACAAGCGAGTTCGCATGGTCAGTTCTAATTTGATGTCGTTACGCTGAACTACCAGATGATCAATGAAGCGAAAGTGAAGAAGAAAGAAGATAAAGAGTTCGCACTTGTACCAGCACAAGTGAAGTTGCGATTGTTATGAGAGTGTAAGGTCAATCGCAATAAGTCACGGATACAAGCACATGACTGTCAGTGTAATGTCAGAAGAGAGCCTAAAGATATGCGGAAAAGTCCTGTAATGTGGGCAAGGGGAGTGGAAAGTCTCAAATATATTTGGTGTGAAGTCTCAAAACCAGTGACTACTCAGATAGCAATGTGAGCGGCCACGCAGATAGAAGTCAAATGCAAGTAAGAAAATCCATATGCATTCGCAAACAGATCGAAAGAATCACAAATTGTGATTAAAAAAAATAATTCAAACCAGCCAGTCAGTTGCAGTTTGAGTGCATGAAATTGAAGCCAAAGCGATAAGGAATGGAGGAAAACGTACGAAGGAAAATCCAAAGGAAGGGACAAAAAGCCAGTCAGTGAATGAAAAACTAAACAATCGGAGTCGAGAAACCAGATGCTAGGTTGCTACTGATCATGCGGGTGCGCCATGTTGCATGAGGTCACCAATCGGTGCGGTGAACAAACAGGCGGCCCACGCACTGACGAGCATCAACACGAGTCGTTCAGTTCATTCGCATCATGTTTTGACGCCAGGTCATCGCATGGTCATTCTGAGATTTTTGCAAACAGATCACCAAACAAAATTGTTGCCAGTGGACTTCGCACCGGACAGTCGGAAGCTCGCTGCAACACTACTATCATGCGTGCGTGTGTGTTTCAGAGACGCAGCACATGCCAACCACAACAGAGTGGAAAGAAGAGCTGTCTGTAGACCAGTTTGATAGAGTGCAAACCATAAAAGACTTGAGGAGTTGTATTAGTTTTAATTTCAAACGAATATCCTTGCTTATTAAGTTTGATAGGAGGAGGAAGGCATGTCAGAAGTAAGAATGGAATTGAATTAAAAAACGCTGTTGTATGTGAGACTCCACTTCAGCAAATTCCGAAGAAAACGCTTGTTAAATGGCATCCATCGATCTAGTTTAGTGTATCAGCTAAGATCCGTGCACTGAGGTGTAATGGGTCAAGCTACGCAACAACACAACTCACAACGCCAGAGCAACAACATCCATAGTAGATGAATGAAAAGAAGTAAAATCATTTGATGGAGGAGCTAAAAGCGAAAACTAAGGGAACTAATGCAAGCTTGCCACTGGCTCAGTGCTTGTGGCATATCATAAAGAACTGATAGTCACAGATGAGGACGACGTGGTCTCTATCCAGGAAAGCTACAGACATTAAACAAATCTAGTCTTTCGCCCAGTTCCTGCATGCGCTTCATCGCTAGCCTTTGACTGAACAATGGAAAGCATATCCGACCCATGTAATCGTGCAGTTCAGTGAGAAACCTGCTTGAAGCCAGCCAAGTAGAAAAAGGTCCAGTGCATACCCCAAACTCCCCATGTGATACACCTGTGACAGAGTGTGCCTCACTATGTACACCATTGGCCAAAGGACGCTCGGTTTTAGGCGAATGCGGTAGAAAACCAATAAACGCCACTTGTTAGTTCCCGGTGTTAGTGATAACGTGTGGCGTACATATGCTACGCTGAAGTTATAACCCGCAAATTGTTGCCTCTCATTGACGAAATTGGATGAGCAAACTACTGATTCCCGCTAAGGAGCAGCCTCATCTCGATGAAGGTGACGAAATCAAAAACGGGGAATCCTGAAAGCAAAAATATGTCTAAGATACCCAGAATGTTGAAGGTCATATACATGCCTAGACTATGCGATGCGCCCATGGCCAATCCAGTGTAGGTGACCAAAGAGCAGACGCATATAAAGATCGCCCGAACCACATAACGCGTGGTTAGTGAAAAAGCTGTAGTCAAGATGATCGATGAACGCATCTTAGTGGATCTAATATTGTTGCACATTGAAACAAATGCATAATACAGTCAGCAGCCGGCCGCAGCCTTAAAGATCACAATCCTGCTTTGCAATGTGAGAGTGTAGGTCCGAGCCCGCGTAAGGACCAGGCGACCCTCGCAGTATTCTTAGCTCACGTGCGACTGTTGGTGTTCGGGCGGCAGCGAAGCGTCTGTACTGCGTACCGGCGTACTGCTGATGCCTTTCTTTTTACAGGCAGCAGCAAACTAGACATTGGAGCATGGACTTCAGTTGGCAGAGAACGCACATGATGCAATATGGAGGCCAATTTGGTGGGTCAACTAGGTGACTTTTATATTACACCTATTGTACCACAATATAAAAACTGAGTGGTTAAATCCAAAGGGAACATAAATCCACATTCGTAGTATATTCATTTAATTGGAAGCCAAATTAAGTAACCATGTAGGAGGGCGGAAAAACAACACTTCCCAACATGCCCTGAGTGAAAAGGAGTAATGCTACCTTGTGTCTAGAACAATCAGCTGATGAGTAACTTAGAACTTCAGGCTAAAGAGAAAGGTAAGGCATCGCAGTCTAAACGAACGATCCCACTATGGCACCATCGAGATCCTGAACTTGTAACTGCTACTGCAATGACCAATTACAGTAAGGAAAGTGAGTCCCGTATAAAAGGTGTACATCGATAGGATGAATGAACGTCGGTAAAACTGATGTGACCGGATTCATAGTTTCTGCTCTACCGCAGCAAAGCGGACTCGCCTTGTTCACAGCGTTTCTGAGATCATCTTGAGTAGCGATATCAGAACAAAAAGCGGAGAGTGGCTAAATAAGACGAATGCGAGAAGCTAATTCCGGAAACCCAAAAATGAGTATTCAAACGTTAGTTAGATGACATAAATCGCGGTCCCGTTCGGATCAGTTTGGCAAAACTGAGTCGTGCACAAAAGTGCGGTGGATGCTGTGGCCTTGAATTACGTCGACAAAATGCTAAAAAGTACGATAATTGCAACACCAACTACAATTTAAGAGGAGCGGACAAGAAGGAGAACAATCGGATGGAGTAGTTAAACTGGAAAGAAAAAAGGAATGACCAAAAGAGCCCCACTAACTTCATGATTGTGATGTACACGCCGATGAGGTCGATTCCGAAGACCCTATCTGAGGTGGATAAAAAAGGAAACCACGCAGGCTTCAGTACGCCTCCTCATGCTCTTCCACCAGGTCACCCAGATGCTTTTTCGACCAATGTGCGATACAGGCACACCAAAACGCACTGAGGTAACCGGATCGCAAGCAAGCGGAGCACATAAACGGGCCAGTGGAGACAATTTGAGCTCGACAAACACCGGGAGCCTGCTATCGAATAACTAAACGAGCAATACCTCCAAGTCATCTGTGGTCAAACATTGGCTGTATACTGATGTCCTTAGCGTACGCAGACCAAATCATAGTGTGGCCCTGGCCGTACTGTAGCAGTGTTGCACAGCATACTATTAACCAAGAAGCACAACCTGAGATCTGGGTCTTTGCAAAGCTACGCGAGCACTAACAATACGTGTGGTAACCTATTCGGTGAAGTGATTGCCTGCGATTTAGTAGCACCACAGATAAACAAAACGAACGAACACTTCCAATGGGTGTTGTAGGAGTGTAAAAACTGGTGGAATCGGCCCTATACTGCTACATAAATTTGAAGATACAAAGTACATTTTAGGCTTGATTATCGACCAAACATCAGAGCTTCTACCCCGAGAAGTGGAACGAAATACCATTATCATTTCGACCACAAACCCCAACACTCTCGACTTACTGTGGTAAGCTTCGGGAAAGTTTCGCGTAAAACCCTGCATGACTCCGGGAGCAGTGGTAGAGAAATGTTAATGTAGGAGGAAGACTTATAGGTACGCCCTTCAAGGATAAGCATCGTCATATACAGATGCGATCAAGGGAATCAAAGGTAGACCTTGAAAAGAACTAAAACGATAAGATATTTGTAAGTGTGCTAACGAACAAAAACGTGAGCGACGAGTCCACTATTGCAGTGAATGCCCGAAGGGTGAAACAGACAAAGATGGTGCATAGGCACCTAGACAAATCGGAGAGGAAAGGGCGTAAGATGCGTGCACGATGCTCCAACCATATGACTAAAGATGCAAGCCAGTGCTAGTTTGTCGCCCTCGAGATTGCTCTGCAGCATTCTGATCCCGGGCCAGAAGCGACAACGCAAGCAGATTGCTTATCCCGCCGAAGAGTACATGTACTATCAGGGCATGATGGCTTTTTGGAAAAAACGTGCAGATACAATGCGATGTAGGGAAACTAACTGACCCACCGCTATTATGACATTCAAAAAACACGAAGGTGCAAAACATTGTTTCGGTGTCCCAATCGCCCAATGCCTCGTGTTTCCACAATTTGCTTGCAATTGAGAGAAGCGAATAGGTGAAGGCAGAGTTGATCTCGATCCCAGTGGGGAGGAGGTGCATCAGTCGCACAATTACACCGCTTCAGTCAACTGAACGGCATTTGTCATTTGCGCGGCCGGTTATGGTGATCTACATTAGCTTGAAGACGATTTTTGGGACAATCGGCAATTTACAGCAGAGAACCCCAAACGTGTTTCAGAGATGTTCACTTACATTTCGAAACCTATCACCTGCTGGTTTGCAGGAAGAATCTCCTGAGTTCCAAGGTAGATGAACTAGGTCAGGGAAGCCGTAGTACGCTTATGCTTGTCGCCTACTGAATGTCTTACCTAAGTGAAATTTCTGATGGTTAAGCAAACAGAAGATCAAAGGTGTAGAGATTGTAGCTCGCACCGATGTTTCGCTGCTAGGCGATGGCGAAGTCGCCCGCACGTAAGCTCAGAAGAGGCGATCTATGTAATAAAAGCCAGACTAATGGACTGCCGAGATAGACCTCGGGGAATCAAAACGAAGACTGGGTAACGATGTAAAATATGCTATTGAGGAACAAGGGGTCATTTAATGCTGTGCATAAATATGAACCACTATTTTACTGTGGCGCACCTTCAGTGATTGCTACGCATCTATCTAAATTCATTGGCCGTGCTCATTCGCTGCTGCTTGGAGCACTCCTATCTTGGCTATAACAAAGTTGTGGTTTGTACAAAATACCCCAAACCAATTCTGGATTGTTCATCCGGTTCGCGAAAACGAGGTCCGCTTGTGTCGGCGTCGCCGATTGGCTTACCATCTATGGGGTTTGGTCTGTTCAGCTCCCTTGTTCGATCACCTGCCAATGCACTATGCGTCATCCATTCAGCGTGTCGCGTACTGGCAAATCGCTTGCCTGTGTCCAGAACTAAAACTCCACTTGACGCGCAACACTGCAAAGCAATTCCTCACTTTTCATCCGGCCCGTTTAAACGTGATCAAATTGCGCTGGCGGCGCTGATTGGCATTCAAGTTCACTGACCGCGCGTCGGTTTCACTCGCGTAATCTGCCAGCGACCATCACAGGGGCCACCTGGTCGGTGACCGGCACAACTGAACAAAGAAAAATACGGCGGAATTCGTTGCTGTCGATGTATTGTAGTCTAAAAATGCAATGAGAGGTTGCCAAACAGCTGCTTGAGACAGACGATCGCCTGACCAATTTGGTCACTTGCATCATTGGAGCACCAGGAAGATCGGCGAGTACACCCGATTGGCACTCGAAAACGAGAGTGAGAATAGAAACATATCATCAGTCAAAAACAAAGCACGCGATAGGTGTCATTTGAATATGTGACATGGTCACTTTGTAATGGAGAGGCTAGAAACCGTTCGACTTCAATGACTGTCGGTATGACCAAGGGGTGAGAAATGATGAGGCTCCCCGGTTGTGGCTTGCTATCCTACCGAAACGCATGACGAGATCGCACCAACCATGTCGGTTAAGACATGTAGTGCACGCTTGCTGGTCGCACACCTTGACATTTCTCGCTTACTTGGAATGTGCCTAAAGGTAAGAAACCACAATAAGGCCAAGCGATGACGCATGAAGGAAGAATCAAGGAGCATAACACTTTTCGGGTAGAGGTGAACGCAACCGATGGAATCCGTAACAGGAAAACCTGACAGAGACGAAGCAACCGCCGTGTCATAGCATTACCGTCAGATGCTAGCTGTCCAGTTTGACGTTTCTCCGACGTCAATCGATAAGACCCTTAAAGGAAATAAAAATCACCAAGGTTTACCATCAGGACTTATCGGAGCTCGACGGTTGTTTAAGAAAATGCGTACATTGAACAGCAGATGGATGCAGGAATTTGAAGTAAATGCTCACGTGAGGATACGTGACATCAATAAAAAGGTGTACAGAAAATATCAAACGAGACACGTCCCAGCTATACTTGGACAGCCAGACGGACGTTTCGTTCTTTCGGGAACCACCAGTAGTGTGCATGGCATCTGCATGTGAGAGAGCTAGAACCCGTGAAACCTCAATCACGGGTCAGACCACTGTGCCGCAAGAGATGCCGAGTGACCACTCTAAAATATCAGCGAGTACCCAAGACTACTTGCAATGCCATCGGACAATGGCCGCTCAGGAAGTGAATTTGTGCCCTTGGGGCAAACCAAGTCTTCAAGGTGTTCGAAACGCGCATACCAGTGGAGCGTGAGTGTGGCGCTGTATCACAGTCAGTCATCGGATTGCGGGGGCTGCCACTCAACTCCAGTGGCCAAATGATCTTAACTACTCACCGCTCAAAAAGCAGTTTAAGCCCCTCACCAGAAATGTGTAGTATGAGTGAGTCGCTAAATGACGAAAGGACCAGTTGACACTTTTCTGGGTGTTTGAATGGGTGTAACTTGGACGAGTCCCATTCGAAATATAGAAAATAGTTTGGCGGAACAATCCACGGACAAAAGCTCGGAATATCACTAAAACTCCAAATGCTGGTGGAAATTAGAAAAAGGAAACCCCATAGCCTTTACGAGATCGTAGTTCACTGGGTTCCTCTGACAAGGTTGCATCGAAGACGCGTGTTGAGTTGGTGAGCGGCAACGCAATCCTTCAAATTTGTCAATAGAAGCCTCAAAGCAGCGTAGATGCAACGAAACGGATTAATGTACCGCACCATGCCCGAAGAAAAAGGTGAGTATCAGTTGTGAGCCAGTATACAGTACGGACGCTTATTTGCCACAGTCACGACCAGTTCCGTGTGGGCTGGCAACGGCGGGGTCGTCAGCATCTGTGCAGGCTCAACTCGGTGATCCGTGGATTACTATTCAAGCGTCCGAATCATACGCGATGATAGTGGAACAGAGGACATTGTAGCCCTCACCTGTGACCTTAGGACATTGCTGGAAGAATCAAAGGTATACGAACGACCACACAACTTAGTTGGTAGCCAAGCACTTCGAACAAGAAAATGACAGTTGTTCGACTTCCATCTCGAAAATTGCTTAACAATCAATAGATATGAAAATTGATTTTGACATATGGCCACCAGGATGCCGGTCACCAACAATGGACGGTGTATCGAAGTGGGGTGTCCCCGAAGCAACTCAAATCGTCATGAGATTGGAAAATGAATATGATAAATAAAACAATGAAACGGGAAAATTGAAAAGCGCCAAGATTGTGAACTGAGAAGAGCAAAAGGTGGAAACAAGTTACCGAATGCTACAGCATCATTGGTCACCTGACTGTGCCATGTTGGATACCGCTCCTACATATCGGTGCACCATCCGAACCGTGCCATCGCCAAATGTTGCATTCGAATCCTTAAGTATTCGATGGATGCGCATTGCTGATGATGCCTAAACAGGTTGGAATTGCAGTCCAGTGCTTTACCGGGCATGTGCACGACTATCTGATTTGGAACCTGCTGCAACGAACACTCAAGTAAATGTCATGTCAACGACTAGTCACTTTGAGGCTTCGCCCAACCAGGTGCAACATCAACAGACAACGCGTGCCGAGGTAGAAGGGAGTTAAGTGGCATGGGCAGGAATTCATTACGTCTAAACCTAGTCAAACCACCATCACATACCCGGAAAAGCACTGTATAGCTGTTTCGTCCTTTCTGGAATCGCCAACAGTGCACAATCCATCGGGCCACTGTGGGGTTATAATCCGCAACCCGACTGTTACCAGTATGTGGTGAAGACCACTTGGCTATGAAGAAGGTGACTCGAATGCAAGGGACTATCCAATGCAGTATCAGAGGGTTCCTCGGTAAACATCAAGTAGCGAGTCTCCGTATTACTCAACCAATGCCACAACCGGATATATGCGATTAATGTGGGCCAACCGACGCTGACGGTTCGGATTGCAAGAAAAATCTGTGAGATCAAGTTATTTTGTCAAGCAAAATGGGTAACATCAGAAGTGCTCAATGGACCCCATCAAAAGAAGAAGACAATGCTTGACAAGTGCTGATGGTGCATGACGACTGCCCCAATAGGTGGTCACTGTGCCTCTGTGAAGAAGGAGAAGCCTCTATGATGGATGTAAAGTTTCCCCTACTGACTTGTAAAGCAGGTTGATCGAGTCCCTACACATCTCCGCGTACTTCTGAGACATCGTCATCACTGTACACGCTACCTAGAGGTGGAAAACACCTCAGCTACTGTGCCGCAATATATAAGAAAAAAAATGTAACAGAGGAACGTCAGCTGAGTCACTAGTAACGGACGGGTATCGTTCCGGAAAGTTACCAGCCGGCTACTGTGCCGTGTCAGAAATGAGATTGTGGTTGGAAGGGGAGGATAAGCGGGAAGGGGAGGGATAAAAAACTCACAACACATACGCCACTGAAGTCAGGTTCTACCCAAGTCAACAAGTGTATCCAGCCAAACGCGTTCATGTCTTTGGGACGCCAAACAGGAAGCCGAGAAGCTCCAAGCAAGACCAACGTCGGAGTAAGGGCCTTCGTTCCCCTTGACCAAGTCATCGCTTGGTCACCTCTGCTCTTCTTCCATCCACATCCCCGCCGCACAAACAACGCAGGTAGCGGAAGTCAGCGTGTTGGCATGCGCAACACGAGGCTCAGCCATCGGAGCTTGGTGCATGAAATAACGGTGCTGAGCGGTTCACCCTCTTTTTCTGTGCCATAAACAAGGCGTCGAACACACTCATTGCTCACACGGTGTTCCCACCAAATAGGAGTCGACAGAATTTTATTTTTGAAGTAGGCGGTAAGTTCCGAAGCATCAGAACTGAAGTAAGATGAGAGGTGGAGAGAGCCAAATCACCAACAGCATAGTTGTTACAGTAAAACTTCCGTAAGTTGACCACTAAACGGACTGGAGAGGTGGTCAATGTACAGCGGTCTGCGTCCATAAGATTTACATGATGAACGATCGAGCAATGAAAAAACCGGATAAGCTGAGTTGCCATGGCGAGAGAAAGCGTGGCCGAAAGGTATGCGGCAACTTGAAATCGAATAATCTGAAAAATGATGAGATTTTCGACGAAATTTACAACAAAACTCCAAAATCCCTACAATAAGGAAAACAAAGATAAATGAATCACATTAGAATATGAGGAGGTTAGCAGTTCCATTGATTTGTCTCTAGCTAAGCGCCATCAGTGCTTTGCAAGCATCACAGGGACTGAGGTAGAACAATCGTCAAGGTATGCGCACTAACCTCGTATGGAAGTTGATATCCTTCGGGAACAAACAAACCAAAGGCCCAAGACCGCCGGGTTATTTCCCAAAATATTAGACCAAGGCTGTATATGTCAGCCTGCTTGTAGGCCTCCGGAGATGTTTGTCGGATGGTGTTGTCCAACACCTCAGGAGCCATATAGCGCTTCGTCCCCACTCGATCGGAATGCGTTGACAAATCAGCTGTCGCTAGGCTGGAGTCCAGCTTCAACGCAAAGCCAAGGTCACCGATGCAACATTCCCCGTCTGTTTTTACCAGGATATTTCTAGACTTCAAGTCACGATGAGCGATCGGAGGCTTGCCCTAGAAGCGAAAAAGGAAGAAATGATAAAAAAATCTAACCACTCGTCAATCAGCAAGTCAGTCTAATAGCAGTTGTCCGAAAAGCCGTGTGGGCGTGTGAGAAACTAGGGGAACCGGTGATACTCTGTAATGGCGATACAAACAATAGTACTACCTGAGTCCCAGTGATCTCCATATGCAAATGTGCCAACCCGTTCGCTATGGAAGCCACAGCCCGTATCAAGGCAGACGGTAGAAAACAGTGTTCGTGTAGAAATCCAAACAGCGAACCCAGTGGATGATACTCTGTGATGAGCCACAATTCAGTTGACAGGCCGTTATCTTTGTTGTCTGCAGCGATGAACCCGAGGATATTCGCGTGGCGGAGCATAACAGTTTGGTAAATTTCAGTTTCTCTAGATAAAAAACGGAATAGATGTGGAACAAAGGCGGTGACAACAATCGGTGGGATGGAGAATGAGATATTCGGTTGTAACAGGCACTGGTGTTCATGAGCATGGTTAATAGTTAACAGGACTATCAAAATTCAAAAGAACCAGTAATGTGAAGCTATATGGCAAGTAAATTGAACCAAGATGACATTGTCCTGTTCCGATAAGAGGTCCGATTGTCTGATTCCTTGTGCTGTCTGCGAAATATGGATGCGTCCAATCCACCGCACCTTCGTTTCTCCCCTGCACTGAATTTAGGCCCGGAGTTCCCGATTGCATTGAGCACCTAGTGTACTCCCTAGCGCGTGGGATTCGCTTACACATCACCCATGAGTTCTGCTCGAAGTCTCGGTGTCTAGAGGCGAAGACAGGAGGAAATCTCTTGACTGACGCGACAACTGATGGACAAATAACATGGCGGATAGTGGGAAGCCTGACCCATCCATTTGCCAAGCGATACACTGGGAATGAGTTCGAACAGGAAGAGCACTACCTAATACTATCTGTCTAAGCCTGAGCAATCAGCGACCGCCTCAACTGAAATATCCAGATTGTGCGGTAACACCTGTTGGGATAGGAAAGGTTGAGTCCATTTTCCTTATCGGTGCACAGGGTCACTAACTTCCCTCCATATAAATCATTTTCACCAAGAGAATTAACAACATTCAACAATGAACAGGTGTCCACGACGATGGGTTTAAGGTGCTCATAGCAGACAGCTCTGGATTGAGCGGAGTGAGCCGTAAAGCATCTGATGGTGTGAGTCAAGTAAATCGAGGGAGGGCAAAAGAACGGAAAGATTATATGCGCGAATAAGCAAAGAGACTAACGGAAGATATGAGGTCCTTGGACTGCGCGCTAAAACCCAAACCACTCACGTATCGATTCATTCCGCTATACATAAACGTACTGATAGTGCCACCACGATGGAAAACGAGACGTTTTCAGCAAAATTGTCAAGGCCGTTGAACAGTTCAACCAGTAAACGCGAGTTCTCGTGTAACAGTATAAAATAGCCCAACGAGTCGAATAGGCGGAAGTCATAGGTTGAGTATGAAAAAGCATCAGTATTCTGCATGTGAAAAAATAGCCATGTGCAGGATGAAATGGGACGTATTCATAGGTACCGTCTTAAGACTTTAAACAAAAATCTCTGGATACATTGAAGAATCGGGGTGAGAAAAGCACCGTGTGCAAATCGAGACCGATGAAGCAAGTGATTCGGTAGAGGATAACCAACAGTGTACTATTGCTTGTCAATAGTAAATGACCTGAACGACTAACCACTAGCTTAATAATTGTGCCCGTATGTGTGAACCAGAAGTGCCGCAGCCATTGAAGTAGTAAACGCCGGCACACATCAGTTCGTCTGTGGTAGCAATCATCGAGATCTATCTGTTTGTTCGGAAAGTAATTTCGTTTTTTCCAAACGTAAGATTTGATTGTATATTTTCACAGTCAAGTTCACATTTAAGCCGCATTTTTATATTCTGACAGTTGATATAGCAAGGCTTGCTTGTGAAAAAGTATCATTTTCGGCATATTGTACATTTTTACTATTGAAAGGGTAGAAATGCATTACAAGCAAGAAAAAATTATCCGATGTAGAGAACGCCAGTGCCAAAACTGGTCTGCAAAATTTCGATCCGGCATTAAATAATTAATTAATTGCATTAATTTATCGCAGCAATTATTTGACTAATTTGCATTAATTGATGTAAACCAAAGAATAACAGCTCGCGAGATCAGAGAGATCAAATTTATCGAATTGCACCGTTCATGCACATTGGAAACGCTTAGGTTACATCTCATATCTCAACATATGGGTTTTTCATGTTCTTACGGAAAGAAATTTGTGCCGTCGTGTCGATGTCTGTGATTTACTTCTCAAGCGTCAACAAGGATCCATTTTTGAAGCGCACCATCACTGGGGACGATAAATGTGTTGTCTACAACAATGTTAAACGCAAGAGATCATGAAACAAAAAAGATACACCGGCTCAAACCACTTCGAAAGCCGACATTCAACAAAAAGTGATGTTATCTGTTTGGTAGGAGTACAAAGGGAGCGTTTTGCTGAGCTTCTACCAGACAACATAACGATCAATTCTGAAGTGTACTGTCATCAGCTGGAATGATTCACTTAAACAGAAAAGGCCAGAATTGATCAATAGCAAGGGTGCTGTGTCCCACCAAGACAATGCGAAACCTCATGCAAGCCTGGTAACTCGCCAAAATCTTTTACAGCTTGGATGGGATACACTGCCACACCCACCACAGTCTCCAGATCTGGCACCTGATTATTATTTGTTCCCGTCTCTACACAATTTTTACACGGTAAAACATTTACTTCAAATGAGGTCAAAAATTACCTGCGTTTGTTTTTGCTATCAAAGGAAAATAATTTTATGAGCGTGAAATCATGCTACTGCCAGAAAGATGGCAAAAGGTATTGGATCAGAATGGAGAATATATAAGTTAGTAAAAGATTCATTCAGTATAAGAAAATAGTTTTCATTGTCATCGAAAAATATGAAATTACTTTCCAAACAACTAGATATCGCTCTTTGAAAATAGAAACAAAAACATGTAAAAATGAAATGTAAAAAATACAAGGTGAAATTGGTCAAAACGGCTCTATAGTTGTCGGACGGAAATGTGAATACTAACCAGTGATAGATAAGTCGTCATTCGTCGCGACGAGACTGGATGTTAACGCGGTGGGAAGAGCTGCGGAACACTATGACCAGTGAGCTACAATAAGCGGCGCCAGTGGACCCTGTGAGAGCTACTCCAACTGTATTAGTCACACTAATTCAATATCCTAGAATTCTAAGTATGGGGTTGGAAGCAGAGTGGTACCCTGTTCTGTAAGATCGGATGGTTGACATCTTCCCGCTGCCTTGCTATTAGGCCTTGGAATCGAAGGCTTTGGTTAAAGACACTCATCGGCATCACAATTACTAGTGACTAGAAAGATTACTAGGTGCGAAAAGAAACGGAGCATCCATTCCGACAACGAAACTTGATGGACACAAAGCATTCAGCAAATGGAAGAAGTGAAAAGGGTGGTTAATTACTGCAGACTTCCAGCTGATTCGCAGCACCAGTCCTGAGAACTGAAGGAGAAGGCATCAGCACTAAGCCGATACGCAGTACAGACGCTTCGCTGTCGCGCAATCACCAATAGTCGCACGTGGGCCAAGGATCCTGCGAGGATCGCACGGTCCCTAGGCGCCCTCAGATTAGGGACCGTGAGAAGTGAGACAATCAGGGACATCAGCAGTTTCTTAAGTCATAGCAGGTAACGCGGTCTGCCTCTTAAGAAAAACGTCTTATGGTGAAGTTCGGTTAGTCGGCCGTTTCTAAACCTTCTCCTGCTCAAATGGCGCGATATGAACCGAGGCAAGTAAGGCTAGAGGTGCTAGTCGAGGCTGCGACTCAAAAAGTGAACAAGGTCCTCAATTGTTCTTGCGCTGCTGTTCCAGCGCTATTAAAATACGGCGCCGAAATCCTCTGCGAAGTATCAAACCATCAATTCGAACAGATGTGGAACGGTGGGACAGTTTTACTTAGCTGCGGTAGATCGATCATGGTTGTAGCACACACAAAAGTAAATCGCAACATTTGTCGACCGCAGATATATCAGTTAAATGCTGGTACTGACCACAATTCTTGTCTGTCGACTTAATGTGAAGCGAGAAACTAGGATGATGGGTCTGCTTCCGTCAAGGGCAGGGATGTAAAGACCATGTCTGCCCTCAGAGAGAGGTTTTACAGCAGCGTCACACGAGAGACAGACTGACCAAAACTGCATTTCTAGAATTCAAGAGTGCGTACGACTCAGTCGATTGCTTCTAGCTGGTTCACACATATATTGGGAAGCGTGTTCCCATCACTGGTGTGTCTCGTGTATGCCCGAGAATATATTAGTTAATTATTTATTTACCAAATGGGTGAACACAAACACCACGGTAGTGTTAGGGTGTACAGTAGATAGTCACAAAGCTGGAAGTGGTGGATCGCCCACCTGCCTTGGTAGCCGTGTCACCTATGGTAGACTATATCACTGAATATGTTACTTCGCGCATCAGCAAAACCCGTGTGCGCTTTCAGAGACTAAATCGTCCATGGAGGCAGTGGGATAGCAGACTGTCAATGAAAGGTGGAGCGCATAACGTTGCGAGAAGACCGGTCTCAGTGATCGCAGTGACCGAGGTTCACTTCAATGTGAATCGCGGTCCACATTGAGGTTGCGCGTCGCAATCCAATCACACAACGCGTAATCCAAAATGACCCTCAAACTGGCACTTATGTATTCATCGCGACGACACTGGACCTAAACGTGGTGTGATGGCTTGCTTGCCCTATAATCCATTGAGCTATGCTGGGTGGTGCTTCTTGCTCCTTCAGTCATGCCAGATTAGTCAATGGTTAGAGGCCAGACAAATTCAGTCTCTTGGCCCTCCACATTGGGGGTTGGAGTGGGAGCGGCTCCTTACTCCGTAAAACAGACTCTCGGTAGTAAAGCGCCAAAACCCCCGTTGCCTCGTGGTCAGGCGTTTTTGAACCATCAGCTTTGGCTGAGTACCTTAATCGTTCTCCTGTCTATGCCTGAGCAACCTGATACAAGCATGCCAATGCAATGCAATGAATAACTTCTCAACAATTTCTTAATGCTTGGATGGTCGCGCAGGACAATCAACGGCGCACTATATACTGCATCGAGCAGTCTTCAGCCCCCCAATTCTTGGCCACCTCCATCTTGCTTCAATAGGCGTTTATCTCCCGATTTCAACTCACATGCAATCGCAGGGCGTCAATCCCATTTAGTCGGAAAGTCCATGAACAACCAAGCGGACAACATCAATAACTACGCTCCTACTTAGAACTTTCGAAGCTCCCTAAGACTGGCATGCCTCAAAGTGAGCACTTGTTACAGAGTGGCCAGCACGCAGAACTACCCGAACACTAGACACTCTATCGATCGATATCTGCTGCCTACCGGAAAACTGTCTGCAAGATTCGACATCTGTGTTTAATGCGATCCCCCATATGCGTTCCTGGCAGCACCTTCTTACAGGGTTCGTCAGGAGATAACGCGGCTTACAGTGCCGAGTATGCCGGTATGGGCATTATTTTCAGCCTCCAATCTGAAGCTGATGTGATTAATTTGATCCCAGCGAGATGACACGCAACGACAGTGGACATCGGATCAACAACTTGTCACAATACTTAAAGCGTTGGGCCAAAAAATTGAAAGGCAGTTTACTCAGCCAGAGTTACCATCTTCCCTATCAGCCATTGATCGTCCTTCTCCCTGGATCGTCCCTTTTCATCGGTCCTCACACGCAGAAGTCAAAAATCAGATCGGACTGTTGAAATTAAATAAGGTCCAGGAGCACATAGACTTCCTCCAGCTCTCTCCAAACTCGGTGGATCAGCTCTTGTAAATGCAATATTTACTACAGAAGCTGTGGAAGCAGACGACCGTCCTAACAGACTGGAGCCGATCCGTCATTGTCCCAATATTCAAAGTAGGCTAAAGTCCGGATAGGGGTGACTATAAAGGAATCAGTATGATCTCAATTGCGTCTGTTACTTGTATCTGTCGCCTCAATAGACGTGCTGGCGCCCATGAAAGCCAGATTCGCGAGCAGCAAGTCATACTGAACGCACTGTCACATCACGCCAATTATTAGAACACCGCTTCATTTAATGGCGACCCACCGTAGTCGTCTTCTTCGCAATAAAAGGTACATTCGGTTCGAAAGAGTGGTCATCTTTGGAGCTGTATGCAGAGGTGTGCCCGACAAATACCTAAACGTCATAAATGTAACGACGTAACAACCTAAATCGAATTACGTCGCAAGTAGTGGAAATAAATACTGCTATTTCGAGCTAGACTATACGCACGGTCTGGGCAGAAAAACGATTGAGATAGAAGAATTTGTATTATACTCCTGTAACCCTGGTCCTAATAAGCAGAAGAATATACAACATAGGGCTCACGAATAGGTATACAACGGCAGCGGAAACAGATAACTTTAACAGTGATGTTAAAAGCACACTGGTGGGACCGTGACCTTGAAAAAAGTGCATAAAATTGAAGTAAATGAAATACCCAACTCTTTTGAGCATGTAATGGTCCAAAGCACGAAAAGCATATTAATTGCTCGAAAGGTAGAAAGAAGTGGGAATAGGATCATCATACACGTTAGCTAGAGGTGGGGAACACCTCAGCTACTGTGCCGCAATACATAGAAAAAAGGAGAAAAAATGCAACTGGTGCAGGCTAGCTGAACTACCGGCAACGGATAGGCATCGTTCTGGTAAGCTACCAGCCGGCTGCTGTGCACCAAAAAAATTACTATGCAAAATTATATAAGACTAAATAATAAGATCGTGGTTGGAGGGGGAGGCTAAGGGGGATGGGGTGGGACAAAGAAACTCACAGCCCGAACGCCACTGAGGTTGGCTCCTAGCCATATCAGCAAGTGTGTCCAACCAAACGTGTTCATCGTCTTTCGGACCCCAACCAGGGAGCCGAGACGCTCCAACCGAGGCCAGCTTCCAAGTGTAGGCCTACATTCCTCTCGACCAAGTCATCGCTTGGCCACGCCCCCTCTTTTTCCATCCAAAGCCCCGGCGCGCAAATAACACACGTCGCGGGAGACGGTGGGCTGGCATACGTAACACGTCGCCCAGCCATCGGAGCCTGATGCGTGAAATAACGGTGCTGAGCGGTTCAGTTCCTTTTCCTGTGCCGTAAACGAGGCGTCGAACACACTCGTTGCTCACACGGTGTTCCCACCAGATGTGAGCTAAATTACGAAGGCACCGGTGGTCGAACGTAACTAGCCTCTTCAGGTCCGCTGCTTTAAGGGGCCAGGTTTCAAAACCGTACAGTAGAGTCGAACGTACCGCTGCATTGTACACTCTACCCTTCAGGGCAAGAGTGATATCGCGCCGCCGCCATAAGTGGCGAAGGTTAGCAAAAGCGCCTCGAGCTTTTGCTATACGATTCGTGATCTCATCTTCAATCCCACGGGCGCTGATACAACTTCCCAGGTAGTCGAATTTTTGAACGACTTCTAGCTGATCCCCACCAAGGGTCAACGTAGGAGGCGGTCCAGACCAATCTTGGAGGAACGCTTTGCACTTCGAGGGTGCGAAGCAAAGCCCGAAGTGACGGACAGCTAGTGCTAATCTGTCCTGTGCCGCTTGGCATGTTTGTGAGCTGTCACAGATTAGGGCAATATCATCAGCATACTCTAAGTCAAGAAGTCGTTCTCCTGGGAGCAGATCCACACCTTCTAAGTCGTGTCCTGTGAACGCGATTTCCATGACTTCGTCAACAGCGAAGTTGAAGAGGAAAGGTGACAGCGGGCATCCTTGTCTCACACCGCTGGAGATATTAAAGGGCGACGACAACTTGCCGTAAGCCCTCACTCTGCCCGAGATACACGCAAATAATGCTCGGATAATATTCACATATTTCTCAGGTACACCTTTCCTGAGTAGACAGTCCCAAAGTGCAAGTCTATCCACCGAATCGAATGCACCTTTGATATCGAGGAACACGACAACGGTGGGCCGCCAGTATGTGTGACGGTGCTCCAACAACTGACGCAAGGTAAAGATGTGGTCAATGCAGTCACGACCTCGACGAAATCCAGCTTGCTCTTCACGAATCTGGCTTTCACGAGTGCCAGTCAGTCTGTGAAGGATGACAGAGGCAAGCAATTTGGAGGCGATGGAGATCAGACTGATTCCTCTATGGCTGCCGCATTCCGATCGTGAGCCTCCCTTGGAAATTGGGACTATGACGAAGCGGCTCCAGTCGGTCGGGACAGTTTCCTGCTCCCATAGTTTAACTAGCAATTCGTGTAAATCATCCACAAGAGCAGGTCCCCCGAATTTGAAGAGGGCTGGAGGAAGGTCATCAGGTCCCGCGGCTTTATTTAACTTCAACAGTTCGATTTCACATTCGGCTTCTGAGCGAGAGGGTGGATCCAAAGGAACAGCCCACGAAGCAGGGTGATCACTGGTCGGCGAGAAATCTAACAATTCCGACCGATTAAATTGCCTTTCAAAGTGCTCAGCCCAACGCTCTAAGCGTTTTGATAAGTTGTGGATAGGCTGTCCACTCTCGTCACAAATTGTTTCACTAACACCAGGTCTCCTGCTGCCCGTTTCCCGTATCAGACGGAATAACTCCCGATGGTTACCAAGGGCAGCGGTCATTTCCATCTCTGATGCACGATGAGACCATCAGGATTCGCGGTCTCTCTTCAGGCTAGCACGGAGTTTCGCCCTGAGCTCTTTGCGAGTTTCATTGTGTTCGCTTCCAGCCGGAATATGCCGGCGAGCATCTATAAGTTCCAGAGACTGTGAGGAGACCCAATGTCCATGTTGGCGATTAGACATACCACATGAGGATTTGCCTGCTGCTAGTAAGGCCAGGTGAATATGAGACCAGTGAGCTTCAATTGCATCCAGTGAGCGTTTATCCAACTCGCATGACAGCGTACTTTGATAGGCATTCAGAACAGCTGGCTTCGCCAGTTCGCTGGTGTCAATGCGCTCACAAAATCGTCGTGGGCGTCCGCCAAAGCGCATCCGCAGGTCAGCACATACAAGTGCATGATCGGTGTCAACACCTGTGCTCCAAATCGAGCGACAGTTCTGGACGCAGCCTCTCCATCGGAAACTTATCGCAATGTGATCGATTTGCGTCCAGAGCTGGTTCGAGGCTGGTGGGCGCCAAGTCAACCTCCGACGGGTGCTGTGTCGGAAATTAGTGCTCGCAAGAAATAAACGAGCATCTTCACACAAATGAAGTAACCGCTCACCGTTATCATTACGGGAGCCTACACCATGTTGGCCGCCCAGATGCAGCTCATCAGTGGATAATTTTCCAACTTGAGCGTTCAGATCCCCGGCCAGCACTACAGTGTCCGAGCTTCTTCTGTTGCAAAGGAGCTCGTTCAGTTGACGATAGAAGTCGTCTTTTACTGAGTCATCGCTACAGTTTGTCGGTGCATAGGCAGCGATAACGAATAGACACCTGTTAGTCCCACGCGACTTCGAAGTTTTGAACGAGCCAGCCAATCGGACCGCACACATCCGGCTACTTATTGGAATCCAATCAACCAGAGCAGCTTCAGCCCGGGGACTCAGGGCAATACCAACACCGGCTTGGCCGGTGCTCGAAGCTGCATCGTCACCGGATAGGCGCAATGAGAAAGTGCTGCTAGTGTCACCTGAAGGGGATCGCAGAGTGAGTACAGAGCTCGAGTCTTGCAGGCGGGTCTCCGATAAGCAGCAGATATCGATCGAGAGGGTTTCTAATGTTCGGGCAAGTGCTGCCTGTTGACCGGTCTGGGAATAGGATCACTGCTTTCTCTCTCACCAGATGGATTATTCCCTCTTGATGACTCAGGGAATAGGATCACTGAGTCATCAAGAGGGAATAATCCATCTGGTGAGAGAAATCAAAGTTCGCTTGGACTTTACAATAAGAGCGTTGTACACCTGTACTTAAGGCTGATTAAGGTCTTGTGGCAAACTGTCGTTGCCCTTCAATATCTCCAGCGGTGTGAGATAAGGTTGCCCGATGCCACTCACCCTTCTGAACTTCGTCGTCGAGGGTCATGGAAGCTGCGTTCACTGCGTAAGACATACAAGGTGTGGCGCTTCTCCTAGGTGATCGACTTCTTGACTTGGAGTAAGCCAACGACACTGCCCTAATCTGACAGTTCCCAAACGTGCCAAGCAGCTCTGCACAGATAAGCGCTGGATCTAGTTTTGCGCTATACCTTGTAATTTCGAAATGTAAAGCCCTTCTGCAAGATTGGCAGGGTCCCAGTCCTGCGCTGATCGTTGCTGGTTATCACCTAGAAGTCGTTCGAAAATTCAAGTAACTACGCAGTTATATTAGCGCTTGTGAAGTATAAGATGAGACCACAAAACATATAGCAAAAACTCGAGGCGCCTTAGCCTACCTCTGCCACCTGTGATGCATGCGTAACACCAATCTCGCCTTGAAAGGCAGCCGTTCGTGCAACTCTTCTGTACGGTTGCGAAACCTGACCCAACAGATCGACAGACCTTAAAAGGTTAGTTACGTTCGATCATTGCTGCCGTTTCAATTTAGCTCGTTTGATGGGAACATCGCCTGAGCAATGGGCGCGTGCGGCGTCGTGTATTTGGTTCAGGAAGAGCGAGTGAACGGTGCAGCACCGTTACTCCATGAAGCAGGCTCCGATTGCTCGGCCACGTGTTACGCATCCCAACACACCGACTCCTCCGTTTTGCGTTGTTTGCGCGACCGAGGTCTGATTGAAAGAAGAGGAGGGGATACCAAGCGATGAGTTGATCAAAACGAATGAAGACCCTCATTTCGAACTTGGTATCGGTTGGCGTTCCCCGACTTCCGAGTTAGAGCCCTAAAGACGATGAATACACTTACTGACAAGGCGAAGAGCTGATCCCAATGGCGTCCGTGTTGTGAGTTTCTCTGCCCCCCACCATCCCACTAAGCTCCCCCCTCCAACCACGATGTCAGTCTCAATACACGATGCGATACTTAGCAGTATATTGCAATTTTTTAGTTTTTATTCTGTATTCTACAATGTATACTATCAGATTCAATATATTGGAATATGTCAGTCAGTCAGAAAATGTGTCGGCGGACGAACTCAGGTCGGAGCGTGAATCAGCTGCTGCCAGAAAGATATGACTCACATGTGAACGACCGATGACGTGGATCAATGAGAAACGCTCGCTGCTTGTTATTCCACTAACGTGGCCACTTGACCTATTGACCTGTAACACTATTATCCAATGGTTCCTGATTTTTGTCTTGCAACCTTCCCATAAAAAGCTACGCCAATTTTGTACCAATTCACCTGGCCTGAAGAAGCTCTTGTGTCAAGGGCGAAACGTTGTCACAATAAAACTCTACCAAAACCGATTTGTATACAAAACCTTCTGAAATCATTATACTATCAGATGTTTTCATACAATTTATCTTTTTGTATAGCCACGCAATAACCGATGTCATTCTCATCTTTAGTCAAGGTGTAATGATTACGGCGTTTCTGACTGGCTTAAAGACTTGACCAGTTCACAATGTTGGCATTGGACGATTAATCATTTACAAGCACTGGTGTTTGTGGAGTACTGCTGACAACTAGTGGGAATACTGGGTACGCGGTACTGAAGTCCGTCAGCTTGCTTTTGGCAAACAACCCCCTAATGCACTGCAGCTGCCAAGATAAGTGAATTGGCCAATCACCTTGAGTTCCTCGTTAGCAAGGCTCAAGAGGTCATAAAGTGGCTGGTGGTCCTGCAGCAGCACTTTGCGCTTTGAAGATGCGAAGTGCATGCCAAATATTGGGACCACTCTGGACAGGCTATTCAGGGTTGATTGTGCCGCCCCAGCACCGTCGAAAAGCAAGAGGATATCGTCCGCATAATTAAGATCAATTAATCTTTCACCAGGCAGCACTTCAACGCCTAGATCGTGAGATTCCGCAACGGAACACTCCATGATAGAATCCACGACAAAATTGAACAGAAATGGGGAAAACGAACAATTATGACGAACGCCACGTGTTGTCGGAAAGCTAACCGACAGGTCATTGTATACCCTGACGCGGCCTATAGTGTTCGAGTACACACCACATAAGATGTTCACATATTTCATGGGAACATCTTTCCGCGCAAATATTTAGAACAGAAGGCATAGATCTACTGAATCGAACGCAATCTTGAAGTCGAGAAATACAGCAATTTTGTCGGTCTGCGGTATGCGTGGCACTGATCTGGCACCTGTCGCAGATTGAATATATGGTCTATACAGTCACGTCCTGGGCAGAAACCTGCCTGCTCTTCCCTAATCCGAAATTCGCATTCCACAGTGAGGCGAGGAACGAGAAACGAGGCCAGTAATTTGTCACAACTACCGTTAGGCTAATATCCCTGTGGTTAGAACAGTCGGTGCAACTGCCATTCTTGTATATTACCACTATAATCGATTCGCACCAATTAACCGGGACACTTCCTTCCAGATACGTTCGAATAGGGAGGTCAGTGCTTTGCAGAGGACCTCACCTCCATTATTAAATAGTGCAGGTGGGAGGGAATCCGGCCAGCGGCACGAAAACGATTGAGGACTGTGATCGCGTTTCGGACCTCGGCTTCCGATTGAGGTTCTAAACTAACCGCCCATGGTTCATCCAGCATCACCTGAGTAGGAGAAGGTATGGAAGCAAGAGACCAAGTGAACTGATCTTGAAAGTGATCCGCCCAACCAGCCAGACGGCGTACCTTATTGTAAATCAGGGCACTCGTGTTGTCTCCAAATGTCGCACTGACGTCTGGTTTCATGGGACCAGTGGTGCGAATCAGCTAGAACAGCTTGCAATAATTGCCCAGTGCTCCTGCCTCCATTTCTTGAGCCCGACTGGTCCACCAGGCTTCCTCGTCAGTATGCAGGCTCCGTTTTAGTTCGCGCATAATAGCCCGTCTGGTCACATTGTGCTCAGAACCAGTGGGGAGGTTTCTTCTGGATTCCAACAGGTTCACCGGCATCTCGGATATCCAGTGACTGGTGCGGTGACGATTGATAGTACCATAAGCAGATGCACCCGCGTCGTGCATGGCGGCCCAGATCCTATTCCACTGAAGCTCAGCGTCATTAGGACAACAGAGCGAAAGTTCAGTACGCAGCGCATCATGGCAGGCTTGCTTGGCCGAGGGCTGTGATAACTTCCCAGTTGCCAATCGAGGGAGACGCTTGGTACGCCCCCCCCCCAGTTCATGGAAAAAGGAAAGCGTAACAAGGCATGATCAGAGTTGACGTAAGTACTTCAGAACGAGCGATAATCCAGGATGGAACCACGGCTCCTGCAACTTATGGCAATGTGATCTATTTGGGTACATCGCTGGTCAGCTACAGGAGCACGCCAAGTGGCACTTCAGCGCCCACTGTGTCTAAAAGCAGTACTACTAAGAAACAGCTGGTGCTTCGCACACAACTGTAACCGACGCTCGTTGTTGACCGTATGGTCGTTGTTAAATCTATACTTACCACCTAGCTGAGCTACGGAAGACCTCAGACGTGATATTGACGCATTCATATCCCCTGCAAGAACTATGACATCTGAACTGGTAACACTGTGTAGTAGGGTGTTCAGTTCGTGACAGAAGGCGTCCTTGACAGCAGCAGAACTTCAGACGATGGGGGTATAAGTGGAAAGGACAAACAAACAGCGTTTTTACTATTGAATAAACTTCAGTTGATGTCGTCAAACAGGCTGCATACAAACGACTGGTCACCGGAGTCCAATCAACCAACGATGACTCAGTCTTGGAGAAAGAACAATGCCCACCCCAGCTTGAAAAAGTGGCTGCCGCACCAGCGTCCCCGGATGCGTACAACCAACAGCGAGAGAACAAGCCGGGCACGGTTAATTCAACAACCCCATTAGAGTCATTGATACTAGTTTCGGACACACAACACACCTCAATAACCAGTGTGTCCAACGTGTGTGCAAGCGCAGCCTGTTGACCTATTTGTCTTAAAGTATGTTGAAGGCCACCAGGGAAACTGGATAGTGTGGTTTTATAAGAAACTGTTGCCGATAGGCGTCCGGTGGGTGGAGCAGAAAGGTAGCTGCAGACGGTTCGACTCCAGTGGCATTACGGCCGTTGTCAAAAGAGTTGGGAATTATCGTAGGAAGGTTAGTAATTGGGGTTGGGAAAGGAGTAAGAGAAACATAGGGAAAAAAGAAGGGAGACGCCAGCAATATCATGTTTCCGCTTATCCACCCTGCTATATGCACCAGATAAGGTGACTCGTGATAATCTGCGCGACGGCCGATGCAGGAGGTAGTTAAAGTTTGAGGAAATTGGCATGGTTGTATGTGGGATAAGATACTGCCAGGGCGCCCAGACCTAGAAAAGAGGACGATTAGGGTCCTCAATCAAAGCCTTTGGCTCAATAGCCTATCCGAAAGGCAGCGGGGATGTGGCAATGATTAGGTTTTACAAAAAAGGACGCCATTATATTTTAAACCCTCAACTTGGAGGGCCAGAAGGCTGAATTGTCTGACCTCTAACTATTGACCAACCTGGAGCCTGGGGGCACCACCCAGTAAAGCTCAATGGGTCGACGAGGTACGCAAACCGCCACACCACGTTAAGGCCCAGTTTCGTTCCGACGGACGTGGTCTATCTGGATTTTGGGCAGCGCAGCATTAGCTGAGCACCTGAGTAAGCCACATAAAAATTGGCGCCATAAAACAGCGCACAGTGGTGCACACAAGTAAAGTAAGTAAACGTTGCTCACAGTTCGCAACAAGTCGTTATACTGGCACCTCGGGTTGGGTGTTGTGACATGGGCTTGCAATAAATGGGAATACCTGTAGCCCGGATTGTCTGTTTAGGTTTTGGTTTGTGCTCCGCGCTGTACAGTTCCGTCGCAGACGTTAAATTCGAGTTTACTTCGTCAGCGCGTAGTAAGTAAACTGAGTGGCTCTTCGACCCTTGATCGAGAGCGAGTGATGTCTGAACTTGGCCATTTCGATTCACGTCCAGTGAGCATTGCTAGTTCGCAGTTCAATCGCCGCCTCTTTTAGACTCATGTGGTGAATGTCCAGCCTTAAATTCTTTTTTCGCTGTTGATGGTAGACTGGAGTGCACGAACGCCGGAATGTGGTTTACAGATACAGTAGAAAAATTGTGATAACCACTGTGAGCCAAACGGGGAGAAAATTGTCTACAGGAGTACAGGAACACAAACTAGGCTGTCGAAACCATTACTCATCATCGTTGGTCTCGGCATAGGTTGAATAAGGATACAAGTTTGAGTGGGAGAAAACGGAGGTCCTAGCGCAGGGAGGGACAAGAAAAGGAAAGAAGTTCTCGAAGCATTGTTCTCTACAGAGAACACAATAAAATTGCGCATTGATTTAGGTCCGGTCCGTCACTGACCGCGAAAAAAGAATTTACGCGCGCCGTTCACCACGAGTCTAAAAGAGGCGGCGATCGAACTGCGAACGTGAATCGAAGTGGCTAAGTTCAAACGTCACTCGCTCTCGGTCAAGGGTCGACAAACCACTCAGTTTGCTTACTACGCTATGAGGAGGTCACCTTGATAGGTAAATAAACGTCTGCAACGAAACTGTTCAGCTCGGAGAACAGACCAAAATCTGAACAGACGTGGGTTTTCTCGTTGAGCTGTGCACACGTGAGGCGACGCAACACGGACAGGCCACAGCATTTATGTGAAATGCACTTATTTTGAACTATCAAGTGGACATAATCGGTGAAGCGATTGAGACCAGAGCCGGGTGTACGTTGTGGCACCGTCGTTTTGTATGCGTGTTTCGAAGACAACGTACTTCGGCCCCAAGGGAGTGCAGAGTGAGAACAGGAGTAGAACTTTGACTGCTCTGATACGGAGTTCAAACTATGAAGAACTGACGTGAAATGTTATTCTTGATCGTAAATACTATCTGGACACAAGCTTAACACAGAAAAAGTCTTCTGCTGGTTAACTTGGGGGGCAGAGGTTGACTAGAGAAAAAAGTGGAGAAAGATAACTTAGTAACGGTTGGTAGGTAGACGATACTAATCGAGTGTTCACTATGAAACTGGCAGTTTATTCGAGAGTATTTGCCTTTCGCCTTACATGTAATAACCCACAAGACCAAGGGGGTTAGATCCAGCTCTGGAGTTTGACTGGTGCAGCTGGCCGGAACCCAATTTAAGGCCGGTCAAAAGTCGCGCTAGTAAGTTTTGGATGAGTAACGCGTGCCTTTCGAACTTATAATGCGACACACCTGTGAGCATGGTCTGCGTCATGCGTGCAACACAGCGGTAAGGGGTAGTCTAATTTGAAGCGGGTGGTAGGGAACAGTGGTGCTCTCTCACCGTCAGAGTCACCTGATGTCACCGATGCCCGATACTAATGGAGCTACGTGATTAAAGCGTCACCACTCATGACTGGATGTTAATAGATGATCCCTCCTCAATCGTTTAACAAGAAGATACTGAGGCTAAACTAGCCTCACTTCTAATCAGTGGTCGGTTTGGAACAAGTGGTCCGGAATTAATAAGAAAGTTCCAGCCAGAGAGAATGAGTAGTCTACGCAAATAACCGAACTAACGCATGCAGCCAAAGTTTGGACTTATCTAGATGAGATAAATGTCGGTAACGATGAAGTAATATTGGGCATAGGTATACATTAGTCAATCATCCAAAACCGAGATATGAAACGAATGCGCCATGTTATATGTTCTACAGTGGTACAGAAATTTGTCAAGCATCCATGATTTGACATCTGATGCAAGTAAAGCACACAGATGCCAGTCTGCTCTGGCGACCGTGTAATCCAAGTCGACAAGACTATCCCATCAGAATGTTAAAGTGTTAAAGACAGATGCAGAAGTGAGGAAAGAGAGGAGGATGAGCAGAGAATAACGAAGGTACCCCACCGACCTGTGCATACATGTCGATAATAGTCAAGCACAGGCCAGCGATGTGTTGCTAGATACCTAGTAGATAACCGTGATAAGTTTTGTAGTCTGTCAGTAGCTTGTGCATCCGTCTTGGCCTCGGTGTTTTGACGGTCTCCAAGAATGCGAACAATCGCTGGTAGTGCACAGTAACAAAAAGGATGCACGAAGTAAACGGTCTGCACTCATAATGTAATCGAAAAAGCGATGAACATAGGAGTTCAGTGAAGGAACCAAACAAAACTGAAGAACAATCATACAAGTGAAAGGCCGATGTGGAGAGGTAAGCGAGAATAACAATAACAGAACAAAGTGAACGCCAGGCCCAACGTTTAAAAGCTCATTAATATGAAACAGTTATGCCTACGTGGTATAAATTTGAACCAGTGAGACCCGCTATTGAAATGCTGAAAAGAGAAACAAGGCAGGTGATGTCGAAGTAGAAGGCTATGATTGTTCCAGTATGATGACAGTGACATTCACGAAAAATGCTACAAAAAGGCCCCATGGTGTGTTGAGTCGTGTTCGGCTTGTAACTTATGGGTTCCAATTTCGGTCCTAGCTCCTGCGCGCCTATGTAGCATCCAACTCGCGTAAAGCTATTTAAGGCTGCATGCCAGAGAAATATCAGTATGCAGCGCCGAAACCCTAACCTATGACAGAAACGGCCACTGGTGTGTACAGCAGTATTCATACGGGGAAACCTGTTCGCATTACAATTCCCGATGACGTGAGAAAAAATTAAAAAAGCCTGCGAAAAAGTACAAATTTTAATTCAGACGTCTGAGAGTCGAACCCAGCGAAGGAGAATATCGTCTGAAGGTAAAAGTGACACTTACCGAAACCATGAACGCTCATCGCGACTGGAAAATATTTTGGCCGCAACTTGATCACATTGCCAAACACCTCGCCATACTTCCCCGTACCTGCCCTCACCGATTCGTTCCTCCAGCTGTATCTGACGCGCTACCGTTCGCTGGACTAGCAAAGCGACACCGGAACCAGAACCACTGCAAGTTTCGTCCAACAGCTCTTGCAAGGTAGGGGACACAGAGCTAGTGCCGGTGCTTGTGAACGGGGCAACGGTTAGTGGCGACGTCGAATAAGAGCCAGTGTTCAACTGAGTGAGAGTGGTGCGACCCATTCCGCTGCTGCTGAGACTGTTGGCCCCCTGAACACCAAACGTACCGGCTGAAACGCTACCGAAGCCTGCGGAGTTCGCTGAAGAGGCTGTAGTGGCAATTTTCATACTGCCTCGACAATTAGACTGAGGAGCCATCTCAGCAGGTTGCGGGTCACCGTCAATTAACCGCAGAGCTGCGGCGTCTGCAGGCCATTTAGAACCTGGGAAGTAAATGAGCGCAGATAAATAGTCAATATAGAACGGGATCATTTCATTGAAAAGTTTCTGAACAAAGCTAGAAACAGCAATAGTGTCGAAATGAAGTTGAAACGTGCGGAGTATCTGCCTCTCGTGTAGCTTGGAAAGACTGCGTTCGCAGAGTTGGCCGATGAGTCATCATCAGCATCATCACCAACAGCAGTACATCAGCCATTTGAACTGATGCTTCGCTGCCATACAACCATGAGGACCTATGAAATAAAGAATAAGAGGGAGAGAAGGGGGACGTACCTGAAAACCTTAATGCTCTAAGCAAAAATTCAGAGTCAAGGCGCCTACACCTTGTGTTAACAACATACCGTCACAAACAGCTGGCTATCGTGCAAAGATAAGGCGGCATCGACATGACAGCTTCCTTGCGGCTTTCACTTCCACACGTCATAATTAGCCATTACCCCGCAGGTAACTTAGCACCAAACACACTTTAAACAGGCAATCCGATTAGGAGACGGCAGCAGACGCGCCACTGGTATCAACTGCGAGCCATGTCCGGTAAAGTCTCGAGCCAAGCAAAAGGTGAGTCACGTGGACTCCAGCCCGGAAGGCGAGACGGACCAACGGCACCCAGTTTGGTCGTCAGTGACTTCATGTCACGCTGCCAAGTCAACTTCTGTCCACCTCGAGCCTTGCGCCACCCTACACTAGGCAGACTAAACAAGGCCCACTTAGGTAAGCGGTGACCAGGCATACCTAGCACGTGCCCGAGCCAACGCAACTTATTCAGTGCTATCTGTTGTTCTAGGGAGCTAGCATGATTATCACCACCTAGTACTCACCTACGCAAATCATCGCGGCGGACACGCTGGTGCCATCCGACACCAGCAATCCTTCGCAAACAACGATGATCAAAGACTTGAAGGCACCTCAGATCTGCAGACCGAAGGAGCCAAGTCACACTACCATAGAGCAGAACGGCCCACACTGTGGCCTTGTATACACGGCCTTTCAGACGCAGGGAAACTCCCTTCTGTCGCCAAAGCTGACGCAGGTTCAAGAAGGTAGCTCTGGCCTTTGCAATGCGTGAGCTCACGTCAGTTTCTATGCGCCCATCATTGCTGATGCCGCTGCTAAGATAAGTGAATTGATCAATCACTTTGAGTTGCTCGTTAGCAAGGCTCAAGAGGTCATAAAGTGGCTGGTGGTCCTGCAGCAACACTTTGCACTTTGAAGATGCGAAGTGCATACCAAATATTGGGACCACTCTGGACAGGCTATTCAGGGTTGATTGTGCCGCCCCAACACCGTCGAAAATCAAGACGATATCATCCGCATAATCTAGAACAACTAACCTTTCACCAGGCAGCATTTCAAGGCCTACACCGTGAGATTCCGCAACGGAGCAGTCCATGATAGAATCCACGACGAAATTGAACAGAAATGGGGAAAACGAACAATTATGACGAACGCCACGTGTTATCGAAAAGCTATCCAACAGGTCATTGTATACCCTGACGCGGCCTGTAGTGTTCGAGTACACACCACATAAGATGTTCACATATTCCATGGGAACACCTTTCCGCGCAAATATTTAGAACATAAGGCATAGATCTACTGAATCGAACGCACCCTTGAAATCGAGAAATACAGCAATTTTGTCGGTCTGCGGTATGTGTGGCGCTACTCTAGCACCTGCCGCAAAGTGAATATATGGTCTATACAGCCATGTCCTGGGCGGAAACCGGCCTGCTCTTCCCTAATCCGAGATTCCCGGTCCGCAGTGAGGCGACGAACGATAATCGAGGCCGATGAGTAACGATAAATAATTATCAAGCAAGCCGCTCACTTAATGGCACTTCGCAGTTTCAAGAAATAAGGGAACAAAAGACGTAGTGGTTCAGTAGTAAGTAGAGATGGTAAAGATAAAACGAAGGGGTTACATAATACAATGATCGGTAGCCAAATGTACCCTTACTTAGGAGGATAAGATGAGCACTACATTTGTAAACCATCTGTAGAGAGAAAGAATTTCCTCCATACTCAAAAAAGAGCGACGATAACGGAGGCAATTGGTATTTTTAAGCCTCTTTCGAAAAAAGGGCTCGAATACATCACGACTAAAAAGGAGACGGTCGTTCCTAACTCACCAGAGCAGGTAGGATTGTAAACGACTGTAGACACTGTCACTGGTCAAAAGGAAGGAAGTGTGTTTAAAATAAAAGTTGGTACTCGAGCTCCACGAACAACAGCATGTGAAGCATAGCCCTGAATTGGTGAGGAAAAGAATGGAGACAACACGTCCTATTATTTAAAGCGGATATGCACAGCATACCAGAGATAAGTACCTCGGCTGGACCTAGAGAATGACAGACTATAGCGCAATATATTAAATCTCACAATCATCCACAACGTGAAGGTCGTAGTGAACGGAGATACTTACTGCTACATGCAAGTAAAATACGGCGTGGTCGCAAGGACTTGGGAAGTTATCGATCCTGGAGTTGGACATGTGCTCTTTAGATCATTATGTTGGTGAAATAACTACTAGGGACAAATAGTGTGGCACTACAGCTGCTAACGAGTTAAACAAACGCGAGACTCAAGAATCACTAAACCGATTGCAGTGGAATGGGAAGGCCGACCTAAGCGATAACGAGCACGAACACTCCTGAAAGACATGAATACCCATACAAAGTTCGGAGAATGAGCGATCAAGGTTCGACAAAAGTGAGCTTCCCCACCTTCCTTGGTCAGACAACACATTCACATTCACATTTCTAAAGCATAAGATCCTTATTAGTCCCAAACGCGGTTGAACACATGCCTGCTCCGACGCTAACACATTCGAATTCAGTTTGCAGTTTAGGTTTCCAAAAGTTGATGGATAATTGAGCTTGAGGCAACAGAGGTATCGGCATTTAAATGGCTGCAATAAGGCAAGGCGTCAGCAGTACACAGGTTTGAAGTACAGAAGCTTCGTTGCCGTGCAACCACCACCGGTCACACGTGGACTCAGGATACTGTCAGGGTTGCCCGGTCCTTACGCAACCTCGAACCCGTGCCCTCAAATTACAAGGCATGCTTGTAATCCTTAAAACTACGGGCCGTGCGCGTGTGCCAATAGACATGACGGGTTGAACAGAGCTAAAGAAGTCCAGCGGCGTTGGGATAACAGAAACGATACGGTGTTGACTTTCCAGGTCAGTCGGTGGCCGAAAATAGCACGCGCCTGCATCATGCTCCTAAGATCGCCGATTCGAATCCGAGTGGGTGCAGGCGACCTCACGGTATACTCAGTCATCGCGCAGCTGTTGGTAGTCGTGCGGCAACGTAGCGTCGGTACGGCGTGCCGACGTAATGCCGACGCCTTTTGCTCTTTCTTTTTATTCCTAGTGCACAGTTTAAAGCGACGATGTTTATGGGCGAGAGTCATTGACAGAGAATACAACGAAAATAGAAACCCAAACTGAAAAGCAAACAGCTGAGATAATAGGAGCAGAAGAAGACTGAAAAGAGCGAATAGTAAATATCGATGGATGGGTTCACTGAATGAACGCACATGCAATCTGCTCCAGACCAATACTGTGCTTAGAAAAGCATCAGTAGTACACCGGACTGAGACTTTGCTGTCACGCGACCACTAATTGTCGCGCACGGACTGGGTATAATGCGAAGTCACCAGCACCTACGCGGATTCGAACCGGTGGCTTCACGATTACAAGATAAGCGTGTATTCCTATCGGCCTCCAGCCGACACTGCGCTTATAGCATGAATAGCGTATTTAAAGTTAGGCGAACAGTGAAGGAAAACAAGGCTCTTGGCAACGCAGTGGCTGGACGCCAAGTGCACTCTACATACAGCCAATCCGTGCATATAAGCCAGACAGGTACTAGGCAACCCAACTTCATCATTATCAGCAATACACATCAGCTGAGGGTGAGAAACACACCACAGCTAATGTGCCGCAATACAAAAGGATAAGATATCAAGCACCCCAGACTATAACAAAACTAAAAAACAAGTTGCATAATGCCAAATATTATATTTTGTAATATGTATGAGATCGTTCTTGGAAGGGGGAGGGACAAAGTGAGTTACAACACAAATGCCATTGAGGTCGGCTCCTAGCCATGTCTACAAGTGTATCCAATCAGACGTATTCATCGTCCTTCGGACCCCAGCTAAGCAGTCGGGAGAAACCAACCAACGCCAACTACGAAAAGAGGGTTTAAATCCTCTTACCAAGTCATCGCTGAGCCTCCCCTCCTCTCCTTCCATCCACATCCCGGTCACACAAACAACGCATGTCGAGAGAATCGGGGTGCTGGCATGCGCGACACGTAGCCCAGCCATCGATACCTGGTGTGATATGATGGTGCTATGCAGTTCACTCGCTCTTCATGCATCAAATACACGACGCCGAACACGCTCATTTCCCATGCGGTGTTCCAACCAAACATGATCTAAGCTGCGAAAACAGCGATGGTCGAAGGTAATTAGCCTCTGCAGGTCTGTCGATCTGCTGGATCAGGTTTCGGATCAATAAAGTAGGCCTCAAAGCAAGGCTGTAATGTTACTCTCTGCCCTTCAGAGCGAGAGTGATGTCACACGGGCGGCACAGGTTGCGGAGATTAGCAAAATCGACTCGAGCTTTTGCTATCCGGTTGGTGACCTCATCCTTTTTTGGTTGGTTGCCGAACTACCTCCTCGTGGTGCCAGCTACGTGGTTCGGGTGTACTTCGTTCCAGCGAAGTGTTCGGCGACAATGTTCCACCTCGGTGGGGCATTGTATTCCAGTGATTGACCCATGAGTGCTGCATCGGCATCTCCGGGTGCGCGCAACCAATAACGAGAGGACAAGCCGGGTACGGTTAATTCAACAACCCAATAAGGTCATTGATCTTAGTTTCGAACACACAACACATCCATACCCAGTGTGTACAAGGTGCGTGCGAGTGCAGCCTGCTGACCTATTTGCCTTAGAGTGAGTAGGTTGAATGTCGCCATGGAAACGGGACAGCGTGGTCTTATGAGGGATTGTTGCCGATAGGCGTCCGGTGGGTGTCGCGAAGTGGCTGCAAATCTTTCTACTCCAGTGACACTGGTTGCTGCGAAGTATAGAAGGAAGGTTAGTAATGGGGGTAGGGATGAGAGTAAGAGAAAAAGGTGGAAAAGGAAGAAGGGGGTGCGCCAGCAGTAGCATGTTTTCGTTTATCCGCCTTGCTGTATGCAGAAAATAAGGCGACCCTAGATAATCTGCACGACGGCCGATGCAGGATGACGTTTAAATTTGAAGAAAAAAAGTTATGGTTGCATGTGGGCTGAGATATTGCCAGGGCGCCCATACCTAGACAGGAGGACGATTAGGGTCCTCATCCAAAGCATTTGGCTCAAAAACCTGTCCGCAAGGCAGCGGGGAGGTGACAATGATTTAGTTTTAAAGAAATGGACGGCACTCCATTTCATACTCCCAACCTGGAGGACTAGGAGACTGAGGTTGTCTAACCTCTCATCACTGACCAACCTGGTAGGAGTAGCTCTCAAGGGGCCCGGAGGCACCACGCAGTATAGCGCAATGGGTAAAGGCGGTACACAAACCGTCGCATCTCAACACCAGGTGAAGTTGGGGTCGAGACTGAACTATCCGACGGCCTAACGGACCAGATTGTGGTAGAGTCGACTGGGATCAGCCCACGAGTGATGACTCTTCGTCTGCGACTTGGAAGAGATAAGTTCGCCAATTTTATTGGCACGTATGATCCTACCACATGTTATCCTGATGACACAAAAGATCAGGTTTACGCTGTTATCCTCTGTGATACAGCATGTGTAGAGAAGCGATCGACTATTCTTACAAGGGGACTTCAACGCGCGCTTTGGACGTGATGCTTCGGTGTGGACAGAGGTAATCGGCCCATTTGGTATTGACACAGCCAAGGGGAACGATGACCGGCTGCTCTCACTGGGCGCCACTTGGCCTCACGAACCCGGACACAATTTAAACTGTGTGCGAGTGATATGGCTACTTGGATGCACACATAGAGTAGTCACGTTCACCTGCTCGACCATGTCATCGTACTCCAGAGTGACATTCGTGAAGTGCGCATAATACGTGTATTGCGTGAAGCTGTGGCACTGACCACAAGTCGGTCAGGACCAAATTGTACAGATATTTCCGTAAGTCTATGCATTGCATTCCTGATGTGAACCGGCGGAAATATAACGTTCTTTCCCTAGGTACTGCCTGGCTTGCCGAACAACCTCCACGTGGTGCCAGCTGGGTGGTTCGGGAATTTCCCGTTCCAGCAAATGGTTCGGACGCAGTGTTCCAGGACCTGGTGGGTATTCGCCTGGCAAGCGTTCACCCTATAAAAAGCCACAGATGTCCGTTTAACAACACTGTGACGTGGCGGACATGACTCGCCACTAAATAAAGTCACTGCCCCTTGCTTCATCCTGGCGAAGCATTGTATTCCAGCAACTTTATGCTGTAATTCTGGGGAGCATTGGGCCCCTGTTTGACAAAGAAACAAACGAAAGGCGTATGAACTGAGCAATCAGTCACCGACTCCCAATGGGTGCGATTCCCTGTATTCGCTTCGCTGCCTTGCGGGTAGGCTTTTCAGCCAAAGGCTCGGGGTGGTGTCCCCTAAGTCAACACCCTACTTCGGCTCTGGCAACCGGGTAGTATCTTGCCCTCTGGCGAAACCATGGACTTTGATGTGTTGTGTTTGCTTTTATTGTTTCTATACCTTCTTTTAAGTCCCATGGTTTCTGATGGCCTTATGTCTATTCGCAGACTTGCAAATTTATATATGGTTGGCGGCATCCGGTTTCGGATTTGCCTGTCACTGTGGCAAGCCACAGGACGCCTGCGCCTACAGAGGGACCATGGATGGCTTGCGCTGCACCACCCACAGCTCCAACCACATACCCCATATCCAGTGTAAACCCGAAGGAATAAGACCGGGAGGCATGCGGATGGGAACCACGTTTCATCAACGAAGCCGGCCCACACTCCTTCACAGGCAAACACAAGCACGCTGTAATTGGGGAATCAAGCGCACACACAAGGCGGTGGCTGGACCGTAGTCCGTTCCACACTGAGTGCATGGAACCGCTCTTTGAGCCTAGCACGGCCACAAGAACCGTGCACCCCGTCCCCTCCAGCAACGACTAACTGTCTCCTGGAGCCAGTATGAACGATGTAGTGGGTAATAGACAGGTAGGCACCTTGTCAACATACACATCAAGCGCAACCACACCGGAGATAACAAACAACAGCCAATCACTTGAGAGAGAAGGAGAGAGAAAGAAAATAGCTCGATTGATGCATAAGGAAACAGTGACATAAACCTTAAGTTAATGAGCATATGAAATAAGTTGTTTACAAACAAATCCTAGATAAGTTCACGAGGTGAGAAAGTATACTATACGGAAATGCCACGAACACAAAAATGTTATGGAAATCGAATACAATTGGCTTAAGCGAGGTGTGCAAGTTAATGGAATAGAGTACAGGTAGATTTATATATGAGAAAGAAAAGCATTAAGGCAAAATTGAAAACCCACCACCTGAAATAAAGAGACCTAGCATGCAAGCACGCGGTTAGGAAAAAGAATGCAGCGTACCTACAAACGCTGCGCCGGTCCTGCCTACGTTCTCTGCAGAACCCGTCGTCGCTTCGGTAGTAGTCCCGAGTGGCCTCGCTCATGGCTCACTAAGCCTGCCTGACTAAGGCACTCACGACCGCATGTTCTACGGCACCATGCGCTTGATGTCGATGGAGAACAATCCATCGGTGCTTGCCACTTCCGCACTTGCTGCTTCTTCTCTACATGCATGAGGGCTTTCTCCTGCACCTCGGCAACTGCCTTCGTGATCAGATCGCGCCATACACGCCGATCAACCGCCTTCGATTCCCATGATTTTGATCATATATACATATATATATATATATATATATATATATATATATATATATATACTGTTAAGAGAATGATGGTTTTGGAAAACAATGGCTACCTGCCTTGAAGATGTCGAATCCATAGCCGCAGTGGGTGACGTGTGGCACAGTATCTATGAACAGATGATGGTTGATGCCGAATAAACGATCGGGTGGGCAAACTGTAAGCAGCCCGATTGGTTTGATGATAACAGTGCGGCCATTGGCGTATTGGGGTCGGCAAAGAATGCAGCATTCGCTGCACATGTGGCGGACCCTGCTAACTGTGAAAGTAGAGTCATTTTCGCGAACTTCGAGAGCTCCGTCGCAACAAGGATGCATGGTGGGTGGTGAAGACATAGCAGATGGTATGCTACGCGGAAAGCCGTCAGCATAAGGAATTCTTTGGGTCCTTGAAGGCGGTGTATGGATCCACGTTACAGCCGCTGAAGACGCTGCTCGATCCTATTTTGGGCGCTGCCTATACACAGACTGCAGACATAATGCAGATCGTGAACAACTTCAGAGGTTGACTGAGCTGTGTTGCATGGGCTGCAACAAAAGGAGATGTAGACGTGTCTTGCCGATACACGGACACTGGATGAGACGCAGAGAGCATTTGCTCAGCTGCGAAACGGCAAGTGTGCCGGTTCTGACGGGATCTCGTCAGAAGTATTGAAACACGGAGGACCCTCGTTGGTAAATGCGCTACGCCACTTGATGTAATGCTTGCGAATTGAAGAGGAAGTGTCGGCTGACCCGAGGAAGCCCTTGTGCTACCGCTGTACAAGGGCAAAGAGAGCAAACAATGTTGCACGAATTACCGTGGCATCAACTTGCTGCTCAACTTCTTCGTCACTCCGGACCTCAACCCGAGCGTGATGGAAAAACCATGTGGAATCTGTTCGGGCCGCAGCACCATAGATATGGTGTTCGCGGCTCGTCAGCTGCAGCAGAAATGCAGAGAGGGACACCAGCCGTTGTACTCGCAGTTTGCTGACTTCACCGGCATTTGCTATGGTGAACCGAGAAGCACTGACTGGTGTTGGGTAAGTTTGGTTATCCGAGTAAGTTTGTAAATTTAATTGAATACTTACACAGTGGTACGCGGGTGATGGTGCAATTATATTGATAAACCTTGGATGAGTTTGATCTTGTCTCTGGTGTGAAACAAGACTGTGTCTTAGCCCCTGCCCTGCTTAATATTTACCTCCATGTAATGATGTTCTGTGCTTCTGATACCGCTAGTGATTATGATGTCCGTGTGGAGCACCGTATTGATGGTGGGTTGCTGAACCTCCATCGTTTCGGGGCGAGAACCCCAGTGTGTAAGACAAACATCCGTACGTTGCTGTTTGTTAACGACTGTGAGTCGTTTGCACACAGCGCAGCTGAGTTGCAGCACATGACTTCGGCTCTCGCTTCGACAGTGGCCAAATTCTGGCCCACCATCAACACAAGCACGAGCTCTTTCAGGAATAGAGTGCGTGGGCATGTCCTGAAGAACGCTCTAAGCGATTCGTTGAACGCTGGCGTTGAGTTCCTCCCAGGTAGTCGAGTTGTTGATTTGGATTATGCTGATGATATCGTCTTGCTGGGTGACGACCCACAGGTCGTCCAACTTGCATTAAACCGCTTGGCGATTGAAGCATCAAAGTACGGTATGTACTTTTCGCCATCCAAATGCAAGGCTCTCCTTCAAGACTGGCAGGTGCCTCTGCCTGCACTCACGCTTGCTGGTGAGACACTAGAGGTTGTGGAGAGCTTTGTCTACTTGGGAAGTTGCATCACTGCTGGCGGGGCTGTTGGAGACAAGATTTCGATGCGCATCCCGAAAGCACGCCTCGCTTTTTCTAGGCTGAGGCATTTGTGGCGTCGCCACGACATTCGTCTCTCCATCA
This sequence comes from Dicrocoelium dendriticum, assembly GCA_944474145.2. Classification (NCBI taxonomy): domain Eukaryota; kingdom Metazoa; phylum Platyhelminthes; class Trematoda; order Plagiorchiida; family Dicrocoeliidae; genus Dicrocoelium; species Dicrocoelium dendriticum. The sequence continues at coordinate 42,624,802 of OX104064.1, read as the reverse complement.
AAGGGCGGGTCTATTGTGCAACTGTTCGTGCTGTACTGTTGTGCGGATGCGAGACCTGGCCCATTCGCAAAGATGACTTGCGCAGGCTATCCGTCTTCGAGCACCGCTGTCTGCGGTCCATTGCCCGTGTGTGGTGGCAGCACCATGTAAGCAATTTGGAAGTTAGACAGCGTGTCTTGGGACGTGGAAGCCATTCGCTCGAGGAGTTCATCTCATTGCTTCAACTGCGGTGGTTGGGACATGTATTGCGCATGCCTGTCCAGCGTTACCCCCGTCGTGCGTTGTTTGCACTTGCTGGACAGGGCTGGAAGAGACGGTCTGGTGGACAGCCTACAACATGGAGAAGCCGCATGAAAAAGTTGACGAAGCAATTGGCCTCGGCCGGTTGTTGTCGACTACCTGGTTGGGGTCCGAGAGATGAGGATACTTGCTGGTTGAAGACCTTGGAAGTTATGGCTCAAGATCGATGTCAATGGCGGACGTGTGCATCGGTTTGTTGCGGTGTCCCTTCTTCCTCCCCCTAAAAAAGAACAAACTGAAAAAATTTCAAAAACTGTGAGTGGTAAAATAGACAAAAAAGTATTTGTTGTTGCTCTTTTCTTATGATTCATATTGTTTTCCTATTCAGCCATGATTCCGATGGCACAATATCTGTACCACAGATTGTGTATTATATATATGTATATATATATATATATATATATATGTATATGTATATATATACAAATTGCCGATGACATATTGGGAACAGCATTGCTACCTTGGGAGCGGAATACCAAACAATCTGCAGATGACGACCGAACTGCGCATCCGCGTATCGAAGGCGGCTGCTGCGTCTGGCAACCCGGAGAAACGTGTGTGAAACCACCAGCTTACTGTTAGGACGAAGCCGAAGATATACAAATCTATGTGCTGCCCGTTATTCTATACGGCAACGAAACGTAAACGGTGTACCGAAAGAACGTCAGATATTTGGAGCAATTTCATTAACAGTGTCTGTAGTTACAGTCGTTCTGTCGCTGTCCTATGGAGGCCGCAATGACAAGATAATACGGAACCGAATGCCGCCAACCAAACATGTCGCGAAGTAAGCAACCCAACAGCTACGGGAAGCACAGATGGTTGAAGAAACCAGTGTCATACCAAAGAAATGGCAAACAAAGCAGCAACCTAGCGCCGAGAAAACCATGTACTCCCAAGTCCGATGTTAGAGCCTGCCGAACAGTATGTAGTGACCTGGAGATTCCCCGTATGACTGTGTAAACTATTCTAAAATACAATAAAATTATGGCTTTCTTATGTATTAGAGAATTAGGCGGCTTGCCTATTGGAACGTTGGTCCTGTTTGTTTGAAACACGAACGCGATATCCGCCTTGGCGCGCGCGACTCGATTACGAACAACGCTCCGTCCACGCACTCGACGCCCAATCACATCCTCCCTAGTTAGCTCTCTCCCTAGCTTAACTTTTGTGTGTTCTACCCATTGCCCTTGGTTGGCCGTCTAGTCTCGTACCGCATATATAGCGCAGGACCATCGCTCTATAATTGGTGACCCCAAAAAATTTTTTATGAGTTTGATACCAATATTTCTTTTCAGATCCAGTAACTTATTCTGTCTACCCTACTAATGTTATTTTTTACTGTCTGGGTTCACTTTCACAAGCTCCGTATTTTTTCACCATAAAGGTTATTCATCGAGATTCGGACGATCAGGGTTATTGGGTCCCGTTTTCCTATCCCGCCTTTCCGAGAGATTAGTCCTAAGGCCTGTTTAATCAGCTAGAATCCAATGTTTTCGTTACATGGTGTTAGGTCTGACAGTGTCAAATTTCATTGCGTTGTCGCAGCGTTTCCTCCGCAAGTCGCCAATGACCTAGACGACATCTTGGAGACGACAGCTTGAAGAGTAACGACGAGCTTAAGACCGTCGTCTTAAAGCAATTCGGCATATCAGACCATGCTCGCGTTACGCAGCTTCTTAATGAAACCGAGCTAGGTGGTCGAAAGCCTTCTCATTTGTTGCACAAGATACAGCAACAAGCTAAGCATCTCTGTATTGACGACTCTTTCCTTAGAGATGTGGCTCCGTCGCCTGCCACGTGACATAAGCAACCCTCTGTATGCAAATGATGCGCTTTTTTCTCAGCTCACCGACATTGCCGACCGTATTTAGGAATCCAACGCCCAAATATGTCAAGTACAAACTACTAGTGTGGAGGTAGCACAGCTAAAAGCGCAAGTAGCGGTGCTAAACAATCGACTAGAGAACCTATCACAATCCGGACCCCACCGCCGAAATCGTGCCAGTAGTCGCACTCGTCCTAGATCACGTTCGAAATCTCTCGTTAAGTTGACCTGTTGTTGATTACACGAGGGATTTCGTCAATAGGCAAGATCATGTTGCCCGCGCTGTTCCTTCAAGCGCTATACACAGAGAAACGGGCCGGCCGACACGTAGAGGCGACGTACTTCGCTGGCTGCCGCAGTCGCCTTTTCTTCGTCATCGATCGCAGTGTGGGAGTACGCTATCTCGTTGACACCGGTGCAGACGTCAGTGTTATCCCACATGATTTCAATGATGTTATTGAATTAGTGACTATTTCACTGCGCGCAGTGAACGGCACCACCATTCGTGTGTATGATCAACGCTCGCGCACGCTTAATTTAAACCTACGACGTTCTTTTAAGTGGAACCTCTCGTTGAAAAGGTCCAGACGTCAATTCTTGGGCTTGACTTTCTGCAGCACTTCGATTCGCTTGCAGACGCGAGGCAACGCCGTCTGATCGAGCGTCAAACAAACCTGGCAGTTATAGGTACGTTGACCGACATTGAGTCAGTCAGTCCTGTATACACCAACCAATCGAGCTCACCTATCGGTCGCATGCTTAATACCAAGTTCCCGCAAGTCTTCTATGCAACGGCACCGTTTCCATCCGCCAATGATGCTGCAAAACATCATATCGTTACCAAAGGTTCACCTGTTTTCGCCAAAGCCAGGCGAATAACCCCTGACAAGCTAAAAAGTGCTCACGCATAATCCGAGCACATGCTTGAACTAGGCACCGTTCGCCCGTCTCAAAGCCCGTGAGCGTCGCCGCACCACATGGTGCCTAAAAAGTCAGGTCACTGGCGTCTATGTGGTGATTACCGCGCGCTCAATAACGTTAGTGGTCCCGACCGCTATCCTATTCCTCACATTCAGGACATTACGTCTAGCCTGCGCGGCACCCGGGTGTTCTCGAATATCGATCTGGTTCGCGCTTTTCACCAGATTCCAGTCGCTGAGGAAGATATACCGAAAACTGCCGTTATCACGCCGTTTGGCCTCTTCGAAATTTTGTGTATGCTCTTCGGTCTCCGTAACGCAGCCCAGACTTTTCCACAATTTATCGATTCAGTCAATAGAGGTCTAGATTTTACCTATACATATATCAACAATATCCTAGTTGTAAGCGCTTCAAAATAACAACACGCAGAATATCTCAAGATACTTTTCGATAGGCTGACTGCTAATAGCACCACAGTCAACGCTGACAAATGCGTATTTCAGCAGCCTTCCGTCGAATCAGTATGGCGTACAGCCTCTAGACGATAGAGTCCGCGCCATCAAGACTTTCTGGTCCCGACTACGATAGCCGCTATTCGCCGTTTTAACGGCATGCTCAACTATTAAAGACGTTTTCTTCCACACTGTGCCAATTTGCTAAGTCCACTAACCGACCTACTTCGTGGACGTAAAAATGGTCAGGTGGAACTGACTGCTGTTGCTGCTGCTGCCAAAACGTTCAAGGCCAGCAAAGAAGCCTTAGACAAGACGGTTATGCTTCATCATTTCGATCCGAACGTTTCGCTCAGAGTTGCTGTTGACGCATCGGACACCGCCATTGGCGCCGTCTTACAGCAACATACAGATGGATGCTGGAAACCTCTTGCTTTCTAATCTAGACTACAACCTACCGAAGTCAAGTACAGCACGTTCAGTCGCAAACTGCTGACCGTTTACACTACGGTTCGACATTTCCGACACCTTGAAGGTAATACCATCATTATCTTCACCGATCACAAGCCTCTTATCTACGCATTCCGAAAACACTCAGCCCGACACTCACCACGCGAGATTCGTCAGCAGGATTTCATTGCCCAATTCTCGACTGATATCCAACACATTTGTGGTTAAGAAAACGTCGCCGCTGATGTGCTTTCAAGAGAAGTTGAGATCGGTCCTGCCGGGCAGCTAGTCGATTTGTCTGCTATGTACGCCGCGCAATCAAACGACCAGTTTTTCGGAACTCCGTGATTGTTCTTTGAAGAAATCCTCACACCCTTTGCGGTCATCTGATAGTACAACTTAATGCGACACATCTACCGGACGACTTGGACCCGTTGTTCTAGAAACGTTCCGCCGTATCTTTTTCGACACCCTCCACAATATTGCCCACAGAGGCATTAAAGCTACTGCTAAGCTTGTCTCCGAGAGATGCAACGCGATCTTATGCGCTGGGCACGCAGCTCTTATCTGTCAGCAAGCCAAGATTCAGTGGCACATGTCCGCCACGCTTGGTCGCTTTCCGTCCGTTTCAACGCGAATTGCCCACGTCCATCTCGACATAGTGGGACCTCTGGCCCCGTCCAAAGGAATGGTCTGCATGTTAAACAAGTTTGATCGTTGCACCCGTTGGCCCGAAGCCGTTCCCATCCCTGACGTAGCTTCGAAAAACGTAACTCACGCTTTCGTCAAGCGCTGGGTCGTTTCACACGGCTGTCCAGCCACAGTGACGACCGACCGCGGTCTGCAATTGGAATCTTCGATCTTAAATGAGTTTCTTAAACTCATTGGATGCCGGCGCATTCGCACGACCCCCTATCATCCGCAGGCGAACGGCATGGTGGAACGTTTCCACTGACAGATGAAAGCCTCACTTAGCGCCGCCAATGCGCTGAGTTGGACTGAGGCACTGACTATGATCCTTTTTGGGATCCGATCAGCCCTAAAGGCTGATCTACGTATATCTAGCGCAGAGTTAGTATATGGACAACCACTGGGTTTGCCTGGCGATTTGTCTTCCGATAGTCCCAGAATTCCTCGTTACGACGCGAATTATGCTCGTCAGCTAGCCACGAACAAGCGTCACTAGAAGCTTCCCGACGTTAGAGAACAACGAGGTAAATCTTTGTTCCACAAGACCTACAGCAGTGTCCGTTAGTTTTTCTCCGCTCAATGGTCTCCGCAGACCATTGGAGCGACCTTACGAGGTCCTTTCAAAGTTCTGCAGCGTAAGCACCGCGTCTTTATCATCGACCGTCACGGCAAACGGAAAGTCATTACGGCTGACTGTCTCAAGATTGCCCACGTGGAACCTGAGCTCGAGGAAGACCATTGCGAGTCTCCTGACGAATCAACCCAGCATATGGTGGAAGACTCGCCTGCTTCTAACATCCCTGACCTTGAGCATCACGCTCCAATCAACCCTCCTACTTCAGCTCCGCCGCTTCCCATCGAGCCGACCGCCATGTCTTCAGCAGATCCTGCAACTTTGCGATCCGATAGGACGTATAAGATGACGCCTTCCTCTGATCCGCACAAGTCGAATAGGTCGGGTAAGCGCGTTCATTGGCCAGCGCGATTAAGGGATTAGTGTTCCTTTCACTTTTTCTATATCGCTTCCCTTTTCCATTCTGGCCAACAACGTAGGAAAACCAAAAAAAATCGGCAAAAGCTTTGTAAAACGCCAAAAAACCGACAAAAGTTTTCTGAAAGCTCTAAAAGAACGTAAAATGTTTTGAAAACTAAAAACAGAAGAATACGTCTTGAAGAGCTATAAAAAGAGTTGCGTTTTGCTTGACGCTTGTCTCATACGGTAAGTGTCACCCTTACTTTTGTCCTCGCCACCGCTGTCACTGCTCTTGTTTCCGTTGATCTTCCAAGTATGAACCGGAGGAGATGACGAGTCTGAAGCGCACAGTTGATATTCACGAACCTGCGAAGATAGGACGCTTACGAACTTTCCCCCATTTTGTTTTTGGCACCTTTAGGGAGGACACGGATTGGAGCGCGCTAGGGTCCGATTGCCTGGTTCACCCCCAGCAGCTGTATCAGGTTTCACTACCTGGTCTCGCATAAGGCTGGTCCGCGAAGGACAGTCCTCAAGTAGATCGAAAGGTCACCCACGGTTTCTTTTCTAGGAGGGGGGCTGTGTAGTGACCTGGATATTCCCCCATATGACTGTGTAAACTGTTCTAAAATATATTAAAACTGTAGCTTTCTTATGTATTAGGGAATTAGGCAGTTTGCCTATTGGAACATTGCTCCCGTTTGTTTGAAACTCGAACACGATATCCGCCATGGCACGCGCGACTCGACCACGAACAACGCTCCGTCCACGCACACGACGGTCAACTACATCCTCCCTAGCTAGCTCTTTCCTGGTGCCTTATTTTTAGCATTAGTTAGCTCTTCTCCCGTTCCATAAACTTTTTCCCTAGCTTAACTTTTGTGTTTTACCCATTGTCTTTGGTTGGCCGTCTAGTCTCGTACCGGATATATAGCGCACGATCATGGCGCTATAAGTGTGCTTGACCCGTGTACAGTATAATAGCCCCCAATCGGTTGTTACACAGCTAACGAGATTGCCAGTAGTTGGAATCCACAAAAAATTGAAAAGTTCCGAAAAAGGACCTAGGTGGATTCGTATTTGTCTAGACGGGTTTCTGTTGCGCATAAAGGTAAAAACCCATGATAGGAAAAACCCAAACAAGCGTGAAAAGTTAAATGGATTAAATAGAAATCAGCACTTAACCTATGAGAGTAATCTAAGTGATCGGTGTTCCAAGAGCTTCCATGTCAACTGGGTGAAATGAATCGCAATACACTGCGAGTCTTGGAGCGGAGGACTGTAGGAAAGTTCACCGTTAAAATGAGCCCTGATGCGGGATGCCGCCGATTTCCAGTTCATTTTACTTAAACAACTACGATCCGGCGACCGAAGTAAGGTAAATCTATTGGCTAGGACTCGCGTCGCCAGGATAACAACAAGTAGCAACAATCCGAAAATGAGGTGGAATGCAAGCATGGTACAAAAGGGAGATTAAGGAAGCGGTAAAATTAATCGAGATTGAATGTTAACAACTTGATGCGAGAAACTGACTTCACGACTGCGTCATGTCCAATAGGGTCTCCAGCCGCTAACGTGAGGGATCCCGAGGTCCATATTTACGAAGACAGCATGAACCATCTAACGAAACATAACGCCAAGTATCAGTCCATTCAGTGGTGTTTGCATAAATACCGCGTCTGACCCGAAGAGAGAAATGTTGTAGGCCTGTACAAGATCTGTCCACTGGACATACGGCAGAAATTCCGCTCCAGAAGAGACTAACAGGATGACAGCGAAGCTTCAGTTTAACTGGTTGGTGTACTGCAGTTGATGATGAATGGTCAGTTATAATCATGGTCAGTTATAATCATTTCGATCACAAAGTTGAGGAGCAAAGGTGATACAAGACAGCCCCGGCCAACGCAACTTAAGGTGGAAAACTCAAGAGACAGCTTCCCGTAGATTGTTACCCGCCTTCAAGAGTAGCGCTAGAGAGATATCAGAATGGAAAGAAACTTCCCTGGCACGACACTGACGGATAGGCAGTACCGTAACTTGGCACGATCAACAGTGGAAAGCGGCTGTCAGGTCAAGAGAAACCACCAAAGTCGTATGTCTGTAAAGGTCTGCTCCACTTTGACGAAGAGTAAATATGTGGTCAACGCAATCACGACAAAAGCGGAAGCTGGTCTTATTTTCAATAACTCGCATCCCAGGAGGACCGGTGAATCATCATAGAGTGGTTTGAAGGCAATGGAAGTCAGACTAATGTTTTCATGATTTCAGCATAAAGTTTTTGATCCTTTTGAAGATAAGGACAGTAAACAACCGCCAACTTGAAAGCATCTTCAGCGCCCAGTGTTGAACGGAGTAGCAAATTCAGTCAACAAAGCCACTTTTATCTTACAGAGAAGATAAAATTCGTCTGGTCCAGGAGTCTTATTTCCTTTCAATACAGCGTGTCCATATCTAATCTTTTCCAAAGTAGGTGTGGCACCAGCTTTCAAAGTGGACTCAGGTGATTTAGCAAACGACAAGGTCGCCGCTGAACTGATCTTCGAAATGTTTCGCCTATCAGGAAAGTCGACGTGGCTGTGAATGTCAGCTGTTCAGCTTTCTCAGCAGTGATAATCTTTTTGGACCTGTGTTAGAACGGGACGCGGCTGTTACCAATAGCGATGTCTTCATCGTTAGTCAACCTAACCAAACCCCAACGCTGTCAATACGAAAAGTCTCAACAAATCATCTTTTCAAAGCGCTACAGGCACAATGAAACTCAGTACCCAACGGAAAGTGTCCGCGTACTTCGATCAAACTGAGTAATAATTCAGAAATCTATTAGCAGTTTAGACACCTCAATCTGAGTGGATAGTAAGTTACATAAGCATTCTTGATGGCACGTTCGAGACGATTCCAGTCGACATTCGACTCACCAACTTAATCCGTCACCGACAACTGGTGAGCCAGTTCGTCGTGACATCACTGGATTGTGGAGTACATGTCACGAGAAGCCTAGAAATTGGGCGCTTCGTTGAAGCCAGTATCATGCGTGCACACCCTAGGGAGCGATAGAATTTATTATTATTATACAATTTGGTTAGAGGTGGGAAACACCTCAGCTACTGTGCCGCAATACCTAAGAGAAAAATGGAATAAAATGCAACAGGTGTAAGCCAGCTGAGCTACCGGTAACGGATGGGCATCGCCCGGTAAGCTACCAGCCGGCTACTATGTAGCAGAAAAAAATAATTTACTATGCAAAATTACAAAGGGCTAAACAGTGAGATCGTGGTTGGAGGGGGAGGCTAAGAAGAATGGGGGAGGACAAAGAAACTTACAGCACGAACGCCACCGAGGTCGGCTCCTAGCTATATCAAAAAGTGTATCCAGCCAAACGTGTTCATCGTCTTTCGGACGCCAACCAGAGAGCCGGGACGCTCCAACCGAGGCCAGCTTCGAAGTGAGGGCCTTCATTCCTCTCGACCAAGTCATCGCTTGGCCACCTCTCCTCTTCTTCCATTCACACCCCCGGCGCGAACAACGCACGTAGCGGGAGTCGGTGGGCTGGCATGCGTAACATGTGGCCGAGCGATCGGAGCCTGGTGTGTTGAACGGTTCATTTCCTCTTGCTGTGCCGTAGACAAGGCGTTGAACATGCTCGTTGCTTACTCAGTGTTCCCACCAGATGTGAGCTAAATTGCGAAGGTACCGATGGTCGAACGTAACCAGCCTCTTTATGTCCGCTGATCTAAGGGGCCACGTTTCACAACCATAGAGTAGGGTCGGACATACCGCTGCATTGTACACTCTACCCCACAGGGCAAGAGTGATGTCGCGCCGGCGCCATAAGTGGCGTAGGGAGTGATCGGAATTAATCTACGTACTCCAACTTGTGGGTGTACCATGTGTAGATGGTGGCAACATAGTCAATCTGAGTCTAGGTTACCGAGGAATTCGGTGAGTAACATGTGACACAATGTGAATGTTCAGAATGAAAAACAACGATATTCATAAAGATTGCGATTAGCACATAGTTTCGGGAATCGGCCGACATTATCTGTCGGAGGTGCACAGGGCTCGGAAACGGTCAGCCAGGGTTGTTCACAGTCAGAGAGGTGCCTCAATTGGGTATTCATGCCCCCAAGTAGCAAACAGGATACCAGTATACTGTCATACGGGTAAGAGATGAAGGCTTGCAACGAAATTCGCCCTTGACACCATTCGAGCTTCAATCGGTAAAGACGTAGATATATACGATGAATAGGCACTACATGTTCGAGTGGTGGCTATTCCCCATGACGCTTTGCTGCCACGTGGCCGCTAGTAGTCGTGCGGGCTAGGGATAGTTTGAGGACGCACACAGCTACGTAGCTTCGAAACGATGACGTGTGAATTACAAGCCAAACGCCACCGGCCGACACAACCCAAAATAAGCCAAAGTCGAACTGCATATACGCGACTGTTCACTGGTATCCAGTAGAATGGATTGTTCTTAGTGTGTATGGTGGGGACAATGGCGACCTCGTGACCGACTCGAATCGTTGTCCCTAGTGACGTGAAAAGCGCAAAACTTGCGGAGATTCGGAATAATAGAGCCGAAAACTCACTATGACGCTGTTATATTGTATCTATGCTTCAGAGACATCATACATCATTTCCAACAAAGTTGAAAGTGAAGGTTAGCGATGTTTCTTGACCGACTTGACCCAGTGTGAACGATGAAAGTATCAAGACGAAATGACACACCGGATTTGAAGGACAAGTCCCATGGATCGAGAACGCCAACTGGGAGGGCAGTGACAGTTGTTTTATAGACAGTGAAGAATTGAAATGAGAGGGGAAACCAGCAGTAAACGTAACGGGATAAAGTATGGCTGCTCACTCCAAAAAGACGGTTTTGTTCGAAGTGCCTTTTGACTCAGTCTGACGCACAAGACAGTGGCATACATGCATACTCGCTTGAGGTACGTCACCCAGAGCCCTTGATTCAATAAACTGATCCAAAAAGCAGTGAGGATCATGTTCAGTTCAGGAATACGAATGCAGTCTCATTGGAACCTACATGAGGTCTCCCCTCGAGGTCTGTCACGCGTAGCTTTTAAAACAATTTCCGTTTTTCGATCTTTGCATGCTGCACACTTGCGGCTAAGGTCAAAGACAGGTGCAGTTAGCTGGTATGCACCTAAGTGCCTAAGAGATGTTTGGTCTGAGCAGAGAGGTAGCAAAACGCTCGTGATCTGCGCCAATCGAGCTGGGAGCTTATTGCCTGTAACTTTTCTTCTCCCGTGGCAGTTTTAGAGGAAGACGATAACTGAGCTCGCCGGTCTAATGTAAAGGTAGCCTGACTCCTAACAACTGGCTTGTCTGGTGTGAGTGGTTCTAATAGCTCCCGGAGAGAGTGCAATTCGACGTAGCTCAATGGTCAAAGGGGTATGCAAATTATGGTACCAAGATCCAATCTTGTCATGATGAACTGTTAATTTGTTAAGTTTCAATGGTCATGGATTGGGATAAACTGTCACTTTCGTCGCGCACATCTGATCTATGAGCTAGATGGGGTAGGAGCCGTTTCGGACGAGATTTATCACCCCTGATTATCTGCTCCTGTGTAGGCATATGGAAAAGTAACATATCGTAGTCAAATGGATGCATATAGTATGGGCGCCTACGTGAAAGATCAAGCGGAAGAACACGTGAAACAAAGGAAACACAGAGCAGGACCGATACGACGGGAAGCGAAACAGTAGGGAAGAAAGGAAACAAAAACCGTCGAAAACAGCCTTATCAGCATGAGGACTATAAGATCCAACACTTTAGAATCTACTACGTGAAAATGTGTAAAATTTGCGCGAGCTTAAACAAACGAGGAGCCTATTTGATAGCAGCCCTGGAGCACCTGTGCGATTGCAAATCGATTGTGCGCACATCGGTTTTGTGTCGCGCATCGAGCATCTAATGAGACGAGGAAAACATTGTTACTAAATGCACGTACCGCTGCGGACAAACAGCAGCAATGACTAAAGGCATGATAGCCAACGATAGATGATCTAAATTAATCTATGGGCTGACTTGAAAGTGGAACGGCACAGCACAACAATCCTTTATTACCATTTCCGGTATAGTGCGTCGGGTTTCGCGTGACATAAAATAAGCAGCAAGTCAAAAATGTTCTGCTGACACTTACCAAAAGATCGACGGATCCGACAGCAACAAGCAAATAGGATGCAACATAGTGCAAAACATAACGAAGCGAGCACACAGATGAGGATAAGCTGAGGGTTCAAAGAAGAGACGTTTCGAAGGTTAGAAAGTTCTGTCGATGTGGGAATATTGCAGTGATCACTGGTGCAGCAGCGATCTACAGCACGCTTTTCGCAAGGAACAAAGCCGCCAGATGTAAAATCTGAACAGCTACATGTGGTTCACATTAGACCGTACGCCAAAATGTTAATTACCTGAGGTCATAAAAATTTGTCGGATGCACGACATCTTCGGTCACGTGATGCAAGACACATGATGCGCCGCTTCTTGGAGTACAGCAGTTTGGCTTTGTGCGAAGTCCAACATAGTAGGAAAGAGCAGACAAATCTCCCTGCCACTTTTCAATTATTAAGTCAATATAACTATTCCAGTTTTTCTGATCATCAGGTTGTAATGGTTTATTACAGGGATGGCAGGAAGAAACGTTATCTCTCGTGCAAAGCAGGGCTAGACACTCCATCCATTAACAGGCGGAAACGTCCTGCAGTACAGCTAGAGGTTCAGGAAGTTCCGGCAGCGCCTACACAGACAAAAGAGTGTCGAACGAGGGTGTTTAACTTAATGATCCGATCAGATTACGGATCCAATCGTCACCCAATTTCCTCCGATACAGCTCCTATTCTACGACCAATTGACCTAGCGGCAAAAATGAATTACATATATAGAGCGACATGTAACCCGTGACTGATGGCCTTGCGGGAAAAGTTTTGTTGTACTCGTGTTAAGAAAAATCTAAACTTTTAAAAATTAATATATAGAAAGGGTAAAAGTAGTGATGTAATGTCTAAATAAATTAGTTTGATTAAAAGTAACTAATTGCTGGAAAGCTAAGTGCTGATTTAAAGCTACGAAGAAATTTAATTAAACACTGAACGATCATTGAAGTTAACAATCCATTCGCATATACATACACAGGTGTAGAATCACGGATGCCACTAGTGGCAAGGCAAACGGTGTGAATTCAAGATGGCGAAGCCATCCGATTAACTGCATGGACGTGATTAGAATTGCGTGGAGATGTGTATTTTCTAGTCAACTTAACCTGAAAATGTATGTTTGTATGCGCCAATATGATGATTACTATTGGTAAACGTTGGCAAAAAATGAACGATGTCAATAAATGAGGACGATGAGTTATTTTCTGGTAGGTAAAAATCATACAATATCATTGGTCCTTCTTTGGAAAAGAAAGCAATAACCTGGTATATCTCTGGCAGCTGTGGGTAGCTAATTGACAGTCAAAATGATTGTTGTACTTGTGGGATCCATTTCGCATAAAGAAGGTTCTGATCACTATTCTGGAAAGCTCTGTGGTCGTATTATGATACGTAACAGGGTTATAGAAGTCATCAGATTACAGTGAAAGGTCCCTGGTAGCACAATCGTACCGGTAAACGTAGCAAACTGGACATAAACTGGACTGATGTCCCGTTCAGGTATTAAAGCAGTTCTTGCAGCAAAATGCATTAAGTTTGACATTTGTTATTAAATAAATGGTTGGTATGCATTATAATTGCTATTAATTGACCATAACCCCAGTGGTTTAAATACATCGGTGGATCATGTTATTTGCAGAGTTTCGGTTTCGTAACATTGGTGGCTGATACTGCTTCGTTCTGCGCTATTGTTTAGCTTCCTTGAAACTGCGTTTCCGCAGGTGTACCTATCAGGTTTTTTGGATTAATCTTGTTTGATACGTAGGTGTTCTTTTTCAGCATGTCACGTCGACGAAGTTATCAATTAACTGCACAGTTTCCGTCTCGTAGCACCATTTACCGTGCAGCGAAAACAATGACATCAGGATTCAGCTACGAAGAGGTGCTTCTGTTGTCAGAAGCTAAACGACAGAAGGGTAAGAGCATCTTTAACATATCTTGAATATGATTGATTACACAGTTCAGCCACCTGCACAAGTTATCAACCGCAGTGAAGATGACAGGGAGCCCGATGGATTGTGAGACTGTAGTTGCCTTCAAAGCAGGCCTAGACAGGTGCTGGCCGCGTATTTTACCGGAATTAATATAATCCTATCCAATTTATTTGCACTGATATCTGATGTTAGTCCTTGTAAAAGCAAATATTGCTCTCGCTTTTGCTTCATTTCTTTTTGTAGAGGCAAGGAGAGGCGATCAAATGTCGAAGTGCCGGGGGCTCTGGTTCGCTTACCGGCACAAGAAGCTGGACGCTCGTTAAGCGGAAGCCTGTATCGTCCACGGATTTTGACCTGACCCGATGAATTGGTACATTACTTGAGAAAATTGATCGCAAAATCTCAAGTGCCAGCATCTTTTGTTCGTCCACTGTTGTGCCTTGTGCAGCCGTGGATGCCATTTTTGCCAAAGGATTACCGGACGCTGATGCTCACCCCAAGGACCTCCAGCATTCGCGTTGTTTCACCAGGAACTTACGGTCACGTAGGTCTGCTGAGAGGTTTACAGCGTGCATGCTCTACTATTTCGCTCGCCGCTGATGACACTGTTCACTATCAGTTGCATATTGACGGGTTTAAACCTTTTAATGCATCCAAGATGCATGTATGGCCAATCTTGTGCCTTGTCATAAAGCCAGTGATCACGAAGCCATTCAATGTTAGTGTTTATGGTGGGACCTCGAAGCCGAATGACGTGGACGATTACTTGTACGACGCAATTAATAAGATATGTACTTTGCAATGCCAGGGATTATTCAACCTTAAAGCCGTTATCTGTGATACCCCTGCACGCGCTTATGTGAAAAGAAACAAAGAACATTCGGGTTATTACAGCTGTGACAAATGCACCCAGCGTGGTGAGCATATGAGACGCAAGGTAACATACACACTTACGGATAGCACACTACGGACTAATGCATCCGTTCGAAGGAATGATAGCTAACCATCGCCTTTTGCTGCTTTGAATGTCGATTTGTTTGAGGACTTCCCAATTGACTATATCCATTCAGTATGTTTGGGTGTTATGCGCAGAATGATAAAAAACTGGCTCACTTCGCCCGTGGACCGTGGATTTGGACTGCGCAGAGAGCGATTGATTTTAGCAAACGAACGGTTGCATGACTTTGAGCCTTCCTGGACATCAGACCTTCCACGTAAGCTTCGATCACTGGATGAATACCGATCTTGGAAGGCAACTGAGTTGCGTCAGTTTTTGCTCTACGTGGGACCAGCCTGTTTAATTGGGGCATTGCCTGATGCTTTCTATCAAAACTTTCTAGATCTCTCATTTGCTATTTATATCATGTGCCACCCTCACCTTCACACTGCCATATTTGATTTCCTTGTTCCTTTAATTCATGTATTTTTACATGATTACTTTGAGCTTTATGGTTCCTGTGAGATGAGGTGGAACATACACTCACTGGTTCATCTGCCCGCTGACGTACGAAAGATGGGGACGTTAGACAGCTTCTCAGCATTTCCCTTCGAGTCTCACTTGTTTTCCATCAAGCGCATGATTCACAATTCCCCGCGTCCGGTTGCACAAATCATGCGGCGTACGTCGGAAGAGGAACAGCTTCCTCCTACTTCCAGCCACGCAAGCACAGTTGGGAATGTAGAGCTGTGCATATATAAGGGTCAGAAGGCGTTTTGTTTGCACGGCATTTCGTTTTCCACTGTGAAGCCGGATAACGTGGTCATCATCGATGCCAAACCCAGAGTACTGACAGATGTGTCTGTGAATGTGTCCGGGAACATTGTCGTGCAATGCCGGGAATTTATGAATCTCCGTAGTCTGTTCACGCATAGCATGGATTCCTCAACTGCGTACATCCTTCGTGCATCGCAATTGTAGACTGTGGTATGTAGCTTCTCTGTCTGTCATATTCTATTTAAGTGCGTTGCTTTACCCTTGAACGATTTCCTTGTAATTTACCCTATGCCACACAGTTATACACTTTAACTACTAACGTCTTTCTTTTTCAGCAATGATGGCTTTTCAAGGATACAGCGCTGTCAAACTCCTTGACTCCGAGGATTTAATAACTATTGTCAGTAACACTTGGCTTAGAGAAGAAGGTTCGTACGCTCAATTACCTTCAGTGCGTGTTACGCACTACTATGCAGCGGGGAAAACTCACACTGCGCCGGATGTCGTTGTGGTTAGCACTGCCGTGTCCATAATCGTTAGCACGAGTAAGTATTTATCTAATATTAACCCACCTCGTTAGTTAGCTTCCATCATGCCCAAAAAATTGAACGGCAATCTGAACGCGGGATGCTGTCGTAGACAGACGATACAATTCCCATGGGCCTTCCAGCTAAGCGTGCAATGTGAGTATGGTGCTTTTTATTTCCCCTTAGACGCCGGCCCATCCATTCTAGCTCCGATGACGAGGATGCCGCGCCTCCAAGCAAACCCAAAAGGCCTTCTACAGCAACATACGCACGTGCGCCCTCCTCTCTGTTCAGTGGCATTAGTCCATCACGTCCAGGGCCATCAACAAGCAACCGTAAGTATCGATTTCCTACTGCCCCTATTAAACAGCAAGCGCGCCCCCGGTTATTGCTGACGTTGCACCATGCAATCTGGATGTGCTGCAGGAACTGCAGGCCATAAAATGTAAGACGCCACAGATGTATTGCATTGCACTCAGCCTTATTTTAGATAAGTTTTGTCTCATTCGATCAGAATTGGTTGGCCATCGCCGCAAGTCCGAAGCGATGTTGCAAATGCTACAACGACAATCTCAAAGTGTTGCGCCGGGACTATCTCTGCCATTCATCTCTCTCAGTGAGCTAAAGAGATATGATGAACGGCTGAAGGACCCCGATTTCAAAATCAGAGCCGTAAGTTCGTCTTATTATTCAACTACTTTAGGTCAACCATTTATATGCTGTGCAAGGTGATAACGTGCAACTCATCGTCCCGGGTACCATGGAGCGGATAATGACAAGATCAGTTGCCGCGGAGATAAATTATTTCGGCGCTAGAGGTTCGTTTGCATTCAGGCGAACAAATATGAACGGCCTTGTACAAGGTAGGTTGAAGTGCAGTAATCCATAAAAACTACCAAAGCATGATTCGGCAACGCATGGGTGATGCAGCCTCGGATACTGACATTACACGGCACATCAACAAGTGGTTGCATTCTGCACGGCACAAATGGCCACCGGTTGAGCAATCTAAAGTATGCAGTGCGAATGAGGTGAGTCCCCTGCTTCCTTAGGCACATCTTTAGCCTCCTACGTTGACACTCGTGGAAGCGGATTAACAATATTGACTATGCCGCTTTCTGCTACTAACGTTCTTTGTACTGCGCCCCTTCATGTATATATAGCATTCCTATGCCTCGGTTTTAATTTTCTTTCGCCTTGGGTTTTCAGGTGCGCGGTAAGAGCCGTTTCCATTTCTGGCTAACAGCCTTGTGGTGGGTTCCCAAGTCCAGCAACTACCGCACCAGGTACCGGTTGAACGCTAGGTCCGAGCCGTCCATATATTCTTTAGGCGCATAGTGCGTCCTAGTGTGGTCTCCGTATTCGGATACCCATTGGAGGCAATGACGGGATCTGGACCAACCGGATTGTCAAGCATAGTGGTGAATTTCTATTGGTCAGCGCTGGCCGCATCTTCATTGGTCCAACGTAAACTGGACAGGAACCCTGTTTAGCCTACTCACGGTAATACTTCCTGTCCAGTTTAGCCTAATGCTCACATAGGAACGTTTAGGATGCTAAACTGGACAGGACCCGGACATGTGCTACCAGGGGTTAATTGAGGAAAGTAATATTCCTGCTGTCTATACACGGATAGATATATCGGTTCAAGACGAAGTGAAGTAGCTTTCACGGGGCTTCTCTTCTGCTCTCTACTACTCAGTGAACTCAAAGATTAATTGCACTAACAGTTAGAAAATTAACCGTCGCTGTGATCGGAATACATCGTGCTATCGGTAAATGTAAAGGTATTTGAGGCTGCACGGGAGGTAAGTAAATGGATCGACGACTCGCTCAAGAAGGAACACTTACGGGACTCATCCTACCGTTTCAGTCCCAATTGAACTTGAACTTGAGGTGATTGCTAATAAAATAGATATACAATATGGGAGAAGTAGGTTTGGTAAACAACTTACATTAAATGATGCAAATGGATGCAACACAGTACCACAGTACTAAGCACTGGCATCTAATGGATTGCTAGGATACAGATATCCCTTACGATTTCAACCGTAATTAAAGACGAGCCGTCCTGATATGTAGCGTACATTTATTTTTAACCGCTTGGTAGCTTCCGTAGGTTTTGTTTGATGAAGCCGTCCGGTAAATTCGGCGGCACCTAGAGCGCTTCGTGAGCAGGTATTTACCGGTACGATCTATCCAAGGAGGATGCGCCCGTGTGCTCAGTTCAGTTCAGATGGGACTAGAACGATAGGAAAATCCCGTGAGTGTTCCATCTTGAGTGGATCGTTGAGCCAAGAATTGATGAAGTGTTCAGTTATCGATGGACCTAAAACGGAACACCCGTATAGCACCCTGGGCAACCAGTTAATGCCCGCGTTTCCTGCCCTAGCAGTCTTTGCTGTGGCAGGCACGTGAATTAAGCAAATAATGGGAAGGGAAATCGAAGAGACAGAATAAGGAAGTGCACTTAAATAAGAAAATAATACCAACGTGTGAATGCGAAAAAAGAAAATTGAAGTACGACAATGCGAGTTACTCAGGAAAATGGAAAGGTTTCATGTTGCCACCCAAGAGCGTCAAGTTGCCGCTCAAACCCCTTAACCGTAGATTCCCTGATAACACTTTCCGGAAGCATATTCCAGCGGTCGATAACTCGGCGTGACAGCCGGATTTCCGTCCTAATCCGATCGGACCGCGGTTTGTCCAGCTTCAAGGAATGACCGCGTAGAACGGACAATCCGTATATTAATGTGACTAGCGTAGCTGACTTCAATGTAGAGTAACGTCACCGGGTATTAAATGGACACCTAGTGCCAGCCTCAGTGAGAATATACTCAATATGCCAAAACAACTAAACTGAGTAGAGGAAGTGCACACCACAGTCCACAGGGCCCCACTAGTTTTGCAAAGCAGAACTATGCCCACATCTTGAGTATAATGATAACAATGCAAGTCCACAGTTACTTCAAGCATGTGATGAACGAATGAACATATTGGCATGTTAGATTGTTATGGATCACGGGGAATCACAAGCCTAGTGGAGGGCGTTTGGGATGAGGTGATGAGCCAGTTGCCAGGATGTAAACGGAAATGCGGAAGCTTGAGGGCACTACGGCTTCACAAGGTACATAGGTTTCTGAGCACTATAACCAAGAGTGAAATTCTCGGAGCCTCTATACATATCAGCACAGACTAGGTGCACTGGTGATACAGTAGCCTACGTAGGTTTCGTAGCACTATTACCAAGAAGGTAGGTCTTGGAGCCCCAATACATATAATTACAGGCCTGTTGCACTGGTGATAAAATATCTAAGATAGGTCTCTTAGCACTAGCTGGCTGGCCGAACAACCTCCTAGTGGTTCCAGCTGGGTGGATTGTGTTTACCCCTTCCAGCAAATAGTTCGGCGGCAGTGTTCCAGGGCGTGGTGGGTTTCCGCCTGGCTTGCGTTCTCCCTATAAAAAGCCACAAATGTCCGCTTAACAACACTGTGACGTGGCGGTTGTGACTCGCAACCAACTAAAGTCACCCATTGCTTATCCGGACGACCGCTTCAAGTCCACAGCTATCAAGCACCCATTTAACACTGGTCACACGTTCAAGCACGATCAAAAAGACTGGAATACATTTACGAATTCCATAAACACAGCTAAACACGCCCACATACACACTTACTTACATTTATATATCAACCTATGCGATAATCCCATTGATCCATTGTACATTAACTGATCACAGTTTGTACTCTTAACATGATCATGTTTGTGCAGACGTGCCTCGCTTAGTCGAGAATAAACATTTTGTTTATTTATTTATTTAAATATCAACACAGACCTGTTGCACTGGTGATACACTAGCCTAGATAGGTCTCTTAACACTAGCAGCAATGGCGTAGGTCTCGGAGCCTCTATACGTATCAGCGCAGACTAGGTGCACTGGTGATACAGTAGCCTACGTAGGTTTCGTAGCACTATTACCAAGAAGGTAGGTCTTGGAGCCCCAATACATATCATTACAGGCCTGTTGCATTGGTGATAAAATATCCCAGATAGGTCTCTTAGCACTAGCAGCAATGGCGTAGGTCTCGGAACCTCTATACTTATCAACACGTTCCTGGTGCACGGGTGATATAGTGGCCTACATATGTCTTCGTATACTTGTCCAGACAAGGGGCCAAAAGCTCATTGCAGGAGCACCAAAAATGCCCATCAGGAGGCATCAATAGCACTGGGACGATGCGGATATGGTTACATGCAAATGATAACCGAATGGTCAAGAAACGTATGGGCACAGATAACATTTCCGGGAACGTTGTCGTTCAGACCCACTCAAAGTGCTCACGCAAATGTACCGGACACGTCGTATGCGTCACGTCAACACAGCGGATCACTAAGGAGTGGGGTAAAAGAATTGCATCTAAAAGAAAGCATGGTGAACAAGGAATGCATGGGCTTGGACGCCCAGTATAACAGCAATTGGGCCATTCCTGCAAGGAGTACAGAGCCACCGTCCGATTCATTTACCGCATGTTCTAATCAATGCCGTCAACCGAGCAGTTGCGTCGGGTTGGCAAGAGGGAAGCACACGGAAACGAAACAGGTGGCCCTAAAAAAGGCCAAGTTTGCGTTCTCACAGGCTGGCCTTTAAACAGTTAGGCAAAGTCGTAAACATCTGCTGCAGTGGTTTAATGACAATTGCACAGAACTTACTGTCTGGCAAGCAGATCATGAAATTACTTCTTAAAACGGTTGTCTTTCCAGCAAAGGGTTCATTCGCAGTGGAATCCAGATCCACACTGAGGAGGATGCAGGTAACACTATATTATGACATACTCAAACGCAGGTTGGCAGATAGGCTGCACCTCCGCCGAAGTGTTCGTTTCATTTTGTAAGCGCATAGGCATAGCGGGTCGGTTGTCCGTACTATGTGACACATTTGCATAGCTGCAGCAGGGTGCCACATCCCAACCATCCGAAGTGTCTGAGTGGAGGTGAAAAGCTATTTAAAAGCGCTTGCCTTCATACGCCGGGGAAGTAGATGGGGTAGGTGATATCGTTATATATGGAGATGGTGTACGGCGCGAAGCTGAAACTAAATTACTTGATTCCAACCCACGTACGTAACTGCTATGTAACGGCTTTTTGGGAAATGTAACTGCTGCTAGGTCGCTGGAATAAACTTTACAACCGTCGGTTTTGTTCTCCATAAAGCATTTACGGTGGTACAGTAGCCGGTTGTGCACACAATGAACGCCCGTACCTGCAACCGGTTCACAGCAAGCGAAGCAAAATGTAGTCAACGTAACGGCTTTGTGCCACCGCGGTTGCTTACAAGATGGTTGGCATTGTGGCTTATCACTTACGACGGGCGCACCTGGTGCTACGTCTATAAGCTCAGCGGTTTGTTGAATGAGGCTATCGATGAACCCGGATACTGCACTGGGGTTCACGTCTTCCAGGCACTTAAGCCGAGCAAGCAGTTTTGCTACGTTGGAATTGGGCAGCCTTGAGGTGGCTACCTTCAGAGTCCGAAGCTACATGGAATCCTCCGGCATGTTGTAATTTGCCAACCACCAACCACGGATAGGTATGCTTTCTAAAAAAACGAATGAAACATAATCGCTGTTTTACCCGCCGGATGTTGATTCTCCTTATATAACATCAGTAAATGGACGCACGGTAGCCACATGTGCCCGTAAAATGCGCAAGTGCATGTGCCATTTGCGCAGTCGATGTCATATCGATGGTGTTGATCTTGAACAACAAACTGTAAAAGTAGAAACATACAAGAGGGCATACCAGTCCCGCTCCAATGTCTGAGTACACCGCACCTAACTTCGGTGTTGCCAGATGACGCATAACCAGGGTACCAGCGTACGTTGTTAGACGGCCTATCAGCATCTGCACGTAGGCGTTACCTTCATCTTCAAACACCTGGTGTCTGTCACAGAAGTATGTACACTGCATCTGAAATTCTTTCAGTAGAACCTCAGACAGCTTCCACACTTTACTCACAGCCACAGCAAGGCGGTCGGAAGCATGGGTTATTTTCTTTAATCTAAGATTGGCATTCTCGACACGGTTGTTCGTGGTGTTCCCAAAATGCACCAATCCTGCTTGAGCGTAGTCTGCCCACGACCGCTTGATGAACATCCAGTGGGAGGTTAGATACCGTACAAACTGAGGATCCGTCCTCTGAAGTAGGCTAAGATCCTGCTGGAACCTAGACCAGTGTAAATGTCGGAAAAGTAGCATACTCGGTCTCCGTATCAATTGTAGCCATCCGGTGAAATAAATAACGTGAGCGAAAGCTATTGGTCTACAGATCGGAATAAAACAATTCGCTTAACTCACGTGCTTTCGAACGGCCTCGCGGATATGAAAGTAGCACAGCAGAATGTCACACTGGAATACTGCTTGTGCTGCGCGCATTTGAGCAGCCATTTTATCCATAACGAAAGTTCGTACGGAGAAGTCATGGCCCATTGCATCACGAAATAAACCAAATAATTTCACTAGCGATGTGAACGTTTCCTTACGCACAAACCCATAAAAACTGGTCGTCCGTAACCCATGCCGTCTGTTACCAAGAACTGGTACAGCTTGAAACTGTAGCGAAATTTAACGACGAATGTCATACGTACCCAAGGCGGTTTGTACCATGCGTTGAATCCACGCACAATGTGTGGAAATCATCGAAACATTTGCACTTGCTGATTACGAGCAAAGCACACATGCGTAAGTAAGCCTTTTTCAGTAATGGTTTCCACGAAACCATCCTGTTCCATGCTCTGCAGGGCCTGCCGCAAATTGACTAGCAATAATACCGTGACATTTCACCTACATGACGGCGAACGCAACCTGCGGCGTACATTACGGACGTCGTCCCTTGTGACGTGTTTCCCGAATGCATTCTCGATGTATTGCTTTATGTCGCATGTAGGGGTGTTGTATCGAAATAAGTCAGCAGCTTGATTGCACTCCTCCTCAGTAAGTCGCCGGTTTAGAGGGTGCCTTTCGAAAAGAAACCGGTTGCATGGATGGTTGTGTGAGAGCTGGAACGTTAGCACTTTTAGCTTACGGCCATCCCGAGCAACGTTGACACGAGCACTGCAATCCGTGTCTCGAGAACTAAATTGGACGTTTAACATTATAAACCACATACTGGACCCGCCATATTCCTTTGCTCCTTGTTTTGCGGCGCTTACAGCGCACGCATTTATAAACGATACGATCATACCTCACGCTATGATACTTGCTACTTTTGCTGCTACAGCAAACAAAATTGACGCTGTTCCGATGCATAAATGAGGTAAACAGAGAACAGCATTCATCAAACCTATGAAACGAATGTCCAACAATGGTGCCCCTGAAGTCAGCCTCCACGGTTGCAATGCGAAATAACAGCCAAATACAACCTCCTTCATTAGACCTCACTTAAAGTAGCAACTAAACTCATGTGCAGAGATACCAGCCGTATTTTAGAAAATACCAGACATAGTCGTATTTTAAGCTGTAAAATTGATCCAACTTATTTTTTGTTGCCCACCTTTCTTGCAGTTCTATGGTTGCCACTATGTGACACCGCTAAACACTCCATCCATTAACAGGCGGAAACGTCCTGCAGTACAGCTAGAGGTTCAGGAAGTTCCGGCAGCGCCTACACAGACAAAAGAGTGTCGAATGAGGGTGTTTAACTTAATGGTCCGATCAGATTACGGATCCAATCGTCACACAATTTCTTCCAATACAGCTCCTATTCTACGACCAATTGACCTAGCGGCAAAAATGAATTACATATATAGAGCGACATGTAACCCGTGACTGATGGCCTTGCGGGAAAAGTTTTGTTGTACTCTTGTTAAGAAAAATTTAAACTTTTAAAAATTAATATATAGAAAGGGTAAAAGTAGTGATGTAATGTCTAAATAAATTAGTTTGATTAAAAGTAACTAATTGCTGTAAAGCTAAGTGCCGATTTAAAGCTACGAAGAAATTTAATTTAACACTGAACGACCATTGAAGTCAACAATTCATTCGCATATACATACACAGGTGTAGAATCACGGATGCAGGACACGTTATATATATATATATAGTGTAATTGTACCCGTTCACTGAGGTCAGACAATCTTAAGCAGTGTTATAAATAATTAAATTTGACGTTGAAGGAACATAATAATGAAAATCCATAACTATCCACATTCGCAACACTAGCTGCAAGCATCTATCACGTTGTTTATTTATATCACTCAATGGCTAGCACCACAGTTGCTGTACGTATGGTCCGGTGGTTACGTACTTCAAAACTGAGACGGCTAGAGTAATGCTGCGTTTGTGGTTTGCAACCGTATCCATGTGTTAGTTAGGAAACAAAATTCTGGCTTAACACAGACCGACATTTTGCATTGATCATTTTTGTTTTACCATTGTTGGAGTTGACACATGTTGCAATCTTTTATCCTAATACAATGATCCGGGTCCACTGACTTTAACGAATTGTAAAGGATAGACGGTCCCATGTTTGCCTTATCACCTCCAGGATAAAACATGGAGTGCATATATCAGGCGCAACATAAGGCTGGACGATCTACCGCGAAAGGTGGCGTCCTGGTTCCGTACGTATGCTGGAGTTCAACCATCGCTTGAAACGTTAATCGCACGGCACAAAAGCTTTTCCGGAAGAAGATGCATGCCGTGTATTAACAGTATATTGGCGTGCAGTAGAGTGAACATGGTGCCTTTTCATTATAATAAGTTACAGGTTGTAAGCACGTCATCCTTCCATGCGAGCTGGAAAAACTGTTGCATTTCGTTTCTAACTGCACCCCTTATTATGCACCAGTCGAAGGTTAGGTCCCGGCAGTAGAAACAGTAGTCCAGCGTGTAATAGAATATCATAAAGCCAAAGCCAGCATTCGAGCCACTTTATGTGACCTATACAACTACATCGCAAGCGAGGTTTGAGAGTGGAAAGAGTTGAAAATCGATACCCGAGTAGTTGAAGTAGGTGAGATGTTAACAGAACCCTAAAGTTATTTGGAACCATTCAGAGAATACATTTACAGCCGTGGACGCATTTAGCTCCGCGAGCACCCTTCTCAGCTTATCCTAGGTGCTTTTTGGGCGAGGATATTATTATACCCATTTCCTTTCACAGCGCTCCTCGGGTGCAAGTCAAAAAACATGATAGTTACCGAGCGGCGTAACATTTTTCATAATTGATAGAATAGCCCAATTTGATGGGCCAATGGCGTAGTAAATCTTGCGATATTTATTGTGTATCAGAGGCATCAATTTCCGTCACTTCAGACCATAGCTCAGTCATCAGTGTAGGTTAGCAAACAGTCTGAAGAGTCCCAGGCAAGTAGTGTAATGAATTTCAGAATCTCAGTTAACAGTACAGCAACCTACGTATTTTAAGTGGTCAAACGCGCTGGACGAGATTGTGTCTCGTCCGCTTTCACTATAAATTCTTCCGTCCAGCAAATCCGCAATCCAGGTGCAAGGCTCGTCAACGGCACCAATATTGTGGGGCTGGTGGGTTTGTCATTGTTATTGGACGCTATCGAACTCTTTGCGGAAGTCGGTGCAATCAACGTTTAAAAGTTGATATGCGGCTATTCAGTTGCCCAGGTATGCCAGCAGATAGCAGGTTACTTAGGCAAATCAGCCCCTCGGTAAGCCATGTCTTGTCGTTGCGTTGGTACTTAAGTTATTCCAATGATTCTGTTGGACCTGTTTGCGTATTCTTTTCTCTATCTAGTATATTATCTAAGTCAAGCCCTCTGGATTTTCACTCTGCACTGGTCCAAAACTGGAGCTGTTTTCTGGCCGCTGTAGCCCACTATTTTTCCGAGACGAGTACCAGATTGTTCTGCTAGGTGCGACCATGTGGCCGTACACGGTTCTGGAGCATTGGGTAAGAAGACACAAGCGTCAAGTGAGGAGTTGGTGTTCAGCTCTGGTAAAAGTTTCATTATAGTCCCCGTTTTTACGTCTAAATGTGCCAGCATATGGGAAGCTGTAGACCCCACGATTTCATTCCGAGTCCAGACACACTCAATGTCCATATGTTAAAGAACATCCCTATCATGCTTCCTGACCGCCTCACTTAAGTTGAATCGACCGGTGAGCCAAAGCTTTCAATGGTAGATTCCTTGGTCAAAGATGATGACGAAGCGCCACCGTGAATTGATGGTTACAGTAATCGAACTGACCGATTGCTGTCACTGTTTATTTCGGTGACGGCAGTGGATACCGGTGTGCGCACCAGATCGAGGGTGCCGTGTCTAGCCCAGTAGCATCCTGGTTGGCCAAGCGACATATAATATGTTTGCGTCAAAGAATGCTCTGAGGAGCCAGTGGTAAAGGTTGCAGAAGAAAGCCTCCGGTAAATTAGAGCCCAGGCAGCCTTCAGTGCATTGAGATAAAGCAGAAGCAAACAGTACCTGCTGCTTCCACAGGTCTACAGTGGCTCATGAATGCATTGTTACTGGACGGGGCACTCTACACGACACAGACCGTAAGCGGTTAGCGCCTGTTTTATATTAGGTACCAGAGCATTTCCTTGCCGCTACCAGCGATTGCCTCGACAGTATGCGCCCACGTCTACTGTTTAATAGACGAGTACGGCACCTGCGGCCTTACTTCTGTAGTGATCAGGCGATTTGAATCATCTCCAAACATAATCGCAATCTGCTTATACCTGTGTTATTCAAGTCGCCTGGCTTCACGCATTTTACGACTTTTTTCTGCAACAGGGCGACGACCGACCGTCTTTCCCAACCCAGAGATCTGATGAGACACAAACTGTGTGCATTGTCCCAAGCTATAAGCTTTAAAGCGGTTGACTTTGGCCTTCTGTAACAGAGGATAATCGTGGCTTCAATGCTTAAATACGCGTATACACACGGAATTGCAAATACTAGTACAATGCATGGGCCGTAACTCTTTTTTTGCTGGCCGTGGAGGAGTGCTTTATGAGGAACTGGTAAATAGTCAGGGAAGGAGTTGGCACCGCAGCCCGTTACCCGCCAGTGCGCGCACTCAGTGGCGAAACTCACCCTTCATCTAGATGTAATGCGGAAAAGTCCTGCCACTCATCAGCGATCCTACTTTATCCCAAACCACCAAAATTTACGGTATTTGTGGCCCACGAACTTGGTCGACGAACAGGTCCATTCTGCCCTTCAGTAATGCTGGCGCATGTGACAGTAAAAATAAGTAAGTTGTGTATCATAGAACTCACGATGCGCACACGTTAAGGCTTGATCAACTAAACTCAACAAGGATAAATATAATGGAAGAGTACAAAAAGGAGTTAAAAGGCAGGAGCAAATTTTCGCAGTTTTTACATGTAAGTTAGTTGTCGATTACTCATGTCCTGGAAGTAGACGAGGTCTGTGGTGCGCTGTTAAAGCAAGTTAAACCTGCGATGGTGATAGCGGAGAATCGTCCTACCCCGTGGACATTTGATTTCGCGGGGTAGTTAAAGGGGCGGTGGGCCTTCAAACTAGAAACCTTTCCATCATGAATTGCTTTAACAGCAACAGATTGTCGCGTTCTTGTGCCGTAAGTGGCCACTAAGCGCCCCAAAGAGACCACATAAACCTGAAGAAATGGGGCCTTAAAGGATTACTGTGCGTAAGCTTTTTTAATTCATAAAGTCCGCATAGGCAATGTCTTACTAGCGTGATTTGACAAAATATTGGCACGGAAAGATAGTTGGTAGGCACTGTTGCATAAAGGGTGCCTTTGCTTTCGGTCCTGCTCTGGAATGAGGTGGAATAGTGCTTTGGCCGGCTAGTTGCGTATCCTCAAGTTGGTGCCCGCTAGGTAAATAGCTAATTAAATATTTTATTCTCGAAAAAGCGAGGCACGCTTTTTGGGCATGCTGAGTAGGACTACTCCCGTTCCTGCGAATTGTTGGGCAGCAATGTTGCAGGATGTGGTGGGGTTTCGCCCGGCAAGCATTCTCGCTATAAGTAGCCAGAAATGCCTGTTCAACAACACGGTGATTTGGCGGATCGTGTCACCAAGTAAAGTCAGCTTCCAACTTTTCCAATACCTTACTCTACTCACGGACACCAGCCATTTCGAAGATATTATTTGATCAGATGCTATCTCTTCACCGTACTGTCTTCCACGCCCGATGGTATAACCTACCTACCTAGCTCACGGAGACTTATGCAAAGCGTCAGTGAGTTGACCCATTTGGAACATACCCACCCTAATATCCTTTCCTTAGCAACCAGCTCCTCCTCACCTATGAAATATTACCACTTCTGTCTACCCGTCTATCTGACTCACCTCTATGAGTGGACATATACATGTACCAAATTTCTCCTGCTTCCCAGTTCGTCTTAACTTTTCTTATCATCCTTTGGCTTTCACTGACTTAAAAGTTCTGCCGGTTCATTGGCTATTCCTTCACGGTACCAACCCCAGGTCCTATTGGAGTACTAAATGAATGATCATGCGCTACTCCAGAACGACGGGCTCCGCATTATGACTTGATGAACGTTTTTTGCCTCTGGCTAACTTTTACAACTTTTCAGTACTTCACTCTTTCTAGCATCTTTCACTTACATTGCAGCTAAAGCGACAACACCGGCCATTGGTGTTTTGCTGAGCCTCTCCTAACCTTGCGAATAATACTCCATACATTTCCTAAACGACCAGCTTCTCCTGACTTATGTTTTAGCTTCACTTCTTCCTACCTGTCCAGCTGATCAACCGTTATGAGTAGACATACGTTCCTCAGATCTGTCTGTCATTTATTGCAGTCAATCTGAAAGCTTTCTGTGACCTGTGGCTTTCATTGTAATGGAACCAGCAGTAGGCTCTGCGGGCTCAGTAGCGTTCCCTTCGTAGTGCAGCCTCGCACGTTCGATCTTATAACCCGCCTATATAAAGCTGCTAATGCTTACGAACGCTTTCACAACGAGCCAGTGGTTTGACCCACATGGAACTTAGCCATCCTTAGGTCATTTCCCTACCGACCAGCTCCTCCTCAAGTATGCATTACCATCAATTTTGCTTACCCGTCCATCTGGCTCACCTTATGACTAGACGTACGCAGCTAACAGATTTGTTCAACTTTATTCCCGTCTGTCCTATCTGATGAGGTTATCCTTTGGCCTTCACTGCCTTGAAAACTCTGCCGGCTCCCAGTGCTGCCCCACGTCCCGTTGGAATACTAGACGTGTAATCAAGCGCTAACTCTAATAGGTCTGGCTCCGCATTACGACTTTTGCAATCACTCCCACATATCTGTCTATCTTCCAAAGGTTTTAATTACTTTGCTCTCTTCTAGCACGCTTCATCTACATTATTTTGTCTTTATTTCAGATTAACAGTCCAGCTGCTTTACCCTTATGGCTGGTCTTGTTCGACCATAAGACTTGTCTTTGTTCCATTGCTGTCCATCTGTAACATCTGCTATGCCCATTGGCTTTCATTGGCGTGACAGGCACCGTATTATCTGCTGACTCATTGTTTATCCCCCACAATCCTATTTCTTCACGTCAGATGGTTTTACTTACGTAAATAAGTCTGCTGCTGCAAATGAACCCCTGCTGAACGAGAAGTTACTCAGGTGTTCTCCAGCTTACTACGCATGATCTACTGACCATCATTTTGCCCATAAATACATTCTCATAGGTTTGAACCTTTCTACTGATCACCTTACCAAATTTTTGCTTCCCTTCGGTCTCTTTGTAAACTCGGACCACCGTCCCAGTCGTCTCACGGCTATAACTCAAAGCAGGTTTCCATCAAGTTTGTCTGTCTCACGCTTAGCAGTCTTGCTCCTAACTTATCCTGCTGAATGCCGCTGTTTGAATCCGTTCCCCCAGTCTTAATGACATACCTCTTAGCATACAACCCCCTAATGCCTAACACCGCTTAAGCCTGACCTGACCGCTCTGCTGCCAGCTGGTTATCCCAGGAGGACTTCAGGTTACGCACCTCAAGGCTATTGTCTCGTTTACTAGACGCAAGGTACCTTCTCCCATGTTTAAGTTATTCACCTCGTGTTCAACTTGAATAACATGATGGACGTCGATGCATGGGCTCGCTTCTTTCCTTTTTAAACTGAATGTATCCTGGATAACGACCTCCAAGCATACCACAACTTTAGCCCCTTGTGTCCTGTCGCTTGCATTTTCGGCGGATGTCCGCTTATTTAAGCATCGGCAATTCAGCCTCATCAGTGCCATTACTAACTCACCGCACCTTTCTTCGCAAGAATCCGCTCGACCCCGCTTGCTTATATTTGCCATTCCTTGAAACGCTGCAGTATGAACTGAATGCTCCTTGCTATGCATCACAAACCAGTTGGTCTCAGCTTCCTAGCTAATACTCGTTGTTTGATAGCTTTCATAAACGCTCAGTTAAGCTATCGTCCACCGTTACACTATTTTATCTACGCACATTTCTAATACCCGTCCATGTTGTTAAATGTTGTGAACCCGCTTATCTCTCTTCGGGTCACGCGTTCTACTGAGCCTAGTTCGTTCGCTGTATTTAATTGTAGTATGAGCCACAGTTGCGGCGTGATGTAAGAATATTGAACAAACTTACACAGTACGAAGGAACTAGGTACCAAAGAACGCAATCACTCAGTTAATAGTGTTTATCTATGCATTCTAGTCTGTGTATTTTCTTAGTTGCCTCTTGTTCATTGCTTGTTTTTTCCAGGGTTTTCACCTATGCGGCAGTTGGCACATCGCGGTGCATCAGCTAGCACTGGCTGAAACACCTCCGACAATCATCTGATTTGAAAAAAATTGTTTTCTTCTCCTGGGCCTTAATAGCAAAGCAACATTCCATGATTCCAAGCAGTTTCTGCTTGGGTCATGCTTTTGGCAAATTGGAGGGTTGCCGCATGCAGGGAGTGTAACCAAATGGGTTTAACTCGCCTCACAATCACACTGCCAAAATTTCCTGGGACATGTCTTTACATGGATCCTTTGTTTCACCATGGACGAAAGATTCACCTTTCAAACTTACTTTGGCATGAACAAATTTGTTGCCTCTTCCTGGCGTTCGAACATATGGGTTCAGCTCCTTACATTTCTGCAAGCATATTTTGATACTTCGCTAACCTAGAGATTTTCTGCTGGCATACCTTGGAACAATTACTGGACATGAAGACAATTTCTCTTAACAATAACTTGCCTGTCGAGGGTCCAAGTTCCCCTTTTGTGGACAAAAGTGCTTTTACGTAGACTGAACTTAGGGGTTCGGTACTATTACCCTGGTAATTCTATGATAATCTGAAAAGCAATAATGTGAACATCCTGTGCGTCCCAAACTTGAATGAAGAATCGCGCATTCCGCTAAGGTGGGGTTACCTTAGTCATAACTATCAAATGCATGCTCCACCTGACATGTCCAGTGTGGATTCCTGGGCACGGTCTTTAAGCTAAGACCAGTAGACCACAACAAAATGTCAACATCCATTGATTCAAATTCTTTGATCACAAGTCTTCACCAGCGTTTCCTGGGCCTTTCATCTATTGAACTGTTTCAACGACTTATGTCGGACCTTGCCCAAGCAATTCGCTTAGTTAAGGTAGTAATGTGCAGCTCATATTACTGCCAATAAGGAATTGTCAAATCGGTTAGTACGGTTCGTTGTTAATTACACATTACTATTTAAACCGATTGCGCGCAGTGTTTCCGCAGTTGGTGGGGTTTCGTCTGACAAGCGGCCTCTTTATAAAAAACCACAACTGTCAGTTAGCAACACTGCGGTGTAGTCGATGTGACGTACCACTGAATAACGTCACTGCTCCTAACCTCACCCTGGCAAGTTAACCAGAACGACATTTCACCCCATTTATCCATATTTTGGATATGTTCACTAAAATGACACTTCCCTGTTTCTACCTTCCGTTACTGCTATTGTTTACGCTTTTACACATTTTTAATTCTAGGCTTACGCGGCATCACTAAAGCTTCCGTCCCTGACCAGTGCATCCGCCATTTCGGTAACCTCTATATATCGTGCCAACAGCGCACTTCATACAAAGCAACGTGCCTTTTGCGAAACAATCACTTGTAAAGCCTTTATCGTGCCAGATTTGGATTGCTTCGAAGTATTCCAGCCTAAGGTATTTAGTTATTCCTGGGTTGGATAATTCAACGAACACAAGTACAAAGTTAGCGAACCTTCTCAAATGCCCTCAACATGCTTACTGACCCATGCAGTTGCAATATACCTAAAACATAACCAGTGTTTACAAGTTACATAGTAACACTTGTGACAATTATTGCTTATAGGCTCGGTGTGACTATGAGAATGCCCTTTTAGGCGTGTCCGGCCCTGCCGGAAACAATACATTTATTTCTTTTTCTCTAGAGAGGTTCAAACGTTCCAAATATGCTTTCCGTTGTAGCTATGTGTGACCGAGCGTTGTTCATCGCCCTTTGGCCTATTGAAGCAAGTAATGCAAAGGCAATTCTCAACACGAATGGTAGACGTAGTCCCCGGTGCGACAGCAGTTGCGCAATTTCCATAGCGAGCATTTTACCGGCAGCCCCCGCTGTGCCGTTCACTTAACTAAAAATGATATGTAGCGATGTTCCGTCTTGTCCTCGCGCAGAAGCTGAAGCGTGGGCAAGGTACTAAACGCCCAAGGGCGCGAATCCCCTTGACATATTTAGCTGAGGTATCGTCCGTCAAACGCCTGTCAGCAACAACGATTGTAAAGCCAACCCGTTCCATAGACCTTCTAAAAATATTTTTGGGTTAATAATAGAGCTTAACACGTTTTCAAAATGCGTTCACTGTATATCAAGGACGTATTCCAGGTCTGCCAACCAAGCACTCCGTACCTCTTTGCTGACGTTATAATAGTGGTACTCTCATTTGGCCTTAGCTGCCTACGCAATGATCTCTCCAGAGTTCAAAGGGATTTCGGCGCCCTTGAAACATGGTGTGACCTGTGGAAACTAGTGTTCTCACCAATGAAATATAACGTCTTTTCCTACCGGTGCTCTATACTCTCAATATATTAATTCGTAACGGAATACCACTAGATAACAACTGCACGGTGCGCGACCTCGGTGTGCACTCCTCCAGCTCACTGAATGCTGCGGCACAAGCGAGCTATAGCACTGCAAATGCCAGATCTATCTGTGGCTATATAATAACCTCACTGAGCTTGTTATGTGGCCGACCTACAATAGAGTACTACTCCATAGAATAGTCACCGAGATAGTCTAGCCTCCGTACACTAAGCGCCTTCTAGGGTCAACTACGCTCAGTTTCCAAGGCCGCCGCAACCAGCTTGGTTTGGAAGCGCTTTGGCAGCGGAGGATTGAAACCAACCTTGTTTTGCTTTATAACCTAAATAAACCTTCGGACGCATGTATTGACATATTTTCAACCGCTGGGCGTTACACGTTATCCTTTAAGCACAAGCCCAGCTCATTTGCACTGCCCAAAACACGTTGCTCTATAGATATGCGTATGTGTGGAATTAGGAACCTGAAGCCATCAGATCAGCTGATAGTATTACGCACGTATCCACGGCCATAAATTAATTACGAGGCGTTCCCAACTTAGCAGACCCCTACGGTACCTGCATACCTAAAGAGGAGCTCTTAGATAACGGCCCCGATCATATATAGCATTCCATACAAAACCACATTAATTGGGCGGAATAATCCCAATGCGCCAAAAGCTGTGTTGGCCTATACACCCAGCACCATTAACGCTCCTTTCAAACCGACCATGTCCTCTCCTTATCGCGCTCTTTGTTTTAAATTCCTCTTCTATCCGATTGCAATTTATCAGTGCCTTGCCAAGGCCGTCTCATTTGACAAGTCTGCTTCTCTCCGACCTGTTCCAGACTACTTAAAGGTAAACCGTCACGATTCTATAGACTTATGACTGTGCCTCCCTCTTCCCGACAGCCTGCTGGTCTTGCTCAGCTTTTATTAATAGTGCTATGTCCATTTCTAAACTGCCCATTTTTGCTGACCCACTGGACATAACCAAAGATCTGTTCACAGCAACTCAAGATATTGTAGGCTGTTCCACTTCATCTTAGTAAACTCTTTCCTTCCAGACCCATGCTTTCCCTTCCGCGCTCTCTGTTTGCTTTCCTGTTTCGATCGGACGGATAACCCTTGGGACCTGTCTATTATCTAGCCTCAGCTGAGCAGTCTCCTTCACGCTGATTGCTTCCAGGCATCCGAGACGTTAAAGAGCTAGGCGTTGCCGTCCTAATACCGTTCCACTTATCCTTTGCTCGGCATGCTTACTGCCTTCTTAAATAGCCCCTCTCGTGCCAACCCGCTTCGTTTCCGATGACAAGCATTACTTCTATTCCTACCTTACTTTGGCGGCCTAGCTTTATCTTGCTGACTCGTCTGGTTTTGTCCGAACGGTTTTCTGCTTCCTGACCTCTCTCGGACTTCTGAGATCTAAATGTTTTAATCCTCGCCGAGGCAAGCTCCGGTACCTTAGCCTTCAGGGCACTGGTGGTCATGGTTCATCATTAGTTTATCCCCTTTTATCTTTAACAGGTCTATTTCGCCGACCCTCTCTTTTAGCACCTCGACATTAATATACGGCTTTCTCTCCATGAGCTGAAATTCTACTCGCGCCTCCAGTGTCTCCTTCTTTCCGACTACTGAGCCTATCCCAATGAGTCATTGATAGGTCCAATGATCTGTCCACATCCCCTCATAATCTTTGAAGGCTTTCCAAGGTCTCCTCGTTAGTCTGTTCCTTACCCACCCCATTCTTTCCTTTACGCGCTCTCTGTTTGTCTTCCTTTTTCTATGAACGGATAACTCTTTGACCCTGGCTCTTAGCTAGCCTCGTCTGACCAGTCTCTTACCTGCTGACGGTTTTCAGACATCCAAAAGTAAAATGTCTAGGCTCTGCAGTCGCAACACACTGTCCCTTAGCCTGAGAGCTTCTCTCGGCAAGCTGTCTGGCTTTTTATATAGCCGCTGCCGTCCTGCAATTCTTCTTTCTTTTTGACACACAGTACTGTTATTCCCATCTTTGTTTGGCCGCCTAGCCTCATCTTGCGGACCTACCCGGTCTTGTTTGAACGACCTGTTTTCTGACTTCTCTAGGACTTCTGTGATCCAAATGATTCAGGCTCGTTCGACGCAACGCTCTGTAGCCCTCACCTCTATAGCATTGCTGGTTATCATTCATCCCTTTTATTATCTTCCACTTTTATCCTTGCCAATTCCATTTCTGCCAACGCCACCCGTTAGCCTTACGACATTAATAGTACGGCTTTCTATATACCACAGTCTAGTCTCGCCTTTATGGTCTCCGGCTTTCTGATTACTGAGGCATACCGATGGATAATCGACAGATCCAAAGGCAGTTTCACAACACCTAAAGCTCTTTGTAGGCCTTTACACACTTTCTCAATAGCTTTTTTCCTTCCAGACACCATTCTTTCCTTTTCGCTTTCTCTGTTTGCATTCCTTATGTTGTTGGACGGGTAACTTCGGGCCTGGCTTTAAGCTATCCGCTTGTGACCACACTCCTTCTTACTGATAGCTTCCAGACATCCGAGACGTAAAGGATTTAGCTCTGTACTCCTAACACTTGGTGCCCTCAGTTTTAGTACTTTGTCGGCATGCTGCCTACCTATTTCTTCGCAAAGCTGTACCACCCTTACCTCAATTATGTCGCTGGGCATTATTCGGCTTTCATTTTGTTAACGAGGATGATCCTCATCTGAAGAGCGTTGCTGGTTTTCCCACTTTCCCTCTAGATAGCATTTTTACCGACTCTTTGCTTTCTTTCCCGTGCCCGCTTGTTGCAGTCCTTCTTCATTTGACGCTAACTTACATGAGTTTGTTCTCCCATACCCCTTACATTCCTAAACATGTAGGACTGTGGCAACACTTCCCTGTCATTTCTTCTGAGTGCGCTTCCTTTTTATAATCCGTATATCTCGGCCGTCTCTCTCTGGTTTCCACAGACCGGGCATTTGCGTCTTAGGACCCCTCAAGCTCTCTTTGCTTCATCTTCATTCCTAATTTGGTACTAGCTTTAGTTCTCTACGTATCCGGTATCGGCTCGCCTCTCGTTGTATTTCTCCACATGGGCTGTATGTGTGTGGGCGCTATTTAACTAACAAGTACATGATATATAGGTATAATGGTTCAGTCCTTGTTTAAATTGCTCGAATGCATTCCGGATGCATTTCTTTCGTCTGTCTGTGTGGCTGTCTCTGTGGGTTGCCTTTTCAATGGATATCCCTCGGAGACTTTACTTGGTTCTACAGATCCTCAATACATCATGTATAACAGATATTTAATTCGCGACCTACCAGTCGGGCACACCCATTCGTTCAAAACAGGGCAGGACCCAGGAACGCAATAGGTATTCGCCAAAAGTATCAGCCAAAGGAAAAATGGGTCACAACCTTACAGCGAATAACCGAATAAATAATGGTTCAACAAGAACCACAAGCAGTTACAACTTGCCACTCAATGGGCCGGGGGCAGTGTTTCAGGACTGGTGGGTTTTCGCCTGGTAAGCGTCCTCCTTATAAGAAGCCACAAATGTCCGTTTAACCACACTGCAACGAGGCAAATGTGACTTGCCGCCAAATAAATTCATCGCTCCTAACTTCCCACTGGCAGGGAAACTAGCGTCACCATACTAGCTACGTTCGTTACGCTGGCACTTCTACATCTGCACATACTTTCCTCGCTTCTTGCTAGGACTTCACGCACATACTGTCGTCTCTTTACGTTCTACAGCACCGTTGATCTTTGCGTTAAGTATGCACGAACTCAGTATATTCTCCTAAATTTCTCGATCGTGCTCCTCAATTAGCTCCTAACGAATCTTTCTGGATTCTTAGTCTATCAGTGGCTGAGGTATGACTGCAATAGGTAGCAGACGGATTTTGCCTTAACAACCAGGCCCCGATCACACGACAGCCAAATTATTGTTCCACATTTCTACCATTGTACAATTCCAATCATGAACTAATGAACAATGTTCTACGGTCGCTGTTACAATTGCAACAAAATGTCTGTACAGTTGCACCTTTTTGATCATGGCTCTGTGGGCGTGCCTCACATAGTTGAGAATAAAATATTTAGTTATACAGTTTCCAGGCAAGCAAATAATTTTCCACTACCTTCAGTGAAAAAGCCGGAATTCGGTGGGGTTTCTACGCGTTGTAACAAATACATAAATATTTAGCCTCAAGAATACCAGGCAAGACCACGGAGGCGTGCTAAGTTAGATGCACCTGTACAATCGTTTTATGGCGAATGTAACGGTGCCTTTAGTATATTGCTCATACGTGCATGTTTAAAGTTGCACAAATAGTACAGATGCATAATGAATAGTTTTGCTTGTCGTGAGATCGGGACAGGTTTGTGGGGACTTAGGCAGTCTGCCATTTATTGTAGTAATACTTCAGTCAGGGAAAAATCAAGAACTCCGGATCAGCGATCAGATCGTAACTGAAAAGCAAAACTTACATCTGTGACGATACATCAGGCTCGTGTGTACCTAACATAAAGATCAACAGTGAGCTCGCAGAAAGGTAGTGACTACGAAACATGCGGTTGTGGAGTGTATTGTAGAGTGTCGGGTATGTTGCAAGCTTGGTAACATGTGGCGCAGGTTGACTTCCAGCGTGAGTTCATAGACTGGGAATTTATCCAGAGACGTTACATCCGCCTTGTCGCAGGGTGGTTAAGCGGACCTTCATGGCTTTTTATAGGGCGTACGCTTGCTATACGAAGGCTTACCAAGGTCAAGGAACACTGCCGCTTATCCATTTAAATGACGAGTGTTAATTGCCTATACTTCTTGGTAAGCGAGCACTTGCTCGGGCAAGTTGCTTCCAGTTTTCATCTTGACTGACTTACTTTAGAAGAGCGTCCGTTTCTTCACTGGGTCCCATTCTGTCCTGTCCGAATTGCTTGGTCCCTTTGGTAGGTAAGGCATTAATTGGTTCAACAACATATTACTGTATATTACTTGATATCCCTCGGAGACATTTCGCGGTTCTACAGAAGACAAATATAAAACATTCCAGCATGTTCGATTGATAGTTTACCTACCGTACGGACCCTGCCATTCTGTTAGGAAGTTACAGGACCCATGGTTGATACAGTCCCGCGCCCATCACACATGAGCCATCGACAATTAAGGGGTGTGTCATGACTGCGACTAACAGAACCAATAATATGTCAATAAGAAGCATTGCCAATTACAGCTTGTCGTTCGAACACATCGATGGCCTTGTTCCAGGACGTTGAGGGTTTTCGCCTGGCAAGCGTCCTTTCTATAAAAAGCCACAAAAGTCCGTTGAACAACACTGAGACGTGGAGGATGTGACTCGCCACTGAATAAAGTCACAGCTAATGAGCTCACACCGACAAGCTGACCACGTCTACGTACTACCATGCTTGATACGCCCCGACACTTTCTCATCTGTATATTTTGTCGCCACGCCTTTTTCCGCGCATTCACCTTCGTCCTTTACGCTACACTCACATGAACCCAGCGTATTGCGTAATCGTGATTGAGCGTGTTCTCCACCAGCTCTTTGCTATCTGATCAGTTCTAGTTCTTGATCTATTGCTGCCTGAATGGCGACTGCAGTTTATGGCAGACCTACTGTGCCCACACGAACGTGCCAGAACTCATGAAAATGCGCTTTCTTCATTTTTATTTCTTCCTATTTGTACAGGTTTAAATAGGAATGCCTGAACAACTTCCGAGTGTCAGTGTTACAATTGCCATGACATGTCTGTATAATTGCACTTATTGGATCTTGCTCTCGCGGGCGTGCCTCGCGCAGCCGAAAATAAATATTTATTTATTTATTCTGAACGTGTTGTTTTGGTGGACTGTACGGCCACACGGAGGTGTTGGGTGATATCCAATAAAACATCATCTTTAATTGTGTTTGGAGCGCTGAAGCAGACCGAACGAAATTGTTCAGGCTCTGAAGTATAGCAAATTTCCTCTAACTACCAAGCAAAGGTCCTCCAGAGTGCTTTTTTAATATTATTGAACATATAGGCATCCACTGCCAAGCGGACCATATAGGCGGAGAGAATAGCTCCAGATGAGTGCTAAGGAAAAGGTATGTATCCAGTAGCGAATAATGGACGGACCCAATTGTGTTGGCCTTAGTGTATGATAGCAACTAATTAGACTTTACTTATTAGTTGAGAGATTTCGGTGTTTTGAGTGCGTCACAATCAGCCGACAGTTCAGATAACCCAAGTACCAAACCAGAAGTGCCAGACGGCCGTTTTGCTTTCTTAAGGCACGGCAGTGTGGTGCGTCCATCGGTCCTCCTCCGAGGATCGAAACCATGCGCTAACGAGCCTGCAGCTTAGGCCAATGAAGCATGGGGGAAGTTAGCTGACGGTCATGAATTGTTAGCTAACTGTGATGTAGCTAGGCTTCGAAAGAGGACAAAAGCATGCGCCTCAATAACCAGCCCCAATGAAGCAAAACAGCCGTCTGGGGCTTTTCCGAAGTAAAGTAATGGCTGAATTGCAGACAGATTGTGTAGAAATGAAAAACCAAATTCCTTCTGCTAATAACACAAACTGGCCCATACGGCCTTCGTAAAAGTTTAGTCGATTCATAGCTGTCGTAACCGAAAAGTCCTGACGTCGGGTAGACAACCGCTCCCACCTGCGTGGTAGATGCTTGCATAGCAGTATAGGCTGAGCTGGGCTGTATAACAGCTAGCTACAACTTCTTGGCATTCGGTTTATGGTTTCAACGTAACTTTAAAACATTGGTGTACTAAAACTATGCAAAACAGCTCCGCAGAATAAAAGGATTGAAAAATACCTAGTGATAAAATGTAGTGTTTTATTGGGCTTACCATAGTGTTTGAACCGTGACATGCGTAAAACAGCCCAGGGCAAAAGTGTTAATACGTATAAATCTACCTGGTTGGAATATCGGAAAGACACTGCTTGCGTCATCAAACCCCTGGCCCACCTAGGTTATAACGAGAGAAGCTTATGGGAGAGCACCGTAAGGGGGTGCAGAAACGACATGCATTGAGGGAGAGAGTTCAAAGGTTGACAATGTATGGGTTAACATTAATTCACATATTTTCTTTCCAGACTTGGTTCTATCAGAACCTCCTTTGTACACTGGTTTGAATGCATACGTTACCTGAATACAAGTATTCGAACTCGAGTTCACTTTGACATGAATTTCCGCCTGCCTCTGCCTCCATTTTCTGACGTGTGCACTAGGATTAGCGTCATTTGCAGTTGGAACATGGATGGGAGTTGGCTGTGTGTTGGTTTTAACTGGGGTTTAGCAAATAGCAAATAATCCTGTCTTTCTACGTTTTATGGACTACTACAGCGCACTCGAAGGGAGCATGAACATTCGACGGCAGTTCAGCCTATCTTACTATGTCACCAACTTTAATTGATGGCCTAGCAGGTTAGTGTTTGTGTTTAGTT
This sequence comes from Dicrocoelium dendriticum, assembly GCA_944474145.2. NCBI lineage: Eukaryota > Metazoa > Platyhelminthes > Trematoda > Plagiorchiida > Dicrocoeliidae > Dicrocoelium > Dicrocoelium dendriticum. The sequence goes on along the minus strand of OX104064.1, from coordinate 42,584,362 downwards.
CCAGCAGCGATCGGCAGACTGACTTTGGGTTTGCCAGGGCTAGTAAACAAGTATGAGTTCCCCACGCAGGCGCCGACATTGAGTGCTACACATTCCTATAGAATTTAGCCTCAGCTTGGTGGGTAATTGAAAGAGCCACCATAAGTGCATGTTCGCATTAGTTGAGGTATCGAAAGCAACATGGTCATGCTTCTGCGATGGTTGCAACGATTAGGTGGATTATTCCAAGTGCAGTCGCACAGCAGTATTGAAATTTCTTGGAATATTTATGGCATAAACTGCTCTAGGAAAATACTCAGTGTGTTAAGTATTGTGCACCGGCTAATCCACGGACTGTTTAGCGCGGCAGTATCGTCCAATGTCACTGTCCCTAGATCACGCTCCTGGGAGGCCTGCTGAAGTGGTATTAAATAAATAACTAATGAGTTTATTCTCTAATTTATCGAGGCACACTTAATCAATCATGCTCAAGTTACAAGCAATTAGGTTTCACAACAACCACTTTGCTATGCATATAACCGGTAAGGACCACAATTTGTACAAAATGCTGCAATGGAACAAATACTCATGAGGAGCACATTCATTCGTGGATGAGAATAATTTAGGTTCGTGTGTGCGTATATTAAGCAGTAAAAGCATTATAAATGTAGTGGTGTCAGTAGCCGTAGACGGAGAGTACCCATTCCTTGTAAGTAAAGAAAGAATATTGGCTGGCAAGCCGAATAACCTTTCATGGTGCCAGCTGAATGGGTAGGGTTTAACTGTTCCAGAACATAGTTTGGCGGAAGTGTTCCAGAAAGTGGTGGGTTTTCTTCTGGCAAGCCTGCTTCGCAAAAGCCTCAAAAGTCTGGTTAACAACGCTGAGACGTGGTGGCCTTTCACTGTGGACAGAAACAGGACGCCTGCATCTACAAGTGGACCACGGTGGCTTACGCTTAACTACGCACAGCTCCAACCACTCACCCATATCCAGTTTAAACTCGAATATATAAAACCGTGTGTCAGGGGCATACGTCATGTTTCAACAACGGTGCCAGTACACACTCCTTCACAGGCAAACACAAACAAGCTCTATTTGGGGAAGCAGTCGCACGCAAGGCGGTGGCTGGACCTTAGTCCGCCTTACACTGTTTGCATGGAACCACGCTTCGAGCCCAGCACGGCCATAAGGACCGTGCACTTCGTCCCTTCCAGAAACGACCAATCGTCTGCTGAGCCAGTATGAACGAGGAAGTGGGTAATAGACAGGTAGGTGCCTTGCCAACATGTACATCAAGCGCAGCCACATCGAGGACAGAAAGCGACAGCCAAGCGTTTGAAACGACAGTATCAAATAAAATAAGTCGAATAAGGCATACAGATGTATATATGGGCGGTTGAAATAGGTTGATTGACAAAACCTCCGCTATGGTTTCAAGCGGTCCGAAAATATGTTTTAGGAAAGTTCCCGAAACGCAAAAATGTTATAAATGTTAACTACAAATAAGTTCAGCGACGGGTGTACGTTAATAGAACAGGGCAGATACACATTAAGGGGCAATAAAGCAAACCACCGTCTGAAATAAGGCGACTCGTCACGTAAGCAAGCGGTTAGTAAATCGAATGCAGCGTACCTACAAATGCTGCACCGGTTCGGCCTAGGTACTATGCAGGTCTGGTCGTCCCTTCTGTGTTGGCCCCGAGTTGCCCCGCTCATGGTTCACTAGGCCTGCCTGACTCGGACACTCGCGACCACATGTGTGCCAGCACCATGCACTTAATGCCAATGGAGTAGAACCATAGCCGCCTGTCGCTTCTGCAACTGCCGCCTCTTCTCTGCATGCGTGATGGAGAAGTTGATTAAAAAAGCCCTCATGACTCACCTTTACGCAGGCCAGCACATAAATAAATCCCAGCACGGGTTTCTAAGTGCTCGGGCTGGTACAACCTGTCAGCTGGACTTCCTTAATTTAGTCACCGAGGCCATTGAGTCTAAACTTTCAGTTGTCATTATTTACCTTGCTAGGCAAAAGGCGTTTGCCAGGGTACCACACATGCACCTGATGCATAGGGCAAAGGCTTACGGGGCAGACAGACCTCTATTAGACTGCCTGGGTGCTTATCTAATAGGACGCATGCAGTCTGTTAAGGTTGAGCAAGCTATATGCACCCCGACCGTCGTCTTCAGTGGCATGGTGCAGGGGAGTGTCTTTGGTTCTACCCTATGTTTGATTTTTATCAGTGACCTCTGCAGGAGTTTACAACACGGTCGCTCCTTGGTCTTTGCTGACTACGTACAAGTTGTCTACGTCTTTCCCCTGGTAGTGAATTATCCACAATTAATATTATCTTGGACGATCTTAAAGCACTTGGAAAGGGGTGCAAAAAATGTCAACTGACTTTCTCCGCTCAAAACGCTATTGTCATGACCCACAAACTTTCTATACCTGCTGGGTCCCTAACAATAAACGGCATCATTATCAAACAGAATGCCATGAAGACAGAGCTAGGCTTATGCTACTCCCTGAGCCTCAACTTTGCAAAGCAATTTCATTATCAAGTGGCAAGGCTAAGGGGATTATCGTTCCACCTACGTCGTTACATCCAAACCGCAGATGCAAGGCTAGAAATTTATAAGAGCTACGTCAGGCCACATCTGGAATATCACTTTTTATATGCGGAGGGCCGACCGTGTTCTGCTTGAAAAAGGTCAGCGACGCTTTACGAGTATGTTGACTCCATCGCAGCAAGCGCTGAGTTACCGACAAAGGTGCGAACAACTAAAATTCAGCCCCTATGGCAAAGCAGCATTATTCTTAACCTGTGCTTCTTACAAAAGTTAATTCATAAAAGCTGCAATGTAATATCACTTGTCTTAAACTAAGGGGCGCTTCCGACTCCGAACTCCGAAACAAGGTCCATCCCATTACTCCGATAAAGACAAAAAGGAGACTGCGATCTCGTTTCTTCTTAGTGGTGTGCATGAAAATATGGAACAGGTTGCCTTCCAGAATAGCAGAACTCCAAACATTGAAAATGGTATGCTGATGCCTTCTAACCGTGGGTTAATGATAAGCTCTCCTGGATTCCCATGCAGACATACTATTCCTTACTGGATTTCTAGCGGTTTCGCGTAACATTATACCTTATTTGCGTATATTGGCCATGTATGCCTGCAAAGTGTACTTTTCGGCCACCTTCGCAGTCCCTAGATGTTGCAGGGTATTACGGGCTAATAAGAGCATCTCTGGATATCTATGGCTATTTACAATATATGCCGCTTTGTTCCTTTTTACATATTTTCTTTTTTCTGCTAGCTGCTTGCAAAGCAAAAGGCCATTTTTAGCAAAATGAAGATTGGCCTTACTCGCAGACCAGCATTCAATTGCGAATGTCTCGCAAACTACTGCACGTATTGCATTGTTTTTGTTTTCAACATAACCAGCGGTTAAAATGTGTTCTAAGCGGCTTATTTTTGTGCCACTTTACGCAGTATTCTAGCCTTAGTAAAGATTTTCCTTTTATGAAATTTACGCAGGTTGAAATTCCGCGCCAGAAAGCAATATCAGCGCAAGAGAATTTTGGCTATAATTTTCGTTACTTGTATTTTTCTAGTGAAGCACGCCGTCTTAGTATGTCTCCTAACAAATCCTTTTTATTTTCATCTGCATTTATCGAAATTATTTTTTTACCTTTTCGCATCCCCTATAAATCCGCCACTCTCAATTCTTCCATGTGCGCGCTAATAATTGTGGCGACTGAGCAGGCCAAAAAAGGCCAATGAATTAAAAGGGGACTTGTTGTGAATTGGATTCCGTTCCAACGAAAAGAGGCACAACTACACCTCTGCACACCTTTCGCAACAAACGGAGCTCAATATGACCCGAACAAACCAGAAGAATTTCAAGTTGGGCGCCTGCGGCCCCAGCAGCTGTAAACCAAACTATGCCAATGCATTTGTAATTGCCAACGAGGAACATATACTCGTACTTTGCCCACTTCTATGCAAGAGCATAGGATTAATGTAAAGCTTGATCTGAACCCTTAAGGGTGCAGCCAGCCAGGCTGACGATTTATTACGCAGCATTATACACCACCTATTACCGCAATGCAGATGCCGCATCGCATGGTGGTAAAACGTATGCGATCCTTTTAGCAAGCTCGGAAAAACGATCAACAGGTGAGCAACCAAGCCAGGCTACAAGTGTTCAAATTTCTTTCAAATATACATGCATATTTAGTTAATTATTTATTGGCATCGCAGCTCGGCAACAGCCTTCGTGATTAGCTTCCGCCATGCACGCCTCTCAATCTCCTCCGATCCTCATTACCTGCATCTAATAATGGAACGTAAGGGTCCCATTTGATCACGTTCTGGTAACGAAGCTATGGTTTCCCCACGTGCCGCATCCCTCTAACCAGTCGACCATATAACAGTTGCTTGGAAAACACCGTCAGATCCATAAGGCACACATGACCGAGCCACCTCCGTTGTCTCAGCAAAAGTATGCAGTATACTGCATGGATTCCACTTAGGCGCAACGTTTCCGTTTCCGCAACACAGTAGCACCAGCTGATGCGTAGAATCCGTCGCAGCATTGTTGATACAACCGCCCGTGATATCGCACATCCCACAGGTAAATCAATCAGGTTGCACTGTCGTCTAGAAGAAAGGACAGCACCATAAATTTGTACACTATCGGCTTTGCGCCAACAGTAATCTGTGGTCGTTTAACACCCGGTACTCTAGCTTCCCGAAGGCTACTGCTGCTAGCAAGACCCGGATATACAGCCCACTGTGAAACTGTTACTCAGCCGACAGCACATTCCCAAGGTAGCGAAAGCGGGGGGTGCTTTATAATAATTCATCATCAATTCTGTCTTGCGGCCGTATTGAAGATTACACCTCCGGTGAAGGCTGAAAGTGACGGACCGTTTTGCTTCTGTTGATGGTGTGCCGGAATTTGGCCGCTGTCAAAGCCGGAGCACTAGGCATGTGCTGCAAACCATCCGCCCGGTGTGCAAACAATGCGCCGTCGTCAGCAACCAGCAACATACGGACTATTGTCTCACATACTATGGTGCTGTCACCAAAACGATGAAGCTTCAGCAGTTCATCATCAAGGCGGTGCTCCACCCAAACCTCCTTAGCAAAAGCAGCTTCAAAAGAACAAGACATCATTGCATGAGGAGAAATATTAAACAGAGCAAGAGGTAAGTCACAACCTTGCCTTACACCAGTGGAAAACCGCAAAGTCTTTGGAGGTCTGCCCACACGGCGGCGCCATCGCCCGCACACCACTGTGCAGTCATATAAGTATACATACGAATTTACACGGACAACACTACTTACTCAACACCAGCCACAATGCTTCGCCGTTCACCGTAACAAAACCTTGGGGAAAGCATCAAAAAGCGAGTACAACGGCTGGTGTCTATCTCTGAACTTTTCTTGCAAATGACAAGCAGCAACCACCATATCCATAGTGCCGCGTCAAGATCGCGATGCACACTGCTCTTCCACCATGTTAGGTTCCACAACCTATCCCACGAGGCGCTTAAACAGGATACGGGCAATCACCTTGTCAACACAACTCAACAACTCGATGCCACGATAATTCGTGCGCTTTTTTACTTCATTCGCTTGCGTCCACTGGTAGCACAGGGGTCTCATTCAGCTCAGGAGACACAGCCTCCATAACCCACAAGCGTTGCACCCATTGGTGCAGCTCAATCACCAACGCGGTTTGACCGTGTTTCGATACTTCCAGCGGGATCCTGTCGGCACTGGCACACTGGCCGTTTTGCAGCTGAGAAAGTGCTCGCTGCGTCTCCTCCAGTGTCGGCGTGTCCGCCAGCATAGCTGTTACATCGTGCTGCTTGAGGCAGTTTAAAGTAGGCCAGTCAAGCTCTGAACGGTTCTTCACGAGCCAGTCAAAGCGCTTTCGTTAAAGCTGCATTACGTCTGCAATCCGTAATCAGGTAGCGTGTGCGGTATCATCGATCAGCGTCCACAGCGGCTCAAATCTCGGTCCATACACCGTCTTCATGGAGTCCAGGAATCCCCTGCGTTGGCAACGTTCGGCCTAGCATTCCAAGTGTTTTGCCGTTTCTGTCAATTGCGCATCTTCAATGCAAGGGATCTCTCGAGCCCGTCGCCGTCGCAGTTTGCGATACTCACTTTTCTTTCCCAAGTCACTAGGGTCTGCCACATGTGCAGCAAATGCCGCATTGTTCTCACACACCAATGCGTCAATCGGCGCAGTGTTCCTATCAAATCAAGCAGAACGCTTACAGAAGGCGCGCCTGATGGCTCCTCAGCAGCAGCTGTCACCTGGTCGCGAATGTGGTGCCACAAGTCGCCCACTGTGGCTATGCCTTCCACATCACAAAGTCGCACAGCCAGCGCTTTCTACAGCCCAAAATATTTGCCACAGTACCGAGGGATAGGATGTTAAATTTACGCCGATTCCAGGTGGGGCGCAAAATATAGTTTTAAGCAACCTATGTACAGCTTGGTCCGCACCAATTTGCGATTTGTGCCACACCTAGGTTCACGCAGTACACCTGTCATGCGCACTTCACACATACCGCGCTGATGTACGATAACATAGTCGATCAAGCAAACGTGACCACTCCGTGGGTGCGTCCAAGTTGCTATCTCCCGCACTCACTGCAAACCTAGTGTTCGTGGTCGTCACGCCTTGTGGCACACAGTGTGAGCAGCCTGTCACCGTTCGCATTCGCAGAAGTAATGCCATGCGAACCAATGACATCTGTTCATACCGATGCATCATGTCCAAAGTGCGCGTTGAAATCACTCAACAGAAATAGTCGGTCGCTCCTCAGCACAGATCGCAGCACGGAGCACAGTTGATTGTAGAATTGATCGCGCATGTCATCAGGATAACACATGGTTGGACCGCACGTGATTACGAAAGTGGTAAACTTACCTCTTCCGAGTCGTATGCAAATAGTCATCTGTCGCGCGCTGATGCCTGTTGGCTCACAAACCAGCTAGCTATTTAGGAGAGCGGATGTTCCAAATGCGACCCCATGTTCACATGAGGCTGAGGTTGCGTTTCCCATCCAAAAGAATGTGTAGCCAGCACATGCGTCATGCAACTTACCTCGCCCAGCGGGCCGAGGCACACTGAGCGAAGCAACATTGACGTTGTAGCTTGCCAGTTTCATTGGGACCAGTAAAGTGCGTCGCTCGGGGCGCCCACTCGAGTAATGGTCCAACCTAGGTTTATACACCTGTGCAAAACCTACCCTGTTATCGGAACCAAATTGGAATATTTACATTCTTGGGTATGTCAACACGATCATGCCTGCAAAGACGTTGCTCGCCTTGTCGAGAATAGAAACTGTATTTTTTAGTTATTTATTTATATATGCCTCCAGTCAACTTGCCAGTGGGTAGTTGTGAGCACTAACTTTATTAAGTGGTGAGGCACATTGGCAAAGTCGCAGGGTTAGCGGCATTTTGTGAATTTTTATAGGCAGAAAGCCTACCAGACGAAAATCCACCAAGTCCTGGAACCCAAATGTAGTTGAACGGTAATGTATAAGTTGCAACGAATCTGGACAACCGATATTTTACTGTTATTCACAGTCGAGTAGCTTCTAATTTCTTCTGTTGTCTGATCAAATAGCTTAGTCAAGGCCGCAGCAGTCCTTGAGACCGGTAGAGGATGCGAGAGTCACGAATGTTTGGACTGGAGAATGTGCGAATTAGGAAATGGTTCGAGGTATGCGTGGTCTGAATTCTTCTGACTTTGTATAGTTTTCTGGAGTATGAAGACTTGGTGTCCAGCTATCCACACTGGACCGGCGGTGGCGATAAATGAACTTGAATAAGTATGGTTTATAGCCATGACCTGGGCAAGTCCTTGTTAGTCATTTCATCTCGTCTCTGTCAAAAACGCATTTCCTCAGTCCGATCCCTGATCCCCAAGCATTATCCGACAGAGGAAGAAAGGAAAAAAGATACGTCAAAAGACACTGCGAAGAAAAGGCATGGAACCAAGCACGGTTCAAGTCCTACGTCATAAGGTTTATATTTGTGACAAACGTATGTACAATGTGCAGCAATTGCTATGCTGAAAGTGTCTTCTGAACAGACTTTGTACACGCACACCGGTCTATGAAGCCGATGGACCAACGTGCATTCTGCCGCGTTAAATCGGTTAGTTTCTCGTTAACCATCCGTGAAGGCATTCCAGGCTACATTGGAGAAGCGCGTGAGCCTCAATGCTATTAGTTGCTCACCATACCATGACGTCAACGGCGAAAAGCAGGAAAACGTGGCGCTGACTTCCACCATAAGGTTGAAAATTATCAATACTAGGCACTCTGTCAACACGGAGCCAGGTGGTATACTGTATCCCCATATAACTGGTGGGAAAATTATCCCATCGAACGTAGCTGGAGCATGGGTTGGTAGTGAAAATCAACAATACTTGGGAGGAGAGGATCATCGAATTTATAACCTTTTGGCCTGTGAAGTAGGTTGTGGTGATACCGGCTGTCGATAGATATAGTATTTCATGGTGGGAAGGATTAACAGCGAAAATTATCCACGGAGGACCTGGATGCAAGCCACCTGGCCCGTGGGTCAGCCGCCTGGACGTGGACAAACAAACATAAAACACCAGCTGGTGCTTCAAATTGTTAGCAACCTGCGCAATGCTTCAGCTTCATTCCCATGACTGTACCTCATTTCCGACCAGTATCGCTGACCTCAACAATCCATGGTAAATCCTGGCTTAGGTACTCGGACGGCCAACTAAAGACATTGGATGCATGTGACTGCAAATAACGGGGATAAATCGAACGGTATACAGTCTTGCCAGTGACACGGCTCAAGATACGATTAAACAAAGTGGTTCATGATGTGGCGTGTTTTCGCCTGGCAAGCGTTCTGCTTGTAAAAATGCTAAAGGTGTCTTCTAAATAACACTATAACTTGAGGGAGCTGACTCACAGCCAACTAAAGTCACTACCCTTTGTATCACACTGGCAACTGTCCCTACTTCACATACCACTAATGCTGAATATTGAATACTGTATATTGTATTATAGAGCAAGTAGTAATTAATTTGCACAATACTTCCGCAATATGGTGAAAATATTATAAAATTTGTCAGCTGGGAATATCGTTATCGTTCTCATGTAGCATTTAAAATACTTGACTTAGTATAACAGGACTCACCAGTGTGAGACGTCATGGTAAGTTTGCAATCGGTCTCTGACTTCATTAGTGAGAAAAGTTAAACCCAACAAAGTTTTGAACTGCTACACAAGAGTTGCTTTCATCACATGTTCACGCAAACGGTTCCAATGTATTACTACTCCCGGTTTGAAGCACGGTGGGTGGGGAACTCGCTTATCTCTGGCATGACAAATTTGTATCTGTGTCCGCGTGTGCTGCATGGCCTGCGTAATTGCATCATTGGCCGCAGCATTGGGAAGGCACCGATATAGCATAGGATATGTCAAAATGAGCTCGACTACAACCCGACGGTAGGACAAGTGTAGCGTCTTACCAGATCGCACCGGTCTACATATCCCAAGCCAAATAACCTCGGGAAGCACGTGCTAGTAACATGTTGGACTCTTTGGAGCTTTTGCGCCTCGCCTCTGGCTATCAGAAATTAGGCGGGAGAACAGTACCCTGGCGTTGGTCTAAGAGGGAAGAGAAAAGGTGTGTGGCAAATACTTCAGACCATGTGCCGAAGCTATGTTTGGGCGCAGAAAGCGTGCACTCTCCGGTACGATATGGCCTGTTTGTGTTGTTTACGGGCGTTAGACCGTGGCGCGAAAGTATACCGATCTTTTTCGGTGCTTGTGGGAAATAGCGGGTGGCCACCAAGGGTGTAGATTCGGCCGTCAGCACCCTATCCCAGGCTCATAATTACAGACTTGGCTGGGTTTACCGGAAGATGGACTTCGGAAGACCATGTGGATAGGCGGTTTAGGCCTTGCTGAAGTAAGCCATAGTCTCTGGAGCCACAATTTCTCTCAAAATCTTCATGGCGTCCGCAAACAAGGCACACGACGATCGGTGAAGCTGAGGTAAATTGTTGATGTGGATACTAGTACAGTGTGGGTCCCAGCACAGCGTCTTGAGGCACGGCACTTGTAGAGAGATACCAGTCAGTTACATGGTCGTTGACCTTTACCCTCCAATTTCATCCACTATAAAAGTCGCGGATCTAGCGGTGCAGTGAGCAACTGACACCGCACCTCCTGGGTTTGTGTAGGGGCACCTCATGGTAAACCTTATCGAACGCTTTATTGAAATCGATGAATATCATTTTGATAGACTTCCCCTCGCTTATTGCCTTTAACCACTCACACCTCGTCATATGCTAGTTCGTAATGCATGAGCGGCCCTGTGTATAACCGTTCTGTGAGGGCTTCAGGACCTCCTTTGACGAAAGCAAATGCAATAATCCATTTTTACAATTTTCCCACTAACGTTTTTCAAAATTGGTGTCGGCTGCATTGGCCTGTAGTTGTCTACGTTGTTAACGTCGCTGCGTTTCAGAATAGCCTTCACCACCGAACATTTCCAGCCAATCGGAAACGAACATATGAACAGCGACCTGTTGAAGAGGGCAATCCCGAGCTGAAAGCTGATGATTGGAAGTGACCTGAGAAGCAGCGAGTGTAACACACCAGGTCCGTCAGGTTTGGTGCCAGCAAGGCTGGCGATTAGTTAACATACTTCTTCAAGGCCGCGATCCGGACTGTCAAGTTCGGTAAAAACGGTACATGTCGAACTCAGAGCAGACATCCGGACAGTTGCAAATACTGAAACGAAGTTTGCTGCCAACGCGGACGCCCCCTCTGTACTGGAGTTTAGGGGATGTCCGTCCGGGCCAACCAGCATTAGTACATAACCGTTTGGCTTCAGGCGTCGCTCCACGTAAGCAGCGCTTCGCTTCGGGACAGCCTTTGCGGCGATTTCGAACTGCTCTTCGAAATGTTGGCGCTTATTCCTTTTTGCACTGTAGCGGAGGTACCGATGTCTGTTATACGCTTGGTAGTCATTGGCAGATCCAGAGCAGAGGATCTGTCTCACATCCTGCGCAGCCTTCCTGCCAGATTTCCGTACTCCGAGACAAACCATTAAGGTTTAATTAGTCCCACTTTCCTACATTACAAGCGCACAAATTGGGAACGCAATACTATCAATCTCTCTTTTAGCAATGTCCAAAAATCTTCTACAAATTCAGCTCGTAACAATAACCAATTCAGTGGGTTCGCGGCTCAAGCTAGAACTTTGGGGTTCCTTTTCCAGTATGTGTAAGCTGATTCCAGCAGTTGTGAATACGTCGAAGGTAATTCCATATCAGCTACAAGCACTGAGGGATCGCTTGTAGCCAGGGGCATCAGGAACGTAACTTCAAGTTCCAGTTGTTCGTAGCTCCTTAACGCCTGGTCGAAACAGGACGGGGTAGAGCGTAGTGTTGTGCGTGTTGGCTGGCATATGTGTTGCGAAGCACTAGCCTCAAGTGCCAACTCCACGATCTTTGCTCCGAACTCACCATGGCAAGGCAGCAACTTCACCTCAGGCCATGAAATTCGAGGACAGTTAAAATCGCTCATAAGTAATAGTGTGGACGACGCATGCGGTTCGAAGTTGCGGCGTGCAATCCGACCAACGACTCAGAGGCTCCGACTGATTGCGCCCATAAGCAGTCCGCTGCGCCTGAGTTGGATGGAGCACCATAGCAGCCCACCCAAGCCATTGTAACTTCGGTGGGCGCTCACCAGTCACAAAAGCAGGAAAGACCGGATGTAGGGCAAGACACCACCGCGGACATCCGTTACTCTATGGCTTGGGAAGCTCGGGTAGCCGTTGGGTTCAACTTCCCAGATGTATAACAAAATGCAGCTATGCGTCTGCTAGTCCCGCTACTTTCGGCTGCATAGACGCAACGGAACGACAAGGCTCATCGCGCTTGTTCATAACACTGAAAACGGTTGTGAAGGCTACTCGCAGGCCGCAGCAGGGGCCGCCTTGCTTGCTTAAACTTGGAGCAGCCTGTTTATCTTGCTTCGCACAGCCTCGGGAACCACCCGAAAACTGACGATACGGAGATTCCATTATAATGAGTGGACGGGTTAAGGTATTCTTTGCTTTGGTCCATTGCAATTAGATTCCAAGCCACTAAGATAAGGTACCAGTATACAAACTTGCTGTGTGGATTTACGGTGCTGGAAAGTGAGGTCCTGACCGTGACGGCAAACCACTGTTCCCTACACGAGCAGCAACCTGCACGGCATTGGAGGATGGGTCGTCTATATCGCTGTTAGGTCTCAAGTTGTAATGATCGTATGTCTATCCCCGTGACTCAGTGCCATAAGCGGCTGACTGGTGGGCGTTAGCCCATAGCGGTCACGGCTTAGGTACTTAGGAGGGTCCAATAGATGCACACAACTGACGAGCAATAACTAGGGCGAAACGCGCGTCTAGTACAGTTCCATTTCAGTAACTTACCTATGCTGTTTGGAACTTAATTGCGATGAACCAAATTGAATCATACCCAATTCCGTCCACACATTAGTAACCAAAAAGCTAAACACAACCAGTGCTCAAAACGCTGTGTGGATGCACGGCGCTGGCAAAAGCAGCCCTAACCGTACGAGCCAAACACTATCCTCTGCAGAGGCAATAAGCTGCACTTCCCTTGAGGATGTGTCGGTATATATCGCAGGCAGATGACAAATCGTAACGGTCGGCTGTCGTTTCCCATGGCCCCGTGGCAGAAGCTGCTGGCTAGTTGGCGTTATCCTCTGTTGTTCACGGATTGGATCCCCAGTGGGGAACCAAGGAAGGCGCACCACTGACGCGCTCCCGATAGGGCGACGCGCGCGTCTAGTGCATTGCCGAATTGGTAACTACTATGCGGATTGGAATGTAATTGCCATGCACCGATTCGAATATTAACCAAATCCGTCTTCTGCTTTGTTGCCAAAAACCTAAGCCCTATCGGTATTAAAAGGTGCTTTGTGGATCTACGGCGCTTGTAAGAAAACATGTGACCGCGCCAGCTAAACACGGTCCATGACACACGCAACAGCTCATATGGAATTGGAGGATTTGTCGGGCAAGCATAAAGAGAGCCACACCGATACCCTCCTCTTCGGTGACGGTCCCAGTGACCGTATTGGCAGAGACTGACTTCAAAGCCAACCGACGCCACTACTGAGAGTGCGCGTTGCAATCCAAGACACAAGGCGGGTGCTCCACAAACCCGAAAAATGTTACAATCCGTTACAATCGGCTGTCGTTTCCTATGGCTCAGTGGCATAATCTGCTGGCTAGTTGGCCATGGCCTCTTGCGGACGTGACATTGATCCATAGTAGGGGGCCGAAGAGTGCGCAACACTGACGAGCCTAACTAGTGTTGAACGCGCATCTGGTGCCTATTCGGATTGCTAACTAACATATGCGGCTTGGAATCTAATTGAGATTAACCAACTCGAATCATACCGAAATCCATCTACTCATTATTAATAAATGTGTAGCCTTACTAGCATTCAAAATTGCTGTGTGGATGCGCGGCGCTGGCAATAGCAGACCTAACCGTACAAGCCAAACACGGTCCTCTGCACGAGCAATAAGCCGCACGGCAGGGGAGGATGCATCGGGCTATATCGCAGTTAGGTTTAAATTCGTAATGGTCGGCTGTCGTCCTCCATGGCTCAGTGACATAAGCTGCTGGTCAGCTGTCGTTAGGCTCTGATGCTCTTGGGTGCCATTCGTAGTGGGGGACCGATGAATGCCCACCAATGTCGTGTCCTACTAGAAGGATACGCGGGTCTGGTGCTTTGCCGAATTATTAGTTTACTTATGAGCCCTGAAATCCAATTGCAAAGAACAAAATCGAATGATACGGAGATGTGGTTCTTCCTCACCAGCGCGTCATTTTAGCTCACTGGTGGAAAACCTGAGTTTTCCCCGATCTACTGGGTCCAGGTTGGGAAGAACAAAAGGAAACAAGTTATAGTAGGTGAAAATGGCAAACGCTCACACATTTTTACGTGTTCACGTTAAACATGTTCGACCTCTCATTCTCAAACTACTAACTACATTGTCGCTCAAACGTGCGTGTTACAGTTTCACGTTTTCGCAAGGAATCTATCCCGAAATTTGCAAAAAGTCGTTACTAGTACAATTTTCTCATTCCTGGTATGGTGTGTCTCGAAGCGTTCAAGAATAACGTCTATTTATTTATTTATATAAATGTGCAGTTAGCAGTTGTCATGCCTAACTCTACCATTGATCACTACCCTTCAAGTACATCGCGCTATTGGCTGGCTTCTAGCGCATAGTGAGTGTTGGTGAAAGCTATGATGCTCCAATACTACAAATTTGTATTTACCCTGTTAGTACACTTAAGCCTATACGACGGTTGCGTCTATCAATTTTGGATTGGGGTAAATGATTTGCTAGTGATAATTTTCTGTTTCTAAACGACAGCCGCCTTTGAAATAGTGGTAGAAATGCGCTGTTTTCGTATGGGCATAACTTGCTGCTCATCACAGCACCTTTGGAAAATCTGCTGCAGGAGCTTCGCTAGCTTAGTAGCACTGACCTGCAGTGCAGTTAGAAGAAGGTAAATAATTTTAACAGCTTCGGGCCAGCAATGAAAGCTACATCTTAAGCACACTTATTGGGGTAGAATTTAACCACGCGAAACCAAAGATCCTGAGTGCAGGACAGCGTGTGACAGGGGCAAACTGCGGGTTTGTATAGCCTGACATATTGTAGCTAAATGCTATTGGATGCTTCGTCGGCTGTCCGTCTGTATTGAAAAGTTGGCACAATGCCATCCCTTAACATTAGGAAGGCTGTCGTCATCTCTGTACAGAAATATGTTGTTCGCTTGACACCGTGAATAGGCACTATTGGTGGATAAACTTCCCCTCACGGACGAGGGTAGTGACATGATGGTCGTGTCAGGCACTTCCAACAAGCCACCAGCTGGGAGCTAGTCTTACGGGCATACCGCGTTGCGTACTTTCTTAATGTATTTTCAACTCCTGCTGCTGAGGCATTCAATCCACTTTGACTGAAAAAGGTGAATTTTTTTCGATGCACTGTAGGTCATACCTGACAAGGAACGGTATCCAACCTGTCTATTGGACATTGCTAACAGGCATGCCAAGTTGAAACCCCGATAAGTTCTCTCGGTGTGTACTAGCTTAGGATATTCGGATGGTTACTGTAGATAACAAACACAGTCACGTTTGACACCGGGTCGCTGAGAAATGATTGACGCCACGTCACGAACTTGTGAAGGAGGTGCTTTTGAACTAGATGTGACATGTTTCAACAAGAGTAAAAGCGATAAATTCATGCAGTTCTACCTGGAGGGAACATTCAAACTTCCTAACCTTGTACATTGTGTACATTAGTAACCCCTGAATTGAGGAGCTAGCTGCGTTTAGGGCGCGTTTCCGTGCTCAGAGCAAATATCAAGCAATTCGCTATTTCCGTAGTGGATGTTGGTGAGCCATAAACGACAGCTACGGGACATGCGCCTTCGTAACATAGCCGGAGACAACACCGGTGACTCGGACACAAGCGTTTCCAGATTACCGACATTACCCAGTGAAGATCATACGGTAGTATCCAGATAGCAAGAAAGATGTCAAGGAAAGATTAGCATAATGGATGCCGTAGACTGGGTTGTGGCAAGTAGGAGAGCTTCGGGAATGATCAAGTTAGGAGAGAATGGCGGCTTGATGCTCGCTAAAGTAGACATCGACTCTAGGATGACCAGCCTGAGTGAAGATTTAGTGGTTAGGAGAGACCTGTACGCCCACTACTTAAAGGTCACGCGGCTAAAAGGATTGAAAATTAATGGTGGGGAGCAGCCCGAGACGTAGTTTATGCTCCAACTAGGACAGCCACGAAAAGCTGATCATCCGAAACGCTGCCTTTGAAAAGGCTTTAATATTAACTTGGATCATAACATTTATGTACCTCCCCCTAAAAAGCCTGCGGATCGTGAATCTCTCATAGCCATGATGGTATTATTTCCAGGTATTTACTTATGCAATTAGGACGAAATGTGAAAGCATTTTCTTTAGCGCTGGTAGCAAAGCGACGGTGCAGCACCTGTTTCTAAGGATAACTTCTGCTCCCTTTTTCAGTTCCAGGTTGGGTGTCTGTCACCGCCTAATGTATTACCCTATGTACGAAGCAAAGGTTTAAGTTATTGCGTCGAAACCATACAGGCATGATTTTTGGGTGACTACACCTCTGTGGGTAACTACGCGGTAGGTTTTGTGTGCTTATCATTTTTGGTGCACCGCTGCTTAAACCCTTTGCGCAGTATACGAGCTGACTTTTGCAAATTTCGGCAAATGAAGGTGCAATATTCTAGTTGTGAGCGAACCTGACAATGATGCTGTTCTGGCCGCGCTTCTTCTGTGCTTATGGGAAGGCATATTTGGAAGGTTAATTGTCGTACCTATGCAAATTGCTATTGCGCATTCTCTAAGAATTTGAGGCCCATTGCATACTGTATACCTAAATCTTTAGCCAAAGTATGGTATTGCATGGGTATGCCAGCTGAGGTCAATGTGCCATCAAGTATGGAGCGCTTTTTGTTCCAGGTGCTCGATTTAACATCGGAACATTTACTTGTCACTGCTGACACCATGACTCTAGTGCCTCCAGGTCTTCGCGGATTTTGCCAGATGTGGAGGTCTTTGCACTTAGGGGAGACAAATGTGATAATTATATCGTTGGAGCAGGGGAAGTGGCGGCCATGCCGCAGGTTGTTACAGAGGTCGGTCAGCTAAAGCAACAAGAGCGTCGGCCAAAGCATGCTCCATTGTGGGACACCACTGGAAACTGTGATAGGGATGAATATTGTCTGCGCAATATACATCAACCGTACGACCGGTTGGGTAGGATTCTACCTAATTGTGTAACGTGCTGCCTGTACCGTAACCTTTAATCTTATGCAATAGTCATATATGGAGACTCTGTCTTACGTCTTTTGTCTATCGAGATGTAGTGTACTTATTGCGAAATCTGCATCTATCGCGCTGAAAACAAGGTTAAGAAAGCCATCTGGCCGGTTGCACAAGGTCGAGCGCTTAGAAACCCATGCGGTCACCTGCTAAACTGCACTCTTGCATACGGGATGTCAATGACTGCTCCCTTTCCCGAATTTTCCATAACGCGTGAGATACTGGTTGGTTGGTTTATCGGTCGGTAGTTGTTGACGTCCTGTGGCGAAGTTGAATGAGAGTACGCTTCCAAGCCCAAGGTTATTGGCTTTTCTCCGTGGAGAGTGTGAACAGTCCTAAAAGAGCTATCGAAAATTCCTTGTTTCCGTTCTTATGTACCATGGGTAGAATTCCGTCTGGCCCAGCAACGGAACTTCTTGGGGATTGGGGATTGGACCTAGAAACCGCTTTTGTCCGGGACAGGATAACCCATAGGGACCCATGAGGCACATGTCTGTAAAACAAATGGATACAGTAGCACTCTCTACCATGACCGTTGTCCAGTGATGATAGCCGGACTCGAAAACTTCCCACTCCTTAAAAGATACATACTCCTGAAAAATCCCGACGCAAGAAACTGAAGTTTTGCCCACCTGGATACCCACAAAGACGATTCTTCCTGAAGCCCCCATCCTCGATTCGCCTCAGCCATTATGGCGGCCCTGCCCAAGATACCTGATCAACTAACAGAGGAAATTGAAGGTCATTTGTCTGCGGATATCTGCGTGTGAAATCAGTCGACAACCTGGTCTGCCAGTTGTATAGTAGTGCACAAACAAATTTCTGACAGTGTTCCAGGACGTGGTGGGTTTCCGCCTGGCAAGCGTTCTCCCTATAAAAAGCCACAAATGTCCGTGTAACAACACTGCGACGTGGCGGATGTGACTCACCACCAAATAAAGTCACTGCCCAGAACTACCTACTGGCAAGTCGACCAGAATCATAATTCAATATTGCCCTGAAACTTTCAATAATAAGTTACACGGTGCTTATATGTATCGTTTTCATTACACATATAGTGCCCTAACTGTATACACTACGCACGCTAGAACCTAACGTTTCGTCATTCGATGAAGCCTCTATCCCTCATGACTGCTTACACAATTTCCGTAGCCTGTACAACCTTCGGCTCACTGCCGACTACACTCCTAGCAACGTGCTTGTTGCGAAGCAATTTTGCATGTAACTGTTGCTCATGTATTGCTTGGTGTGTCGCGACAAATTTGAGAATAAACTATTTATTTATTTATTTATTTGCTTCCATGGTTTAACTACTAAAATAGATGAACCGATAACTTTTGTTTAACCTGAACCGCACAGAGCGACTGGTTGGTGGTCATGTGTAATTCAGAAGCGACTGGGAGCATTTCTGCGCATTGTGGCTCTATGCATTAATAGTCGAATGCTGCGCCTATAAGGCGTGGATCCGCAATTGCATCGTTCGGGCCAACTCGTATGGAGGAGACTTTTGCCCAATAATGCGGAGTGCGAGAACGTTGCAACCGGATGAGTTACTTGGCTAGGATCAAACTAGCCATTGCCGCTCTTTGCTAGGTAGTTTGGATCAGTATGGATCTGGCTGTTATTTGCCTCGCAATCTCATTGGTTATCAGGTGTGCAAAGTTGTACGTCTTGTTGTAGAAACGTGGTGGTTGTCGCAGTTTGCATGCAGCTTAGTTTGCCTCACATCTTTTTGTGGTGTCTAATTTAAACGGGATAAAATACTTATGAGATCCAAACAGTGGCGCAGTGCACTGTAAAAGCATGCAGTTGATCTCTCCAGGGTGTTGGATGGAAGGAATCCGTCCTAGTTTCTTGCCCTAATAACCATAGCAAAGATGGGTCGGTTTATAGAGTTCAGCTGACTGTCGATCACAATGGTATCTATGCTAGTGGGACAGGTGGTCACGCATTTTAAGTACCTTAAGCTGTATACCACTCTGTGGTTACTCCCCCGGAATTCTTGGCCTACAGCTACCCTTGCTTAGGGTATACCTAGGGTAAACCAACCTTTGTGGCTTTTTATAGGGAGTACGCCTGCCAAGCAAAAACCCACTACGTCCTGCAACACCGCCAGCGACCGCAGTAGAACAAAAAGGTGCAGCTGACTACGCTACTGAAAGACCAAAGTTTGCACAGCTAATCGCAGTCATCTTCCAACCGATGTTTGTTATGGCTGAGCGAAAGCTTAATCAGGATTGAAAAAATAAGTTAATAAATAAATAGTTTATTCTCAAATTTGTCGAGACACACCAAGCAATGCATGATCAACATTTACATGCAAAATTGCTTTGCAACAAGCACGTTGCTATGATTGTAGTCAGCAGTAAGCCGAAGGTTGTACAGGCTACGGAAATTGTGTAAGCAGCCATGAGGGATAGAGGCTTCATTGAATGACGAAACGTTAGGTTCTAGCGCGCGTAGTGCAAACAGTTAGGGCACTATATGTGTAATGAAAACGATACATATAAGCACCGTGTAACTTATTATTGAAGGTTTCAGGGCAATATTGAATTATGATTCTGGTCGACTTGCCAGTAGGTAGTTCTGGGCAGTGACTTTATTTGGTGGTGAGTCACATCCGCCACGTCGCAGTGTTGTTACACGGACATTTGTGGCTTTTTATTGGGAGAACGCTTGCCAGGCGGAAACCCACCACGTCCTGGAACACTGTCAGAAATTTGTTTGTGCACTACTATACAACTGGCAGACCAGGTTGTCGACTGATTTCACACGCAGATATCCGCAGACAAATGACCTTCAATTTCCTCTGTTAGTTGATCAGGTATCTTGGGCAGGGCCGCCATAATGGCTGAGGCGAATCGAGGATGGGGGCTTCAGGAAGAATCGTCTTTGTGGGTATCCAGTGGGCAAAACTTCAGTTTCTTGCGTCGGGATTTTTCAGGAGTATGTATCTTTTAAGGAGTGGGAAGTTTTCGAGTCCGGCTATCATCACTGGACAACGGTCATGGTAGAGAGTGCTACTGTATCCATTTGTTTTACAGACATGTGCCTCATGGGTCCCTATGGGTTATCCTGTCCCGGACAACGGCGGTTCCCCAAGAAGTTAAGGACTTCAGAGCTGGCGGTACTGTACGTAGTTAGCGCGCTGGAGAGTGCGATGTAGGGTTGTGTAAGTGCACAAGAACTTCAAAGCACATGTGATTGGATATTTCGTGTTAGGCGGCAACGTCGAAGTAGATTTACGGGACCGGTGTCCTGCCAGCACAACCTTAGGACTTTTCGTCTGAAAACGTAAGAAAACTATAAGAATGAACGATTTTGCAAAAGGCACTGTGATGTAAACTGCTGTGTGTTCTGGCATATTTTTCAAACATACTTCTGTACTCTTTGTAAAAGAGCGAAAAGTATTTGCGAACGTTATGCGTTCATGCTGTTCAGCGTTGTTATTCTTTGTCTCCAACAAAACAACCAGTTTAATCTTTGATGGTCCTCAAGTTGTAGCGCGCCAGTGTCTTCATAGCAGCTAACAGATAATTGGTCGTTGATTTTAGCCTATAGAGTGCTTGTCGTTTTCTCTTCTCTTTGGCTTCCCATTTCGTCTTCAGTATCCTTAGCGCCACCATCTCTCATGCTGGTTTTATGCGATTTATCTAGTCGTCCAGCGCTCGGTCCTCTACGGGTATTCTTGACAGTATCGCCCAGCTAGCCACGAGCTCTGGCACAAGCACACCGTTCATCCAGCTCCGACACACATTAGGTAGTTTCCCAGCCGTCTACAAAATATCTCCCCTGCAATTTAACATGATGGACTAAAAGTAGAAAGCTATGGTCACGAAGTACAAATTGGTGGTTTTCATGATAGCAGCGACACCTGAGTGTACATTTAGGGTTGGTGTATAAAATGTAGCATTTGCGCAAAAGAAAAACTGATAAATAGTTGACAGTATGAAAAGCTCTGTTTTAAAGATGTTAATATAATTAAAAGTCTGTTTAATAATGAAACATTGTATGTTTTTCGACTTGCATAATGGCACTGTACAGAAAAATAAAGCTTTCATTTGCATCAATTGATGGGTGAAAGCCAGAAGGCACGAGAATTACCTTGTAAAGCGTACTGTCTCAGTATGTACTGGAGGACCTTACCAAGTTAACCTGGTTCACGATGTAATTACTACAAATTAAAAATGGAACTCCGTATTGCATGCATTTGCTTGCACGATATGAAACAAGCAGTATGTTCCAAACGGATTAATGCCGTAGTGACAATGACATTTTACTCCATCAATCATCACTATCCAGACTTGTACACATTTTGTTTTACTTTGCACTCCTCCAAAGCCTATATATACCGGACTGCAATTTTGAACTAGGTCCGCCATCTTGCCCTCTTGTTCCCTGCTTTTGCGCTCCGTCATGGTGTAACTCATTGCTTCACCACTCTCTTTCACTGCCCTCAGGCCATATTTACGTAGCCATTGTACAGTGCCATTTTCTCAAGACATTCTTTATATCCTGCCGTCTTCTATCTTACTGGGCTACGGATTTTTTGTGTAGCATTCGTCAAAGCGCTGCAACCTTGTGATAAAAGTGATTTTAATAGGAGGTTAGAAACAGATATATGTGCAAGTATGAGTTCCGCAATGAAACGTCGTGGGGGATTATGTGCAATAGCTATTACTAGAAGAATCGTGACCAAATGGAAAGTAAACATATTGTCATTTTCCTTTTACTAATCAGAAGCTTAGAGTAAACCTGAAACATTTACGCTTTCAGCAGGTTGTGACATTCGGTTTTATGCTTTTTTGTACCTACTGATCGTCCATTTGTTTTACTGAGGACACGTCAGGTTCCCTTTGGTTTTTTCGGTAAGCTGTGCGGTTCATTGCTATGTGCTACGCAAACTAATTTCGTTTCTTGTAGCTCCAACCTTACCTGTTGTTTTCGGCTATGTTTCCAATCTATATACTCAGTAACCGCGGTTGGTCTTACTGCTAGTTGCCGCTAACAGTTACTGAGTTCCGCTCCGCTAGTTGTTGGCTGCAATGTATATAAAAGCTTACGGTTACCGGAGCAACGGACCAAATAAATAAACTTTAGTCTCAACATTGCGTGGCGCACCTGTACATGCATGTTCATGTTAAGCTAATATGGAGTGGTCAAAAATGTACAAAAACACAGGTTTGGCATAACAGTGAATGAGCGTACGGGTGTGAATACGAATGTAATTTTGTCTGAGCTTAGCTGTGTAGGGTGCGGTTGTGAAGGCGAGGCAGCATTTTTGACAGTTTGTTAGCTTCAGTTATGTGAAAATAAGCAATTGAAGCTATAAATGCAAATTAGAGGAGCACGGCTTGATTGAGGTGTGAAATACTGGTTGATTGAATCCAGGAAGCATGCCGAAGCAATCATATATATATATATATAAGTATCGCTAGTGAAGATTACGTAAGCAAAGGTATATATGTGGTGTAAAGACTTCTTTGGACGCGGTGTTTGTAAACTGAAAGGAGTGAGACTATAAAGCTAAATACTGAATTGAAAAGGACGGTATCGGAAGACCGTTTTGACTGGCTATCTCCCAACCCTGGGTGGGTTGAGAAACTTGTCGTTACATATTTTTTTAGAAATTGTGATATCCTACCGTGCGAAAGTGAATAAGAAATATTAGTTAATTCTTATGTATGTTTAAAAATCACTTTGCGATTACTGCTTAAAAGCGCCATAAGGTATGATACTGCAGCCGGGCGGTTCGTTGGCTGGCATAGTATATCACGCAAGTCACACTTGGTAGTCAGGGGCTCAGATATTGGTACCTATTTCTGCCGTGCTTTTGGCTTCTACTTCCTTCTTTTCCCCGAATTGTCTTCTATGTAGCTGCATTTGTTTTCAATACATTTAGCTGGTTATAGCACGTTATCCAGTTATAGGCAGCTGTAAGAACACCACCGTATGTAAGTCCTTTCTGGTTTGAGAAGCGCAAACACAACAAACAACACTGTCTAGATGAACTCGCCTCCTAGACGCAGCCCGTGTGTCCTGATTTAAAGCTGTGTCTGTTAGCCTGCGTAAGCCTATCCAACTAATCGCTGAAGACGACGAGTCCGTGCCACCGAGAAAGAGAAACAGGCTTAGTATGGCTGTGTAACGGCTACTAACTTCCGTTTCCCTTGTTGAGCTGGTGGTTCCACCCAACCACTTAACGGCATCTTTAGAGGGTTGCCTATTCCGGGAGCCAAGAGAGCGATTCGAGAAGACGGATCGAGTTGCAGGGAAACGTTTATTGGTACAGTAAAAGATTCCCTGTTAGCTAGCTATAAACGAACGACACCGTGGACGCTCTAGCTAGGGGAACGGATCAAGCACAGCACACAGGGCAGTTGCGCGTTGCAACCGAAACGAGCGCCGAGCAAAAATGGCGATGAGCAAGTAAAGCATTCGAACTCAGCAAGCAGTTCAACAAACCCACACCGGTTGCCTAGGTGTACAATTATAGAATTTTGGTTAGAATTTTACACAGGCAAACCGGGGAATCTCCATATTGCTGCACATCGGACGCAGACAACGAAAGTGTCCAGGCGCATTTAGCGTTTCCTTTGACGGTTGCGGTGCAATGAAGTACGTTTGGAAGAGCAAGCTCACAACTTTTCCTTATTAAATGAAGCCCTCCACAAAACACAAGTCTCCGTGCAGTTTTTCTCACCAACACTTATGCAAGTTACAGCTCCACCTAAACTAGTGCCATGGAATTGAAACCATTGAAACTACTCGGTAAGTCATTGTATGACGTAGTCATCCCGCAGACAGTCATACTCATTTTTACTATAACCACGAAGCCAAATTTGTGAAGGAAGCACAAAATGAAGTGTATGTGAGTAAGTTTATCATATCTCCTGCTACAACTGCGGCAGTAACCTGCAGTAATTTTCGGGACGAAAAGCTAAGCAGCAGGACTGTTAACGTGAGCCACCTCAGTGAAGAGTTCATGCGACTATTACCGCCAACGTACCACGCTTTGCCGTTACAGGTGGTCACTGTTGACCAGTTAGTGGCTTTCGTTGTTTTGCCGCGGGCTACTGAGAATAAAAATAAGCTGGTAGGTCGTAGCTGAAATACCAGGGTAAATCTTCGACGCGCCCAGTTGAATCCATACACGCTGCAAAGCTAAAAAGGGCGACAAAGCAAATGACGCTTGGCTGTCCCGAACAGTCGCAGTTAGTATCAACTTGAACCGGGGCTCACCAAGTACCAGCATTTCAAAAGCCTACGGCGTAGGTCATTGTAAGTGGATGACCTCTGTTTCACTTCACTTCCACAAACGAGTCAAAATGGTTCGCTGCTGCAGGATATACCTCTAGGAAGGTAAAGACCACGGTGGACAATTGACCGCACACCGTGTGCCACAATACACCGCTCCCAAAAGCGGAGCCTAGAGAGCAAAGCGGCTGTGAGGTACTGCAATTTTGAGCTTTACCCTTAACCTTTTTCAGAGTATAGTGGTAGACTTGAATCAGGGACATAGGGTCCACCGATGACATATCTAGCTGGCTTGCAGAAAATGAATACTCCGTATTTGCGATGAAGCAAGCCGTAATGTAATTTCTGCAATAAACCGTCTTTTCTTCGCGGCATTCATAACACCTAGGAAGGTAGCACGATTGACTTGATGCTTAACCCATAAATGATACACACGTTATTGCAGCCGCGTGCCACCTGCAGCTGTAGTCATGTGTAGGAACGTTATTTTCTGGGTCATGCATCGCCGGTGATGTGGACTCCCTGAGCTGAGCCGCCGAAGTGCAGGAGTTAGATATTAGAAAGCGTAACGTGGGTTGGTCACTTATTATAGCTTTTAGGCCGCCTTGTTTAGTAACTGGAAATTAGGTTTTCAAACAGCTAAGCAACGCGTCAGATGAGTAAACGCCCTGACGCGTATATAAGCTGATAGGAAACGTAAAAACACCAAGTGCTTATTGGCGGATAAAATCGTAAGTTCATCGTATGACGCTTCAGGACCAACTCAAGAGTTCCTTACACTTTCGTGAAAGAGATCGATGAGAATTAAGTGACCGAACTTCATAAGGACACCATAAACTTGTGCTGGCAGGGTGAGTGTCGCACACCAGTCCACGAGGCAATGCTATCACAAGTAGGTAGAACGCATTCAGGGGAATAAATTGTAGACCCCAGGATACAGGCATATACGAACGCAACGGTACACAGCGCAAGAGATATGCGTCCGAATGGCATATGGTTTTTGGCAGCTCGTACTATCGAGGTGGGTATGGTATCCACCGCATAATGCCGCCAAGTAGATGAAGATTCTGCAACACCGGGGAAATAATCCATTGGCAAGGTGGACGTGACATAAAGCAGTGTCATTGCAAATAACTTATTAAGCTGCAGGGATATGAAGCCTTATTTCTTGTTGCGGTGATGTTCGGAATGTGAAAAGAATTTGAACACAAATGTATAATTCATTATAACGAGTAACTCGAAATTTCATGAATAGCATTAAAGCTCACGTAAGCACCTCAAGGGTCAAACTATGCCCAGGCAAGTAATGTCGCTCTCATGTTAATTGACCGCTTCAACCGGTTGGCTATCTTTTCGCCCCAATTTCAGCGGGCAACTTGACTCCGGAGCATAAAGGGCAAGCGAACTGAATGCGCGAAAGGTTGGACCGGGCTGTCAGCGTCTTTGGAAATAAGAGGAATAACTTCAAGCTCTTCACCAGGTAATTTTATGTAACAAAACTTTGCAGGTTGCTCTGAGTTACAAGGAAGTAATGGTCCAAGAAAGGAAGGTTTCCAAACATGAAGGAGTGAAAAGAGCTTGCGACCTGGCGCTTTTACAAACGCATTACTAGGCCTCGTGTGTATATAGGAAATATGGCATCAATCGTATGTGGTAACTTCACGCACTGAAGTGTGAAATCTATACCTGTGGACAGCGTGGAGCTGTCGGAAAATGTAAGCTGTGTAGTAAAGGAAGAAAGGCGCAACATGCAGGAAGTTTAGTGACAGAACAGACGTCCCCGTAGAGTCAGGCGTGGCGAGGGAAAGCCAGCAGTTGTTGTTACATTCGTTGGCGTCGATGGATCATACAAATAGAAGGGATGTCCTTAGGAAAATGACTATAATCCAGCATGAATACGTGTGCGATAGAAGGTAAGAAAGACGGGATGTTGACAAAGACCTGCGGGATATGCTGTGTAAGGGATAACCAGCTAGACGGAAGGGTTAGTAGTCTGTGGTTTTGAGATGGTTGCCCCTCGCCTGAATTGGCGGTTGATTCTCAATCGCAACGGGAGTCCGTTGGCCCCCCAAAGGAGAGAGAGAGGAACGGCCGGATCGGACGAGCAGAGGAACCGAGTTGTACCAACACACTGGTTTCGTTATAAAGTCAAACCCAAAAACGCGTAAATGCTATTTAAAATTCACGTAGGAATCTCAAGGAAGGGCATCGTATGATCGATCCAGTAAGGGCGCCTTCGTGCTATTTGGCCGCTTCACCCGGTTGACTACCTTGTTGTCCGAATTCCAGCGGGCAACTTTGAAGCCCTTGTCATGCCATGGCTCCGTAAGGACGATTGGTACCCGGGTCGATTGGTTAGAGTTATCTTTCTAACTCCTCCTCCTTCGCGTTTTGCTATACCATTTCAGCTTTAGATTAACCTGCATGGGTGTCACGAATAAGTATCGCCAATCCGAACTATTAGTTTTCGAGGTGAAGTAGGTAATCGGTGTGTTGGGGTGCTCCGGAGTCTCCGCTACATCTACGCCGACCAGTATGTAAAGAGGAAATTGCGTTACTGGCACTTGCTTCTGCATGTTTCTGTCGGCCCTTACCTCCAGCAGCTCATTGGCATGTCTCACGTAAAGCATTGTCTGCACCTGGATATTTTAGCTCACGCTATCAACTATGTACGGCACACGGCCTTTGAGTTAGTTTGGATAGTAAAGGCGCTGACTACTCGCCAAAATTTGTTAACCAACCTGAAAGACTCACTTTCGAGCGCCGTGTAGAAGGTTGAATTCACGTACCAGCTGAAGGTTGCGGTACAACGATGGCCCCTTCCTAAGTCTGAGAGCTTCATGCGACACGCGGGTTGTTAGTCTTAAGAGTTTCAGTCAAGAAGAGTGCTTTCGGTGGCTGCGGATTTAGTAGTGTGCTAGCAGTCAGCAAAGTGTGTCCAGAATCCACGTCAAAGTACTTACTCCCTTCCAGTTAGCAAGGCTCGATTGAATGTATCCGCAAAGCGGTCCGTTGCTCGTTTAGTTGTATCAGGAATGGTGGGGACACCATATAAACGATCGTGCTTTTGCTGCAGAAATGAATTCAGAGGTGAACTGTACATCATTGTCATAAAGCAAAGTATGCGAACAACGCTGATCATGCCCAAAAGGCGTGTCTCGCTTTGTCGAGAATAAAGTATTTATTTATTTATTTATTTAAAACTACAGGGCAAACAGCAAAGCAGTGGCTCCAGTGGTATCTTTTGCCATCGGCAGCACCTCAACTCAAACGTAGCTAATGTGGCCGGCTAACGCCAACGGAAGGCAGTATCCGCGGTGGTCTACTTGCAAGTGCCGTACGCAGTGATTGAGAGAAAAGGCATGAGGCGACGGGACGAACGGGTATTGCGTTACACGCTGCTCCCGTGTATTAGCTCAAAATGCGATAACAAACGACGCAGCCAGCTAGGGAAGGATGCAAGGGACCACAAGGCGGGATGTCTTGGTGGATCCAACCGTGGCGTCGTGTGCGTAGATCGCGTGTATGTTGGACCAGACAAACAAATGCAACAGACTTAACATCAGGGTACATATAACCTGTAGGTGTACAATAAGCAAGTACTCTTATTCAGTATTTCACACAACATATTCAGGCAATCAGGGGAATCACCAGACTTTTACACAGCACTCCTGCAACAGAAACTGTGTTAACAGTTCTTCGATTTACGTGTGGACTATCCGTCGCGGGCCAACCTTCTGCGAGACCAGGTGGTGAAACCTGTTTCAGCTGTTTGGGGTGAACCAAGCGATTAGATCCTAGCAAACGCCTAGCCGTGTCCGCCCTAACGGTTTGAAATGGAAAATGTTCGCAAAACCGTTCAGCAGGGGTAGCCGTTTGGTAAGAAGTGTTCAGTTTACAAATCAGGGCGCCCGGCTCTAACGTGAACGCGACCGAGATGACAGGCGTACATGGGAAGAAAACGGCAAACAGCGGCGATAATAGTGCGTAACAATAACAAGTGCAACAATAAAATAACCAGAACAGATTTTTGAGGGTTTTCATAACATTTTGTTCTGTTTTGTGGTGGTTTCAAAACCTTTTGCTGTTGTGTAATTTAAAAAGGCTAGTAAGGATTCAAGCACAAAAGTTCACAGTCGGAACAAAACAACGGGCAATGTATCTGTCGTTCTCGGTGCACTAGAAAAGGTTAAAGGAAGCGCAGCGGTCGTTTTGAACTGCAGGGGTTGCGTTGCCGACGGTGGAACAGTCGTCTTTATAGAAGCATAGTCGTTGGCGATAATTGCGAGTTTTAAGCAACTAATAGACACTGACGCACGTTGTCCTAGCAATCAATGACACGTACTTTGAAGGACACTAAATAGCTCTTCATTTGGCGGGGCCAGGGTTCGCTTAACTCATTCGACTCGTATGAAAACTTGCGTACGAGTTTGAGGCCCCAGCGGTACAAAGGCTTTCTGGTTATGGACACTGTGTAATCAGGCCCGAAACGATGCAAGCGTGACGCGAGTTGCTTCACAAAAGAAGCGGCACAGATGATGGCGTCCGAAGCTGTAGAAAAACGGTCCCTAGGTAGACTCCCGGTTTCCAAACAGGACTACTTTTGTGTACGCTAGGCCACGTCGGACAGAATTTGTCTCCCACATTAAGCTAATATCAGGTCTCGTGCATGCACGCAAATCTACGGATATGATGTATAACATATTCGGTCATTCCATTGCTTTTAACCAGCACAAGGTTACCATAAATTTTCTAGTTATACATTAACATAGTCCTGTTATTTCCTTGGCAGTTTGCTCGGTCCATATTTCTTTGCTTCGTTGTTCTAAAGGATAGCATTTCCTGCACGAAACAACGCTGAGGACATACATGCGACGCTCACCTGCAAACAGAATCAACACAGAACAAAGAATTCACCCGCACTTCGCAAGCCTGACACACTAAGGCTACCCAGAAAACTGACCAAAGCAATGCAAGTCACCTGGATCGTCCGACTTTAACAGCTGCAACCACTTGCGGTCGACTCCGAAGGAGACTACACAACCATGGGACACAAATTAGCGAAATGTGACTGCAAATATCCGCAACGGTACTCGGTCAGATGCAACGTTGTCAATGTCATATCACCAGTCGGCAGTGTTCCGGGACGTGGTGGGTTTACGTCTGGCAAGCGTTTTCTCTACAAAAAGTCACAACTGGCTGTTTAACAACCTTGCGACGTGACCGAAATGACTCGACACTCAATGAAGTCACCGCCCCAATCACACATTGGCAAGTTGACCGATACTACATTTACAGATTCTGCATATATCTGCTCTCATACGAACACGCCAACATATTTGATCCGTTACATGCCACTATTCCTAAATATTTCTGCACTTTTCCTCCTGCTTCACTAGCCTGACCCGCACTATGTACGCAACCTCATCGGACTAGTTTCTCATCAACATGCTCCACATTATTGATCTGATTCTTTTCTCTACATCTCGCATTTTGTGGACACAGACATCGCATAACCTTTGGGCCATATGGGTCAACACGACTGACTCCAGCCGTACTACTCCCGCTCTTGGTGCTTTTAACCCTGTTGTCATGTGCAATATTGCAGTATGCTGCTCATGCCCAAAAGGCATGCCTCGCTTTGTCGAGAATAAAATATTCATTTATTTATTTATTTATTTACAATGTGGTTGGCCTAAGTGTACTTCAGCGCTAAATACCTGCAGGTTGACTTTGTGGCTAGCCAGTGGGCCTGCGTTGCTCGTAGGAAAAGTCTATTTTCCTTAGAGTGGGTCGACTGCAGTGAGGCTGGTTTTAGTTGCTACTGGAAACGCTCTACCATAACGTTTGATTCTGGATGGTAGCAGGCATTTAGGGAACGTTTGCAGTTTTAACGGCTCTTGGAATGGTGCACTCTTAAACTGTGGTCCTCTGTCTGTCGTTAGTGTTGCTGGACAACCGTATAGAGAGACTCGGTGACTCATGAAAGCTCGAAAGGTCTCCTCCATGCTACCGTTTGGTAATAGAACTGCTGCTGGCCAACCGGTAAAACGGTCGGTGATTGTCAACTGGTGGAGTATGCCGTTAGCGAGTGGAAGGGGGACCGAGGATATCCATGTGAATGTGGGCGAATGGAGTGTTCACTGTCAGGAACAGACCGATAGGCGCGGACACACAACGTTTAGCTTCCGACTGTTGGCAGCGAAGAAAGTTGCAGACCCATTGACTGACGTCTCGAATGAGGTTGCGACCTACAAAACTTTGCGCGACGAGCTTTACCAAGACATGAGTGCCTGGATTTTACAAATTGTGCAGTGTCGAATACAGTACGGCGCTAAGCATATGCAACAGCAGGACGTGGTTAACGGCGCGTCATCGTGAAGAATCGTACCTTCGGAACTTGGTAACGGAACTGGTCGGACTCAGGGGAGCTAGAAGTTCGAAGTTGCTCATCCTCCGGTTCGGTCGGTTGTCCAGACCATTGCTACTAGGTCGATGCTGTGAATCGGTGTATTTGAACTGAAGTGAGACAAGGCGTCTGCAACATAGTTTTGTACACCTGAGACGTGCGGCATATCTGGTGTGAACGGTGAGGCGTGGTCTAGTTGGCGGATCTCTCTAGGAGCGTATTTATCGGAGGACGAACGTAGAATAATGGTATATGGTTTGTAAAAATTGCGAAGCCTCTACAGTCAAGTGAAGGTCGAATGTAAAGAAAGGCGAAATAGACTGCCAGAAGTTCTCTTCCGAACATACTGTAATGGGTTTCGGCTGGTTGCAATCGGCTGGAAAAGAAACCCAATGGTTGCCAAGACCCATCGGGGGACTGCTGAAAGGCTGCTCCTACCGCTTTCTCAAAGCGTCTGTAGCCGGATAAGTAAAAGCCACTGTTTGTGGACGTATCAAAACAGCAGTGATTACAACAGATTTATTACCTTCTGCGAAATAGAATCCAGCAGCATCCGTGAAAACTAAAGTACGGTGATACCACGAAGCAATCCGTTGGCGGCTGTAGTACCGTTGCGCAATTGGGGATGAAACGGCTGTGGTAATTTACAACACCGGGAAGACGTCCGAGTTGTTTGAAAGATGAAGGTTCAGGAAAATCCTTGCTGGCATCGACCGTTTCGGGAAGGGCCCCGATACCGGATTCTGATGTCCGGTGACCAAGAAAATCCACCAACGGTGTACCTAACTTACACTTAGCGGGGTTACCGGTAACTCCACCGTTGCATAGAAGGTGAAACAGCTGTTGCAGTTGTTACAGATGTTCCGCTTTGGAGGCGCTTGTTGCCAACCTACCGTCCAGGTAAGGATATAGGAAATCTAAGCCGCGTGCAACGTCTGTTATTAACCTATGGTAGGTTTGTGCGGCATTTCTCAGGCCAAATGGCGTCCGCAACAACTCGAACAGACCAAAAGGTGTAATAAAGGCGGTCTTGGGGATATCACATTTTTGCTCGGGAATCTAATGAAATGCTCTCGTTAAGTCAAGTTTATGGAACACGGACTTGCCTCTTAGGCTGCTAAGGAGCTCATGAGTGTGCGGACTAGGCTACTTGCCGGGGCAGGTACACCCGTTCTGTGCCCGATAATCGCCACATGGCCGCCAGTCGCCAGTCTTCTTCGGCACAAGGTAAACTGATGAAGCCCACTGACTTTCAGGTGGCCGGATAACAACAAGCTCGAGCATATACACGAATTCCGCTTTGACCACCATCAATTTATCAGGGGCAAGGCATCGTAAAGGTGCGGAGATTGGTAAGCTACGGGTTCGTATTTGGTGGGTTACGTCAGCTGTCACTGAAAGAAAGGTGTTAGAAGGGCGAACTAGCGGTGGTAACTGGGTGAACAGTTCTAAAAAGTCTTTCGCGGGTTATGGCTGGGGATGAATGGAGGTGAGAGTTTAGAAAGAAGTATCGATTCAGCTAATGGAAAGCCGGGTTACTTTGTTACTTCATGTTCGCTGACGACTATTGTACGTTATATAGAAATGATGCAGGAAATCGTTTTCATGGATGGCAACCCGTACAGCAGCTACTGTAAAAAGCCAACGGAATCCACGTCTAAGACCGAGTGCCATGGTGCTGGAACGCTGGCCAAATATTGATATGGGTGTTCCTTTGACCGCACGTAGGTTTTTGCCTGCCGTTTAGTTGATTCGTTTGTGCCTGGTGGGAGCACGATGTCTTCCACCCCAGGGTCCACTAGGATAATGCTCCCTGAGGTTCCACCGGCTACGTTGAATAGACTGCTTGCAGTATTTTGAATAGCGACATCAGTTACCAGTATTCGTCTAGCAGTTTGCTATAAGCCACCGTTGGTGGGCATGAATTGACCGTTGTATTTGGTCTTTATCAGACTGTGAAGCTCGTGTCGTCTGTCAAGGCTTTGTTCAGCTCGCATCGCTTTGATTGATAAAAATACAAGACTTATCGCATTTACTAGCAGCGCTACCAACGCGCGCATGATAACGGCATAAAAAACTTCGTATGGTACTACGATCGCGACTATGCGCAAGGAGTTATCCCAACGCGGTTGTTTGTTTAGTCTCAAACGTTGGAATTCTCGTTCGAGTGCGGCTATTTCTTCCGTAAGGGTCTGCTTTAAAGGCATGCTTTTTACGTTGTTGTGCAACAGAGCAAAGGTCTGTATCCAAGGTAGTGCGTGAATTGGCCGGGCGATGTTAGACGAAGCGCAAAGTGGCTCAGTGTAACGCTCCAGTACGCTGTCTGCAGTTTCAGCGTTTGCTGCAAACGGTTTACACTTGGCGTGGCATAAGACAGCCTGCACATTCTCAGATAAACGATGCTACCGTAGTTCCTGTACCAAAGATACTGCCATGTTTAAAATTTCGGGAGTTTGCGCCTCTCTAGCAAGTGTGCCCACGGTTGCTTGATTCCTAACTGCAAACCATAAAAGTGGATGCAGTCCAGACCTGTGTAAGTACGTACATCGCTTTAGTACGGCATCTTTCAGAGATTTGTAGCGATAATTCGGATCAACGGTAACAATCAGCTGGCCTAGCTGTACGGTGATATTCAAGGAGAGACAAGATAATAAGTTGTTGAACTTATCCATATCACCTGTGACGCGTTTATGGGTAAAACCGGAGGAACTACCAGTGATTTACTAAACAGAATGTTCGTCCTCACAATAATTAGCGACTGTGTGCATGGTGTACAAAATAAGAAACACGTGTTGAAAATGGAAAATAAGTCCTACAATATCGATCAGGAAATGTTGAATGGACTCACCAAGATAGAAGAATATAAGCCAAAGTTGGATATTCAATGTAGTAAGGAATGAGTCGGAACGTGTAGGGCTAGTTAATACTAGTCCAAGACGGTGCGCAAACTTAAGCGCGGATATCAAAAGGCAACTGGTATCGGGCACAGCGGACTGCATTTGATGGGCTACTAGAAGATGCGGACGGATGAAGCGAGCCAAGAGCGAACACGAGAGCGCGGGAACTTACAAGGCGCTCGAATGTCGAGCCGGTTGTAAGGAAGATTAAAATAAGAAGGAATAATATACAATCGGGCAACAATTAAGTTGTACCTGAAACATAACAGCTATCTTTGTGGTCGTTACAGCGCTCACCCTAGAAGGCTGATCATAGAGAGCTTACGATTTTGAAAAGGACTTGAATCGAGGTTGGTAAGGCAAAGTGGTGCCGGGTAAAAATGAGCGAGTGTCCGTGTCCAATGTGGATTCGCCGGAAGCCGGAGACCGCTGTGCCGTTTGTGGTTTGTTATTTACTGCTTGCAGGGCAAGGTGCATTTCAGCGAGCCGTTGGAGCGAGCTTGTCGGACTACAAAAACCTGGCTAGCCCGGAAATAGGCCGACAGGACCTTGACCTCCGCTGCTGTTATACCGTGCGCTTAGGAGTGGGCTCACTCCCTGCTGCACCACGCCCCGCGCCAAGACGATCCCTGTCCCACGGAGGAACGACCATCTTCCCACGAAAAAACGACCATCGTCCCACGGAGAAGCGACACACGCCCAGCGGAGAAACGACCAGCTTTTGCGTCAAGGTCCTAGAAAAGGTTCCTCGTGTGGGCCAGTCGATCGAAGGGGAGGGTTGGGGCAGGGAGAGACGAGAAACTAGAACAACATGCGAAGAAAACACCAAAAGAAACGAACGAATGATCAGCGGGTTTAAAATTTTTGGTTTTTGGATATTTTTAAAGGTTTCGGAGGTTGTTGATATTTTTGTTTGTTTTCAAAACGTTAATCGACCAAAAGCTGGGCAAATATATACAATATCTACAAGCCTAAATGTATTTACACTGTACATAGTCGGAGAAACGAACCGGCTTAGTCACCTCCCGACCACAACCATTGGTAGTGGGAGGAGCCGGGCTCGCTTCGGAAGATCTCGGGACGACTGAAGCTTGCAGACCGAGATCGTGGTCTGGTTGAACGGCAATAGGATTCTGTAAGCTGTTGCGATGAGTTGTGACGTCGCACGAAGCACTGCTAGACAAAGTAGGCGAGGTGGTCTCTTCCATAAAGACGTGATTTAGACGGTCGATGATGACGACTTCGCTTCGACCACCGCGGTCAGTTGTGTGCGTCTTAACCGCACGGTGTAGCACTTTAAAAGGTCCTATGTACGGCGACTGAAGAGGCTGTCCAATACCAGCTGCGCGAAGAA
Source organism: Dicrocoelium dendriticum (assembly GCA_944474145.2). Taxonomy (NCBI): domain Eukaryota; kingdom Metazoa; phylum Platyhelminthes; class Trematoda; order Plagiorchiida; family Dicrocoeliidae; genus Dicrocoelium; species Dicrocoelium dendriticum. Next base: position 42,549,459 of record OX104064.1, on the reverse strand, counting down.
TGTGTGAACAAGTGGACAGCTTCTCGGGCATGTACACTAGTGTCAGCTGCGATCGAGGAGCGGGTGAACGCAGCTCATGCATCTGGCGAGCCAATCGATCGGTGTAACTTCGGTAATCAAAAGAGGAAGTAGAGGGGCTGGTGCTACCAGCTGTCCGCGCAACCGCAGCGTGCAACCGTAGACTAGCTGCGCTGGTGTTGTGTCGAAATCGGTGTTGACAATCTTCCTTAACCCTAGGAGGCCGAGGGGAAGCATTTCAGCCCATGAAGGATCTGCGTGCGCACGTAGTGCTGTCTACAACTGGCGGTGAAAAAGCTCCACCACGCCGTTAGCGGCCGGATGATACGCCGTCGTCTGAACGTGGCGACAGCCTACATCCTTAAGCAACGTGGCAAATGTCGACGAAAAATGTGACCTTCGCTCGGTGGTCGCAATGGCGGGACAACCGTATTGAGCTACCCTGCGCTCCAGAAATGCCTACGCTACGGTTTCCGAGGAGCAATTTGGGACAGGGACGGCCTCAGACCATCTAGTAAATCGATCGATACAGGTCAGTAGATATGCAGAGCCTTTAGAAGGCGTCAGGGGACCCAAGAGGTCGACGTGCACGTGATAAAAACGTGTGTCTGGCGTCGGAAACGTGCCTAATGAGCTTCTGGTGTGTGTGCACCGCGCGCTTACACGGAAGACAAGCAGCTGCCTAAGTACGGACGTTTTGATTAACATGGCGCCAAACGAATCGTGTGATCACGAGTTTAACCGGTGCACGAACGCCTGGAAGAGACAAACCGTGCAACGTGTAGCACACTGTCTGCCGAAACGTGCGTGGGGCGACTGGGCATGGCGTGCCCGGAGATAAATCGCAAAGTATAGTGCCGTCTGATGATGTCAGCGGAACGGGTCGCATGTCCAATGAGGGAGACCTGCGTAGTAGCTCAACCACAATGTCGTTATGTTGCGCTATGGCCATGGCTGCCAAGTCGATAGCAGTGCCGACGTCAACGGAGATAGCTTGGATGCGGGAACGTGTATCGGCGACGGCGTTGTGCACAACGGTGACATGACGTATATTGGTGGTACACGGAGCGGGATAGTAAAGGTGGCGCGACTCTCTAGGAGGGTGTCGGTCGGTAGTCGAGCCGAACACGTAAGTCAGGGTTTGTGGTTGGTAAGGGCGGCAAAGGCGCGGCTTTCTAAGACGTGTCGAAAGGGACGTATCGCTAGATATACGGCTAGTAGTTCTGTACCTAACGTGTTGTAGCGAGATTCGGTAGGTTGTAAAGGTGTGGAGAAAAACGCTAAGGGATGCCACTTGTCGGCTAATCGTTACTGCAAAACAGCGCAGACTGCCTCGTCTGAGGCGGCAGTGTTGAGGGACAGTGGGGCGGCCGGACCATGATGCGCTATAAAGTTTTGTTGGCTCTAGCCTCCTTCAGCGACATAAAAGCATCGCGTTTTGCGGTAGGACTTCGAATTTTTTGAGTTTCCCTCGGTGGAGGTCCCGTGAGGGGTTACATCAGCGAGGCGCAGTGGGGCATGAACCCTTGGTAAAAGTTGAAAAGCCCATAAAAAAGCCTGCGCTGTTTGAAAGAATGAGGCTCGGGGTAGTCGATGATGGCTGAAATTTTATCCTGCAATGGCACGACGCTCGCAGAGGAGATACGATGGCCGCGGAAGTTGACTGAGTGGACACCAAACGAACACATTTCTGCGTTGATCGTCACCCCGTGTTGAGATAAACGGTCAAATGGTGTTCGCACGTGAAGCATGTGCTCTTCTCGTGAAGAGCTCGCGATTAAAATGTCTTCGAGACAAGCGTAAGCGAAGTCTAAGCAGCGACAAACTTGGTTGATAAAGGGCTGAAAAGTTTGCGCGGAATTCTTTAAGCCCAATGGCCTACTCAGAAACTCGAACAAACCACATGGAGTGGTCACGGCAGTTTTAGCGATGTACGCTTCAGGTACCGGAATTTGGTTGTACGCGCGTACCAACTCGATTTTGCCGAAGATAATTTTACCCGCCAGACTGGCGGTGAATTCTACTATGTGTGGAATCGGGTATCGAGCAGGCGTGGTAACCCTATTCAAGGTTCGATAGCCGCAGCAAGGACGCCAGTCCCTCCTGACCTTCTTGGGGACCATGTGCAGAGGCGTCGCCCATGGGCGCTTGGACGTTCTGACGAAATCGCGCTAAAGCATATGGTCGAAATCAGCTCGTGCTGCACGTAGTTTGTCCGGAGCAAGCCGTCTTGGTCGTGCGCTAGCTGGCTGGCCACGCGTGGCTACGTGATGCGCGACCTCTGTCGTGATTGGCGGAAGCTCTGCAGCTGGTCTTATCAGTCGCGGGTATTCAGAGAGTAGGTTCGCATAATCTGATAGTACGTTCGCAATTCAAAAAACGGGACTGATTATCGGGGCGTCCGTAAGAACGCCTTCAACACCTAAGTTAGTACGGTCGTCTAAAAGTCTGTGACGACCAGCACAAACAAGCTATCAATTTGTCGGAAGAAAGCGATACCGATAATTGCGAAGGGTACAGACGCAACCATGAAGATCCACTGAAAATCCCGGCGAAGACTGTGGTCCAGGTTCATCATGCCCTGACCGAATGAAGCTATCGGAGAACCGTTCGCCGCACACAAATTGTACGTAGGCTCTGAGTGTTTGTCGTTAGCGGTCGCTGGGATGACGTTGACTTCCGCTCCCCTGTCGACGAGAAAAGTGATGGAAGAACGTCGATCCTTAAGGCAAAACAGGCGATTTGTTTGGTTATTGGCTGATACGTTTGTCGTGCTATTATGCGGGCTATTCGCTTTCCTTGTAGCAGCTGGGTCATGCCTATTGCAGGGAGCCCGACCACGTCTAGCTCTTCCACCTTATTGGCGGTGATACCAACATTCCTCTTCGACGGATTTGGTATTATCTGACTGAGAACGTGCAGGGAAAATATTGCGCGTTCGTGACGAACGAGACGTACTAGGTGCGGGCACAGACGAGCCGCAATGAACGGTAGCTAAAACGTGGTCGGCAAGTGACCGTAGCACACGCTGCTTCGAAGCCATCATTGATGCTATCATGCTGCGAAGTATCGCAGTTTCCTCGTCTTTAGGGCCAGATCGGTCTGACGGCTGAGAAAATAGTGGATTCGGTTTTCATCGGTGAGAATACGTCACCAGAGCTACTGGTCGTCTGCTGCGGAGAACGTTCGAACGCAGCGTCCGCCTTGGTAGCTAATTCTTTCAGGGGTATATCTATAAACATGAAGAGCATTACGGGCAATGGCGCTGGGTGACGTGCAGATCACAGCTCCTTCAGCCCTTCTTCGCTCAAGCATAAGGAACCAGCGATGTGCAGATGTTTGCGGTGCAATGCCGACGGCTTGCGCTCTCCAAGCTTCAGACCATTAAGCTGTTCAAATCAAGCTTGTGCGTCGGGCCGCAACTCTTTTAAAATCGCTTGCTTCATCGTTTCATACTTTGCCCCATTCGATGGGCAGAGTAGAATGTAATCAATCAGCGTACAACTGACGAAGGAAGGCGTGGGACGAGCTGATTTTATCTCGGACGGTCCGCCGTACTGCCCTTATTTTCCAATTCGATCTCGAATATCGTAAACCAAACCTCTGGGTTGTGTTCCATGAAACTTGGAACAGCCAAAGTAAGCGTGTTTACGCTGCGAAACGACTCAGCTGCCACCCTCAAATGTGCATGGAAAAGATAAAGGAGGAACAAAAACACGACAAAAGTACTAACATTACGCAGGAAACAAATGAATACAGGTATATAATAGAGAAAAGGGACAAACTCACCAAAACATACAAAGAAGGAAAAAATTGAATTCCCGCGTGCGAAACGGGTTTACCAATTTGTAAAACTAGTTAATACTAGTCCATTACGTTGCGCGAAATTAAGCGCGGATATCAGAAGGCAACTGGAGTCGGACACAGCGGACTGCATTCGATGGGCTACAAGAAGATGCGGACGGATGAAGCGAGCCAAGAGCGAACACGTGAGCGCGGGAACTTACAAGGCGATCGAGTGTCGAGCCGGTTGTAAGAAAGATTAAAACAAGAAGGAATAATGTACAATCAGTCAACAATTATATTGTAGAAGAGTAGTAGGGGGTGTTGAATGGTATAGGTAGAAATTCGTCAATAAACCATAGCACTCAGCTTTTGGGCGCTGCAACCGCCGTCACCAACGCAGTGCGAAATAGATTGTTGCCGGGCGATGGTTCCCGTGGGGGTCACCGATGTCGAGAAAGTGACCGACTGAACCTAATAGATTTGTATTATGTACGATGGTCTACTCGATAGCGCCGTTCGCAGTGATTTGAAGAAAAGGCACGAAGCGACGGAAGGAAAGGGTATTGTGTTACACGCTGCTCCCGTGTATTAGCTAAAAAGGCGTCAACGAACGACGCAGCTAGCTAGGGAATGATGCAAGGGATCGCGCGATGGATCGTCGTGTTGAATCCAATTGTGGCGCCGTGTGCGTATATCGCGTGTGTGTTGGATCAGACAAACAAGTGCAACAGACATCATCAATTTACAAATAACTTATAGCTGTACAATAAGAAGGTACTCTTATTCAGTATTTTACACAATCTACTCAGGAAATCAGGGGGAATCTCTGGATTGCTAAACATCTGCTGTGGGCATCGACCTGGATGCGAAAATGCTGAGTGCTTATTGGATCCCCAAAGTCGATGTATACCTTGGACCGCTTTTTCCTTGGCATTGGCTGGATTTGCGATACCGTCCTCCTTGACTTTTAGGGAGGCTGTTATATGCAACGAAATAAATAAATCGTTTATTCGCGACAAAAAGGGGCACGCGCTTTGGCAGGATCAACATAGTGCAATGTTGTACATGATAAGATGAGTAGCGGGACCAAGAGCGGGAGGAGTAGAGATGTAGTCAGGAGTGTGGGCCCACATGGCCCAAAGATTGAATGGTCTATTCTCACCGAAAGTGAGATGTAGAGATAAGAATTATATCACTAAAGTGGTGTATGTTGATGAGGAACTAGTCCGATGTGGCCGTGTACACAGTGCGCGTCAGGTGAGGGAAGCATGAGGAAAAAGCTGCAAAAATAGTTTATGGATAGTGGCATATTACTGATCAAATACGTAGGCGTTGTGGTATGAGAGCAGATGTATGCACAGAATTTGTTATATATGGTATCGGTCAACTTGCCAATGCGTGGTTGGGCAGTGACTTAATTGAATGGCGAGTCCCATCCGTCACGCCGCAATGTTGTTAAACAGACAGTGGTGGCCATTCATGGTTAAATACTCCATCTGGGTTTCTGATCTTACAAGAACTACGCAGAGTAGGTAGAGAAAAGTAGACCGTGGGTATGACCAGTTACTATCCATACAAAGAGATCAAGAGTCGAGAGTTAACTTGTGTCCCGTACCGGTCGAGTTATACGGTTCATTAGTGGTGAACGCTCTGCTGAATGAGTTGGCAGTGGCACAACCTGATTGGACCGGGCGATAGCTAGGATCTGATCCTGTGTGGCATTTGTGTTAGGCTTCCGTGTATGACACCTCCCTCTGCTGTTGACATGTCCGCCTGGAACAGCCAGCCCTTGAGTTCAGATAAATCGATCTGGTGGTGGGTGTTTCGTACTTGGCGTCTGCGTACTGTATCCAATGCTGGTACCGATTCCTGTCTTGCATATTCCACTCGCACCGAATCTGCGCCTGTTATTTACGGCAAGGAAAGCTCCTCCAGTAATCTCTGAAAATCAAGCTTGGGATTGCGCTGAGGTAAACAATGATTACCGCTGGCTCGAAGTCTGAGTCTCATATGGCAATGCCAAATTTTGCTATGAACACCTATTAGGTAGGTGACTCGACCTATCTATTTGGTGACAGCACCCGGAGCCCATCTGATTGTCGACTGACAAACTCCCTTTCCCATACAAAGTCACCGATCTGTAACTTCTGCACAGTCCCACGCTGCCGGTGTTGTGACACTTCTGTACTTCTCAGGTCGGCTAGCTGCTTTTGATGCGGTATAACTGTGTCCCAGACAGACTTGATTTGTCCACCTGCTAGCATCTCTTACGTTGGGATTCTATTACGTGCGGGATGTGTAGTGATTCGGTACCCCATGAGGAAGGTTTGTGTGCATTCGTCCTTGGGACTGTCCCCCTAGATTTAATACGTGCACGCTTGAAGGAGTCAACGATGCTCCACCTGACCATTAGACTGATGGTGGAACAGTAGTGTTCGCATATGAGGCACCCCATTAGAATGACAGAATCTCACGTATCCCCCGGGGTGGTCACAAGTGTTTCGGGCATAGCAATGAGACGGAAAACCTGGCGCAACGGTCTGATGGTTGTTGAGGTAGTGGTTGAGGTCACGATTGGGATGATCTCTAACAATTTAGTGTGATTGTCGATTAAAAGGAGGTAAGAGTTACCATTGATTTGGACTGCGAAGTAAGCATGAACACGAGGCCATTACGTTGTCGTTTCCGGCCACGGCAAGGACGCTAGACGGTTCGGCACTCATTGTGCCATAACAAGTTTTTCGCACAGCTTATGCAAGTGTACGATATCATCGTCCATGTTTGGCTAGTAGAAGTATCCACTGGCTAGTGGTTTAGTGCATGGGATTCCTTGATACCCTTTATGAACTTGAATGAAAATGAAACGTTGTAAAGTTTCGGGGATAACCACACCTTCAGCGAAAAGTAAATATGAAACAACGATGAATAAACGGTCGTGGCACTGATGCTAAGGATGAGTTCGGAATCGGACACTCATGATAGCCAATCTTCTTTTCTGTGTTTTAGCACTTCACGAAGTATGGCATCCTGCGCTGTGTTGTCCTTCACATTTTAGCGAGACTGGTAGGCATTTCCCGGTGCTGAGGATTACCCGATTGATCTCTTGATCCCCTTTAATACTTGCCATCACTGTCTTGTCAGTCTCCCGGATGATCAGCAATTAACCGAGACAAGACACTGGCTTGTCCAAAATCAGTTATCGTATGGTAGCGAATGCTGAACTTGTAAACCAGTAAGATAGAGCCCATCACTTTAAACTGCTGACGGTGGCTGCCGGAATACTTATATGTGGGCTGAATATGGTCAGCGGTAATCAGTGATCCGTAAGTAACTTGAAACGTCTACGTATAACATTTTGTGGAACTTAGTAACAGCGATTACTATAGCCAAGCCTTCCTTTCCAACCGGAGAATAATTCCACTCTGTTGCTGATAATGAGCAAGCTACTCCGATAACTGCTTTCTCAGAACTGTCTAGGAAAATGGGAGATAACACAGCTCCGGTGACATAGTTGCTCGCATCGGCATCTACCACATACGGGCGTTTAGGATGAAAATGTGCGAGAAGGAGGTCGGAAGGTAACCTATATTTTATCCGATTAACCGCTCTTTGACACTTGGTCGACCAGTTCCACTTGATCTCTTTCCTGAGTAGAGCGTTCAGAGGTGCTCCCAGATGATGCATTTCCGGGTAGAAGGTAGAGTAGTGAGTAACTATTCCAAGGAAAGAGCTGACATGTTAACAATAGCTGAAATGTTCAATGGATTAGGACGACCTCCGTTCTGCTCAATGATAAACCCTAAGTATTTAAGCTGTGGTAGGAGTAAACTGCACAATGGAAGCAGTCCAGTCAGAGTACATATTCGTCTGTATGACCTCTGCTATTTGTAGACGCTGGAGTTCCTGCTCAAAATTGGTTAGGGAAGAATATGATACTGGATGGTTCGGAAGAGAAACTGGTCCTGTATCTGTTCTCAACTCTCATTGGGCCTTCATTTTGGTACCAAGGCCGAGACCGTCCTGGAAATCCACGGCGTATTGATGAAACAACCGTTGTGAACTCGTCTGCTAGAGCTCTGCATCGAGATTTATGGGTGGAAAGCTGATACCCAGTGTCAGTTTGCCCCCTTTCTCATTAAGAAGGCTCCAAAGATTGAGCTTGTCTAGCCAGTCAATACCAAGAATGTTCAGTCCGGGCTGATTAATGAAGTAGTATATGGACTCAAACGTTTGTTCATTGTAGGCTACCAAACAACGTAACTCACTAACCAATCCAAGAGTAGTTCCAGTTACACTGTGGGCAGTTGATTGGGTGAGCGAAACTGTAGGACATCCGATGGCTTCCCAAATGGATTGTGAAATGATGGTGTTGTTCTATCCAGTGTCTAACCGAAGAGTTGCGGGACACGCCTAAAGAATCATTGTCGGGTCATCATCATCATACACGTTAGCTAGAGGTGGGGAACACATCAGCTACTGTGCCGCAATACATAGAAAAAAGGAGAAAAAATGCAACTGATGCAAACTGGCTGGGCTACCGGTAACGGATAGGCATCGTTCCGGTAAGCTACCAGCCGGCTGCTGTGCACCAAAAAAAGTACTATGCAAAATTATATAAGGCTGAATAATGAGATCGTGGTTGGAGGTGGAGGCTAAGATGGATGGGGTGGGACAAAGAAACTCACAGCATGAACGCCACTGAGGTCGGCTCCTTGCCATATCAGCAAGTGTGTCCAGCCAAACGTGTTCATCGTCTTTCGGACCCCAACCAGGGAGCCGTGACGCTCCAACCGAGGCCAGCTCAGAAGTGAGGGCCTTCATTCCTCTGGACTAAGCCATCGCTTGGCCACCCCTCCTCTTCTTCCATCCACACCTTCAGGGCGTAAACAACCCACGTCGCGGGAGTCGGTGGGCTGGCATGCGTAACAAGTGGCCCAGCAATCGGAGCCTGGTGCGTGAAATAACGGTGCTGAGCGATCCAGTTCCTTTTCCTGTGCCTTAAACAAGGCGTCGAACACGTTCGTTGCTCACGTGGTGTTCCCACCAGATGTGAGCTAAATTACGAAGGCACCGGAGGTCGAACGTAACTAACCTCTTCAGGTCCACTGCTTTAAGCGGCCAGGTTTCACAACCGTACAGTAGTACGTACGTAGTAGTACGTACAGTAGTACGTATTGCTGCATTGTACACTCTACCCTTCAGGGTGAGAGTGATGTCGCGCCGGTGCCATAAGTGGCGAAGGTTAGCAAAAGCGCCCCGAGCTTTCGCTATAAGGTTCGTGATCTCATCCTCAATCCCACGGGCGCTGATACAACTTCCCAGGTAGTTGAATTTTTGAACGACTTCTAGCTGATCCCCACCAACGGTCAGCGAAGGAGGCGGTCCCTGCCAACCTTGGAGAAACGCTTTGCACTTCGAAAGTGCGAAGCAAAGCCCCAAGTGACGGACAGGTAGTGCTAACCTGTCCAGTGCCGCTTGGCACATTTGTGTGTTGTCCCAGATCAGGACAATCTCATCAGCTTACTCTAAGTTAAGAAGTCTTTCTCCTGGGAGTAGCTCCACACCTCCTAAGTCGTGTCCTGTGAACGCGATTTCCATGACTTCGTCAACAGCGAAGTTGAAGAGGAACGGTGACAGCCGGCATCCCTGTCTCACGCCGCTGGAGGTATTAAAGAGCGACGGCAACTTGCCGTAAGTTCTCACTCTGCCCGAGCTACGCTCATATAATGCTCGGATAATATTCACATATGTCTCAGGTACACCTTTCCTGAGTAGACAGTCCCAAAGTGCATGTCTATCCGCCGAATCGAATGCACCTTTGATATCGAGAAACACGACAAGGGTGGGCCGTCAATATGTGTGACGGTGCTCCAACAACTGACGCAAAGTGAAGACGTGGTCAATGCAACCACGACCTCGACGAAATCCAGCTTTCTTTTCACGAATCTGGCTTTCACAAGTTGCAGTCAGTCGGTGAAGGAAGACAGAGGAAAGCAAGTTGGAGACAATAGAGATCAGACTGATTCATCTATGGTTGCCGCATTCCGACCGTGAGCCTCCTTTGAACATTGGTACTATGATGGAGCGGCTCCAATCGGTTGGGACAGTCTCCTGCTCCCACAGTTTGACTAGTAACTCGTGTAAATCATCCACAAGAGCAGGTCCCCCGAATTTGAAGAGGGCTGGAGGAAGGTCATCAGGTCCCGCGGCTTTGTTTAAATTCAACAGTGCAGTCTCACGTTCGACTTCTGAGCGAGAGGGTGGATCCAAAGGAACAGCCCACGGAACAGGGCGATCACTGGTCGGCGAGAAATCTAACAATTCCGACCGATTAACTTGCAGTTCAATAGTGCTCAGCCCAACGTTCCAAGTGTTTTCATAAGTTGTGGATAGGCTGTCCACTCTCGTCGCGTATTGTTTCACTCACACCAGGTCTCCTGCTGACCGTTTCCCGTATCAGACGGAATAACTTACGATGAGTACTAAGGGCAGAGGCCACTTGCATCTCTGATGCACGATGAGACCACCCGGATTCGCGGTCTCTCTTTAGGCTAGCACAAGGTTTCGCCCGAAGCTTTTTGCGAGTTTCGTTGTGTTCGCTTTCAGCTGGAATATGCCGGCGAGCATCTATAAGTTCCAGAGACTGTGTAGAGACCCAATGTCCAGGTTGGCGATTAGACATACAACATGATGATTTTCCTGCTGCAAGTAAGGTCTGATGGATATGAGACCAGTGAACTTCAATTGCACCCAGTGAGCGTTTATCCAACTCGCATGACAGCGTACTTGGATAGGCATACAGAACAGCTGGCTTCGTCAGTTGACCGGTGTCAATGCGCTCACAACATCGTCGTGGGCGTCCGCCAAAGCGCATCCGCAGGTCAGCACATACAAGTGCATGGTCGGTGTCAACACCTGTGCTCCAAATCGAGCAACAGTTCTGGACGCAGCCTCTCCATCGGTCACTTATCGCAATGTGATCGATTTGCGTCCATAGCTGGTTCGAGGCTGGTGGACGCCAAGTCACCCTCCGGCGGGTACTGTGTCGGAAATTAGTGCTGGCAAGAAATAAGCGAGCATCCTCACACAAATGCAGGAACAGCTCACCGTTATCATTACGGGAGCCTATACCATGTCGGCCGCCCAGATGTAGCTCATCTGTGGAAAATTTTCCAACTTGAGCGTTCAGATCCCCGGACAGCACTACAGTGTCCGAGCTTCTTCTGTGGCTAAGCAGCTCGTTCAGTTGAAGATAGAAGTCGTCCTTTACCGAGTCCCCGCTACAGTTTGTCGGTGCATATGCAGCGATAACGAATAGACACCCGTTAGTCCCGCGCGACTTCAAAGCTTTGAACGAGCTAGCCAATCGGACCGCACACATCCGGCTACTTATTGGAATCCAAGCAACCAGAGCAGCTTCAGCCCGGGGACTCAGGGCAATACCAACACCGGCTTGGCCGGTGCTCGAAGCTGCATCGTCACCGGATAGGCGCAATGAGAAAGTGCTGCCAGTGTCACCTGAAGGGGATCGCAGAGTGAGTACCGAGCTCGATTCTTGCAGGCGGGTCTTCGATAAGCAGCGGATATCGATGGGGAGGGTCTCTTATGTTCGAGCGAGTGATGCCTGTTGACTGAGCTGAAGCAATGTGCAAACCTTGAGGCATGTCAGTCTGAAGGAGGATCGAGGGCTCCAAATAAATAAATAAATAGGATATTCTCGGTAAAACGAGACACACCTGTAAAGGCGTGATCAAATATACATACAAGCATAGCTTCTGTGGAATGTTAAAACATTTCGTTTTAATGTAAGTTAAAAGAAAAGATGTTGTCCGTATGAGTGAGCATACTGTCAGGTAATAGTCAGACCCAGGGACATTATGGCGCTGTGGCGCGCAAAAATCCGTCAAAACACAAGTTGGGGGTAATTTCGCCAGGTAGTGATCCGTGAGCACAGGAGCCTAAACAAGGCTTTTTGCAACCAATAACCGTTACGAGATAGAGATGATCTGTGCTCCAATAAAGCATTCTTCATAGCAGAATTAGTTGCACAGGTTCGATGTAGAAGGCTGAGGACTGCGTCAGTGTGAAATGCTTAGCTGTGACTTTATTTTGTGGCGAGTCACATCCGCCACGTTACAGTGTTGTTAAGCGGACATTTGTGGCTTTGTATAGGGAGAACGCTTGCCAGGCGAGAACCCACCACGTCCTGGAACACTGCCGTAGCTTTCGTTGCACAGTAGTGCAAGTCGGTTATGCATCGTATAGACCGATTTTGCATTCTATTATTCGCAGTCGGTTGACAGCCAAAATTCTTCGTTGGTTGGCCGAATGGCTTAGTTCTGATACGGCAGCAGTCGTTGAAGCTGGTCAATAATGCAAGATTCGAAGAGTCGAATGATAATGATGCAGGTGTGTAAACGCACTGTTAATAGAGGCCGGCTCTTCTATTATATTCATGCTCGGCTCGCAAACCATGTCCAGCTATCCTCCCTGGACTTGTCATGGGGTCGGTGAGTGAAGTTGTTTCTTGTGGCTGAATATGTCCTTAATAGGTAAAAACGCCATTCTCCGCAAATTGGATTTGGGATTCCTGCAAATGTAAGTAAGTGTAACTGTTTCCGTAGCCAAGTGAAAATTCCATGGAAGACCATGGGAATAGCCATGTATACGTGCGCAACGCTGTCCGTGAAATGACATCAGAATAGCTCCAGATGACTGGCGAATAGGAATGTTTGAGGCAGTAAAGGTAATCACGCCAGAGTTGTTTATCTTCGATTGTGGAACGGGGGATCCATGTACATATATTCTTCCAGGTGAGTAAATTATTCTCTGAGTACGAGGCAAGCTAAACCCATTTGTTTAGACCCCATGAAGGTAGCGCCTCCGGGATGGCGGAATGAGCTCCATTCGGACCAGTGTGTGGGGTTTTCATTTCCTGGAGAAAGAACCAAGCGTTTTGAGGATGGGTCGGCCAGTCCTAGTGGATAAACCTTCTTGTTTTGGCGGATGTACCTGTGGGAATCTCGGGAAAATCGGGCAAAATGGAAGCCGATGAACTGGAATGGGCCGCTTGCTTGGACGTGGGCCAGTTGACAGTGCAGGAATGACGCTCCGCGTTCACCTGTGAGTTGAAACTAAAAGACAAGCGACTATTGAAGCAAGGTGGGGGAGGGCCGAGCCTTGGGGGTTGAAAACAGGGGGATAAAAGTGAAGCTGGAATGGGACGATAAGGGTAAAAAGCGCAAGAAGGGGAATAAGAAGATGGGAAGGCTTGAGCAGTAGCAGTTAAGCCCCTATCCACCCTGCCCGATGCAGCAGGTAGGACACCGTTGATTATCCTCTGCGGTGGCCAGCGCGTCAGGAATTTGTTTGAAGTGCGATTCATTGTATTGCGTGGGCAGGATACTGTCAGGTTGCCCAGGCCAAGACAGGAGAACGATTAGGGTTCTCAACCAAAGCCTTTGGTTCAAAAACCTGTCCGCATGGCAGCGGGTTTGGCATTGGGCTACAAGGAGTCCGTTTTAAGGAATAAGGAGCCACCCTCATTCCAACCCCCAACCTGGAGGACCAGGAGACTGAGTTTGCCTGGCTTCTAACTATTGACCAATCTGGTATGAGTGGCTCTGAAGGTGCAAAAGCACTACCCAGTATAGCTCAATGGATCACGGAGGCACACAAACCATCGCACCACGGTAAGTTCCAGCCTCATTGCGATGGGATTGTCGGGTAGCGTCTTCGCGATATCGTGTTGACTTGATGGATAGCAATAATGCTGCGGCTAACCTTCCTCTGCGTTGACTTTAAATATCGTTTATTGGAATGGTCAGTTTAGTCGAGTTGTATGGCTTTCAGAAACCCCGTATGTGACCTTTGTGACCTAGGCGAAAAGTGCATTGTGATGCGTGGTGCCCTGTGCCACAGTTCCAACGTGTTCTAGGCGGCTTTTTGGACTTCCGCCGATTAGATTAGACCGGTCTAACATCCATTATGTCGATCTGCCGATGTTCCACCGTACTGAAATAATGCTTTAGGTTAAGCAGCCTTTGGCATTCCTCGGCTATTTCTGCAGTGATGTCTGGACCTTGTTGCAGCTTGGGGAGAAGTCCTGCGCAAAGGTAGGCTTCTGACGGAGAACGTAGACCACAGATGACATAACAGTTGAACAGTGTCGCTGTCTTGGATGTCAGTTTAAAGCTTTCACGCTCACGGTTGACTATACCTGCATAAATAATGTAGTCATCTGTGGAGTGTTTGACAAGTTTTAAATGGCGTTAGCGTGTACTGCAGAGTGAGGAACGTGCGTCAAATGTCTGAATGAGACATTGCACCGTGTCATCCAATAAAAAATCCTGTGGGTGTTTTGGCAAAATGTACTTTACAAAACGGTTTTGTTCTATGGCCTCCAACTTACAAAGAAGTGTTCGTGGTCGTCATGAATCCTCCATGCCATCAAACTCAACCCAAAATGTGTCCTCATAGCGTTTGAACAAAGACTCAACTGTAACACCAGGTGGTACGCCATGTTGGAAAAACGGAATTGTAGACGCAACTGACTTCAAATTTGTTTGCTCATCATGTGGTACCTTGTCCTTGGAACTCATCGAGAGATTACGGGTCAGAGTATTGTGTAGACGGAGTTGAGCGGCTTTGAACTGCCTCTGTTGTGGTTGAAGAATCGCAAGGAGATCGTCTGCTAAAATTGCCAGTTGCCAATTCAGTCACCAATTGCTATGACCTGAACTACTCTAAGTAGGTGGATAAATGTAGATGGTGGATATGACCAGGTATTATTGATACAACAAGATCAAGCGTCAAGAGTCAGCATGTGTCGCGTACCGGCTGAGTTATAGGGTTCATAAATGATTAACTCGTTAATGATTGGTTGGGCAGGGGTGCAATCTGATTGGATCGGGGGATAGCTGGGATCGGGTCATGTGCAGCATTTGGGATAGGCTTCCGTATGTGACAGGTTCCATACAGAGCCAATACACATGGCTGCTTATCAGTGTTTTCATGCGATGCATTCTTGGGTGGCCGGTATAAAAGTTTCGAAGGACTCTCCTGAAGGATGACAAGAATGACCGCGCGATCAGAGTACAGTAGAAAATTGTTGACGACTGATAGTGCGGCCTTCCATTCCACCCCCTCTGTGCTGGTCTAAGACAACTACAATACAAGAGACCAATTAACCTGACTCATTCGCTCTGGCTTTGCCAAACATGCAGAGTAATCCCCATGGTCAAATGTATACTATCGCTCGATAAAAAGCTGACTGAAAATGTCCCGCAGATGGCAAACTTCAGGGCTTTGCTATTAGTATCTAACAACACTGATCTTACTCTACAACAACCCCCCAAGTGCTCCGACCCTAAATGGAAGGCTAAAGTCAGGCTTGCTAACCGCCCGACGGCAGCTGTTCTACCTGCTCCGACAGTTACTAAGTCCATAAGTAAGCAAGACAAATCCAGCGTGACGGCTTTTAACTCATCCCTAGACGCCAAAACTCACGAGTTGGTCACGACACCGACGCCGACAGTCTAGAACCGAGTAACATACGCATCGATCGCTTCTATAAAGACGCCTAAAGAGACACCCGTACGTCCATTTTCTGGATCAAGCACGAGCGATGGGAGGCGGTTTTCACAACGTTCTTTAGTGCCCGCCAAACAATCCAAGTTAACAGCCACAACCCTCAAGGCAACATTCGCTAAATAGAACCACAGTGCGTTAACGGTGGTGTCACTAACGTTCCTTAGTCAAGTTTTGGCACAATAAAGGGCAATTTGGTAGATGCTTACAACCAGTGGCGTTCATCTGCGATGCGATTGGTATTCGGGTTGACCCAACTGGGCTACGACGTGGAACGTATCGTCCAACTTCAGTGCACTACGGCGAACACCGATTGCTTCGAGTAACCTTGAATTCAACTGAGGAGACAGAGATGGTCCTACTCTCAGCAGTTCATCTTCGCAACTCATCGAGCGGGGTACGCATACTACCCGACATTCCTTGAAAAGGACGGTTGAAGGAAAAGAAAATCGTGGCGGCCTTTCTAAGAACGAAGGCAAAATACGTATCTGTTCATGGAGTTCCTGAACTACTAGGCTTTCCTGAGCACAAAGCGCAAAGAACTGACTGAGAGCGGTGGTGCTGCATTCGCGAAACACTCTCTCTGGACCACGTCATCGCCAAATCACTAAGCAGAATGCCTTCATCTCCAAACTGCAAGGGCTGTGGTCCAGAAACATTGAAAGTCGTGTTACACTCCGATGGAATGACAATAGTCATTTTGGATAGCTGGTTGAAGCATCGCTCCAGGCCAGAAGATAGCAGGCGCACAGCAACTAGTTATCAGTCCTTCCTTGGAACGTGCAATCTCAGTAAAATATTTGATTCCACAATCCTGCAGAGTTGTAGACAACATGGCATTAGCGACACCTAACAGAACGGGGAGACACATGAGGGAACATCTCTATTTGGGATACTTCATGCTACCATGCAGTTCGACTGAAATTCAAGCACTAAAGTCCCACGCCAAATACGATAAGCGGCAGACCGAGGAACGGTCGCCTTAAAACTAAACAAGAATTTGTTGTCCACCTACACACTTCTAACCTCAAAAACACCATGATATTTGTATACTAACACCCAAGGTATTCTTAGTAAGTTGGCCGACCTTAGAGAACGCCAGGCGGCACGACCGCGGGATCTCATAATGATTGCCGAGACCTGGGTAAACCTTGGGGCTGCAGATTCTGAAGTCAATTTACCTGGTATGTCACTGCTTCGGAATGACATAGCTGGAAGAGGTGGTGGCGTAATACTATATAACAAGGCAAACGTCCGATGCAAACTTATTGACCACCCAGAGATCCGAGCGCCAGATGAGATTTGGTGCCAGCCATGGTTACGGAACAGACACATGTCTTATAGCTGTGATTCACCGTCCACCAGACTTTACATGTGAAATGGACGCCAAACTAAACCACGTTCTTCAGCATGCTTTGAGCAAAACATGGCGTCACATTCTCATCGCAAGCGACTTTAATGCGCACGATCTGGAAATAGCGGCGACCGATAGTATGCAGTTCAAAGCCTGTTTACAAGAGGTTATTTCCAGCTACCCTCTGTACAACCACGTGACCATCTTCACCAGATTTCGAAATGCCAACAAGCCGTCGATACTTGGTCTTGCGCTCACCAACGAAGAACTCATGGTAGACGGAATAATTACAAGCACACCCCTAGGTCGCAGTGACCAAGTGACTCAAATGTTTAACTATGTATGTTATGCGGAATATCCTGAGGAATAGGACGATAGTATATACGGTCACGCACTACAACGTGCTCTCCGCGCATTTTAGGGAGATATCTTGGACCTTCCTAAAGGAAAACCACCCAGCAATCGCCTGGGACACTTTCACAAGAATATGCACTACACTGGTAACGCACGCGTCTGACCCGAAATCCTTCCATCGTCAAAGACGTCACCTCTGAGGAGCAGTACGCGCAAATGCATGTCCTTGAGGGACTTAGCGGGGAGAGCTCACAAGGACTCCACAAATGCCGAAACTTGGACTGCCTATGTAACGCAGCGTAAATTCGATGTGAGATTGATCTGCAAGGACAAGCTGACGCATCAGCAGGAGTTAAGGAAGCGATACTGCACGAACCGCAAACTCATATGGTTGGCGGCATTTGGTTTCGGATTTGCTTGTCACTGTGAGCAGCCACAGGGCGCCTGCGCATACAAATGGACCATGGGTGACTTGCGCTGCACCACCCACAGCTCCAACTACACACCCCATATCCAGTGTAAACCCGAAGGAATAAGACCGCGAGGCATGCGGATGGGAGCAACCTTTCATCAACGGAGCCGGCGCACACTCCTTCATAGGCAAACACCAGCGCGCTGTATTTGGGGAATCAAGCGCACACAAGGCGGTGGCTGGACCGTAGTCCGCTCCACACTGAGTGCATGGAACCACTCTCCGAGCCTAGCGAGGTCACGAGGACGTGTGCCCCGTCCCCTCCAGCAACGACCAACTGTCTCCTGGAGCCAGTATGGACGAGGTAGTGGGTACTAGAGAGGTAGGCACCTTGTCAACATGTACATCAAGCGCAGCCACACCGGGGATATCAAGCAGCAGGCAGTCACTTCAGAGAAAGCTAACAAAGAAAATAAATCGAGTAATGCATAAGGAAACGTGAAAGATCTTAAATTAATGAGCATATGAAATAAGTTGTTAACAAAGGATCCGAGAAAAGTTCAGGGGTCAGAAAGTATATTTCACGGAAATGACACAAACGCGAAAATTTTATCGAAATTAACTGCAATTGGTTTAAGCGAGTTTTACAGGTTTATAGAAGAGCGTATAGGTAGACATTGATTTGAGATAGCAAAGCATTAGGAAAAAATTGAAAACCCACGACCTGAAATAAAGAGACTTGTTGGGCGGAGCCTGGGCTTCTAGTCGGTAGGCAATGACACGTAAGACGTGTCAAACACGACAGCATAGAAGTCGGAAGCGACTGAACCCAACGTGTATTGTGCAGGCTACAAGAATAGGAAGCGAATCAGACAGAGCGAGAAACGTGCAGCGAGGTACTCACCAAAACGGTTTGTGTCAACAAACGTGCAGTCAGTAAAACAAGTGGACGTTTCGAAGGTTAAAACAACCATAAAATCCAATGTTACAAAATACCGAAAGAGCTTGTTTTCCGGTGCACGACAAGGGCCTCCCTTAGAAGGCTGAAGGATGGAAGCCTTCGATAGGGCTGTTAGTGGGGGAAAATAAAAGGTGAGGGTTGATGCGAATATTTGCATGGGCTTGGGTAAGGGCTTCCGAATTGGGGTGTGTAGCAGAGTTCGCTGGGTCCAGGCTTTGG
>OX104064.1:42402741-42530668 GCA_944474145.2 Dicrocoelium dendriticum | reverse complement strand
GATAGGCAGCTGGAAACGTTCGAGCTACTGCAGCGGAAAGTCTTTTGTTCAGCAAATCGAAAGCAATATCTCCCTTAAAGGGAACTGATAGAAACACATCTTTCTTGGGGACAGTTGTAAACAATTCATGATGAGCATGAATCACTGCGTGCTTTCGGATGAAGTGAGCTGGCTACGGATGCTTTCAAAGTGTTTTATGTGGTCCCAAAACGCTACCCCAAGGGACTGAGGAAACGAATGTTACGGACGGCCGAAGCCATTGCGATTAGGCTTACACAACCTGAGCTATGCAAACAGAGAGCGCTTATTCAAGCGCTTCTTCTGCCCTGGGGCTAACACACTTCCAAACAGCTTCCACTTCACACGCTGACAACCACCGGGTGATGAGTGCGTCACCCAATCAGTTGAGAAGCACGTCATATGCCTCGTAAGCATACGTGTGTGTCTGTATGTGGGTATCTATGTCTGCCTACGTATACTGTGGTAGCCGCAGCTTCAGTGGATCGACCAATTTATCGATTAGGACAGCTGACCTTCTGCCTCGCTTTGAATCGCTAACCTTTGTCGCGCTTCACCAGCCTATCCCGCTCCAACTTTCTATTTTATAATTGTAAACGCCTGATGAGATTTATCGAAAAGAGTACTCTTCGCTACCCTGGGTTTTATTAACCCACCATCAATACGGTGCTCCACACGAACACCGTAAGCACAAGCCGCATCAAAAGCACAGGACAACATTGCATGAAGATATATATTAAACAGGGCAGGAGCTAAGACACAGCCTTGCTTCACACCAGAGACAACTGCACTGTCATCCGAGGTCTCTCCACTCAGCTGCACCAATGCCCGCATACCACTGTGCACACATTCAATTAAACTTACGAACTTACATGAGCAATCAAACGTATCTAATACCAGCTACAATGCTTCGTGGTTCACCGTATGAAATGCCTCGGTGAAATCAACAAAAAGCAAGTGCAAAGACTGGTGCCGTTCTCTACACTTCTCCTGCAACTGACGAGCCGCAAACACCATATGCATAGTGCTGCGACCCGAACGGAATCCACATTGCTCTTCCGCCACGTTAGGTTCCACAACCTGACTGACTTGGTGGTTGAGCAGGATTCGGGCAATCATCTTGACTACACAACTCAGCAAGTTAATGCCACGATAATTCGTGCAACATTGCTTGCTACCTTTGCCCCTGTACAGTGGCAGCATAAGGGCATCCTTCAGATCAGGAGGCACCTCCTCCTCAATCCATACACGTTGCACCGAGTGGTGCAGCGCAATCATCAACGCGGGTCGGCCGTGTTACAATACCCCAGGCGGGGATCCCTTGGCATCGGCACAATCGCGATTTCGCAGCTGAGCAAGTGCTCTCTGCGTCTCATCCAGTGGCTGCGTGTCCACCAGACTCGTCTTCACACCGTGCTGCTTCAGACAGTTCAATGTAGGTCAGTCGATCTCTGAACGGTTGTTCAAGAGACAGCCAGTGTTATCGCCAGATCTGCATGTCTGCAGTTTGTGTGCATGTAGCGCCTGAACTACCATCGATCAGCGTCTTCAGCAGCTCCAATCTCGGTCCATACACCGCCTTCAAGGAGTCAAAGAACTCCTTCTGTTACCGGCGTTCGACGTAGAATTCCATCTGCTTCGCCTTGTCTGTCCACCATGCATTTTTAAGCGACGGAAATCTGAGGTCAGTAGCCGTCGAAGTTTGCAAAACTGACTCTCTTCCCGCAAGTCACTGGAGCCTGCCACATGTGGAGCAAATGCTGCATTCTTCTGCGACACCAACGCGCTAATGGTCAAATGGTTCTCATCAAACCGATCAGGCCACTTACAGTTTCCGCGCCCGATGGTCTCCTCGGAAGAAGCTGTCACCTGGTCGCGAATGCGGTGAAACAGTCCGCCCACTGTGGCTATGCAGTCCACATCACATAGGCGTGCAGACAGGACTTCACCAGCTCAGTACGTTTCGCCACAGTATCGAAGGTTAGAACATTAAATTTACGCTGATTCAAGGCGAAGTGCAATACATAGATTTACAAAAAATATATGTACAGTTTGGTCCACACCATTTGTGCCACAGCTTCACGCAGTACACGTGTTATGCACTTCATTCATATCACGCTGATGTACGATGACATAGTCGAGCAGGCGAGCGTTACCACTCCGTGGGTGCGTCCAAGTTGCTATATCACTCGCACTCAGTGCAAACCGAGTGTTCATGATCTTCAGGCCGTGAGTAGCACACAGCGCAGCCTGTCATCGTTCGCATTCGCTGAACCGATGCCATGCGAACAGATAACATATGTCCACACCGATGCATCACGCCCAACGCGCGCGTTGAAATCACCCAGCTGAAATAGTCGGTCGCTCCTCGGCACAGACCGTATCACGGAGGATAGCTGAGTGTAGAATAGATCATGCGTGTCATCAGGATAACACATGGTCGGACCGCACGTGCTTAGAAAAGTTTTAAACTTACCTCTTCCAAGTCGTATGCGAACAGTCATCAGTCGCGCGCTGATGCCTGTTGGCTCACCCACCAGCTAGCCATGTAGGAGATTAGAGACTGCAAATCCGCCCCCATGTTCACGTGGTGCTGCGGTGGCGTTGCTGGCCCAGTAGAAAGTGTAGCCAGCACCTGCTTCATGCACCTTACCTTGCTCAGCGAGCCGAATCTCACCAGGCGCCGCAATATCGATGTGGTAAGGCGCCAGCTCCATCGCAACTAACGCAGTGCGTCGTTCGGGGCGCTCACTGCAGTTCCGGTCCAGTAGTGTGTGCACGTTCCAGCGCCCGATGTTGGATGTTTTGCGCGCAGGCATGCAGTTGCATTGGTGGGCAATGGCACTCGAGGTGGTCGTTTTGCTTCGGAGGTTTGCTTGAGGGAATCCAGCACGATCTTCTGGCTCAATAGACTTACCCACAAGGCAGTGGGTGATTTAGTGGTTTGCTTGAGGGACTCCTCCAGGAGCCTTTGGCTCAATAACCTGACTCACCAGGCAGTGGCGAGCAGATCCAGCTCGGGAATATGATTGTAGAGGCAGATTGGGATCTGCTTGACGGCCGTTACACGCAGCCTTGGAGATACTGGAAAGATTCATATATGTTTTGGGATGGTAGTAGGATACGCACATGCGACCACGGCCAGACGCAGGTGCGTTTTGGCGGGTTTGCACCAATTTGACCAGGACCTGCCTGGATTGAGGCGGGCGGTAACAAACCATTAACCACCCGAAGATGCCCTCCCATCGTCAGAGAAAATGCATGGCGCTCGTGCTCTAAGCCAATCGAGCTGTGAGCTTATAACCCGTAGACCTGTTGTCTCCATAGCTGGGTTTTAAGGGAAGAGGGCCACCGACCACTTGCCAACATCCAAAGAGGTGGACTAGGATATTGAAAGGGCGCCCCCCTGACAGGGGATGGACTCGGGTCCTCAACCAAAGCCTTCGATTAAATGAACACCCGAAAGGCAGCGGATCTAGCACATGGTCAGTTGACCGACTCATGCGGATTGGTGTCCTGGATCTTAACAGGGAGAAGGACGAAAGCCTACTCCGACCCAGCGGTCGCCACGAGGAGGCGTCCCGTACACGAGCCAATGGCGCAACAGTAGCAGCAGTGGGTAGATACTCTGACAGGATCTAGCCACCACCAGCCTAAACGCACCATAGACTCTCCCGTGGGTAGACTATCTGTTAGAACCTGGCCACCACCAACTTCAGAGCACCATATGCTCTGCTGCCTGTGCATATATAATATATATATATATATATATATGGTTACAGGCAGCAGAGCATATGGTGCGCTGAAGTTGGTGGTGGCCGGGTTCTAACAGATAGTCTACCCACTGCTGCTACTGTTGTGCCATAGGCTCATGTTCGGGACGCCTCCTCGTGGAGACTGCCCGTTGGGAGTAGGGTTACGCCCTTTTCCATGATAAGATCCAAGACACCAGTCCACATGAACCCGTGAACTGACCATGTGCTAGATAGGCAGCCTTTCGGTTGTACATTAAATCGAAGGCTTTGGCTGAGGACCCGAGTCGTTCCCTGGCAGGTGTGGGCTCCATGCCAGTATCCTTGTCCATCCTGTTCTGTTAGGAAGTGGTCGACGGCCCCCTTCCAGTAAAACCTAGCCATGGAAAAAACAGGTCTACGGGTTATAAGCTAAACGCTCGAGTGGCGTAGAGCACGAGCGCCACGCATTTTCTCTGACGACGGGAGGGCATCTTCGGGTGGTCAATGGTTTGTTACTGCCCGCCTCAAGCCAGGCAGCTCCTGGTCAAATTGGTGCAAACCCGCCAAAACCCACCTGCGTCTGGCCGTGGTCGCATGTGCGTATCCTACTACGGTTGGGAAACATATATGTTTGGTTCCACTACCTCAATAGCTGTCAGTGACTGTCGTCAAGCGGATCCAAAGCTGCAATCACATTCCCGAGCTGGATCTATTCCCCACTGCCTTGTAAGTCGGGTTATTGAGCCAAAAGCTCCGGGATGAGTCCTTCAAGCAAACCTCCAAAATACAACCGCCACCTCGCGTGCGGTTGCCCACCAATGCAACTGCATGCCTGCGCGCAAAACATCCAACATCGGGCGCTGGAACATGCACACACTACTGGACCGGAACTGCAGTGAGCGCCCCGAACGACGCACTGCGTTGGTCGCGACGGAGCTGGCGCCTTACCACATCGATATTGCGGCGCCTGGTGAGATTCGGCTCGCTGAGCAAGGTAAGTTGCATGAAGCAGGTGCTGGCTACACTTTCTACTGTGCCGACAACGCCACCTCAGCACCACCTGAACATGGGGTCGGATTTGCAATCTCCAATCTCCTAAATGGCTAACTGGTGGGTGAGCCAACAGGCATCAGAGCGCGACTGATGACTGTTCGCATACGACTTGGAAGAGGTAAGTTTACCACTTTTATAAGCACGTGCGGTCCGACCATGTGTTATCCTGATGACACGCGTGATCTATTCTACACTCAGCTATCCTCCGTGATACGGTCTGTGCCGAGGAGCGACCGACTATTTCAGCTGGGTGATTTCAACGCGCGCGTTGGGCGTGATGCGTCGGTGTGGACATATGTTATCTGTTCGCATGGCATCGGTTCAGCGAATGCGAACGATGACAGGCTGCGCTGTGTGCTACTCACGGCCTGACGATCACGAACACTCGGTTTGCACTGAGTGCGAGTGATATAGCAACTTGGACGCATCCACGAAGTGGTCACGCTCGCCTGCTCGACTATGTCATCGTACCTCAGCGTGATATGCGTGAAGTGCGCATGACACGTGTACTGCGTGGAGCTGAGTGTGGCACGGATCACAAATTGGTGTGGACCAAACCGTACGTATATTTTCGTAAATCTATGTATTGCACTTCGCCTTGAATCAGCGTAAATTTAATGTTCTAACCCTCGGTACTCTGGGGAAACATGTTGTGGTGAAGAAGGCGATGGCTGCACGATTGTGTGATGTGGAATTCAATGCTACGTGTGGAACTCCTGGCGAGAATACGCCTAGTGCGGGAGGATCGTCTAGGTCTTCTGCCACGGTATCGAATAACGCACGAAATAGCAAGCTCCAGCTTCGGTCTCTCGGAAATGGACTCAATTGGGTCAGTATTATGATCGGCGTCGGCGGTCAACGGAACTGTGTGACATGCTGCGTTTTTATGAAAGCATTCATGAATTTTGTCTACTGTGTCGCCAAATCATCTCTGAACACAGTGAGAAAAGCTGTGTTCGTCGGAAAACATTTGGTCCAGAGCTGTCGCAGAATTGTGTCATCCATCTTAGAGGAACCGACTAACGTATGCATGTGCCTGAGGAGTTGTGATGACGAGCGTTCGCCTAGTTCAAAACCGAAAATTAACTGTCAATCTAGCTTCGTCGGAAGCCGTGGCGCGCTTCAAAACGGCGGCTTTCCGCTTATCGTAAGGTGCGTCAGCCGGAATCGGGTCGAGCTAATCCATAAGACCAGTTGCGATGTGGGTAGGAGGCTGGCCAGTGACATGTGCCAAGGTTAATGACTGCGAATTAATACGACGTATGCGAAAAAGAGTTTCCAATGGAAAAACCAGACGTGAGGATTAGATGAATCAAAGTCAAGTAAGGAGAAACCAACAAAATTTTCTGAATTGGCAGTGCGGGAAACGTGGTCCGACATAGTAAAGGTACAAAAACAGGGTTCTGGGCTTTAAAAAAACGGGGTCACTAAATATGTAGTGGAAACGCCAAACTAAAAGGAGTTAACTACATAAACAAAACTCTGTCTATCAATAAGTATGCCGGACCTGACCTAAGTTAAAGCACGATCCTCGGTAGTCCGTCAGTTAGGCGCAAAATCCAGTCTGGAGACGAAACTTAGTCAGCACAATAATTCGACGCGTTAGATCCGATGATCGATGAATGAGGCTAACAGACCAACGACAATCAACAGCAAAACACGAAACCAGAAGGCGAATCGAAACCCGAAAAAGTCTTTTTATCGGTTGTTGGTCAGTTAGAACAAAACTACAATAATATTGGAAATGAGAATAAGAAGGAACAATTGGAAAGACAGATATGCACAATCGCCATAGACCGGCTAAATGGTCACTGACCACTCAAACCCGTAACTGGGGATGAGTATCTAACGGAGGGCGGATGAACAACCTCGCTGGCCACCAGCTTCTCTGTTGACTGCTTCCGAACACAAAGAAGACGAATGAGCCATTTGGCCATCAACGGTCTTCGTGAATCACCCCGCTTCCGTGCGGGTCAGATCTGTAGACCAAAGGCGCGGGGGTGGGGTCCCTTAAGTCAACCATCCTACTCGGCCTGGGCAACCGGGAATCTCAATGCTCACACAATACATGGAACTTTGCTTCTATTCCTCTAACTCACTCTCCTTTTGTTATTGTTATGTGTTGCGGCACTCTGCCAAATGTTTATTGGGCAAGCGTTATATATATATATATATATATATATATATATATATATATATATATATATATATATAGGTTTGATGACGACTGTGCGTTGTTTGCAAACAGCGCGTATGAGTTGCAGCACGTGACTAATGCTCTGGCTTCGACAGCGGACAAATTCGGACTCACCATCAACAGAGGCAATACTGTCTGTCTCTTTCAGCCTTCACCGGAGGTGCAGTCTTCAATATTGATGCGAATCAACTTTGGTGTGACGTACTGGAAACCACCTCCCGCTTCTGCTACCTTGGGAGTGTGGTGTCGACTGACCATCAACTTCACAGTGAACTTCGTATCCGCGTATCGACAGCGGTTTCGGCATTCGGGAAGCTTGAGTACCGAGTGCTGAGCAACCATCAGCTTACCATTGGCGCGAGACTAATGAGGTACAAATCCATGGTGCTGTCTGTTCTTCCATACGGCAGTAAAACGTGGACAATGTACCTGCGGAATGTGCGATATCTCAAGCGGTTTCATCAAGTGTCTGCGACGGATTCGGCGCATTGGTTGGTGCGACTTAGTTGCGGACACGGAAGTGTTGCGCCGAAGTGGAATGTATGCAGCGGATTGAATACTTTTGCTGAGACACCTGAGGTGATTTGGTCATATGAGACGTGGCGATTCGACGCTGATACCGAAACAACTGTTGTAGGGTCAGCTGAGTGTTGAAAACCGGCGTGTGGGAAAACCGAAGCTTCGTTACCAGAACATGATCAAAATGAGCCTCTCACGTTCTAATCTTGATTGCAGGTCACGGGAATCTAAATCGGTTAATCAGCGTGCATGGCGCGATCAGATCATGAAGGCCGTTGCCCAGGTGCAAGAGAAAGCCCTCGTGCATGCAGAGAATGAGGCGGCAATTGCAGAAGCGACAGGCGCTGATGGGTTGTACTCCATCAACATCGAGCGCATGGTGCTGTAGCACATGCGGTCGCGAGTGCCTGAGTCAGGTAGACCTAGTGAGCCATGAGAGAGGCCACTCGGGGCCAACATAGAAACGACGACGGGTCCTGCAGAGAACGTAAGCGGAACGTTTGCAGCGTTTGTAGGCATTTAGGCGGAACCCAGTGCTCCGTTGTCTTTCGAACCGCCGCTGCTTTTGATGAGGTTTCTGCCGCCTACAAATGGGGATATAGTATCATCTGAAAACGGATTTTGTCATTTTTCGATCATTCACACGTCGAACATGCCAGTGCTGCTTGGTGAAACATTAAATGGTGAAATCCTGCGCTGGAACTTGGCGGATGAACCAAAGACTGAAACCCACAGTCCAGGCTCTACCGAAACTGAAGTTCTATCAGGTGATCGACTGGCAAACCTGCAGTATGTGGACGACATACAGTAAAACCTCCTCGACAAATATCCCAACATCATAACTGGCCTGGTTGATATTTGGCGACGCAATCCTCCTCACCCTTTTCTCCGTAACCCCTCCTGTGAAACCACCAACGATGTGCGTGCCCCTGAGCCCAGTGTCACCGTGTGTATTCAATTGTTCCGCACCAGCGCACTTAAACCACGCGACACTCGCCCACATCGTGTCGCGTTTGGTCTCTCGGATGGAAGCATTATTGTCATGCGGTTAACGGACTTCATGCAAGCTGCTTACTGGACGTCAGACTTTCGGGCGAATTCCAACACACCAAACGCCAACCATTTACTGCATCTGGCTCGCTTCAAACTGACAGGCCATGTAGGCCCGGTAACTAGCTTGCTTCATCCTGCCAGCGCCGATACACAGTTTATCCATACACTGAACCACGATTCGACAATCACCAAATGCCCATTCGATTGGGATCACTTGGTCTCCGGTGGCGCGGATTTTACCGTTAGACTGTGGGATTTGGATCCTTGGCGTGAGACCGGGCTAGATCGTGTTCAGGACAGACGCAATCGTCTTCTTTCTGATCGACTGGCCTCTTGTATCACACCTCCAACCTGTTTGTCTGTGTTTCACTGTCATTCATCCCCCTGCATATCCTTGTTCATTGGTCCCCCAACCTGTGCCGTTCTGAGTTCGTGTGCGGGAAACTCTCGCCTAAATTCTTGTGTGGGTTCGGTTGGTTCGGACGGTTCCGTCTCAATCATCAGTTTACATGAACAACGCGTGTTGTTGTCAACCAGTCCTCCGTGCAAGCTCTCTCCTTCACCGGTGATCGCTCTGGGCTGGCGAGTTCCTGAAGATCTTCTACTGGTTGTGCACGCGGACTGGGGTCTGGAGATTTGGGATATTGCATCCGGAATCCTTGACAGCTATGAAACGGATCAGACTGCTAAAGAGTTTTTTGAACAAGCACACTTCGTCGTCGAATTACGCACGCCCCCACCATCGTTCATACGATGCGTTCCCCCGATGTCAGATCACGCGGCGCCTGTCGCAACGGACGGAATTGCGACTTGCACTTTTTTTGGCAGCGCTAACTATTCCGCCTCAGCCGCCTGCCACTTGGGTTCTAACATTTGGTGTGTAATGCATTTTATCCCATATTAATGTCTTTCTGAACTATTTTCCATAAACTTGCACACGTCGCTTAAGCTAATTGTAGTTAACTCCGATAACATTCTCGCGGTTGTGGCATTTCCTAAAAGATATTTTCTGATGTATTGAATCTATGGCGGATATTTTGGCAATCAGTTGATTTCATATGCTAATTTATTGATTAGTTATGTTACCGTCTGAATCTGTATGCATTGTAGCTTTTAGTTTATTAGATATCATCGTTTCAAGTGATTGGTTGTTGTTTGAAATCCCTGGGGTGCATGTTGACAAGGTGCCTACCTGTCTATTACCCACCACCTCGTCCATACTGGCTCCAGGAGACAGTTGGTCGTTGCTGGAGGGGACGGGGTGAACGGTCCTCGGGGCCGTGCTAGAGCCGAAGAGTGGTTCCATGCACTCAGTGTGGAGCGGACTACGGTCCAGCCACCGCCTCGTCGGTAAACTGTAATTCAGATGCTAGTAAAGCACTGCTGTAGTTATTTCTACTAAGGAGGGCACTGACTTTTACCAATCTATAGGTCTTTGCGTACAGCTGTGGTTAGACCACATTTAGAATACTGTGTTCAGTCCTGCACAGCGCACCTACTGAGGCATATCAATTGTTCTGAAATTATGCAGAGACTGACCACTCGAATGGTAGTAGACCAGCGTGGGTTATCGTATGAAGATATGTTAGCTATCTCAGAATTGTTCCCGATGAGGAGACGCAGATTATGAGGGTGCTTAATAGAGACATACAAAATCACGAAGAGTTCCATTGATCTCAAGGCAGCTGATCTCCTTGTACCAGTTACATCAGACAACCAGCTAGACGACTGCTGAAATTAAAACAGCAAAGATCCAGTGGGATCGATGTAACAGCTAATTTCTTCACAAAGCTTATTGTGCTTAGCTGGAATAAAATTCCCTCTGCTCTAATGGAGTGAGCAATGGTAGATGAATTCAAGCCATATATCTAGCGAAAAAGTGGCTGACACTGTTCATAGAATTTTTTGAGACTTCATAACGGCAACTCCATGAAAGTGTGGTGGTGGTGGTGGTGGTGGTTGTTCGCTTTTGTCCCCTTATCCGTCTTTCTCCGCTATAGCCGCAAATCCAACCATCAACTCCAGGTGTTGGGGTCCCGGTTTTAGTTACTAACACACGAGACGAGATGTTCCTAAGACGATAGTTTGGTTCGTCCATGGAGTATGTCCTGTTAATCTCTCTGATCGAATTAGTTGGAACACGGTTTTCTCCTACATTGAAGATTTCGAACTATTAACACAGAAAAGACTCGCGAAATTTTCAAAATCATGATCAGCACATTAACATTTTTGATCTCAACCGAAAGCCAAATCTGAGACCCATACGAGCGGTAATTAATCACAGCTGTCGACCGTTAAGTGTAGAAGCTATCGGGCGTTTGTATACTTGGATGCACAGTCGTATTGCCTGTGCCTCAAAGCAAATGCTATGCGAGCAACTCAGTGGCCTGTACTTGTCTTGCAAAGCTCTGTGGTTCATCACCACGGGATACGGAAGTGCTGAACTCGGACACTGCCACTTCAGCGTGCAGTAGCCAAACAAGCATAGAGGTCGTGTTATGTTTAAGCGCTTAACCCCTGACCTACAAGGCGTCGATCGACAGCTAAACAATGCAATTGGTTGTACCGACTAATCTAAAGAAGTCGAGCCTAACGCGACAAAAATAATAGCAGAACGTGGCTTTCTTACATGTCACATAAATCAAGTGTTCCAATAGCCTTGCAAATGTCGTTCCATGTATTTAAAGCTCACAGCAAAACAGCTGAAGCTATACAATGGCAGGTTAGATTACTCATGGTTCTATGCAGTATATATGGTCATCACACCTTAAGATTGCACGAACCAATTGTGGCAACTATTGGAAAATGGAGCAACATGAAATTCGCTTTGTTAAGAGAAAGCGCGAGAGATAGTAAGCGCAAATCCTTCCCAATAGGCTTCGCTACAAAACGGACTAAGCAGGCTGGTCGACGAGTTAAAAATGTGTCACCTGTAGCTTTGAACGGCAAGCGGCACGTCAACATAATTAGTGGCTTAAGTATGCCCGAAGTAGCTACCTCCAGTCTTGTTAAATTAAGTAAAACGAGGGTGTCGTCCACCCACCAAACTGCACCGTAATGGCGCAATAACGAGCCGTGGGTGGAACATGGTTGCTGCTAAAAACACCCAAACACGTAGAAGCTTCAGACAGTACAAATGATTCACAAATAAGTGAGAAAAGCAAACTTTACTTACTCAGCCTCCACCGATTTTATGTGGACAACCAGGGAATTAAACCTCGACCTAATGTTCATTAAGAGGCTACATAATGCGCCAGCAGTAATCCGAGACAAAGTTTCAGAATTGACGTCAAATTCCGTAAAAGGAAAGCAGTACAACGACGTGAGCCAGTGGGAATTCCTATGTAATACCTTATATGTTGCAGGTAAACGCGCAAATGTGTTGCGCGTTAATAGTTAACCAAACCCATAGCACTATAGTGAACTGACAACTCTCCGAGTTGTATTGTGTTGCGCAAATAATTCAGAAGCAGTTCTGAGATCTGAAGCTCGTCCCCGGAATCGGTTTTGTCCGTCCGCATCTTCCCGGATGTTCAGTGGGAAGAGCCTAAACAGACGAAGAATGTATTGGAGGAACATCGTAAGGAATCCATACCCAGGATCATTCTTGTTCACGGTTTTCTAGGGACTGGAGGTAGTGATGAGCACGTAAAGACCACTCCCAACTAGGAGCAGTGGCGTTACGTCTGCCAGACATCGTCATTAAAAACGTCGCAGCGCATTTCATCTAAGGTTACGCAGATCGCCAAATTACAGTAAATGTTACCCGAGGATTGTGAAAGTAGTCCTCCAATCCAGATACATATCAACAACAGTGTTGGAGTGCAGGTACGCAGATAGCTGCCTTCTAAACTTGGGACCAAAGCTGCTTTCCCTAAGCAGACCCCCGACAGGAGCAATTTAATCGAACCGCTTCCCGATAGCAATTCAAATGACATCACTCATCAAACTAACGGAACTGGTGCACATACCCCATAAGATAGTTACAAAGAAATGAGCAATAATGAAATGGCCGGATCTTTAAGTAGTATGCAAATAGGTTTGTCACCGCCCCACCCAAAAAGCAATTAGTGGCCGACCTTTGACCAGTCAGCGCAATATCTCAAAAAGGACGCTCGTCGCCCCACTGACTATCGAAATCAGAGAAACTTTCCTGCGTTTAAAAAATACACATAGTCTCCTGAATAAACCTCTTGAACTGCTGTTGGATCGCCGAACAACCTCCTCATGGTGCCAGCTGGGTGGTTCGGGTAAATCTCGTTCCAGCGAATGGTTCGGCGGCAGTACTTCAAAAGGTGATGGTTTTCCGTTTGGAAAGCAGTCTCCCTACAAAATGCCACAGATGTCCGTTTAACAACAATGCAACGTGGCGGCTGTGACTCGTTACTAAATAAACATACCATCTCTTGCCCATCAAGATGATCCTACCCTCTCCACGAAGGTCACTCATCCACATCGAAGGTTTCGTGTGATCCTTTCTTGCACTCGCGACCAGATAAAACATAATCACAGATGCAACGTGGCACTAAGAATTTCGTCAACAATGCCACATAGGCATAAAGCCAGTCTGCAACTAGTTGAGTTGTGACATTTGTAAATCAAAGATGATGTTTTGAATTACAATGATCATGCGTATGCAGGCGTGTCTCGCACTGTCGAGAATAAACAATTTATTTATTTATGATGTGTTATATGCTTGGGACCTCGTCATTGTAACTGAAAGTTAGTCACACTCAGAAATTATTGACGCCGGAGGAACGATGCGTGGGATGTCCCTTGTTCTAAATGATCAGCCCAGCAAGGGATGAGGAATACTTATATACTACTGGAGTGACTTGCAATGCGAGTCAGTAGAGGATCCGGAAACACGATGAGATTCACTCTGATGTCGTCTGCGACTTAGGCGAAGGACACTTACCTTGTGGCAGTCGATTAGCGTCCCGTAATGTTCACCCCAAAGGTGAACTCCTGTTTGACAATAGCACCGGTAAGGAACTGCGCCGGCAATGCAACCACGTTTTCATCTAAGGTGAATTAACTGTTTACGATCTGGAAGTTCCGACATTTTGAGGCGAGCAGTTCATTGCCGATTTTCAAAAGCGTATTGCAAGCATTCAGGTTTTCAGCCATGTTACTTGATCCACCAGATGTAGAGTGAAATAAACTATCCGTGTTTATTGAGGGTAAATGAAATAGTGTCCCATAAAGATAGGCGAAAGATAGAGAGTTCTCTACGGCTTAGTGATCAAGTCACCATAATTTACGGCTGTGTGTCATGCAGATTATTGTTGAGTGGAATTCAGGTACTGGTTGTGACGAGAACTAGTAGGAATCAATATGGATACAGATAATCCAGAAGTGAGAACGTTGCCGGACACAAGGTGTTGTACAGTGCTGTAATGAACCGGAAGCAACTTAGCAAGGGCACAGAGCAAGGTGGCGAACGATTAACAGAGATTGAAAATGAGCCGGATGTACTATCAATAAAACAAATGGACGATCGGAAGATATAAACAAGAATAAAATTCAGTATCAAAATACAGAAAACGTAAATGGTTTATGTGCACTACAAGAATAACCCTCCAAAAGGTTGAATGGGGAAATCCTTGGATAGAGATTCAGGTTGGGAGCCAACTGGTGATGGGAGAGTAAGGTAGTAATTGTAACGGTCGGAAACGGACAGAGAGAGTGCGCGCGTTGAGTTCGCTGGGTCCAGACTTCTTTATTATTTGGGTGTAGACTCGAGTACATCGTCAGTAGGCCGTCGGGGCGGGAATGTCAGATCGCAAAAAGTTGGCTGGTCCAGGAATACACCGACGAGGCAATTCCTCCGCTGCAGGCCCGACGGTGCGCTTGGAAGGTGTTAATCCCCACCGCACCCCAGTCCCCGGTCATGAAGATCATCTTATGACGAAGAATCCCAGACTTCATCTTTGGGAACCATTTCCCAGAGCGCGCGGGACAGGCTAGCCATTGTCACAACAACAGTAGAGAGTGGCGTTCCCTTAGAGCAAGGACAATGGTGTCCAGTGATCCGGGTAGGTGGGCCAGGAGTAAATAATTCCAAGATCTCGCGTGGACAGTTGTGTAGAGACGCGTACATTGTTTGGGGTAATAGATCCTGCTGGGATGCAGCAGCCGTAAGACATGATGCTTGATTTCTTAGCCGAGAGGTTCATCACCACGACTCAACGTCATCTTGAATGAGCAGTAGTACGCCGTGAAGCTCGTCACGTCGAAGCTTATAGGCGATTTTGATACCGTCAGCAGATAACAATGGCGTACCATGTTTTGCAGATGTGGTGATGTCATTGACGTAAAGCAAAAAGAATGAGGGACCGAGCACGCTCCCTTGAATGATCCCATTGGTGATTGAGTGTGGAGAAGAGCGATCGTGGATTACTACATATCTTTCAATTCCTCTTTGTTGGCTATATCCCTCAACAGAAAACGTCTGGAAAGCTAAATAACAGCTTTTGGGAAAACCGTGCAAAAATGTTCTACGCACCCTTTGTTATGCTTTGTAGCGGATTTCCCCCACCCATTTCATTACACACCAACCAAGTTACACTCATTCAACTTGAAATTATCAGCTCCATCCAGTGGATCGCTAAACGTAAGAAGTATTCCATCGCTTCATCACTAATATCATCCTAACGACTTCAGAGAAGATTTATCAGAACTTCTGGCATTTTGGTTACCTAATCAACTGTGTCACTGCGCTCGACAGTGAAATCTCTGAGGCGTCCACCAAACCCGGATTGGCTCACATACGGTGTTTTACAAGGCAGCTACAGAACAATATGTGTGCCTCATGCTGAGGCTGATGTTGCATTCATGATGCCTCATCACCGCAGTTGGGCTAAACCAACCTACACTTAAATTAGGTCTTTTTAAAGCTGGATAGGTTTAAATTAATTTGGTCTGTTCTGCCTACCTGAATAATCTATTAACTTGCACACGTTGCTTACGCTAATTGCGCTTAGCTTCGTCAACGGTATTGCGTTTGTAGCATTTTTTGAGTAACGTGGACAATTTGTACTTATCGCGAATTTGTTCGTAACAAATTTATTTCATATGCTCATTTACTGGAGAGTTATATCACTGTATCTGTATGCATTATTCGATTTAGTTTATTTGATATTGTCGTTTCTAGTTATTGGCTTGGTGTTTGATATTCCCGGTGTGGCTGTGCTTGATGTACATGTTGACAAGGTGCCTACCTGTCTAGTAACCACCACCTCGTCCATACTGGCTCCAAGAGACAGTTGGTCGTTGCTGGACGGCACGGGGTGCATGGTCCGCGGTGCCGTGCTAGGCACGGAGAGTGGTTCCATGCATTCAGTGTGGAGCGGACTACGGTCCAGCACCGCCTTGTGTGCGCTTGATTCCCAAATACAGCGTGCTTGTGTTTGCCTGTGAAGGATTGTGGGCAGGCTCCGTTGATGAAACGTGGCTCCAATCCACATGCCTCCCGACCTTCGGGTTTACACTGGATATGGGGCGTGTGGATGGAGCTGTGGGTGGTGCAGCGCAAGCCACTCATGGTCCCTCTGTATGCGCAGACGTCCTGTGGCTAGCCACAGTGACAGTCAAATCCGAAACCGGGTGCCGCTAACCATGTGTTTGGGTGTATACACGAATGTAATTGTTATGTATGTAGCTGTGTAGCTTGTGCTTATAAATGTGTTTGCTGTCTTTTTGACTGTGTCATATCGTCAGGAATGAGAATAAACGAATGACACCCATGGGTTGGATAGCATTATCCGGATATCCACGGGGCAGTGACTTTAGTTTGTGGCGAGTCACGTCCGACACGTCACTGTGTTGTTAAAAGGATATGTGTGACTTTTTATAGGGAGAACGCTTGCCAGGCGAAAACTCACCACGTCCTAAAACACTGCCGCCGAACTATTTGCTGAAACAGGTTAAACCCGAACCACCCAGCTGGAACTACGAGATTGTTCGGCTAATCATCCGAAATAATTAAATACTTTCATCGAGAATAAAAGTAGTTATTTATTTATGCATGTGCAACCCGTTCGTCTCCTGATTACGGACGGAACTACCCTTTGTGATACTTAAATAAGTTGTCCTAGACGCGCAGAATTGGACAGCCAAGGCTCACCGTCTCATCCTGTTATTCGCGCATCTTTAAAAAGGACCTTGAGAATTTCGTTCGGACAAGCGTAAACAAAGATATTCGTAACTGGGCTAGAGGTTGTCTCATTGCCAGTGTCCCAAAGTACTCATGTCTCATTTCCTTCCTCAGATCCTCGATTCTCAGACGTAACTTAAACCTGGCAGGACATTTGCCTCCTTCTGGCGGTTTCGTCTACATATTGTTAGGTTCGACCGCTTCACTAAATGATCAGAAGCCATTCCCTTACTAGAGTTCACAGCCGAAAGCCTCGTCTGTGCTTACCTGGACAGTCAGGTGTCCCATTACGGATGCCCATACACTATCACAACCGATACTGGATTGAAGTGGACTGCAGGGTGAGTCAGAGGTCTTCGTCTCGGGTCTGAGCCAAACCCCTGGCGGCGAGGTCCACGGCAGGCAAACAGTGAAACGTGAGGTTGACGCAAGAAAGAACGTCAGCGGCCGGGTTGGTGACACCCGATACATGAAGTATGTCGGCAGTGAACTGTTTGAAAAATTCAGGTATCGAGTTTCCCGTGGCGCATATTTGTCCAAAGAGAAGATAAAGGAGCAAATAAGAGGTCTTTGGCCAATGGAGACCGTGAAATCCCGGCCTTCTAATGTGTGTCGTAAGTAACGGATAGCTAAATAGATGACAAACCGTATTTGATACGTATTATTCACAGTAAGTAAATGTACGAGAGCGTATGCTCTATAGGGCTCAGAATCCACGGTATCGAGAACAAGTCTGGACAGGACACAGTGTAATTAAACTACTGACAGAACCTCCGGCATGTATTCAGTGGAACACGATACGTTTGGTGTGTGCATGCGTTTATGTGTGTTCATCCAACTGAGTGGGTTAGGGCCTGACCTCCAGTGCACATGTTGTTGCGAAAACGATGCGGAGGGCAGAGCGTGTATTGCCACAAGAGCGTGCCACTGACAACTCTCAAACTCGCACAGATTTGGATCGTGTTTCCTTCCCACGACGCAACGCGGATAAGAATTTGTGTGACGGATCATTATAGGTGTCTAGGAGGTTGGGCTTCGAGACAACCCCTCCATCTTTCCATACCGTATCTCCGCTTCGCTACATCCGATGCTGGCCGACCATGAGTCGTTCGAAAGCTCGTGATTTGCTCTCCCGTGGCTGCATCACTCGACCCGTGTTCACACCTGTGGGTTTCGCTAGCGGCGTATTGGTCTGATGCATTGCGTTCTCGACAAATACCTCCCCCGTTGTTCTGGGACCAGGCTCGTTACCGGATGCCGCCCGCAACATGCGCAGAGCCACGTCACGTCTCCTCCATTGCGCCCGTTGTTAATACTCTACAATCCCGTTTTTGTTGTCGTTCCGGTTCACGAGCAGTCACTGGCTTCCGCCGCCCTACAATGTGACATCCCTCACCCCCATAGATGTCATCACATTCCAGGCTCAAACGATCCACTGGTTTAGGAACGTGGGTCGATCTCCTCGGCTACGTTTCACTAGCCTGTGCGCACGGTTCGCCCTCAGTGCCTGGTTCTTTGTCTGCGCACAATCCGGTCTGAGTCTCGTTTGTTGTATCTAAACACCGTGGAGGAACGTGGTCTTAGTGCAGAGGAATAAGCCGGCCGTCTGGTAGTTGGGCATTTTGGCTTTCCGAATCCCGTTGTTGGTGATGAATCGGTTGAACACCGTGTTAACAAAAGGAGACCCTTTGCACATGCATAGGGTCTCTGCAATACCGAATGTGGCGAATGATGAACGCATATTAACAATGGTGATTTTGGACGTCGCTTGTGTAACGGGATAGACTTCAACCCACTTTGAGTGCTGTAAGACTATTAAATACTAGTCAGGGACAGCGCGTGAAATTAAGCGCGCATATCTGAAGGCAACTGGAGTCGGACACATAGGACTGTATTCGATGGGATACAAGAAGACGGGGACGGATGAAGCGAGACAAGAGCAAACACGTGAGCGCGGGAACTTACAAGACGGTCAAGTGTCGAGCCGGATGTAGGTCAACATGGACGTAATGTAAGGGGGATTAAAACAAGAAAGAATAGTGTACAATTGGTTATCAGTGAAATTGTACACAAAAGAATAGTTATCTTTTGGGGCGCTACAGAGCTTTACCCTAGAAGGCTGAACAAAAGAAGCCTTTGATGTCGAAGATGACGGGTGAATCGAAGTTGATCGGGCAAAATCGTGTCCAGTGGGTGAGTGGGCGTTCGGATCAAAAGGGATTCGTCGGAAGTCACAGTCCACTATGCCTTTTATGATTTATTGATTGCAGGGCAGGGTGAATTTCGGCAAGCCGCTGGAGCGCGCTTGTCAGGGTACAAAAAAAACTTGCTAGCCCAGAAAAGGCTGACAGGACCTCAAACTCCGCTGCTGTCAAACAGTGCGCTTGGAAGTGGTCTCTCTCCTGCCGCCCCACGCCAAAATAATCCTCGTCCCAGGAAGAAACGACCACCGTCCCACGAAGAAGCGACCGTCGTCTCGCGGAGAAACGACTGGCGTTCGCGTCAGGATCCTCCTTGACTTCGCCAATCCTCGAAAACATTGCTCGTGTGGGCCAGTCGATCGAAGGGGAGAGTTGGGGCGTGTTGAGACGAGAAAATAGAAAAACGTCAGAAAGAACGGACGAATGGTCTGCGTGTTTAGATATTTTGGCTTTTTTATATTTTTAGAAAAAGCTTTTCCGGTGCTTTTGTTTTCAAAACGTTACTCTACCCAAAACGGAGCAAATATATACAATGTTTACAAACCTAAACGTATTCACACTGTACATTGTCGGAAAAATGAACAGGCTTACACACCTCCAGACCGCGGCGATTGGTCCTGGGAGGCGGCGGGCTAGATTCGGGAGATGTCGGGACGGCTGTTGCTTGTAGACCGGGATCGTGGTCTGGTTGAACTACATTAGGATGGTGAAAGTTGGTACGGTGAGCTGTGACGTCACACGAAGCACTACTAAACGAAGTAGGCAAGGTGGTTTCTTCCATAAAGGCAGGCTTCAGACGGTTGATGGTGACGACTTCGCTTCGGCCACCGCGGTCAATAGTGTACGTCTTATTCGCACGGTGTAGCACTTTGAAAGGTCCTATGTACGGCGACTGAAGAGGCTGTCGAACACCGTCCGCGTGAAGAAGGACGTGTGAACACGTAGACAGCTCGAGCACGTACACTGATGTTTTCTGCGATCGAGGAGCGGGTAGACGTAGCTCACGCATCTGATGAGCGAATCGATCGGTGGAACTTCAGTAGTAAAAAGAGGAAGTAGATGGGGCTGGTGCTAACAGCTGTCCGGACAACCCCAGCGTGCAGGGTTGACTAGCTGCGCTAGCGTTCCGTCGAAATCGGTTTCAAGTGTTTCTTAAACATAGGAGGACGAGAGGAAGGTTTTCAGACCATGAAGGATCTGCGTGCGCTGGTATCGCGGCCTTCAATTGGCGGTGTAAACGCTCCACTATGCCGTTAGCGGCCGGATTATACGCCGTCGTCTGAAGGTGGAGGCAGCCTAAATCCTTAAGTAACGTTTCAAAAGTCGACGAGAAATGTGACCCTCCGTTGGTAGTCAAGATGGCGGGACAGCCGTATTGAGCTACCCAGCGCTCCGGAAAAGCTTTTGCTACCGTTTCCGGAGAGCAGTTAGGTATGGATAGCTTCCGGTCAACTAGTGAATCGATCGACACATGTCAGTAGATATAAAAAACCCTTCGAACGCGGCAGACGACTTACGAGGTCGACGTGCACGTGGTGAAAACGTGCCCTTATTTTCTAGTTCGATCCCGAATGTTGTAAACTAAACCTCTGGGCTGTGTTCCATGAAACTTGGAAACTTGTTTACGCTGCGAAACGACTCAGATGCCACTTTCGAAACGTGAATCGAAAAGATAATGGATGAACAAAAACATGATGAAAGTACTAAAATTACTCAAAAAACAAGGGAATACACGCATATAATCGAGAAAAAGGAACGAACTCACAAAAAAATACAAACGAGGAAAAGTTTAAATTCGCGCGTGCGAATTTGTAGGACTAGTAAATACTAGTCAGAGACAGCGCGCGAAATTAAGCGCGGATATCTGAAGGCAACTAGAGTCGGACACGGAGGATTGTATTCGATGGGCTACAAGAAGACGGGGACAGATGAAGCGAGACAAGAGCAAACGCGTGAGCACGGGAACTTACAAGACGGTCAAGTGTCGAATCGGATGTAGGTCAACATGGACGTAATGTAAGCGAGATTAAAAGAAGAAAGAATAGTGTACAATTGGTCATCGGTGAAAGTGTACACAAAAGATAATAGTTATCTTTTGGAGCGCTAAAGTGTGCGTCGATGAGTAACAGAAACATGGTTCTGTTAATCGGGCCGAAGTAGTCAGCGTGGATCCGCTGCCACGGCTTGTTGGGCCAGCACCCCGGATGTACTGGTCCGCGGGGTTACTGCGTTGGTGTGTCTGAAAGGTGTCACAATTCCTCAGCATGTTCTCAATAGCTGAATCTATTCGCGGTCACCAGCAGTATCCCCACGCTAATGCTTTCATTCTCGAGACATCTGGATGTGCGTCATGGAGCTCGTGAAGGATTTGTAGCCGAGCATTGCTAGGAGGGACCAACCAGGAACCCCAGAACACACAACTTTAGAATAAGCTCAGTTCGTTTTTGCGTGTTATAAACGGTTTCAAATCAGTGGCTCCTTCGGCAAGCCATCCGTCTGTTAAGAATCCTTTGATTGTTGCAAGAACTGGGTCTCGATCTGTCCACTAACGGATTGTGGAGCCTCGTAGAAGTGTTGTGACTAGATGTTGCACCGGTGGAATTAACTCAAAGGGAGTATGCGGCACATGTGACGTCCCTGCAACTGGTAGACGGCTCAGGGCATCAGCTGCGCGAATACTGGTACCAGAAATGCAGGCACTTTTATACTTATATGCATTCTTGGTGAAGAGGTTTGTTGTATACCTTTGGTCAGGCCTAACAATGATATCAATGGCTTGTGGTTTGTATGAAGTTCAGCACAACTCCCCATAAGTACTGATGGAACCTTTTCACACCGAAGGTTATGGAGAGGGCATCATTGTCTTGCTGTGAATAGTTTTCTTCCGCTGGTTACACAGTGTGTGATGCACATGCTATGGTACGCAAAGTTTGTTCATTCATGCGGTGGCACAGCATTGCACACACACCGCGTCACATTTGAGAACTAGTGGCTTCCCAGGAGCATAATGAACTAACATTGGTGAGAATGGCAGGGGCTTGTTTGATTTCGATTAAAACGCTGCTTCGCTGAGGACCCCAGCACCACCGCACATTTTTATGGAGTGACTCATTCAGAAAAGATAACATAGTAAATGCATCAGGTAAGTAACGGCGGCAATGAGATAGCATTCCTAAAAACGAACAGAGTTCACCAAGGTTTCTCGGCTCAGGGCTTTCTAAAATGGGTTTTAGCTTATCATCTGGAATATGTAACCCGACCTTATCAAGCCCATATCCAATATAGCACTAGATGAAGTAAGGAACTCACACTTAGATCTTCGAAATATAAGTCCGTTTCGTGCCAACCTTTCGAGCACAACAGCGAGTGTTCGTAGGTGTTCTGCATCCGAGCGTCCGGAGATGAAAATAACATCCAAATACGTACAAGTGAAAGGTATATCCTTTACTAGGTCATTGGTAATCCTTTGAAAGATTCCGGGGCCAGAATCGATGCCAAAAAGTAAACGGGTGTATTGGCAAAGTCCTGTGTGTGTAGTGATAGTAGTAAATCCTTGGGAAAGTTCAGCGAGCTCTATTTGTGAATATGCATGACTGAAATCAAGTTTCGTGAACTTTTATCCACCTGTCAGTATAGCATAAAAGTCTTAAATGCGAGGTAATGGATATCTGACTATTATAGAAGACTGGTTGGCAGTCATCTTGTAGTCGCCGCAAATTCGTAAGGAGCGACCCGGTTTAGTCACCGGTACGATTGGTGTTTCCCAGTTGGAAAATTTTACAGGCACTATAATTCCCTGAGTTTGTAAGCGGTTTAATGCTTGATTTCAGGAGGTTTTGAATACAAATCGGTTTTGGTAGGGTTTTATTGTGGCAACGTTTCGCCCTTGACACAAGAGCTTCTTCAGGCCAGAAGAATTGGTACAAAATTGGCTTAGCTTTTTTATGAGAAGGTTGTAAGACATAAAATGAACTATTGGATAATAGTGTTACAGGTCAAGTGTCCATGCTAGTGAAACAGCAAGCAGCGAGCGTTTCTCATTGATCCACGTCACCGGTGGTTCAAATGTGAGGCATTCCTTTCTTGCAGCTGCTGATTCACGCTCCGACCTGAGTTCGTCCGCAGACACCTTTTCTGACTGACCGGGCTAACACAGCCCGCCACGCGTTCAATAACTCCACCCCGTCTGTTCTGTTCACACAGTTATTAGTCTTAGTAATCTCGATCGCCTCAGCAATCAACCTTTAGTTTGTTGCTGGTACTCCCCTCCTAAGTATCACGACATTGTCCCAATCAATCGCGTGTCCTGCATTCAGGCTCATTTCTCGGTGGACGCGAAACGTACCTCATGTGTTCTGCTATCCGTGTGCGTAACTCTCTCGCTGTCTGAACCATATACACGTGTCCACAGTCTTTGCAATTGATTTTATAAACACAATTTGTCGTCCTGTCTCATGAAAGTGGATCCTTCAAACGCACAAGGGCTGAATAGAGCGTTTGACCCTTTCGAAAAACCACTCTTATTTTTTCCCTGTCTAGCACTCGTTTGATTGCTTCTGAGGTTCCCTTTTTATAGGGGATTCCCATCGTCCGCATTCACTCCGTTGTGCGCCGTGGAGGTGGATTTAGAGCTCTCTGCAATTGGCGTTTCACTAACCGCCTCGTTTGTCCACTGTCTACTAATTTGCTCACAGTCTCCTTACGAGCGGCCTTCTTATCCTCCCCCTCTGTACACAGAGTCTGGACTCTGTGAAACAGAGAGGAGGTGATAGCGGCATAGACTTGTTTTGGATAACCCGAACTGTAATGAAGCACAACGTCCGTATCTGTCGGCTTGCGATATATCGCCGTCTTTAGCCGTCCACCGTTCCTGTGAACTAAGCAATCGAGGAATGGCAATGTGCCACTGTAAGATTCTAGTTCCATAGTAAAGTTTGTGTTTCCATTAATAGAGTTCAGATGATTTAGAAACGCATCCTTCATATCTCGCTCTATAATCACAAACGTATCATCCACGTAGCGCCACCAAATCTTTTGCGAACTACTGGAGTTTGTCAGTGCCCTTCTCTCAAAGTCTTCCATATACAGATTTGCCAATACAGGGGATATTGGTGACCCCATGGCAAGTCCCTGTTCCTGAGAGTACAGTCTCGAGTTGAAAGTGAAATATGACATATTAAGGCATACTCTAATTCCATCGATTATCTGGTCTACCGTGAGTTTCGTTCGCTGCTCCAGGCTATTGTCCTCAGTA
Organism: Dicrocoelium dendriticum; assembly: GCA_944474145.2. Taxonomy (NCBI): domain Eukaryota; kingdom Metazoa; phylum Platyhelminthes; class Trematoda; order Plagiorchiida; family Dicrocoeliidae; genus Dicrocoelium; species Dicrocoelium dendriticum. The sequence continues at coordinate 42,506,481 of OX104064.1, read as the reverse complement.
AGACAACGCTGTGCTATACCCAATTCGTCATCCTTGGGCACGTTAGTGAATAGGGAGCTAACGTCGAAACTAACCATTATTTCGTCTGGTGCGATGGCCAGTCCTGCTATCTTTCGCGCGAACTCATAAGCGTTCCGTACGAACGCATTTGTTCTCCCTGTTAGCGGTTGCAACAAACCTGCCAAATATCGGGCTAGTTCGTGAGTTGGAGAACCGATACTATCTACAATGGGCCGAACGGGAACTTCCGTTTAATTCTGCTTCAATCTTAGGCTTTACAGCATGCGGTAGTGTTCGTGCTTTGATGGATTTGGGATGGGCACTTTCCTTCAATCTTATCGTAGCTTGAAAGTACTTCAGTCTCTCCAACTTCTCCGAAAAGCTTCTGCGTTTTGGTTCAGAATTTTCTCTAGTCTAACTACGTCAGTAACTATTTTCAGAACGTCCAACGTATTGGGGAATGTGTCTATCCAGTCCCTCCCGAGTAGATTCGGCCGACCTTCCGATATAAGGTAGACAGGAAGTTTGTGTGTCTCATTGCCCTATTGTGCATGAACAAGGCCTTTACCGAGAACACGAATCGGTTCGTCTGTGTACGTCCGAAGGTTGGAAGTGCATGAGGACAGGGAGCGGGTGCATCACAGCGTTCTCCCTAATTATTGTCACCGTTGCTCTAGTACCTATCTCCATTAGTACCTACTGCCCTTGAATTTGGAGCTCCAGTGTATGGCGTGGAACGTAGGTTGGACACAGTCTCTAGCCCTACCGAATGTAATTCGGGTTCCTACTGTGCATCACAATGAACCGCTTTGATTGGTTTTGCTCGTAGTTTATGCAGTTCTGGATGCAGCTTGACTGACCTAGATAATCGCACCATGTGACCCACCTTCCCACAACTTCGGCACACTGTTTTCTGGTGTTGACATACAGACGTGCATCAATGTTGATCCCAACAACTGTAGCATATAAACGGTTTTACGTCCATGGACGTACTTTTTGGCTGTGACGTCCTTTTCATCAACTCTACACTTCCAGATGGAGTTGGCGGAGTAAATGAGGACAGTTGTTACCTTAGATTCTCTCTTTGACTGGCTATCGAACAAGCCGTCTCCCAAGTAAGCGCGTGGATCGTGCTTTTTGCAGGTGTGTTTCGCACCACAATAACATCAGGCCACTTACTGTACGCATCGACAATCATGAGGAAGAAAGTTCCCTCAACTGGTCCTACAAAATCTACATGTATTCGCGACCAGGGTGATTCAGGATTCGGCCAAAATTGCAGTTGTTCGCACCGGTAACCTGAAAACACTGCAGCATTTAGAACAGGATTATTCGATGTCTTCTATTTGACTATCCATCATGGGCCAATACACATAACTGCTCGCGAGTGCTTTCATGCGGGCGATTCCTGGGTGGCCTTTATGCAACAGCCTCAGCCCGCGTAGCCTGAGTACTTCGGGAATGACAAGGCGATCCGCGAAAAACAGACAGGCATCGATTTGGGACAAAGCCGCACGTCGCGTGAAATACTGTACCGGAGATTCGTCAGGGCAATGCTTTGGCCAGCCTTTCCTTCTTCCTGTAGCATACTTCCTGTAGCAATGCGTCTTGGTTCGTGGCTTGCTGAACCATTCTTGCGTTTACCGGTAAGGTACTCACGGCATCACGTATCATGTGGCTGATATCCGTGTCGGTTGTGATTGAAGCAATGACGGCATCTTCAGGCTCACGTCGACTAGTATCGATTAATCTGGACAGAGCGTCCGCCTGCCCAATAGAGTCAGCTGATGGATACCACATGTTAAAATCGTATACCAAGAGCAAAGTAGCCCATCTCTGAAGTCGACTGGCCATGTACGCTGAAATACCTTTTTCGATCCAAAGATAGCGATCAACGGTTTGTGGTCCGTCACTAGTGTGAAACGCCGACTGCAAAGCATTTTGTGGAATTTCTGAACAGCAAAAACGATAGCGAGTGTTTTCTCAGTTTGGCTGTAGTTTTTCTCAGATGTGGTCAGAGCTCGTGCCGCATGCGCCACAGCCTTTTCTGAACCGTCTGGAAACGTTGTGAAATGACTGCACCGATTCCATAGCTAAAAGGGTCTGTAGTCAGGATGATCTCCAAATTCGGATTGTATTGGGTAAGCAATAAGTCTGATTTCAGCAGAGATTTCAGTTTCTCGAGGGCGTATTGACACTGCCTGGAGTATTTCAAATCGACATCTTGCATCAGATGATTCAAGGGGTGCCATAAGCGATGCATAGTTGGTAAAAACTCGCTATAGTGACTCACCATTCCGAGGAATGATCTCAGAGTTGTGACATCCGTTGGTGTAGGTAATCGATTTAAAACCACAATGTGCTCGGGTTCGGGATGTCGGCCACGTACATTAATCACGAATCCCAGGAACTTAATGGATTTCAAGAAAAATTTGCATTTGTCTGCGCGTAAACGGAATCCATACTCTTTGATTCGCATCATCACGTCATCCAGTCGTTGAAATAATTCATCATATGTGGTGCCCATCATTGTGATATCATCCAGATAGACTGCAGCTCCAGTTACTCCAGAGCATGGCATGCATGACTTGTTGAAAAATTGGGGGACGCGGTTTTAACTCCAAATGGTAGACGATTGCATTGGTACAGACCACGATGAGTGTTGATCGTGAGAAGCTTACTGCTTTCAGGTTCAACTTCTAGCTGCAAATAAGCATCCGCCAGATCCAAGGTAGTAAAATATTTACCACCATTCAGCTTCGCAAACAGGTCGTCAGGAAGTGGAAGTGGGTATTGATGGGGTTGCAGTACATCATTCAGACCAGCTGAAAAATCTGCACACAAGCGAATAGGACCGTACGACTTCTTATTCACGACGATAGGGGTAGCCCATGGTGAGAAATTTATTGGTTGGATCACGCCAATTTGCTGCAATCGGTCAGGCTCCTGTTCAACAAGCAATTGTGATGCATAAGGAAGCGGGTGACAGGGTCGAAACACAGGTAACAGAGTAAGCTTTGCCTGCATCTTGCTACAATGTTCAAGTTCAGGTTGGAAAACACAAGTATACCTTGCCTGAAGCTGTAAAGCAATGGTTTGACTTGGGTGAATTGGTATGACTGCATGATGCACCATGACGCTCGTTTCAGAACACATGACTCAATGGTATATTGAGCAAATTCAATCTCTCAATCCAATCAATCCCAAGAAGATTAATATCGACACAAGAAACTAAGTAGATAGTTCCACGAAGGTTCAGATCATTGAATTTAATTTCACATGTAAACTCACCAACTAACCTGTGGTACGCCGGATGCATTTTGGGCGATCAGATTTGTGTGCCTCAGTGGAGGTCTCATACATGACGATCGAGAAATGATGGTAATGTCAGATGCCGTATGCAGCTGAAAGGATATGGGGACATCGTTAATTTTGACGGTGAGGTACCTTCGCTTGCCCGCAAATTCTGTGCGACAGGTCGCGAGAACTAATTTTGTCTTTGCTCCCTGAAACAACGTCTTTTTGGATTTAGAGTTTGCGTACAATTTGGGGTGGACGCAGTCTTGGAATCGTACGCTGTGCGACAGTGTGATTGTTTGTGACCCAGACGTTTGCACTTCGGACAGAGATGCTTCTTGTAAGTACAGAATCGCACGAAATGCCATCCACCACAGTTCCAGCATGAGGTCGGAGGTTTTTAGTTGGGTGCTCTAAGGCCCACATTTTTACCTCCAACAGCCGTGCGGTAAATTTGCGGTTCACTCCTGGGGACAGCATTTTCAATCATTTTGGTATCATGCTTTAAGTTAATCAGTTTCTGACATTCCGTAGCGATGTCCTGTAATGGGGTTCCTGCTCTAACTTGTGTAGGATGCGTGTGCGTACATCAGCATCGGCATGAGATTGAAGAATGCAAACAAATATGACTTTTGAACTGATTAGGTGTCATCGTACCAAATTTGGAACACTCACACACTCGGTTCGCAAGTTCAGCATGTGTTATAAAACGATGGTTATCACGTTTGAGTAACTTTAAACAGTTGGAACGGATACTGAACAAAGATGCTTGCTCACCGAAAATCAACGTGAGAGTTGCCACAGTCTCATCGAAGCGGAAGTCTATCGGATTCGTTAGTAGCACAAAATTGGTGTACAGTTCATGCTCGATTGCATCGAGGTTACTAAGCAACAACCGAACTTTCCATGCATCATCTTGCGCCGCCGACTCAACACGGAAAATAGCTGCATATTTCTTGAACCAGGAATCAAAAATTACTCCATTCAATTCATCGAAAACGAACTCTGTGCTGCTGGGACTGCGTCCGCTGAAGTCCATGTCCCAGCATTTTGGGGCGCAGGTCGAATTTTCAGCTTCTGTGCAAATAACGCGAACAATTGCTTCTGGGATTCCTCAAACTGTAACTGCTGTTGATGGAAAGACTGCTGCTGAACAAATGAAATAATCATTATTGCCCAACACCTCGGTCGCCAGAATCTGTTGTATCCTCAGAGTTACGACATGGCAACCGCTAGGTTGCACCTCGCGGGCCAAACCACCGGAAGAGTAGTATATTGGCGAACACAAAACAGGCCGACATGGGACGAAAACACACCAATACAGTTCACATCACAGTTGGGCGCTCGGTTGATTTTATAGGTCTCAAACGATCAAGGAACATGTGAGTGGCGTGAAACAAACGACAACAACAAACGTTCTGCGACACGGAAAAACATTGGGTTGATGGTAGCTGAGGAGGTTCTGATACAAAACACAGTTGCTTGTGGGAAATTGCGCATTTACCTTTCAAAACAAGTCAATTTGTTTCGTTTCTGTGTGCATCTGACTTTGATCTGTGTGGAATCCTGTTTTTCCACGCAAGTTACAAGATTCGGTCTGAATCAGTGACGCCAACTCGACTTGCTTCTCAGACAGTGAAATTTTCCTCGGAGTATGTCCTTCGAGACCTAACAGGGTGAAGCAAAGCTACTGAAACAAGTTGGGGCCAACCAACAGCATAGGAACAAAAGAATAATACAGGCAAGTAAGAAGTGTAAAACGAAGAACCAATCAGATGAATTCGAAGGAACGGCATTAGCGGAAATAGATTCCCAAGATGATATCCACTTCGAACGACGTGGGTCGGCCAATCAAAGCGAAGAATTGATGCGTTTAAACAAGTGCCAAGACACAACGGTAGCAAAACGAAAGCAGGCAACTAAGAGTTGACACGAAATATATATCCACTCTGCATCATTCTAAGACAGTCGCATATAAGTCTGTCGACACTGGGTTGGAAGCAGATGAAACGGTTAGTTATCCAAAAGAATTTTTGAATTCCCTCTATCTGCCAGAGATTTCACGGCACGTGATGGAATTGAAAAACGGCACACCAATTATCATGTTGCGGAATATCAACCAACCAAGGCTTTGCAACGACACGCAGTTTGCAGTAAAGGGGTTACTCAACAACATCGTACATGCAACAATGCTGACCGGATCTTTCAAATGTAAAAATGTCCTCATTCCTCGTATTCCGATGACTTCTACTGATACGCCATTTCACTTGAAGAGAATGCAATGACCTATTCGTTTGGCATTGGCAATCACAATCAGCAAAGCTCAGAGCCAATCTTTTGAAGTGTGCGACTTAGATTTAGGTAAGTTGCGTGTTTTGGAGTCGAAAAACCTGACAATCTCAATATCTACACAGAGAACGGAACAAGAGAAAACATTGTACACCCACAAGTATTGTGCAACTACATCTAAAATGAAGGTGAAATTTTGCTTTTCTTTTTGTTACAGCCAACCGCACTGAGCCATAACAATGCGTGACCGGGTACAGCTAGTTCCAAATAAGAATAGCAGTAGATGATGATTGCGGGAGGACACTCTGATTTCGTACATACTCGTCGGCCACATAAATGTAACTCATAAGGGATGTAAAACAATGACAGATGAAACCAATTAATGGTCAACTGTTTTCTGATTGGTGCGTTGTACACTACCACGGTAGACCTAGTGTCACTGTCAGCTGTTTCTGGACACAGTGGTGGGCGCTGTCGAAAGATAACAATGGCCTTGAGTAGGTGAGGCCTTTGACTGCGTATGAGGACTGTGAATGACTTATCCGGGTTTACCTGGTGACCGGTCCTCATCAAATGCATCGTAATTGCGGAGGCAACTTTGCTTCTCAATTTACCGGATACAACCGTCGCATGCTACATCGCTTCGCAGAGCCACTCTGAAATGTGATCATTGATTCGAACGAATATATTCCGATCAGTGCACCCAATAGACGTCAAAGTTTAATTCGCGATAACCTGCAAGAGACCGTCCGTGAACTTAATGCAAATGCCTAGATTATGATCATGTCTTGACGCGCGCCAAGGTTACCCACCACTCTAAGTCCACCAGACAGTACTATAAGGGCGAGGTGGGATGTGGTACATCGCTAATGAATGGATAAAAAGCCGAGTAAAATCACTACGTAGTGAAGACTATCAAAGAGCGAATGGATGTCGTTGATTTCAATGAATTGGACTGAAGCACGAAAAATGATTCTCCGAGGTAACTGAGGTGGCATGTGACCATGAGCTGCAGGATACACAGTAAAGCAAGTGGCAAAAATCAGTGACGTGAAAATCAGTACGATTGGGAGTGGTCAAGTGCAGCTCCAGACGACTATAGACTCCCTGCCTATGTGTGTATCCCTTCCCAATAGAAAACCTGGATGGGTGGAACTCTAAGTCGTTATGAGATAGCGCGCAGAGAAGTAGTGGGAGAAGCCGGAGGAGGAATTTAGTCGCGCAGATAGATGTACCTGTCTTGGATGAGCCATGGACCCGAACCCTTAGCTGTTTAGCGACTCGTTATGACAATATGTTTTCCAGAAAGCAACCACGCCCGTTCAAGTGGTCTGTTAGGTTATCCGTCTAAGAAGTACACATCGCTTCTTGAAACCTTGCATTTATGCTTATGCTTCGGTCTCCCCTGGATCTCGATTGTTGGCGATGAAGTAAATGCGGCGACTCGGTTGTTGCGGCTAGATAAACCACAATACGGTGTTCGGATAATAATACATTAATGAAATGGAATAAGTACAGTCTTGTGGCTTTGATATCGCAGGTCGTATTAGTGTATAGCAAGTAACTAGTAGGAACATGGTTATTAGGGGGATAATTGGGAAAACAGAAAGAAAAACACCAACGGCAACTTCTTGTGGTGCACACGAACGTCACTCAGGTTTATCCTAAACCAAGACAAGGTCCGTTACCGCCAACAACAATCCCATACGCGGATTTTAGAGCCGAAGACTGATAAGCCTGCTCACCTTGTGACTTGCATACGAAAGGGCTGCATCCATTTTATGGACACACAAAGTTCGAATATCTGTGCGGCTGAGAACAAAGAAGTCGACAAGAATCCTACGACCAGATAGACAGCTGGTCAACCGGAAGCGACTGTGTGTGTGCTACGGAGCATGTCGGGCAAGCCAATACGCACCCCGATGGAGAGAAAGCGATGAGGAAAGATGAGAGTTGTATTTTGCTGAAGGATCGACATCGAACAGACGAAACCGATGGGAGACAAGACGGTGATCCAAATCCGTGTAGGCCACGAGTGATAGGGGGGAAACGAGATGGAGTGGAATTTTTGCAAAAGTAAAACAGTGTCAGTGGGCGTAGAAAGAGCCACTCTATACTGCCTAAGCGAATCTCAGAGATGGAATGATAACCGCTGCAAAGAAGTGCAGCATGATGGATGTCCACTGTTGGACAAGTTACAAGGCCTTGCTCTGGATCTAATTGATTAGAAACTCTGAGGAGTAAAGGGATTGGTTCAGAAGAGTGAAATGATTTATTGAGGGAGTAGTGAACGCTAGATCTTGAACGACACATCGCGAACACGACACTACACCTGCTAGGAGGCGGTGAACGAGTGAAAACAAGTCGAAAGATAAGAGCAATTAAAGGAGAGATTGTTCTGTAGAACCAATTTCGGTAGACGTGCAGAGTGTATTCTGCTTTATTGGACGGGGAACTGTATAAAAATACATGTGGTTCTGCTGACAGGCATCAATACAGGGATTAAGACGGAAAAGACTCATCACACCGAAATAAGTTGCAAGATAAAGAACAAAGATGAAGATAAATGCATTACAATCTCAACATAACGTTTAAGCGAACGCGCTAACAGGGAGTTTGTACACTGGGATCAGAATCAGCCAACCAAGAATCCAGAGTGGAACTACGCGGACGTTTGTGCTTTTTACTCCGGTTGCCTTCAGTTCTGGATGCCTTACTGGGAGGGAGATCCGTCTCGTTGGACTCAGAGCTCAGTCGGTAGGATTCGAGTGCCTCAAGCTCTGAATCGGGGAGGCCCCGGGATATAAGAACATCCGTCAGGTTCTCGGTGCACATAAAAAACATGTCCTGGTGGAGAGCGAGAAAAACAGAATGATAGGAAAACCGGTGACGGGGCTAGAAAACGAATTACTATGGACGAGGGATAAAAGTGACCAAATGGGTAGATATGGTAAGGAATAACATCACAATGATTAGAACTTGAAAATTGTCGCATTGTGAACCGTTGTGGTTCCGTGCGGTGATAACATTACAAATAAGTTCGGAATAAGGATGATCAAGACATCGCCCATCACACTCCTCAAACACAAAACAGCTTGCATAATCACCGCCCATTAAATGAGTTTCAATGACTATGCATAACAAATGAGCACCATATTTTCACTTCGGGTTCAAAGATTCGATAATGCACCGTTACGTGTGGGCTGTTCTGATAGTACATGGAATCGTGCAGAAGCCAAATACAGATTAGATGGAAATTGGGTGTTGCCCACCAGAAAACACTGCACAACCACGACGCGTTTCGATGTAATTTCATCTCAGTCCAAACTTGACCCTCCAATTAGTCATTTACCGTTGTGACAAAAAACGTTGCCCACCGTGACCCGGTAGCCAAAGGGGTATTGGTGTGGGCTACTATTCCAATGGTCGCGGGATCGAGGCCTGCTGTCTCCACCTGATGAGATGAAATTACATCGAAACGCGTCGTGGTTGTGCAGTGTTTTCTGGTGGGCAACACCCAATTTCCATCTACTTTGAATACGGTCCCAGTGATCGCAGTGACTAAGGTTCATTTCAATGTGAATCACTGTCCATTACATTGAGGTTGCGTGTCGCAATCCAATCACACAACGTGTAGTCCAAACTTGACCCTCCAAATACAGATTGTTCATCAAATAGAATTTATCAAAGGACAACACTTAGGTGGACAGTCATGGAAGTAGGTTCTCACAAACGGTGTAGCGGTTGGGTAAAATGTCAGACGAGAAATAACAGGAGAGACACAGACAGCGGCAACCGGGGAGAACCACTAGATTTTTTGGGGAGATGACACAGAGTGAAACGAGTTCAGTCGCCCACTCGCAATTTGATCCGTTAAAGCAGCTGCGTAATCATACTAAAACATCAAAACATAGATCTACAGCGTACCATCAATGAGTCTGATTTTTTGTTACACTACTTGTGCGTTTGAAAGTAGTTAGGATTGCTGACCGAGACTGAACACGAGGATCTGCACAGATGCGGCGACGACGCGCTTTTCCATCACGTCACCAGATAAGTAGGAGTAATCAATAAAAGGGGAGAATGAAGTATGAAAATGATGCAAACAGATAAGTATAAAAGTTTGCGTGGAAAGTAATAGTAGCTAGACGGGAAGGTGAAATCGTCACTGGTGGCTTCATACCTGGTGCTACTAACTAGGTAGACATATGCAAAGCAGACGAATGCATGAAGACGAAGATAGACGGATGACCTGTAACATGAAAAAAGTCTAACCTTTTCATTAGCCAAGTGGAGCAAACAATTGAGGGCGATGGGAACACTGAGCTCCTTCACCATCTGCCAACTGAGGCGGTCAGGTAGAGTGGCAACTAGAGAGCTGAAGGTGACAGTCTTCTGCGGTTGTGAAGATGACTCGCCAGTAGATGTCGGAGGTGACTGTGCGGGATTAGGTGAGGTTGGGGAGAATGAAGCCTCCAAAAAGTCCCACATTACGGCTTTTAGACGGTGCACATTGATCATTTTGGCGGTTCGGGCGTAGCCAATTTCAATACGTGCTATTTTGCGTGGCTGAGCGACTAAATCTATTCCGTCCATAACGGCATTGTCTACCTGAGTGTTAATATCCTGAAAATAGAGAGAATAATAAATCGGTAGTATTTGGATTATTGAAGGGACTCACTATACCGGTGACTTTAACGAAGTAAACCACTTCCAATGGCCCGCATAAAAGGGTTACGATCCTCGTATCCGTATGGGCGCGCGGTGTGGAGACAGTCCACGGTAGTTAATGTTCCCTCAGTGCGATATGCCTTTCGAAAAAATTACTGGGGCCACGAATGTGCCCTAGGCACTAGCCATTTTATGTTCATTTAAGTGATTTGAGAGCAAAGGGTAGCGCACAGTAGACGCGGAAGATAGCACATACACTGTCACTAATGTTGGGCTGCCTTAATCCCGTCAAAGGGATGCCAATGAAGCGGAGGATTCCCTGATAAAGAAGCTCACGAAAGAAATGGTTCACAAGCCGATATCGTGCCTTCGTCCTCAAGCTCTCAGTACTGCAACTGAAGATCCAAAATGATCTTCCATGAAAGCCAATATAGGGCATGCACGGAGCACTGACCGGAATCGCGAGAATTCCGGAAAGCGATTGCTCAAAACTTCAGAAAAGCCGATTGCGAATACTCCAGTTGAGTGCTAATTATCAGAGAAGTGTGGAAAGATGTAATACAAAAACCAGTACATTGACTTGAAAAATACAAGACAAACACTTGATGCGGATCGCTCAGATAGGGTTTGGATAGGAGAAAAGGAGATTCAGAGACGAACTAAATGCCAGGGGAAGAAAAAACAATGAGGCTTTTCAAAGTACTCTGAAAAGTTTTAAACATCGAACGGGACAGTACTGGCGGGAGTACGAACTCCTAAACGGAAGACATAACGGATCACCCTGAAGAAGCAACACACACAGCAGACACACAAACAGCAATCATCATTTGATTTTCGTGGTACTAAGTTGTCGAGAACTAGGTAGAATAACCAACAGCCATGGTCTGTGCAAACACACAAACAAGGCGTTAGCCATTCGTTTAAGTAGGAAAACAATACTATACATCAGAGGAGACTTGAGACGAATCAGAAAGTGCATCCTCCCTTTTTCACAACAAGCTTAACCCGCAACGAATCACAAGGTGTAATCAATAGGCCGGGAAAATAGGAGGCAAAAAACAAGATGTATTCATGAGTAGGGGATTTTGATATAGAGAATTGTGGGTTCGTCGCAGCCAGTTCCAAATCAGATAGTCGTCCACATGCCCAGAAAAGCACTAGACTGCAGTTTCAGCCTTTTAGGCATCATCAGTAGTGCGCATCTAGCGGATCCATCAGAAGGATAAGACGCGCTATATCGCAGTTAGCTTGCAAATCATGACGATCCGAAGCTGTCCCCCCTGGCCCAATGGCATAAGTTGCTGAGTAGCGATGCAAGCCGCTGGTGGTCATGGGTTCGAATCCTAAGGGATCCGATGGATGCGCACTAATGATGATGCCCAACAGGGTGAAGCTGCAGTCTAGTGCTTTTCCAGGCATGTGGACGAATATTTGATTTGGAACTGGCTGCGACGAACCCTCAACAAAAAAAAACAAAAGTTAGCAAAAACGACACACTGAATGCATTAAGAGATATCACTACGATAAGAAAATTTGAGTAGAATAATTCTCCCGGAACTGTGTCAGCTGTACGTCGTAACGGCGGCTTCGCTGCCGCGCAACCACCACCAGTCGCGCGCGGGCTGAGTATACGCGAGGACGCCCACCCCTACGCGGATTCGAACCGGTGACCTTATGGTTGCAAAGCAAACGTGCAGACCACTCGGCCACCGGCCGGAAAACGGCAGTTATACCCTCTGTATGAACGCTACAGGGTTGACCGAAAAAAGGAGGAACCGATGGGTGGACACACGGAAACGTGGGATAGAAATGGGTTTGATTGCCAATGGATGTCAACTACTTGTTGAACGACGAGAATTCAAGTATATTAATGGGTTAGAAGCAGGTAGAAAAACCATGATGCGTCATAAAATGTGAGCGAAGAACAGCACCTAGATCCGCGTGCTAACGAGGTGAGGGCTTCAATTGTAACTATACTGAATCGAAACTGGTTTGACTCATTCTACAAGTGACTGCACCACCGTATATTGCGCTAGTACAGAGCGCTTACATACCTTTGTGAATGGGTGAGGATGTGTGGTAGTGACCACGAACGGCCCAAATTAACAGTATTCCGCACTCAAAACTAAGTAGTGGTTGATGTATTGAGTAGACGAATCGGTTGGACGATAACGATGGCAACTATTCACTGTCAAGTGAAACAGAGGCACAAATTGAACGCCACACACAGATGCGCGTAACAGGAAAGCGCAAAATTCAAAACATAGTTTGCCACACTCACTTGGGTAAAAACACCAGCATAAGGTGGTAAGTGGTCCAGGTCATCATCGTCATCGTCATCCCCGATACCGATCGGGGAGTCTGGCGGTTCGGATAATTGCTCGGAATTGCCACCTATCACGAGCTGGTCGTCTTCCGGATGTCTATGGATCCAGTCGAAGTCGTAACCAGCAGAAGCAGTGGTTTGGGGATGCGGGCCAAGCGTCTAAATGGTAGATTGTGCGAAAGGAACATGGAAAGAATTGACCAAAAACACACGGAGTGATACAACTGAGACATAAAAAGCAATACTAATCGAAGAAACGATAAACGTCCGTTAAACTGTCTTATTCGTGTAGCAAAACAGTTATGAGAAGGTTACTAGAGCAGGGATGTCCGAGTCACAAAATTTAAAAGCATACAAAGTTCAAATTTAGCCTGATACAGCCAGTAAGAACCCCGAATACAAAACAACAGCGATCGATTAAACAACACAGGTTGACGTTTGACCGATCGAAGATGGAGGCTGGACGTGGGTTCCATAGAGATAAGAAAACAAAAAAACAAAAAAGAAAAACGAAAAAAGCAGCTTGTTCCTAGAGTCCGTCCTAGGCTAGTTAACTGGCACAATGGGGACAGATCAAACGGTACAGGAACGCAGAATTGCAGAGAAAGAGGTATAATGCCGATGAGCCGAGAACAAACAAAGGCCCTAGCGAATCCTATTGCAGATGTGGACAATAAATAAACCGATGTACTTGAGCGGAGTTGCACTAATAATTGCGTGGGTCGCACATATAAAAAGGATCGGTGGCCCAGTGGAACACACTGCAGATTCAACATAAACTAATGGAAACGGAGGACGGGATAAAAAGGAATCTGACTATGAAACTAGCGGACTATCAGTGTGCGGATAATACTTTATGATCTTAATACACTCTCCGCGGGTGAGGGACAGCACAAGTGCACTTTCGAAGCACTTTCGAATGGATAACTGACTGTAACTAACCAGTGACCAATCGGTAAGCCGATGTGATCATTTTGGCACGGATGGGACTTTCGGTTAAAACGGACCCCGCAATGGTCTGGAAAACGGTAATAGGCCTCTCGTAAAATCAGCGGACCGGTTGACTGCTCAGTCTGCACATGTTCCATCGATGAATGAGAGAAGAAATCGGGGTTATAACCTAGTGTGTGTGCGGGTAGCTCAAGCAGCGGTATGCATGTGAGATGAAAAACGCCAGATGTAGCTCCGTGCTGACATACATGGCCGAGATTAAACAAAAACGAGCAAACGATCTGACAATTTATGATGTACAACGGCAGAGAGAAGAGAAAAAGGACAGGAGTCTCGCTGAAGAGTTCAGTAAACATGAAATACGGAAGGGTCGCTATCAAGGAACAAGCAAATTGGACAACAATCAGGCAATGAAAGTGAGACCTACACACAAGTAATGTCAGGAGGAAGGATTCCGGTGAAATTTGATGGCAGTGACGATCGGCAGATAGAAAGTTCAACAAAACAGCAATTCATCAGTACTTCATACTGCCATCCCACTATAGTACAATCATTGTTATTTTGCTAGCGAGAAGCGCGATGAGGAAAAAAGAAGACCATAGGACAAAACTTACGTGCCTTAAACCAGCGACAAGGATAAGGGAATATATACCCGAGCAACAGATGGTCACAAACGACTGTATATTGTGTGGAGATAATGTAGCATTGATGAAGCAATTTCCAAGTGATTTTAATGCCCGGATAATTCAACAATCTGACTAAGAGGGTATAAACGTGCCACTGGTGTCTGTTACAAACATTGCACAATGAGATTTGGAGAAGAGCACGGAGTGGATTGTATGAATACTTGTGATGAAAGCAAGATGGATCAACAGTACCCAAGCTAGCACATGATAGCTTCATTTCCCGTCGCCAAGTCAGCAGCTGTGATCACCGCGAGTGAATGAAGCCTAACTAGGGTGATTTCATTCGTCGCCTCAGAAGCATGAGAATCGAGTAAATTGCAACGCCCCAGTGAGCACAAGAGACTAGTCTGATAGCTGATAATAGTAATTCGATTCTAGTCAACGTCATGGTTTGAGAAGGAAGCAGATTGCGGTGGGCACATGTCCATCGCAGTGTATATGCTGAAAGCACTATTCATGAAACACAGAGAAATCCAACGAAAAAAGCAATTCCCACCAGCTAAAAAGGAGTAAACAAGCAACTCAACACGAACGTGGATAAAATAAATCGTATGCATGTCTTTGGGACCTTGATGGATAAGATCAGTGTTAGACTGGTAGGATAAGCAGCACATTTCAATGAGGACCAGCGATCTGATATGTCACATAGACAATCCACCATGTGTTGAAGGCATTGGGGACAAAATTTAGTAGCAAAAAACGGTGCACACAAAACATCACACATATCCGCTGGGATTGCCGGAATTCTTGGGTCAGAGAGTCAGAATTTAGCAACACAAACTGGGCTTTTAGAGTAATCAGATGAGATACTCTCTGATTTCACTGAGCACTTACGAGTAGTCCATAACGTTTCACAATTCATAAGGAAGCGGAAGGGAGGTTTAAATGGCAATGGTTGATTACATCGCATTTATAAACTGACAAGCAACACATCCGGAGAAGCACTGGGTGTTTGTATCATCTTTCCGGGAATCAAAGTAAGGGGCAGATAAGGAGCAAAGAATACTTTTTGGAAAGACTTTCATCTTGAATGAGCCGAACTTAATCGAATATTGGGGGGGGGTTATTTTGAAACATTATTAGCGCGAACGGATTGCGACTTGTGACCTAAATGTGGACCGCGATTCGCATCTAAGTGAACCCCGGTCAAATCGATCATTGGGACCGTAACTGATGAGACAGATGCACTGCACGACCGGTTTCGAACTCTTTTGATCTCATCAGGTAGAGACAGCAGGTAATCGAATCCGGGACCATTAGAATGTTGGCCGAAACTCTACCCCTTTGGCTACCGCGACACGACGTGCAACGGTTGTCACAACGATCAGTAACTGATTAGATAGCCATTTTGAAGCAATTGTTGTGTGAACGGGTTGCCACGCGCAATCTCAATGTGGACCGTGCTTTCCATTGAAGTGTGATATGGAGCGGTCATCCTCTGATTTGCAAAGGACATGACAGCCGCCTGTCCTACTGATAATCCTTGAAATGAGTAAAAGACCATCCAGTACTTTTCCATACGTTTAATGGCTGCATTAACAAACGCAACGCAAGCAATTCAAATTCCCAAACTACTTCCTTACAGTCGATATGCAGCCCAGATTGCGAATAATGCCGTATGTTGATCAGCTGCGAGGGCTAGGAATTCGTTGCATAAGGGCACCCTCTCCTCTGGGCGATAATAACGTCCAAACTAGCAGTGAGCTGTTGTATATAGCACCAAGTAGCTTAGTCGTGTTGCGAGTTGTCGTAAACTCTTGATATTGTTCATTGTCCGACGTTGAGGAATCCTGAATGCTGCAAAAATACGTTTTAGCTATGGTTGACAAACCTGAATAGCGTACTCGATGTGGAGACGCAGTTAAGCATTGAGCATGATGGAGAAAATCGATGAATCTAAATTCCCGAGTACCCTCCGTAAGAGATCAACATGCTGATTACCTTTACCTGGAACAACAGAGGTCGTCCTATGGGAGTACATCGAGGTGCCGTTCCTGTGAGACGGTCTGCAGATCGTGCGCATAAAACTTGTAGATTTAAGCGTGTCGGTGGCGGATGTGAACAACCCGGTACTTGTCTACATTGAATGAATTGAGATTTCATCAAGTTCCTGCTGGAGGAGATTATTCACCCGCTAAATTCTAACCTAGCTCGCAAAGAATAAGAGCTTTGAAGTGATGACTCGTTAGATTGCTAATGGAATTATGAATAGAAGAGGTCCAAGGACCGAATCCTGCAGTACACCACACCCGACACAAATTCTGTAGGGCACAGATGTTTTGAATATAAACTCCAATTGTCGTTCACGCAGGGTCACTGATCCAGACCGGTACTGGATCTCCAACCCTATATTTCAAGACCTTGCGAAGCAGAATACGATGATTCAAATGATAGAGCGTTCTTGAAAATTTTGGGTAGGCAACATCGATCCGTGTCTTCGCGTCCACTGTCGTGATCCAATTTCGCGTGCTATCAGCAGATACGCAGCATATGTACGATGTTTACGAAACTCTTGCCGCTCCATCGCGATGCTATCGTTGCTCTCTAGGTAACCAATCGGTGCGTCCGCAATGACCGCTTCTATGACCTTGGTGAACATAGGAGAAGCGTCGCCGAGTGATAATTAGCAAGTTCAGATTGACTCCCCTTGTGAACAGTGGTTTCCACTTTGACGTAACTATATTCTCGTCTAGATAGCGCTGAAAGAATCTAGTAGGCGATTCGATTAGGTGCACGGTTGTTACCTGCAGAGCTTTCGGATGAATGCTATCCGCTCTAAAAGAGCTGTATGAGAGCAAGGGCAACAGCTCTTTTAGCCCTGTACACGCAGTGAAAGTGACGCAAATTAAACCTGATGGTGGAGTGATAGAAATAGGAATAGCATTCAAGTCTGGTATTCCATGAAAGTAGATGAATATTAGACCATATGTATTGGACGACTTCCCATCGAATGCCAGTGGCGGGACCCCGCGTTGCACTTGACGAAAGTTATTGGCGTGTCCGTAAAGAAGCTTATGGTCCGAGCAGAATCGATTCACCGTCTGTCAACATCTCTACTCGAACCAACCGCACACAGTATATATTTGGTTGGCGGTATCCGGTTCCTGATTTGTCTGTCACTGCGACCTCCATGGGGACAGCCACAGGACGCCTACGCCTACACAGTGACCATGGGTTGCTTGCACTGTACCACCCACAGCTCCATCGAAACACATCATATCCAAGGTAAAACCAGAGGAATACGACCGGGAGACATGTGAACTGGAGCCATGTTACACGAACGGACCCGCCACACACTCTTTTAACATGTACAGCAGTAGCATTCCAATCCATCCAAATTTGGAATCATGCATAATCGAAGTAGACGGGGCGGTGGCTGGACCGTAGTCAGCCCATACTGACCCTAGCGGCGTCACCAAGACCGTGCACTCCAGGCCAGTTTGCATCGTTCATTACTTTGTAAAGAGTAGATTTTTCGTGTTCATTTTTGTCAAATTCAGTTTCTTTTGCGACTCTGAATTGGGTTACTGTGCATTAGTTTCGTGTCCGTATATTTTACTCTGGTGCATTTATCGTGTACTGATAGTTCACTTTAGCATCACTACCGTCACATCTGCTAAGCTATCAGTAATGACAATGCTAACTTCCTGTGGCACTTGTTGTAAAATAGTTGGGCATAGAGTCAGTGCTGTTACATCCTCATGTATGGTGTGAACTTCCACATATCGTGTATTGGTTTGTCTTTAGATCATTCTAAACTACTGCGTGAAATTCAGCATGAGTTTGTCCGAATATTGTGCAAGAAATGCCAAGCCACTGTGCAGCCACAGAGCCGAGAAGTTGGGCGAAACGTTCCATAGTGAGGAGCTTCGTGCGTTCATCGAAGCAAGCGGAAATCCAGCCACCTCTATGTTCGAACGAGCCCACCTGCTGCAGGCTCTCATGCGCGATGTCCGCCCGTTGCTGGAGAGTCAGCTGGTGTGCCTGTGTCGCGTCCTACGGACAATAACATACCGCTGGGCGATGGCGAAGGCGTTGAAGGCCAATGGAGAAGGCAGCGAAGCAAAAAGAAGAAGACAATTACCAACAATCAGTGGCGTTGTAACCTTATGATATTTCACGCGCCTGAGTCGATAGATGCCAGTCCTCAGGCTCGTTATGACCACGAGGTGGATTTTCTGCATACTGATTGATAGGCTTCTCCACGTGAATGAGCAGTGGTTGCGGGTGAAGCAAATCACCCTTCTTGGAAAGAGAGATGAGGGTAAATCCCAACCTCTGCGAGCCACTTTGTTGATACAATGAGTCCGAGGCGGATACTATCGCCCCTCGGTAGGCGGTCTAAAAATCCATATTCATCCTAATTTGGATCCGTCGGACAGAGAGAAACTGAAGTCCGCTATGGTGGAGTTTAAGCGGCGGACTGATAACAGAGAAACCAAACACCACATGGTATCATCATCATCATCATACACGTTAGCTAGAGGTGGGGAACACCTCAGCTACTGTGCCGCAATACATATAAAAAAGGAGAGAGAAAAAAATGCAACTGGTGCAAGCTGGCTGAGCTACCGGTAACGGATGGGCATCGTTCCGATAAGCTACCAGCCGGCTGCTGTGCACCCAAAAAATTACTATGCAAAATTATATAAGGCTAAATAATGAGATCGTGGTTGGAGGGGGAGGCTAAGAGGGATGGGGTGGGACAAAGAAACTCACAGCACGAACGCCACTGAGGTCGGCTCCTTGCCATATCAGCAAGTGTATCCAGCCAAACGTGTTCATCGTCTTTCGGACCCCAACCAGGGAGCCGAGACGCTCCAACCGAGGCCAGCTCAGAAGTGAGGGCCTTCATTCCTCTCGACCAAGTCATCGCTTGGCCACCCTTCCTCTTCTTCCATCCACACCCCCGCGAGCAAACAACACACGTCGCGGAAGTCGGTGGGCTGGCATGCGTAACACGTGGCCGAGCCATCGGAGCCTGATGCGTGAAATAACTGTGCTGAGCGGTTCATTTCCTTTTCCTGTGCCATAAACAAGGCGTCGGACACGCTCGTTGCTCACGCGGTGTTCCCACCAGATGTGTACTAAATTACGAAGGTACCGGTGGTCGAACGTAACTAGCCTCTTCAGGTCCGCTGCTTTAAGCGGCCAGGTTTCACAACCGTACAGTAGGGTCGAACGTACTGCTGCATTGTACACTCTACCCTTCAGGGTGAGAGTGATGTCGCGCCGGCGCCATAAGTGGTGAAGGTTAGCAAAAGCGCCCCGAGCTTTCGCTATACGGTTCGTGATTTCATCTTCAATCCCACGGGCGCTGATACAACTTCCCAGGTAGTTGAATTTTTGAACGACTTCTAGCTGATCCCCACCAAGGGTCAGCGTAGGAGGCGGTCCAGACCAATCTTGGAGGAACGCTTTGCACTTCGAGGGTGCGAAGCAAAGCCCGAAGTGACAGACAGCTAGTGCTAATCTGTCCAGTGCAGCTTGGCACGTTTGTGAGCTGTCACAGACCAGGGCAATATCATCAGCATACCCTAAGTCAAGAAGTCGTTCTCCTGGGAGCAGATCCACACCTTCTAAGTCGTGTCCTGTGAACGCGATTTCCATGACTTCGTCAACAGCGAAGTTGAAGAGGAAAGGTGACAGCGGGCATCCTTGTCTCACGCCGCTGGAGATATTAAAGGGCGACGACAACTTGCCGTAAGCCCTCACTCTGCCCGAGCTACGCTCATATAATGCTCAGATAATATTCACATATTTCTCAGGTACACCTTTCCTGAGTAGACAGTCCCAAAGTGCATGTCTATCCACTGAGTCGAATGCACCTTTGATATCGAGGAACACGACTACGGTGGGCCGCCAATATATGTGACGGTGCTCCAACAACTGACGCAAGGTGAAGATGTGGTCAATGCAGCCACGACCTCGACGAAATCCAGCTTGCTCTTCGCGAATCTGGCTTACACGAGTGCCAGTCAGTCTGTGAAGGATGACAGAGGCAAGCAATTTGGAGGCGATGGAGATCAGACTGATTCCTCTATGGCTGCCGCATTCCGATCGTGAGCGTCCCTTGAAAATTGGGACTATGATGGAGCGGCTTCAATCGGTTGGGACAGTCTCCTGCTCCCATATTTTGTCTAGTAACTTTTGTAAATCATCCACAAGAGCAGGTCCCCCGAAGTGGAAGAGGGCTGGAGGAAGGTCATCAGGTCCCGCGGCTTTATTTAACTTCAACAGTTTGATCTCATGTTCGACTTCTGAGCGAGAGAGTGGATGCAAAGGAACAGCCCACGGAGCAGGGCGATCACTGGTCGGCGAGAAAGCTAACAATTCCGGCCGATTAAATTGCTTTTCAAAGTACTCAGCCCAACGCTCCAAACGTTTTGACAAGTTGTGGATAGGCTATCCAGTCTCGTCACAAATTGTTTCACTAACACCAGGTCTCCTGCTGCCCGTTCCCCGTAAGTAACGGAATAACTCACGATGGTTACCAAGGGCAGCGGCCATTTCCATCTCTGATGCACGACGAGACCACCAGGATTCGCGGTCTCACTTCAGGCTAGCACGGAGTTTCGCCCGGAGCTCTTCGCGAGTTTCATTGTGTTCGCTTCCAGCCGGAATATGCCGGCGAGCATCTACAAGTTCCAGAGACTGTGAGGAGACCCAATGTTCATGTTGGCGATTAGACATACCACATGAGGATTTGCGTGCTGCTAGTAAGGCCTGTTGCATATGAGAACAGTGAGTTTCAATTGCATCCAGTCACCACATGGTAAATTTTCGGGTAATTCCCTAGGTCCGCCGAACCCGGATCAACAGATCGATGAAGCTTCATGCGCGTCTGCCAGCTCCTGCCGCGGTCTGCGCGTATCCTTCACAAATGTTAGTAGTTTATTGAACAAAGGTAACAAAGTATTTTACTTCGTTGCCTCACGTCGTTCGCCCGTGCTAGGACTGGCCGAAACCTGGCTAAATCCTGAGGTCACTACCCAGATCAGGCGCTACTCGTGCTTCCGGTGCGACAGACTATCAAAGGATCGAGGCGTCATGCTGTTATACATTCGGTCCTCGCTGTGCGGGAAACTGGTACACACCTACCGTAGCGAAGATGGCTTGCGCGAACAGTTATGGTGCCCGATCCGCCTGAGACAGGGCGAACTGTTTGTGGGTGCTGCTTATCGCGGCCCGCGAAGTCGATGCCTTGATTGGTCGTTGCATGCCAGAAACTACATGAGTCGGCCCCGCCTCCTGCTTATGAGTGATTTTAACTTCCTTCAAATACAGTGGCCGGGGGTTCAACTTCGCCCCGGGCACTGTGAAGTCGAGGCGCAGTTTGCGGAGTTGGTATCTGAAACTGCCAGCCGACGTGCGTTACACCGCATTCCGCTCCACCGTGCCCGGACCTAGTACTAACGATTTACGAGCAATGTGTATATGAAGTTCAGGTCCCGGAGAATCTGGCAGCTAGTGAACACCCGATGGTGTTAGCCAGCTTAGAGCTGCAGCTGCCTTACTCGCGTCTGCCGGAGCCTTCTTACAATTATTGAAAGACCGACTTCAATGGTTTAAATCGAGTCGCCAGTGAAGTAGACTGGTCGCCGCCGCGGGATTCATCTGTTGAAGCCTGTTGATCTGTTATAAAAGAAGGTGTGCGTTCGTTTCGTACCCCTCAAGTATCGAAAAGTTGGACCAGTGTAGCCACTTTGGTTCGACAGAGAGTATGAGCAATTGGCTCGACGGCGACGCGAAATGTGGAATAAATTCATCGTCCCTGGTTTTGCCGACGATTATGAGGCGTACAAGAGGCAGCGGAATCTATGCAACAGCGTAAGAGCGTCGGCAGTTCGAAGAGGAGCTTGCAACCTCAGCGAAGACGGTTCCCAACAAAAGTTTTGCTTACGTGAAGCGGCGCCTGAGGCCCGCAAGTGACGTACCTGTGTTAGAGGGCATTGACGGAGAGCCGCTGACCTCCAGCACTAAAGGTGGTGGCGGAGCATTTCGCTTCCATATATATAGTAGGCGTGTGCCTATGCCGAACTCGAAGACATGGATTGTGGTGGAGAAGATGTCCGCAGTCTACTCGCCAATCTTGATGGCACAAAAGCTGCCGGACGCGATGGACTTCACTCGCTAATTTTGAAGTCCTTACCAGCCATCATCAGGCCTGTCGTGACGGATCTGGTCAAGAGATCACTGTCCGAGGGCTCATTGCCGAACGACTGGAAATGCTCGGTAGTGAAGCCGATTCCAAAAGGTGGTGACCCACGCAATGTGGACAATTACCGGCCGATTTGTTTCACCGCTGTTTCGGCGAAAGTGCTCAAGATTGCAAAAATGGTCTCCTCCAGCTGCTGGAATCGAAAGATCTCCTAACGCCGGCACAGCACGGCTTTATGAAGGGCCGCTCGTGCATCACCAACCTGCTGTTGACGAGGCAGGAATGGTTGCAAGCGTTGAACCGGGGAAAGTCAGTGGATGTTATCTAAACTGATTTCAGTCGAGCTTTTGAGAAAGTGGGCCATGAGGTCCTGCTCCACAAGCTAAGGATGTGTGGTGTTGGTGACGCACTGCACCAGTGGATCAGTGAGTTCCTTAATGGGAGAAGATGGCGAGGTCAGGTGGATGACCACTTAATGGAATGGTACCCGTCCACTAGCGGCGTACCTCAAGGCACAGTACTGGGACGCATTGTATATCTGATCCACATCAACGAAGTACCTCAGCTTCTTCGGTCACCCTGCGCATTATTTGCAGATGATCTGAAGATTTGGAGGATTGCTGATTCTCTTGGCGACTGACGTCCTTCAGCAGGACCTCGACCGCCTATCCCGGTGGTCTGCAGAAGTCAACCTACCGGTCAACACGGCCAGGTCCTCGTTTATGAGCATGGGGAGGGGAAGTAATGGCCGGCCACCAGCTGCATCCCACCAGTTCCGTAAACGACCTAGGCGTACACACACAGTGGTCTGAAGTCTATCGACAACACGAACAGAATGTACGCAAACGAACTACGCCTGCTTTGGGCACTTCTGCATTTTGTCTAAAGAGATTGTCACTCGCCGGTGCTCGAGTACGGCTCACCCGCCTATTGCCCGATCGCAATAGGTGAGGTGCAGAGAATGGAACGGGTCCAGCATGTAGCTACCCGGCTCATCCCAGTTTAAGGGGTATGTCTTACGATGACCGATGTAGGAGACTAGGGCTTTATACCCTGCCATTTCGTCGGCTTCGAATTGATTACATTAGGACTCGCCGGATACTGCACCTGGGCCACTTCTCTATGCTGAGGCCGCTGTTGCACATTCACACACCGACCAGCACATGCAGACACCGGTACAAACTAGTGGTACCGGATTTAAAGTACATCGTTCACCCTCTATGTCTCGAGCGTCGATTGGTGAATGACTGGAACAAATTCCCGAAGACGCTAGTCGAGGCAAAATCGGTGTCGTAATTTAAGTGACTTCGTGATGCCCACTTTGTGGACTAAGGTATGGGGAGCGTATCGCACCCGGATAAGATGTAATGCAGCTGCACTATGCTGCAACCGCGCGGGAATCAGCGACATGATTCCGCGTATGTGCCCGATTCACCTACGATGGAGCAACAGAGAATTTTATCTTCTCGCTCTCTATACACAGTATTCAGTATTTATCCAAATTCCATAGCGGAGAATCAGCAACGAACTTTGAAAGACAGAGACCTTCCGGAGGAGAGAGATACGAGGTTGGGTGATTAGCCGAAAAACACTGGACCACGGTGGAAAGACATACGTGACCAAATGAAAACCCGAACGGGATCGTAAAACTAAACAAACATCCGGGAGCAAAGCACCGGTGAACAGTCAAGGAAAAACTAGAAAAGGCCAAGTGTGTCTCCGTTATCCATTAATCCCGTGAACAGCAAATGAACTGCGCAGGTGCAGTGACCGGTAAGCCGTTTCGGTTCGGATAGGAATAAGACGAGTGAACAGGTGGAAACCGGGTTCAACCAACAGAGCTGAGACAGATCGCGGCCTGTTTCAATTGAGAAATAATTCCCGGAGACGACATCAGAAACAGAAAGTAGGGAACAAGCTTGTTTTAAGGGCTTCATCACCAGGCTAATACAACCACAATAAAGCAAGCTAGAATAGACACAGTGGGTTTAAATGCGGTCACTGAAGCGGAGCAACTAATCGATAAGTCAACGTGCTTGGTCTGGTTGAGGTGAGGGCAAGTGAAGTGGCGCGACGGTCATTGTTAGTTGCGTTGGTCTGAGGCCAAGGCAGGGTTAAAGTATGGACGAGTTTTTTTCTGTGCACACAGGTCCGGGTTATAGAACCGAATTGCGATAGCCTCTGTTGCTGACAGCGGGCGACACCTGACTACACGTGTGTAACGTCCGGGGACACAGTAGATCGGTGTGAATACGCCATGCGAATTGACTTGATGGTCGGAGTCTACTGGGTGCGACAATACTGCTTCAGTGACCGCATTTAAACCCATTATGTCTATTCTAGCTTGCTTTATTGTGATTGTATTAGCCTGATGATGAAGCCCTGAAAACAAGCTTGTTCCTTACTTTCTGTTTCAGATTGCGGTCTATCAGATGGCGAACCGGGGAAAGAAGACCGTACGGATATTACCATGGCCAAACGAGCAAAGGAAACGAAGGGGATATAGGCAATAAAAGCGAGGGCGAGAACAATGTTTGCTTAACGCCCAGATGAGTAAGGCAACAGGAGCAGTTGAGTACTAGTTGCATACACGATTGCGCTCTTGTTCCAAGTTTACAACACACAGGAAAACAATAGAAGAATTCCACGGTTAGAGAGATAGAAAACAACGGACTGAAAAGATAGGTGTGTGTCTGACTAGATGTGGTCAAAGTAGGGGCAAGAAGAGATGATGAAGTCATAAATACTCGAGTTAGACCTAACCGAAGGATGAAATGCAACTTGAACAATGTGAAACGCCAGTCGGAACTATCCGCAAGTCAGAGAGATGAGGCAACGGTTCCTCGGGCATCCGCATTTCCATAACACATTAATTATGCGACAACCTGAGCATATCTGAGTAAACTTCTGGTCGAAAAAGTAATCAATCTGGATAGGTGGTTTATTCTGATGATCAGATAAGTGGACGATGGACGTTAATAGTTAGGTCAAAAGGTATGAAAGATTAAATGCGGGAAATAGCAAACATAGTGAGCATGATCATATTCTAAAGAAGATCGACATTTTCGCTCCACACAGAGTCAAATACCATCGAAAGATTCAAGATGAAAAGACGGATGCTGGGGAGAACATGGATCGTCACCTTAGTACAGCAATCGGGAAGAAATTCCAAATTAGTAAACCTGGTGAAGCGAACTAGACCAAAAGAGGGATAACGGAAAGTAAAATTACCCACGAAAATGTAGGTGATGCTTAAGAAGCGTGACGTGGAAATACTGCATTGATAGTAAAGCTCATGGGGTGGTCACCGATGAGATGATGATAAGGGTTGCTAGTGGCAAGTATACACAGGCACAACATGCTGAGATGCATGCCGTACAGCATACCGTGTGCTCAGTGGACTGGTCGGTGTTGCTCGCTTTAAACATTGAGAGTACCCGAAAAACCCGGAAACGAGCCGTTTGCTTACATT
The DNA here is from genome assembly GCA_944474145.2 of Dicrocoelium dendriticum. Classification (NCBI taxonomy): domain Eukaryota; kingdom Metazoa; phylum Platyhelminthes; class Trematoda; order Plagiorchiida; family Dicrocoeliidae; genus Dicrocoelium; species Dicrocoelium dendriticum. The sequence goes on along the minus strand of OX104064.1, from coordinate 42,480,628 downwards.
TGGGTGGAAAAGGATAACAGCACTGTGAAAGACATCATTCTAAGGATTCAAAACTAAGTGAACGGAAAACATTAGAGAAGGGATAGAACAAAAGTGAGTAGGAGGGGCACAGAAAGTTAAAATAGTGTAAAATGTACATGGGATCCAGGGAAGGAATATATGTTCGAAATAACAAGCCACTTACATCCTGTTCATTAGGAGGTGCACCAATGCGAGACCCAGAGAGGTTATTAGTTTTAAGGATAACTTCCCGATTGCACAATTGGTACAGGGTATTCCGCGTATCCGTCCATTCGGAGGGCAATAAGTTTAACTGGCCAGTGGCTTTCTGCCGATAAGCATCCTTGAAAACCGTCGCATTAGGCGCAGAAGAGTTAGGGAGGCCTTCAGATAGCTCCGATTTACACCACGTCTTTCGTGCCAAATGCCCGTTTCTGTCGGAACGAGAGAACAGAAGTGGAAGTCAAAGTGAGCAACAAGCTCGATGTGGAATTTCCCGTAGAAGTCACGACGAATAAAATCATAGTTCACGGTTTTAATCGTAGCAAAGTGTGCATTAAACGGATCGTGGAACAATAAATAAGTACAAGATCGCAGACAGTAAAATGTGTACAGACTCCGGATCATTGCTTGCAAATCAGTAGGTGAAAATATGAAGTCCGCTAGTACAACCACGCCGTAAAACAGTTGTTCCAAATAGGGTTCAATTCGGGCCAGTGAAAAAGTAGATAAACAAGGGATTGCATCATTCGACTATCAACAATTACGTTGCCAGGACATGATCAAAGTGAGCCTTTCACGTTCTAATCTTGATTGCACGTGATGGGAATCGAAAGCGGTTGATTAGCCTGCATGGCGCGATCTAATGACGAAGGCCATTGCCGATGGGCAAGAGAAAGCCCTCGTGCATGCAGAGAAACCATCGCAATGAGGCTGGACCTTACCGGGGTGCGATGGTTTGTGTGCCTCAGTGATCCATTGAGCTATGCTGCGTGGTGCTAATTTTTGCACCTTCAGATCCACTCACACTAGATTGGTCAATGGTTAGAGGCCAGACAAACTCAGCCTCCTGGTCCTCCAGGTTGGGGGTTGAAATGAAAGTGGCACCTTATTCCTTAAAACGGACTCCTTGTAGCACAACGCCAAACACGCAGTCTTGCGGTCACGTTTTTGAAGCAAAGGCTTTGGTTGAGAACGCTAATCGTTCTTCTGTCTAGGCCTGGGCGACCTGACAGTATCCTGCCCATGCAATGCTATGAATCTCTATTCAAATAAATTCCTGATGCTCTGGTCAGCGCAGAGGATAATTAACGGTGCCTTACCTGCTGCATCGAGCAGGGTGCATAGGGGTTCAAGTCTTCCCGTCTTCTTACGTTTTTTCACTCTTACAGTCCCGTTCCAACTTCACTTTTATCCCCCCAGTTGTCAAGCTCACAATTCTTGGCCCTTCTCCAACATGTTTATTAGGCGTTTATCTTTTAGTTTCAACTCACATGCTAACGCGGAGCGTCACTCCTGTCCTATCGACAAGCCAATGTCCAAGCAAGCGGCGAAGCCCAGTTCATCGACTTCCATTTGGAGCCCTCGATCATCCTTCAGACTGGCATGCCTCAATGTATGCACATTGCTTCAGATCGGTCAAAAGGCAGCACTTGCCCAAACATAAGAGACCCTCTCGATCGATACCTGCTGCTTCTCAGAGACCCGCCTGCAAGACTCGAACTCTGTTCCCACTCTGCGATCCCCTTCAGGTGACACTAGCAGCACTTTCTCATTGCGCCTATCCGGTGACGATGCAGCTTCGAGCACCGGTCAAGCCTGTGCTGGTATTGCCCTGAGTCCCCAGGCTTAAGCTGATCTGGTTGATTGGATTCCAATCAGTAGCCGGATGTGTGCGGTCCGATTGGCTGGCTCGTTCAAAACCTCGAAGTCGCGCGGGACTAACAGGTGTCTATTCATCATCGCTGCCTACGCACCCACAAACTTTAGCGATGATTCGGTAAAAAACGACTTCTATCGCCAATTGAACGACCTACTTCGGACAGAAGAAGCTCGGACACTTTGTGCTGTCGGGGGATCTGAGCGCACAACTTAGAAAGTTGTCCACTGATGACATGCATTTGAGCAGTCAGCACGCTGTAGACTCCCGTAATGATAACGGTGAGCGGTCACTTCATTGTGAAGATGCTCGCTTATTTCCTGCAAGCACTAATTTCGGACACAGCCCTCGCCGGAAGGTGATTTGGCGCCCACCAGCCCCGAACCAGCTATGGACACAAATCGATCACATAACAATCAGTTACTGCTGGACATGCTGTATCCAGGGCTGTCGCTCTTGGGATCGAAGAAGAGATCACAAACCGTATAGCGAAAGCTCGAAGTGCTAGTTACATTCGACCATCGGTGCCTTCGCAGTTTGGCTCACATCTGGTGGGAACTCCGCGTGAGCAACGAGCGTGTTCGACGCCTTGTTTATGGCACAGGAAAAGGAACTGAACCGCTCAGCACCATCATTTCAAGCATCAGGCTCCGATGCCTCGGTCACGTGTTACGCATGGCAGCCCACCGACTTCCGCGCCGTGTGTTGTTTGCTCACCGGGGATGTAAATAGAAGAAGAGGAGGGGTGGCCAAGCGATGACTTGGTCCAAAGGTATGAAGGCCCTCACTTCGGAGCTGGCCTCGGTTGGAGCCTCGCGGCTCCCTGGTTGGGGTCCAAAAGACGATGAGCACGTTTGGCTAGATACACTTGCTGACATGGTCAGGAGCCGACCTCAGTGGCGTTCTTGCTGTGAGTTTCTTGGTCCCTCTCCATCCCTTTTAGTCTCCCCTCAACCACCATCTCATTTCGTAGCGTAATACAATCTTACATAATAATTTATCTTATTGCCTAGTAGCCGGCTGCTAGCTTTACGGAACGATGCCCAACCATTGCTGGTAGCGCAGTTGGTATGCAACCGTTGTATTTATTTTCTTTTTTGCTTCTATGTTTTGCGACACAGTACCTGAGGCGCTTTACAGCTCTAGCTAACGTGTATAATGAATAATGATGCATGCAGAGAAAAAGTGGCAATCGTGGAAGCGCCGATGGGTTGTACTTCATCTACATAGAGCGCGTGGTGCTGTAGCACATGCGGTCGCGAGTGTCTGAGTCAGGCAGGCCTAGTGAGCCATGAGCGAGGCCACTCGCGGCCACTACCGAAACGACGACGGGTCCTGCAGAGAACGTAGACAGAACAGGCGCAGCGTTTGTAGGTACTCTGCATTCGATTTACTAACCGTGTGCTTCCATCATAAGTCTCTTTATTTCAACTGGTGATATTTGCTATATTGCCCTAAGACTTTTCTATCTCATATTAATGTCTACCTGTACTCTCTTCTATAAACTTGCACACGTCCCTTAAACCACTTTAGTTAACTTCGACAACATATTCGCGGTTGTGGCATTTTCTCAAGATATATTTTCTTACGTAATGAACCATCCGAGGAATTTTGCAACCAATTTATTGCATACGCTCATTTACCGAAGAGTTATATCATCGTATCAGTATGTATTAGACGATTGATTTTATTTGATATTGTCGTTTCTAGTGACTGGCTGTTGCTTGATATCCTAGGTGTGGCAGCGCTTGATGTGCATGTTGACAAGGTGCCTACCTGTCCATTACCCACTACCTCGTCCATACTGGCTCCAGGAGACAGTTGGTCGTTGCTAGAGGGCACGGGGTGCACGGTCCTCGTGACCGTGTTAAGCGCGAAGAGTGGTTCCATGCACTCAGTGTGGAGCGGACTACGGTCTAGCCACCGCCTTGCGTGCGCTTGATTCCCAAATACATCGTGCTTGTGTTTGCCTGTGAAGGAGTGTGGGCCGGCTCCGTTGATGAAACCTGGCACCCATCCACATACCTCCCGGTCTTATTCCATCGGGTTTACACCGGATATATATATATATATATATATATATATTGCTTTTCGTGTGCTGCACACATGATAAGGAATGCGGGTTTCATAGCAAGAAATTCGAGCGATGCGACCCCCGAAGGGTACTCATTTTGACAAGGATGATAGATAATCTTCAACCTCATTATAAAACGTGCTCATCCGGCGTTCCCGCTTCTCAGTAAACATAGTGGACGAGAATAGGGTTCAAAACTTTGTCTCTATCTGCGGAAAGTTGGCCACCCTGTAGTGAACACAAACGGCGAGGTCCGCCATCATGAATGTCGCAGCCAGCGCCTCTTTTAAAAAGCGGAGAAGTGAACTTCAGAGGATTTTATCAAGGATTTTAAAAGAAACATGAGAGAATTCGGATCAACAGGGTATAAACTAGTTACGGCCATGAGGATATATCGAGTCGACAATAAGTGAGCAAGAAGTTCAAATATAGCAGACCAACAGATGAGTTCATGAAATTGCCCAGGCAAGCTAGATAGACGAGACTTTTTATTCGCAAAATATTCCAAAAGCCAGAAATCCGCAGCACACTGCAAAAAAACAGTGCTTCAACAATGACCGAGGTCAAAATCGCTGTTATTTCTACCGCTAAATAAAGAAATCGTTCGTGGTGGACATTGGGTGTTGCCCGCCCGAAAACCCTGCACAACTACGACAAGTTTCGGCCACGGTTCCAGTGATCACAGTGACCAAGATTCACTTCAATGTGAATCGCAGTTCACATTGAGATTGTGCGTCGCAATCCAATCACACAGCGTGCAGTCCAAAATCGACCCTCCAGTCGCCTGTGGTGCTTGCTAATCTCCGACTCCAAGCAGACCGTGTCCGCATCGATTTTTCAATCACATTCACGGTCGCATGCTGAGGTCATCAAATGTGCTCTGTGGCTAGATAGTCGCACCGCACGTTTGGATTAAAACATGTATTCTCAACAGTCCTCAGTCGCGTTTGATGGACCGCCAGGTCAGATGAACATGGCAGATGACCTTGGTGTTTCTATGAGGAGCACAGCTGGTAGTCATCAGTGCCCGACATACGTACGCATTAACAATCCACCCTCCGGCCAGAGAAGAATGCAGAGAAAGCCAAAATCGGGGGGGGGGGGTGTTCATTAAGCAAACTGAGCCATGAGCAAAACTGCAAACACAATTCTACCTGAAAAGATGCGGGAAGAGAACAGATATGCTCGTCAAGTCAAGAGTACAGAGCTAAAGAGTAAGGCCCTGTCTGCAGTAATGCTATTGACCGCAGCTGAAAAATGTTTGTAATGTCTGGACGCTAAACCGAACATGTGAGAATACCATAGGAGGGCAGAAACGTGATTTTCGATCAGATCAAGGCTGTACAGATCACATCTTCAGGAGCTACCTAATACTTAAGCAACGTCAAACATTTAGTCGGCTAACAAGTACTGTCTTCTGATAATGAACAATAGTTTATAACGGGTAAGAAAGCAGGTGCTTGACATGTGCCGTAGGGTGTTTAGCGTGCAAAAAAAGATAGATCAAGGGATAATGGAGTCGTCAGTTTGCGATTACAGTTTTAACTGCACTGCCGTATAAAAGGAGTTTGAAATGAGAATGTACGCACACAAAGCAATAGGGGAATGGTTATTGATCACATAATAGGCGAGAAAAATAAAAAGATAACAAGGACAACGCTTACTCGTGTGCGACTATCTTGGGTCGACAGGATACAGAAATCCAGTTACTATATTAGTAGCGTTTATCAAATTTCGTGCAAGGGGTTTGGAGTGACTCATTCTCGAGTAGGGTTATGGCACTATCCACAGTCTGTTGTGCATTAGTGCCAGCAGCTGGTGGTCATGGGCTATAGCACGTAGTGTAAATGTGACATTGTGTCGTCAAGGCTTTTTGTAAAGAGATAGGGTGGGTGCATTAATTACATGTTCCGGGAGGGCGTTCCAAGGCTGTGCCACTCGAAGGGAGAAATAGTTTCGCCGACATTCCAGGCGGCTGTACTGCGTGACTAACTTAAACTAGTGACCTCTTAGCGAGGTGTTTTGACTGAGTAGTAGAAGGGAATGGCATGGGTGGTTGGGGTTTCTCAGGATCAGGTACACCACTATGAGATCGCCCCTTAGACACCGATAACGTTCACTGTATATTTTGAGAGTTTTCAGCCAGAGTGGGTAGGAGAGGCTGGTCAAAGCTCTGACGCTCTTCGTTGCCCTACGTTGTGCAGTATCGAGCGCGGTGAGATGGTGCTTGAACCAGGGTTGCCACACTTGAATAGAGTATTCCGCGTACGGCCTCACGTACGCACTAAGCATTTTTGGAAAGACTGAAAGGTCAAACTTCCCGAAAGCTCTACGAAGAAGGCCGAGGTACTGGTTTGCTTTCTTAGATGCCTTTTCAGTCTGCCTCAAACAACCGAGGTCATCTTGAACTATCACGCCGAGATCGCACTCGTGAGACTCACGGCTGCGCATCTGATAGACTATTCTAGAATTATGTTCACGTTCTCCGAGCCTTTTTCAAAATAGCAAGTAGAAACCGAATTTCAACAGCGCAGGCCGAATTCCGGTATTTCAAGCATATGTAAACAGTTGACCAGAATACTCGAAATATCTAGATTCAGTGTACCCTGCTAACATATTGCTTCCTCTAGTTATTTTGATATCTGTAAAGGGAAAAACTTGCATGAAACGTCAGTTTTTTTTAATTCTCAAATATAGGATCATGTGTGGCCAGTGTGGCCAGTATTGTGGGACAGGGTTGCGCGGCATTGCATCCCTCATTCCGTTTCGTAATAGGAGATATGTCAGTGTGTTCTAGACGACTGCGAGCTCCATGATACCGAGTTGGTCATGCGGGACCCACTGATGAGGTTAAGCTAGCTGGGCGGCTTAGGGTAGGTGTTACAACGTCGATATAAGTAGAACAAAAATGAAGGATTTCAAAATGAAAATCGACCAAAATATCAGTAGGTCGTCGTTCAGTACAGGGAAAAACAAACTATAGGGAAATAGAATAAACAACTCAGAATACTAAGCCACGAGAGAAGACTCAGGGAAAATCCTCCCACAAAAGATGAGAGGACTTGGCTCATGAAAGAAAGTCGAGCCACGGAGATCAGAAAGCGATGTGAACAAAAATACACGAGGTGGTTGTTGAGAGCAAAAACAATCGCCATACCTGGTTCGGTTTTCGCTTGGTTCCATGGCCGTTTTGTAGTCCAACACAGCAGCTAAACTCTTTTTGCCGCGTCGAGGTTTTCTACCCGTTTTTCCACAGTTTTGATTATGAGAAAGTGGACTAATCTCGTCGAGATCAGCATCCCCTGTGAACGCAAAGGAATAAACACAAACTGGGTCGAAGAAAAGTAGAGAAGGAATGGAGACATGTGGATAGCATTCATGTGCACTATGGCCAAATCGCATTCTGATGAAGTCGATTTGAAATGGAGTGTTGTTGGTACATAACGCCATTTTGATATAAACATTCGCACTTTAGTGTGTAATTCGCTCTGTTGCTGCAAACAAACTAATTCAGAGGAAGACAAACGGACTAACGAAAAGTTAATTCGTCCTCATGGTCAGTTGTGTGAAAACGGGTGGGAGACAACAAATCAACAAAAACGACCGCATCGATTTGGGTGCAGTGTGGATAAAGTGTGCGTCCTCTCAGGGATCCTCGATGGAGCAGTTATGCGATTGGCCAGAGTAAAACATTTTGAGTAGATGCTGTTCAGAGTGGTGAGAGACTAGCTGGTGGAATTTTCAGTGGAGCTAGGAATGTTAGTACCGGAAAACTGCGGTGTGGCATGTGGAGTGTTGCAAAAATAGAGGAAAGGTAGTTGGGGAAGCAGGCAAGATACGAAGATTAGTGTCGAATCCTCACTTTGATAACACACTCTGTTTACCTAGAGGAGCACCAATTTTGTTTATTGAGCCACGGAGGACAAAGAAGTCGAAGAGGTCATCTGCAACCGTGGCTCGACCGTTAGCATACTTATACTTAAAAATGAAAGTGTTAGCTGGAAACGGCTGTCCGGTTGTGCAGGTGCACGATGAATCTAATGAGTTCCTACATGCTAGAATGTACGCCTCTAATGCAACTCATATTGTCAGTTACAATTATGCGATCTTGTCAGGAGTTAGGGACGTAGAAACGATCAAAGTATTCATGCGAAAGAACATCGCGAGATATACAAAGCTCTGGTTCGGATACTGTTTCTGAGATGCTTCGATCCAGAGCGCTTCTTACACAAACAGACGTACAAGTGATTGGGTCAAACGACCAATGCATCAAGTAGTGAAACTTTATAGTAATTCCATGGACTGACTCAATAACCTCACGTGGCCACGTAGTGGCTCAGATGAAGAGATAAATAAAGTAAATGCCGCAAAACAGATGGCGGACTTGCAGCGTAGTCACTTGAACACAGCATTCGAACTCCGACAGTTAATCGGCCAAGGCAGTGAGAGATTTGGAAAGTTACAAAACAAAACACACACATGACAAGGTTGCCCAGAGAAAAAACGATATAAGCATCGCGAAATCGCATGTTGCGATAAGCGAGGATTTGGGTTTTTAGCCTCGGTAAACACAAATCTGATGGGAATCAATGGTTGTGTCATTGAAGTGGTGCACAGGTAACAAGAATCAAAACAAAGAGCAAACAACTAGTGACCAGGAGATTGTGGAGTTTATCATGCTTCAATTTCCGAAAGCATGATCACAAAAATACGTCGACTATTGTGGCTTGGCAATCAGGACCCATACGCGCAGAAAGATGGTGTAGGCAGCCGAGAGGTGGATCAGATTTCGCATTTATAGCGGTATATGCACGTGTGAGATGTTAGAAAAACGGTAACCGGACCCTGAACTAAACGATGAGTTCGTGAACCATTTTACCTTATTAAACACTTTCTATAATGTCTCGCAAAAGAAAGAAGCGCCATCAATGGTACGGATGGCTGGACTCATGCTAGAAAACACGTTTAAAAGCTAATGGTAATAGCCAGTCTTTCGGACAATACAAAAGGACCAATGGAACAAAACAGAAGGTTGCTGCAATGTGCTATGTTATAACAGATTTCGTGAAGCTTAGGGACTAAGTCGGTGTCTTTTGCGAGAAAAACACCGATTCTCATAAGCAGCAAGAGTACACAGTCTAAATCGGGGATTAGTAAATACAAAGATCGTAGAAACCGTGGATTTATTTTAGGTTCAGTGTTTGCTAAGAATCAGAAAAGATCCCATTCGGCTGGTGCTGAAACCTCTAACAAAATGCTCCGGTAAGGAGAACTAATCAGCCATAAGGGAGACGTTCAAAGAGACTAAACGGAAACAAGTTCGTGGAGTATGTTGCTGAGAATGACCACAGCGCATGTCCATAATCAGCAGAAAGCCGACTAAATCTACAAAGTAACAAACAGGATGCTCATGACAAGGTAAGATCTGCATTGCGAGAGTATGGTCAATATTTTCATGGCCACAAAAATCAAAGAAGTGGGTGTAGCTCCCCAATTCTGACAGTGAGATGACCAGCTAATGATTCTTCAAACTTCAACCACATCCTGAATCGGCCGTAAAGCAGACTACCAGGGGTCGCCTTAAGTACTGCATACAGCGGGGCGAATAAGCGAAAACATGCTACCGCTAGCACCTCCATGCAAATCCATCTACCTGATTCTCTTACTCCCCTCACAACCCCAAGTACTAACCTTCTATGATTCCGTTCTTTTGACAGCGGCCGTAATGCCACTGGAGTCGAACTATATGCAGCTACCTCCAAGCACCATTCACTGGAGAACTATCGTCAACAGCTTCTCATAAGGCTAAGCTGTCCCGTTTCCATGGCAGCGTTCAACGTACACACTATAAGACAAATAGGTCAATAGGCTGCGCACGCACGCATGTGTGTCCGAAACTAGCAGCAATGATCCTCAAGAGATTGTTGAAGTAACTGCGCCCGAATTGTCCTCTTGCTATCGGTTGCACGTATACGGAAACGCTGGTGCGTCAGCCACTGGTCAAGCTGGCATATGCATCATTCTTACCTCCAAGGATAGTCATCACTGGTACGCTGGATTCCCGTGGACATCCGTTTGTGTGCAGCCCGTTTGACGACATCAGCTAAGGTTGATTCACGAAGTAGTACAAAACGATGTTTGTTTGTCGTTTCCGTTTATGCTCCTACCGACTGCAGTTCTGATGCTGCTAAGGACACGTTCTATCACGTACTGAACACGCTACTACGCAGTGCTGCTAGTTCAAGTATGATTGTACTTGCAAGGGATAGGGAAGCTCAAGACGGCCGTATGAGATCTTCAGAAGCTCAGTGAGGTGGTAAGTATGGGCTTAACTCCGAACGGACCGACAACGGCTAGCGTCTGCTTCAACTATGTGCGGAGCACCAGATGTTTCTTAGCAGCAGTGCTTTTAGACCCAGTGGGTACCGAAGTGCCACTTGGCGTCCTCCTGTAGCTGGCCAGCAATGGACCCAAATTGGTCGCACTGCCATAAGTTACAGATAGCGTAGTTCAATCCTGAATTGCCGCTCGTTCTGGAATACCTGCGTCGACTCTGATCATGCCTTGGTACGCTGTCGTGTTCCCATGAACTTCACCGGGTAGAGCACAAAGCATCTCCCCCGATTGGCAACGGGGAGGAGATTGTCTCAGCCCTCGGTCAAGTAAGCATACCAGGATGTGCGCATCGAACATTCGCTGTGTTGTCCTAATGACACTAACCTTCAGTGGGATCTCAGCAAACATGCACGACTCAGGTGCGTCTACTTGTGGTACTATCAATCGTCATCGCGCCAAACACTAGATATCCAAGAGGTCGGTGAACCTGATGGAAACCAGAAGAAAACGCCTAATTGTCTCTGAGCACTATGTCACCAGACGGACTAGTAGGCGCGAACTAAAGCGGAGCTTGCGCGCTGACAAGGATGCAAGGTGGACTAGTCGGGCTCAAAAAATGGAGGAGGTGGGAGCAGTAGGGAATTATCGCAAACTCTTCCAGCTGATCCGCACCACTAGTCACAGGAAACCGGGCGCCAGTGAAACAATTAGAGACAGCGCGGGTGCACTGATTCACAATAATCAGCGCCGCATGGCTCGCTGGGCAAAGCATTTTCATGATCAGTTCAGTTAGCCTCTTACTTCTGGAAGTTCTCCTACTCAGCTGAACCGTGGACGGTTAGTTTAAACGCTCCATCGGAAGCTAAGGTGCGAAACGCGACTACAGCCCTCAACCGTTTTCGTGCTGCTGGCCAGGATCCCCTCCCATCTGAACTACTTAAGGATGGAGGTGAGGTCCTCTGCAAAGCACTGACCTCGTTATCCGAACACATATGTAAGGAGGAGACTGTCCTTACTAACTACAGTGAACCGATTATAGTGGCAATATAGACAAGAAGGGGAGTCACACCGACTGTGAAACCACAGATATATTAGCCTAACGCCAGTTGTGACAAAATTACTGGCCTCAATTCTCACTCGTCGCCTCACTGCAGAACGGGAATCCCGGATTAGGGAGCATCAGACAAGTCTCCGCCCAGGACGTGTCTGCGGAGATCACATATTCACTCTACGGCAGGTGCTAGAACAGCGCCACGCGTACCGCAGACCGACAATAGCTGTGTTCTCGGACTTCATGAGTGCGTTCGATGCAGTCGATAGATGCATTCTGTTCTAAAGGCGTTCAAATGAAATATGTGAGCATTTTACGTGCTGTGTGCTCGAACGATCCAAGCAGCATCAAGGTCCATGGTGATCTGTCGGATAGCTTTCTGACAACAAGTGACGTTCGCCAGGGTTGTCCAATTTCCCCGTTTTTGTTCAATCTCATCGTGGACTCCATCATAGAGTGTTCCCTTGTGGAATCTCACGATGCAGTCGTCGAGGTGTTGCCTGGGGAAAATCTAGTTTATCTTGGTTATGCGGACGATATCGTCTTGCTATTGAACGATATTGGGGCGGCCCTATCAACACTGAGTAACCTCTCTAGACTGGTCCCATCATTTGGTATTCGCTCCGCATCTTGCGTGTTGCTGTCGGACCACCACGCACTTGATGAACCCTTGAGCCTAAACAGCGAGGAACTCGATTTGGTTGATGAATCCACTTTCCTTAGCATCTGCATCAGTAACGATGGATGCATAACGACTGAAGTCAGTTCACGCACTGCAAGATCTAGAACTGCTTTATTGAATCTGCGACATCTGTGGTGTCAGAAAATGGTTTCCCTCGGTCTGAAAGGCCATGCCTACAAGGCCACAGTAAGGCCTGTCTTATTCTATGATAGTGAGACTCGGATTTTTCGATCTAAAGATCTGAAGCACCTTTGATCACAGTGACCAGCGAAACAGTGAAGTTGTTGCACCAACGTGTCCGTAACGATAATGTGCACAGCTAAGTGCTGGGCAGTGACAATCATCCAAATTCGTTATAACAACAGATGGCACGACCAAAGTTGGTGCCGTTGGTCCGTCTCGCCCTCCAAGCTGGAGTCCACGTGACTCGCATTGTGCTTGGTTCAAAACATTACATGACATGACCCGTAGTGGACAACAGTGGTGCGCTTGCTGCCGTCTCCTAGTCGGACTGCCTGATTAAAGTGTTTTGTGCTGAGTTACCTGCGGGTAATGGCTGATTATGACGCGGGGCAATGAAGGCCGTAAGGAAGCTGTCTTACCAATGCCGCCTTATCTCTGCACGATAGCCAGCTACTTGTGACGGTATGTCGCCTTGACTGCCTGGCTGGCTAGCCGAACAACCTCCCCGTGGTGCCAGCTGGGTGGTTCGGGTAAATCCCGTTCCAGCAAATGGTTCGGCGGCAGCGTTCCAGGATGTGGTGGGATTTCGCCTGGCAAGCGTTTTCCCTATAAAAACCACAGATATCCGTTTAACAACACTGTGACGTGGCGGATGTGACTCGCCACTAAATAAAGTCACTGCCTCTTCCCTTTTCCGGAGGATCATTCATACATCACGAACGTCATCCGATTCGAAGCGTTCCATTGATTTCCCCCTTTGAAGGCGAACTCAATGAACAAAAATACACACAGTCACATTTAGCTAATCACACAACATGGCTACTTTCAAATACAGACATAAACATACTTTTACATGTCAACAGACACATACGTTCCTATGTTATTTGTCAAAATATACTAATCTGTGCAATTGCCGATCATACATGTCTGTGTTACCATGATCGCGCCCTTGATGGTGTGCCTCGCAATGACGAGAATAAACTATTTATTTAGTTATGGATATTTGCTTGGGGAACTAAGGTTTTCTGGTAAGCGCCCCTTCTATCCCCGTTATTATTATTCGTTCCGTAGGTCGTTATGGTTGTGTGACAGCGAAGCATCAGTTCAAATGGCTGATGTACTACTGTTGAAGATGATGATGTGATGTCCAAGTCCATTATTTTATCGCTTATGCCCGGAAGAGCACATACATTCTTGTATTTAGTAATATAGGGGCAGTGACGACACGCATTTGCCATAGAATTGTCCGTTCCCACAAGATCGCACAAACCGAGCACATGCTAGCTATGCCCACTCCCGTTTGATGTAAATACCCACTTGTGTGAACACACATGTCCGCAAGCTACGCCCGGCATATACTCCAGCTTGACGCCAACACTTGTGTTCATGGAAGCTCACATGTCCCGCACGCCTCAGCTTTCCGATATTAGATTCTATGCATACCGAGTGATGTGAAAATTCACATTCGTCAACCTCCGTCTATAACCGAGAATGTGCCACCTTGTACTCGACTTTTGCCCGATCTTCTGTTGTGTGATTAGCGTCCGTTCTACGTGTGTGGAATACGGTTCGAAGAGACCGTGTCGCTTGGTTCTGGAGGTAGACTTCGCCAGGACCGTATCAGTTGTTTCGCCTAGGAAAGTTGGTAAAACTAGGTCGGCATCGTGGTAAGCAGTATAGAAGCAAAGTCTGTCATCAGTGAAGCAACAGACAGCTGAAAACATCTATACCGCCAGTTCTACCGCGATCTAGTCTAAGTGAGTTTGCGTGGCAACATGAGAAGATGAAGGCATCTATCAAAGCAAAGTAGACGCTGCGTTAAAGTGGCGATACTTCAAAGGCTCAAGAGAATAGAACGCAAAGACCGCTGGAAGGAGGAACCACGCTGAAAGAAGGCACAGCAAGCACGATGCGTCCGTTTTTCGGCGTAACTACCAAATTACCCCGCCGATATGAAAGCCATTTTAAAAGCAATAGAAATGAGGTAGGTTTATTCTCAGTAGAGTGAAAAAATATGCCAGCAGTAGTGTAGCAGTACCATTTACCAGTGCTTCCAGAAAAACAGCAAATCAAGAGCAAAAGCTGTACGGATGAGCAATAACGGCGTTGAAGGAAGCCTAACGTAAAGCAGGAACACCTTAAACAAACATTCATCACCTTGCCAAAAAGGAGTCAGCAGAAGTTGGAAAGCGTGTCAATAAAGAATAACACCGGTCTAGCCGCGTCGCACCTTATTAAAAGGTATCGAACATAGAATCGGGCAGTCAGGATGGGAAAGCAACAGTAAACGCGCTATTCGTGTGAGCTACGAGCAAAGTCCTGTACGATCTACAACCGCGTGCAAGGGGGTGTGATAAGGATCTCATCCTGAGAAGCGAGATGAACTAATACCGTCATCCGACATCAGGTTAATAAAATAAAACTTCATTCGCAAACGCACTGGATACCCTTGTTGTTTACGAATATTGTGTCACAGAATTCAGAGTATTAGGTTAACTTTGCTCTCTGAACTGCTTAGGCCTGATATGCCCACTGGCCATTCGGTTGTACGAGTCTGCAGATATTTGGGCGGCAACGAAATGTGAAGCTAAAGTGGAAACACTTCGCTCCACCGGAACTGAGAATTCCACAGTTAGTTGGATTCCCATGAACAGTCGCCTGTGTGTAGCCCATGTAACTATGCTGATCTTTCGCAGATACCGCCTACCGTACAATCGACTACCATCCGCAATTGTGTAATGCAGCAAACCCAACTATAACCTCAAAAGTATGAAGTACGAATGCACACACAACTCTTCAGAGGATCGTCGGGTGGCACGTTAACACTTACTTAGAGTAGCCTCGGCATGTGCATACTAGAACTTCGAAGCTTCTTGGTGATACCACATACAGGCAAACGGACGCTGATGTGTAGCTCGAGACCCTCCATCCATTGGACAGCGGAGGTCTAAAATGGATTACAGCTTTGTGACCTGGGTACTATCGCTTGGCAGTGTCTGTGCTCGGTTGAGAGTGAACGCGAATGCAATCAGACCGAAAGCGTCTCTACTCAATGCAGTAACACGAAACATCCATGGCGTATTATGGGTCTGTTAAGCTGTTAAAAACAAACCCAATCAAGACGGCGTTCATAGTGCGCTGAGATACAAGCCTGCGACTGCGCTTAAGCCACTAAGACGATAAAATGGCAAGGGGAGAAAGAAAACGAGTGCAGTAAAGTCCATCGTCAACAAATGGAAACAGACGGATTGCGGAATAACCGGACAAAAGAGGAGAAACCTGTCGTGATTCGAAGGAGACAACATTATGAACAAGCCCTGAAGATACAAAGAACGATTCACGGAGTAAAACCGTTGATAAAAAGAGAATGCAACCATTGCTGCTCGACGAATAATGTAAACAACGACGTGATGCACATTTTCGAAACAAAAACGTTCAACTGCTTTTCCAATGGTCTAGTTAATTCACTCTAATCCGTACTATAACAGAAAAGATTCAAGACACCAAGATCGTCCCAAGTATGGAGCTAACACCGAAAAACGAGTGAAACGAATTGCTTGTGACTTAAAAATAATGTAATAACAAGTTACCAAGGACGATTGATTAAAACCTACCAGGTCAGAGAGAAGAGGTCTATTCAGAAGAACATGACCATTGGTTTAAAAATTATACCATAAAGCATTTTACCTAAATAGCTAAAGAATATATCGTTACTGTATATTTTTTCAGAGAAAACAATCCACCGTCAGCTGGACAATATTCTGCGCCGCTACTCAGGTCACTTTCGCATTGATGAAGTCTCATTTGGACAAGAAATCTTTGTCTAGCCAATGCAAAAGTCCGCAGCTATACGGATCATTCAGTTCTTTGCTCTTGAATGCGACACGCGCGGATGCTGTTACTCACGGAGGCATGTGGTATGTCATCCTTCGAGTCGCTGCCTTCTTTTTGTTCCAATTTTACTGACGATTTCATCTTTAACAGCGGTCACATCTGAGGTACATTTCAGATCGTTGTCAATGGTGACGAACACTTCTGCACTGACGACTAGAATTGTGCAAGCGCTGATCTCGTCCTCAGCTATGACGGCGTCATCATAAAGTGCACCGGATGCCAGGCGACTGAAGCCAGCATGCGTAAAGTGAGGTTTTATTGTTACAACGATAACTTGTCCAACTTTTTGAAACGAATTGAATTGCATCGAGCACAGAAATCTTGGCGCTGACACGCACCGCGGACGATCAGCCAGATAACATGTTGTTTTGATGTGATGAAGAATCTAGTCCACAATGTTTTTTCTGTAACGGATTTTCAGATTCATAATCACATCTTGGTCCACGGGTTGAAGAATGCTGGTCATGTTTACCGGCAAAAATTCCATCTGAATGTTTTTCAAGCCTTTTACCTGTGGATGCGCTGTGCAATTATCCAAGAGCAACTTAATTTTTCGGCCTAGCTCCTTTTCCCATTTGAAAACCCACTCGGTGAAAAGTTCTTTCGTTATCCACACTTTTGTCAGCTGTCATGTATGGTGTGTCCACATTCTTGCAATTAAAACAGCGTGGTTTCTTAGATTTTTTAATCAAAACCAATTTTCGTTTATCCGTGTCTGACATATTCGTGCAGCACAGGAGAGTGATA
Source organism: Dicrocoelium dendriticum (assembly GCA_944474145.2). NCBI lineage: Eukaryota > Metazoa > Platyhelminthes > Trematoda > Plagiorchiida > Dicrocoeliidae > Dicrocoelium > Dicrocoelium dendriticum. The sequence goes on along the minus strand of OX104064.1, from coordinate 42,463,782 downwards.
CTATCCATGGCTTTGCTCGAACCGCAGGCCCTGTCGGCAGAAGAACACAAAGAGCCCACGGGAGTTGCTCAGTAAAAAAGATTTGTTTCGGTCGCATTATACACTTTATCATCATCGAAAGGTCAAGCAGTCGATCTTTCAGCCAATTTTCACAGACTGCTCTGTCCGCGGTACTCTTTTCGCCATGCACACACAATTTGATTTCTATCCTTCCATCATCGCAACCAAGCTTCTGTTGCAGCAAATGTTTTCCCAAGTCCTTCCTCGAAGCCTGTTTATTTTGTCAGAAGCGGACCTGTAACCGTTTGGATGTGCTCTCGAAACGATAACATCCATCCTTTCAAAGCAGTTCCAACATCTTCATCTTTTCCACGTCGCTTCCTTTTCTGAGAGCTTGCAAGGCAATGCGACAGATTCTGCTGAAGTTCCTCTTCGCATGCAATCAATCAAGCTAGGGTACGATGAGAAATGTGTACATCACGCGACAACTTGGCCGGCGAGATCCCTGGTGGTTAAGTTTTAATTTGCTCAAAAACGTCCAAACTTTTCCTTCAAGAACAAATCCTTTCTGGTACTGGCCATACTTGTGTGCAACCATTAGAGCCCTGACAAATGTGGAGCGGAAAGATTACCCGACTTCGCTCAGTTCTGCAATTTGAAGAGAGCCAAATGTTTGATTATGGCTGTCTGTACATTAAGCTTGCCGGTGCATTGAATGCATTAGGCAACCATTTCTTATCTGTTAATAACGCCGCTGACATGTTTCTTATCCTTGATCGGACTAGCTAGCTGTGGGGTAATCATAATAAAAGATAATCGGACTGAGGACGTAAATTGTCAGCGCGAAGAGCACAGGCCACGCGCCTGGGCAGTTAAGCGGTGGAACGACTTCGGCAATGAGCAATTAGACGATGAACATTTGGCATATTTATGGGGGAAAATTTCGATTCTGAAAAACGGCAATAAAGCGGAGTGGGCGCTAAAAAGGGTGAGCAATAAAGCGAGTTCGACAATATATATATATATATATATATATATATATATGCCCATGCTGAAGCTTATGTAGCATTCATGATGCTTCTTCACCGCAGTTAAACTAAATCAACTTACACGTAAACTACGTCTTTTTAAGGTGGAGAAAATTCATTCCACTTTATTCGGCTTGTTCTGCGTACTTGATAATCTTCTCCAAACTAGCACACATCGCACATGCTAATTTTGCTAACCTTGCGTAACTTCATCACGTGGTAATTTTTAAATAACCTTCGTACATTCTGCACTTTTCGCAGATTCGCTAATAACCAATTTACCCCACATGCAAATTAAGCGATTATTTATGTCATCCTATAGGTTTACATTATTCGATCTATTATACGACATCGGCATTTCGAATGATTGGTTGTTGTTTGACATCCCCGGTGTGGCTGCGCTTGATGTCCATGTTGACAAGGTGCCTACCTGTCCATTACCCACTACCTCGTCCATACTGGCTCCAGGAGACAGTTGGTCGTTGCTGGAGGGGACGAGGTGCATGGTCCCTGTGGCCGTGTTAGGCTCAAAGAGCGGTTCCATGCACTCAGTGTGGAGCGGACTACGGTCCAGCCACCGCCTTGTGTGAGCTTGATTCTTCAAATACAGCGTGCTTGTGTCTGCCTGTGAAGGAGTGTGGGCCGGCTCCGTTGATGAAACGTGGCTCCCATCCACATACTTCCCGGTCTTATTCTTTCGGATTTACACTGGATATAGGGTGTGCATGGAGCTGTGGGTGGTGCAGCGTAAGCCATCCATGGTCCGTCTGTAGACGTAGGCATCTTGTGGTTGGCCACAGTGACAGACGAATCCGAAACCGGATGCCGCAAACTATATATATATATATATATATATATATATATATATATATATATATATAAAATTGCTAAGTGCATTTGCGCTGTATTGCTCATGTGAAATCTACAAAGCAGTACTAACCAGGTCGTAGAGTTATACACCTAGCGCTTGGGTAGTGAGATAGAGCGTAGCCGTCATTAAAAGCGACTAAGGCAGTAAAAATGTATCAGGGCGTTCCCAATGCGTGGAGTGCGCGAAGGAGAAATTACGACATACCACCTGACCCGATGTATTCTCACACAAAAATCCATGGGTAATGTTATGTGTTCCCATCTAACAGACTGTCGATTTCGTGCGAGGCTGAGGGATCACTGTTTTCAAACATGCTGGAGATAAGAAGTAGGGAAAAAATAACCTACGAGCTAATTGCAACTCAAAAAAACAAGAATAGGCGAACTTAGATGAGAACAAATAGCCCGAGACTGCCTTTGGGAGGTCGGAGCTCCGTGAAGTTATAATGAAAAGCGAAAAAGGTTGAACACCGGGGATTTAAAATTGAACGGGTTAAAAGTTTAACACAGAAATCAGTGAACGAAAAGAAAACGCGAACAGCTGCTTACCATCAGAAGCTAATGTGATAGATGACCCTAGAAGACGGGAGATTCACTTCATGAGATCCACCAAAGGAAAAAGGTAACAAGGATAAGCGAAATTGGCACATTCGTAGAATACTAGACATTTTTTGTCCTGAGAAGCGCCCGACAGTACTCAAGGAAAATTACTTTGCCATTATGTGCAGTAAAGTAAGTCCAGTTACAGCAAGGATGAACTGGAGCACAAAGTGCTGCAGAATCTAAGGAAGCGCCCGACCGGATGAGGGCCATTAGGCTGACATTTGCTAAGGCGGCGTAACATGTTTAAGAGAAACAGGCTGTCAAATTGGTGAATAAATCGAAGCAACTTGTAAAAACCAGCAGTGATTACCCTTCAATCACTGTTGGTGCTATCCGCACGTCGGTGTTTTAGATGCTTTTGTTAACCCGCGGTTTTATACATTGCTACTGGATGGATAATCCAACCCATGAGAAGCGGTAAGCATTGAATGCACCAAGCGTCCTTAGCGACCAGATGGTATACATATAAGATTTCGTTCGGCCATCCTTTATTCATATGCACAAGGATGAACGAAGTTTTTTCACATATAGTTTGGTAGTCCATTGACGCTCCGGCACTTTGACGTTGAGGTATCCACTCCTGGACAATCAGGAATTTTCATCCTAGGAAGGACATATTTACACGTGCACTGAATCGTGAGAAAACAGACTCACGATAATGGCTTGGAGATTTCTCAACGAGACAAATTCCGAATGTTTTAGTTTGTGTTGATGCTCTCTCCTTAAGAATAACGATTCGGATGCACCCTTTTCGACAACTGTATATTGTCTCGTCAGTTGTATGAGCCTTATACAGTCTAGGAACTTGGCTGCATTTAACACAGTGCTCTGACTACTTTTGGATGCCTTCATCTTAATCGACCGACAACTACTTTGTTACACCTAACTAAACGGCACCGTAACGTAAAACGATGTTTCGTGTCATATGCAGCATAGCTGCTGTACAATTTTACCATCGCTTTGGTTTCGAGTAACGATCTGTATTATGTGTCGAAGATTACGCGCCGGCTCCATACGGATTTAGGGAGCTATGCATCATTTGCACCGTGAAAACTAAATGGTCACGTAGTGCATCCCACTGTGTTCGTTATCTCCTGGCTCCTCGAAGGACGGGTTACATTTGTACTTTTCTCAAACATCATAAGTACTCTTTTCATTTCATGCGCTCAGCTTATACATGAGACCATACACCGCGTAACGCACGTCCGCTAGGCACGCGAGGAATTCTTTATAGTACAAAACCAACCCTACGATTAAAACTCCACACTTGTTCATTGATGCTATTATTCACCACAGCACAGCTGCATATCACAGTGATTACCCTTCAACCATCGCAATGAGGCTGGACCTTACCGTGGTGTGATGATTTTGCGTGCCTCAGAGATCCATTGAGCTATGCTGGGTGGTGCGTTTGCACCTTCAGAGCCACTCATACCAGATTGGTGAATGGTTAGAGGCCAGACAAGCTCAGCCTCCTGGTCCTCCAGGTTGGGGGTTGGAATGAGGGTGCCTCCTTATTCCTTAAAACGGGCTCTCTGTAGTCCAGTGCCAAAACCCGCTACCTAGCGGTAAGGTTTTTGAACCAAAGGCTTTGGTTAAAAACCCTAATCGTTCTCCTGTCTAGGCCTGGGCAACCTGACAGCATTCTGCCCACGCAATACAATGAACTCTTCATCAAACAATTTCTTGATGCTCTGGCCGTCGCAGAGGGTAATATCTGCATCGAGTAGGGTGGATAGGGGTGGGGATGCTACTGTTCAGGCCTTCCCGTCTTCTTATACCACTTCTTGCGCTTCTTCATCCTTATCGTCCCGCTCCAACTTTACTATCATCCATCCATCAATCCCCAAATTCTTGGCCTTCCCCCAGCTTGCTTCAATAGTCACATATCTTCCAGTTTCAAATCACACACAGTCGCAGAGCGTCGCTCCAATAAAGTCGACAAGTCCATGTTCAACGAAGCGGACAATGTCAGTTCATCCGTTTCCCTTTGGAGTCCTCGCCTTTCGCTAAGATTGGCATGCCTCAACGTGCGCATTTTGCTATAGATTGGCCAACAGGCAGCACTTGCCCACACACTAGAGACCCTATTGATCGATATTTGATGTTTAACAGAAATCCGCTTGCAAGATTTAAGCTCCGTGGTTACCCTGCGACCCCCCACATGCGACACTGGCAGCACATTCTCATTGCGCCTGTCTGGCGATGATGCCGCTTCAAATGCCGGTCAAACTGGCGTCGGCATTGTTTTGAGTCCCCGGACTCGAGCCGGCCTGATCAATTAGAGCCCAATAAACAGTAGGATGTGCGCCGTTAGATTAGCTGGTTCGTTCCGTGCTACAAAGTCGCGCGGGGACAAACGGTGCCTGTTTGTCATTGCGGCCTACGCCCCTACAAACTGTAGCACTGATTCGGTAAAAGTAGATTTCTATCAGCAACTTTACGAGCTCCTTCGTTACAGAAGAAGCACGGATACTGTGGTGTTGGCTGGCGATCTAAACGTCCCAGTCGGAAAATTGTCCTCTGGTGAGCTTCATCTGGGCGGCCAACATGGTGTAGGCTCCCGTAGTGATAAGGGTACGAGATTGTTACAGCTGTGTAAAGATGCTCGCCTCTTTCTCGCGAGCACTTACTATCGACACAGCACCCGCAGAAGTGTGACTTGGCGATCACCAGCCTCGGGCCAGCCATGGACCCAAATCGATCATATCGCGATCAGTTACCGCTGGAGAGGCTGTGTCCAAAACTGTCGCTCGATTTGGAGCACGAGCGTAGACTCTGACCACGCACTTCTCTGCGCCGACCTCCGGTTGCGTTTCGGTGGACGTCCGCAACGTCGATGTGAAGGGACTGACACCAGCCAGCTGGCGAAGCCAGATGTTCTGAATGTGTACCAAAGTGCGCTGACATCTGGGCTGAGTTAGCGCCCACTAAACACTGTCGAAGATCACTGGTCGCATATTCGTAAAACGTTACTGCTAGCAGGCATGTATTCATGTGGCAAAGCAAATTGCCAAACCGGACATTGGATCTCTACACAGCCTCTGGAACTTATGGATGCTCGTCGCGTATTCCGACTGGAAGCGAATACAATGAGGCTCGCAAAAATCGTACGGCAAAACTACATGCTAGCCTGAAGAAAGACCGCGAAACCTGGTGATCTCATCGTGCCTCTGAGATGGAAACAGCCGCTACTGTTGGCAATCATCGTAAGTTATTCCGTCTGATAAGGGAAACAGGCAGCAGGAGACCTGGTGTTAGCGAGACCATACGCGACGAGGTTGGGCAGCCGATCCACAGCCTGTTAAAACGTCTGGGGAGTTGGGGCGAACACTTTGCAAGGCAATTTAATCAACCTGGGTTATCGGTTTCATTTTCGGGCATTGAGCGCCCTTCTCCCTGGGCCGTCTCCTTGGATCCGCCCTCACGCGCAGAAGTCGAACGTGAGATCAGGTTGCTGAAATTGCATAAGGCCACAGGGGCAGATAGAATTCCCCAGCCCTCTTCAAATTCGGGGGACATGATCTAATAGATGATTTGCACCAGTTGCTGGTGAAACTTTGGGAGCAGGAGACTGTCCCGACAGACTGGAACCGCTCCGTCATTGTCCCAATTTTCAAGAGACACTCCTGTTTGGAATGCGGCAATCATAGAGGGATCAGTCTGATCTCAACTACCTCTAAAGTGCTTGCCTCTGTCATTACCCACAGACTGACTGGCACTCGTGAAAGCCAGATTCGTGAAGAGCAAGCCGGATTTCGTCGAGGTCGGGGCTGCATCGACCACATCTTCACCTTGCGTCAATTGTTGGAGCACCACCATATTCATTGGCGACCCACCGTTGTCGTGTTTCTTGACATAAAAGATGCCTTCGACTCAGTCGATCGACGTGCCTTTTGGGACTGTCTGCTGAGGAAAGGTGCGCCTGATAAATAGGTAAACATTATCAAAGCGCTGTGCGCGCATAGTTCAGGCAGAGTGATGGTTTATGGCAAACTGTCGCCACTCTTCAGTATCGCCCGCTGTGTGAGTCAAGGTTGCTCGCTGTCACCTTTCCTCTTTAACTTCGCTATTGATTAAGTCATGGAAACAGCGTTCGCTGGACACGACCTAGAAGGTGTGGAGCTACTTCATGATTTAGAGTATGCGGACGATATTGCACCATTCTGTGACAGATTCCAAACATGTCATGCAGTATTGGACCAATTAGCAATGGCTGTCAATCGTTTTAGGCTATGATTTGCCCCATCAAATTACAAAGTACTTCTCCAAGATTGGCATGGCCCCAACCCTGCACTAACGCTTGGTGGTGATCTGCTAGAAGTCGTTCAGGAATTCAAGTACCTGGGCAGCTATATTAGCACCCGTTGGATTGAAGATGAGGTTACGAATCGTATGGCAAAAGCTCTAGGTGCTTTTGCCAATCTCCGCCAACTGTGGTGCAGACGCGACATTACTCTCGCCCTGAAGGGCAGAGTTTACAACGCAACCGTCCGTTCAACTCTTCTATATGGTTGTGAAACCTGGCCCATCAGGTCGACAGACATAAAGAGGCTCGTCATATTCGATCGTCGCTGCCTTCGCAGCTTAGCTCATGTCTGGTGGGACCACCGCGTGAGTGATGAGCGTGTTCCGCGTCGCGTATTTAGTGCACGGAGAGCGAGTGAACTGCTCAGACCATTATATCACGCACCAGGCTGCGATGGTTGGGCCACGTGTTGCGCATGCCAGCCCAGCGACTCCCGTGATGTGCATTGTTTGCGCGTTGTGAGTGCGGTTGGAAGAGAAGGAGGAGAGGTTAACCGATGACTTGGTCGAGAGAGATGAAAACCCTCACTTCGAAGTTGGCATCGGTTGGTGCATCCAGACTGCCTGGTTGGGGTCCTAAGGACGGTGAACACGTTTGGTTGGGCACACTTGCTGATATGGCTTGGAGCCGGCTCCAATGGTGCTTGTGTGGTGAGTTTCTTTGTCCATCCCCCTCCTGCTTAGCATCCCCCTCCAATCATGATCTCACTAGATAGGCATAATATGACTGTCTTTTTACGTCACGATAGCCAGCTGCTTACTCTCCGGAACTAGGTTCATCCGTTACTGGGGACTCAGCCGGCGTGCCACTGTTTGTTTTCCTTTTCTTGTCTTTTGTAGTGCGACACAATAGTTGAGGTGCTTTCCACCTACAGCTAACGTGTATAATGACAATGATGATGAGTACCCTTAAAAAGGATAACAACGTGCTGAGAAATTAGGAACCAACAGTACTCCAGTCGGAGACTGGTGCAGAATATTGGCTCCTAAGCAATTGGTAAAAGAAATGCCAAACTCAGCATCGAAAGTATTAAGGTTGTTCAAACAAAATAAATAGATAAGTAGCACGGCAAGCAAGTTGAACTGAAACAACCTTGAAAATTAAAAGGACAAGTGTTTGCAGATGCTGAAAGATTACTCTGGCGAAAAACGCGCTGCGTTCGTAAAGATGAGAATCGAAAGCATTCCGAAGCAGGCTAACTCTCCAAAGTCATTACAAATGATTCTTAGAGAATCCATCAGAGCAGCTTGCAAATCAGGTAGTGCTTCCATATGCTCGGAAAGGCACTAGACGGCCGTTTTAACCTGTTGGGTCAAGTCAGTAGAGCGCATCCACCGGATCCAACAGGATTCGAGGCCATGAAAAAGAAGTTTTAATCGGCAACCGACAGCTTATGTCACTGAGCCATACGGGGCTGTCATGATTCACAAGCTGACTGGATGAATACTAAACACTATGTTGTACACAGTTAACGTCAGTAGAGATCATGTGTTTCGGGACCAATACTTTCACTGCATGGTTGACAACTTACGTGGTAGTAGAGAAGAAAACACGCTATGTCGTGGTTAGTTTGCTAATCGCGACTGTCCGCTGCGGTCTCATATGGCACAGTGGCATACGATGCCGGTGATCATGGGTTCGGATCTTAGCTGAGCCGATGAATGAGCACTACTGACGAGACCCAACAGGACGAAATGGTTGCCCAATGTTTTTTCGGACTATCTGATTTTGAAGTTGCTGCGGGGAATCTTCACATAACACGTCATAAATCCCCTGCTCCTAAGTGTAAACAGTGGAGACCAAGGTTAAAAAGGAGCGAAAACAAGGAATGCGCTTTCGTTCCGAGCATGGAAGGGAGGTATTCAACAGGTTCCACAAAACGTCACTCACCTTCTAGTCCTGTAATAACATCAACTTTCCGCCGCTTTGCCTTCTTCCGCCAATGTTCAGGGCCAGCCCACATGCCCAAAATGTGGTCATTGATTTGGCCAAAATGTTCATACTGTTTATCCAACATGCTCTTCAAGCTTGAGACGAATAGTTCGCCATCGGTAGTCATGCTACAGATAAGCGGAAATAGAATGTGGAGGAAAAAGAATATGTGCAATTACACAGTCCGCTGCTTCCATGACCAAGGAGAACTTACACATAAAATACAAAAGGACTGCAACACTTTCAGGAGGAATGTAAAGCGAATAGGCTGTGCCAAGATGAGGCAATATGATGAACGCATGTAAGTCATCGTACAACAGCAGGGGCGGAGGGAAGAAGCAAAGATCAAAGAGATAAGTCTTAGTGTCCGTAGCCATGCGTCAGTCAGCTATCGAAACACAGCTGACATCGAATCGGAGATACCAGTAATACCTGCGCAAATTAACTTAAAGGAAAAAGAAGAAAGCATTTCGAAGAAGCGCAGTTCCCTGCATGGTCCACAATGCATAAACCACAAAACGACGCCTAGTTAGCGACGGAAGCCAAGCATATATCAAACCAGTAACAGTACCGAGGACAGGATGGTCAGTGAGCATATAACAGGTGCAGCTTGGTAGTAGGCCAGTACCCAAGAAGCGAAATATCAAGCGTGCAACACGATTACCGAGAGTAGGAGTAAAACTAAGAGTACGAAGAAGTGGACCAGTTTTATCTCTCGAGGCCGTCGACTGACTGTTTCCTTGCACTGCGTTCCCCGTAGAGCTGATCCCACGTAATCAACTTTTAGGCGCCGACGATACTGCCCTACTGTGTGACCGCTCACCAATCTGCCAAGCAGCATTGGACAGATCAGTCATACCCGTCAATCGCACGGAAGTGCGATTTGAACCATCAACATGCAGTTTCGCCAGGATTGACAAGGACCAAACATTGTGCTGACCCTTAGTGGGTATCGAGTGGAGATAGTTTGGAAATCTACTCATTTAAACAGCCACGTCAGTACTAATGGGATATACGGTCTGTACTGCGTTATCTTCTTAACATTTGGTGCCGTGATCAGCCATTTCAGGATGAGGACGCACGGAAGTTCCAGGAGGACTTCGGAGATGTTGTAGTCCGTATCCTTAGGGATCACAAGCTTGCCTTGTAATCTGAGGGCGCGGGTTTGAGCCTGCGTAGGGGACTGGGTGACCTTCGCAGTATCCGTAGCCCGTGTGCGACTGGTAGTGATTGCGCGGCAGCGAATCGTCGGTACTGTGTATCGGCGTACTGCTTATACCTTTTTCGATGTCACGGAGGCAGTTAGGGCACAGCAGAGGAGAGCTAACCTGGTTGCTCTGTGAAGTATCCTCAATGACAAGGAGAAGGCGATTGTGGAGGCGGTTCGAAGGAGCCCAGTCAAGTTGCAATGGGCCGCCGCGAAAGTTGCGCTGATTTCGGAATTCGATAGCCAGGCTGGCTGCCAGGATACGATGCGACGATTTAATACGGCCAGGCTTGGAGTGCGAGCCGACCCGTTCATCTTCGCCGTCCACCCTAGTAAGTTGTTGGACCGAGCGCTGTTTAACTTGGTTGACGCGTCAAGACAGAAATAGTTAGTGGAGCAGTTTCTGAACGCTCTACCTTTAAGGAGGGCGGATCGGCTCTGGATTGTGAACGCCACCTAGAGAACGAGCATGGCGGAGCTTGCAAGTGGCAAGGGAGTTTGTACATAAGGCAGTCGCTGCATTGAGAGCAAAAGACCAAAAAGTGGAGGAGCGATTGGACAGGCTAGATGAGATGCTGGAACAGATTACGCAAAAAAGCGGGGCACTTCGAATTCCCAGTCCGGAAACACGGTCGAAGGGATGATGCTTCCTTTGTGAGAAATTGGAACATAGGAAGCGGCAATGTCCGTCAAGGTGCAGTACCTGCTGTGTACCAAATGAAAGCTATAAACCAAGCGATGACTTAGCCGAGAGGAATGAAGGCCCTCACTTCGGAGCTGGCCTCGGTTGGAGCGTCACAGCTCCCGGGTTGGGGTCCAAAAGACGATGAACACGTTTGACTGGATACACTTGCTGACAAGGCTAGGAGCCAACCTCAGTGGCGTTCCTGCTGTGTTCCTTTGTCCCTTCCCCTCCCATTTAGTTTCCCCTTCAACGGCGATCCCAGTTCGTAGCATAATACAATTTTACGTAATAATACTTTTTCTTGCCTAGTAGCCAGCTGCTAGCTTTCCGGAACGATGCCCATCCGTTGCTGGTAGCTCAGCTGACATGCAACTGTTGTATTTATTCTCTTTTTTATGTATTGCGGCACAGTAGCTGGGGTTCCTTACACCTCTAGTTAACGTGTATAATGATGATGATGGTGGTGGATGATGATGATGATGACGTTGATGAGAATGATGCTGATGATGCTGATGATGAAGATGAAGATGAAGATGATGATGATGGTGATGAGGATGAGGATGAGGATGAGGACGAGGACGAGGACGAGGATGAGGATGAGGATGAGGATGAGGATGAGGATGAGGATGAGGATGAGGATGAGGATGAGGATGAGGATGAGGATGAGGATGAGGATGAGGATGAGGATGAGGATGAGGATGAGGATGAGGATGAGGATGAGGATGAGGATGAGGATGAGGATGAGGATGAGGATGAGGATGAGGATGAGGATGAGGATGAGGATGAGGATGAGGATGAGGATGATGATGATGATGATGATGATGATGATGATGATGATGATGATGATGATGATGATGATGATGATGATGATGATGATGATGATGATGATGATGATGATGATGATGATGATGATGATGATGATGATGATGATGATGATGATGATGATGATGATGATGATGATGATGATGATGATGATGATGATGATGATGATGATGATGATGATGATGATGATGATGATGATGATGATGATGATGATGATGATGATGATGATGATGATGATGATGATGATGATGATGATGATGATGATGATGATGATGATGATGATGATGATGATGATGATGATGATGATGATGATGATGATGATGATGATGATGATGATGATGATGATGATGATGATGATGATGATGATGATGATGATGATGATGATGATGATGATGATGATGATGATGATGATGATGATGATGATGATGATGATGATGATGATGATGATGATGATGATGATGATGATGATGATGATGATGATGATGATGATGATGATGATGATGATGATGATGATGATGATGATGATGATGATGATGATGATGATGATGATGATGATGATGATGATGATGATGATGATGATGATGATGATGATGATGATGATGATGATGATGATGATGATGATGATGATGATGATGATGATGATGATGATGATGATGATGATGATGATGATGATGATGATGATGATGATGATGATGATGATGATGATGATGATGATGATGATGATGATGATGATGATGATGATGATGATGATGATGATGATGATGATGATGATGATGATGATGATGATGATGATGATGATGATGATGATGATGATGATGATGATGATGATGATGATGATGATGATGATGATGATGATGATGATGATGATGATGATGATGATGATGATGATGATGATGATGATGATGATGATGATGATGATGATGATGATGATGATGATGATGATGATGATGATGATGATGATGATGATGATGATGATGATGATGATGATGATGATGATTGTACCACGATACTAAGCCTAAACTAAGTACGTCGTACGAGAACTAAACTAGAAACTACGAACAGATAAACCTAGACTTAACGCACGGTCTGGGCAGAAGAATAAAACGAATTATCCTGTAACCGTGGTTCTATACGGCATAATAAATACAGTACATGACTTACGAATAGGTTTCGCAATCGTAATGCAAGTGGGCAGAAACAGTCCTGCGTGGGGCGGATCCAGTATTTGGGCAGTGTCACAGTGACATAATAATAAGAATGACCTTGAAACCTCAAGGATGTGTCAGTGATGGAGTGTAAGAAATAAATACACACACAGTAAAGCAGTGTAAATGTGGAAGATAATCAGGGAAAAGAGATACCGTGTCCTCATGTAAGCAATCCAGTTTGGGTGATACATCGAAGTTCCTTTTGGACTTTACACTCCCCCGGCGGTTTCCTATCCCGGACGGTGGCTTCCATGGCATCTATCTCTTCTTCCTGGTATGCTTCTAGTAGGCACAGCTGTCTGACGTCTCTTCGCAATATGCCTTTGCGTGTCCTCACAAGTGCTTGTCGAACCAGTTGGTTTTTGCTCTTGATAACTTTCTCCACAACACCCTTAGGCCACAGACCACTTGATGTGCGTATATCACAAACTAAAACTAACTCGCCCTGCCTAAGATCGCTGATTTCAGTTAACCACTGCTGTCTATTCTGCAATATCTGTGGATGTACTCTAATCCGCCTACGGCAAAACATATCAAACACATGTCTTACCTGTCTCCTACTTCTGCTCCAAACTTGCTGAGCTTCTGCGGGAAGAGGCTCATCCCATTCCAGCTTTCTTTTTACGAAACTCGGTAACTGTGGTGTTGCCGGAAGTAGCACGGGAGCAATGAAACCGAGAAGATCGTAAACGGGAGCTGCAAACTGGAGGATGGCTCTTCGGGTCAAAGTTTTCTTAAAACCTTCCAGCATAAAAGTTAGATGGTCCTGGGTGACGTTCCAGTTTAAACCAAGCGCAGTTGTAACACAATCGTCCGCAGTCGAATATCTTATTCCGTGAACCTTCAGTTCGTTGTCAGGTAGAAGCGCAATAACCTTTCGATTGCTGACCCATTTCGTCAAATGAAGTCCTCCGTCGGATGGAATAAGAGTAAGGTGTATAACGAGTTCAGTTGCTTCGCGAACAGAAACAACACTAAATAAACAATCGCCGACATAAAAACCGTTCTCTGCTACTTGTTCAGCCTTTGTTTGAGATTCACAATAACTGTCAACGATACCTTGTCGTAATGTAAAGTTAGCGCAGCTTGGTGACGAAGTAGCGCCAAACGGATGTACAGTCATGTGGTATTCAATAGTGGGTGAACAAAGATTGCCATTCTTCCACCACAGGAACCTCAAACAATTCCGATCCTTAATAGAAACTTTAACCTGGTGAAACATTGCTTCAATGTCGGACGCGACGGCGATCGGGTGAAACCAGAACCGTAAACGCATCCCTACTAGACTGTTTGATATATCTGGACCAGGTAGAAGTTGTTGATCGAGAGAAGTTCCATGGTATGAAGCTTGACAATCGAAGACCACTCGCACTTTACCGGGCTTACGGTGATGCGATACCGTGTGATGGGGTATGTACCAGGTTACCCCTTTTTTCTGCTGTTCCTGTACTGGAGCGAGTTCAGCATATCCTCTACATATATTTTCTTTCACTACCTTGGTGTGTACTTGGCGCAGTGCGGCATTCTTCAACAAACGTTTCCTCAACATGGCAAGCCTCATCAGTGAGAATTGCCGGTTATCTGGTAACCGAGGTCTCCCAGCTTGCCATGGTAGCGCAATTTCGTAGTGGGTACCAACTTTTCTTTTAGAAGCTTCCATTGGTTTTAACGCGCGTCCGTAGTTCACAGACATGGTTAGTCGTGGACTATCTAATCCCTCAAATTCCTTTACATTTATTTGCTCTAGTGGTTGATGAAGGTCAGTGGTATCGCAGCGAAGTGAGTTGATCCTCCGTGTTCGATCAACTATCAGTGAGGTGGATTGATCCTTCATAATCTCGTGCTCTTTGTTCGGTCCCAGTACGATCCAGCCCAATGGAGTTTTAACAGCATACGGATCATCAGGATCCCCGCGTCTCTGATCTAATGCCCAGTGTAGGTATGGGTTATCGCAACCAATCAAAAGTTCGATCCTTCCTTTCAGCTCCGGTAACCGTAGATCGGAGAGGTGGGACCATCTGGCGAAATCGTTGTTCCTGTTTCTCGTTCCAAGTTTTTCAGGGAGATGACTGACTGACCTAATTGAATTTAATTGGACCGCCTCATCCCCATCTATAGATCTAACAGCTACACCAACCAACTGGGACTCCACTTGACATTGGCCAGCAACGGTGCTAATGTTAAGTGGAGTCACGGACCCTTGAACCCCGATAACTTGAAGTAATGTTGAATCAATAAGTGAAGTATCTGATCCATTATCTATTAAGGCTAATGTTCGAATGGTGCCAGCAGGCCCAGAAACGAGCACAGGTAACAAGCCAAGCGACACAACAGAGCGTTCGATGTGACTGAGAGCAAAACTGGATCCTTCAGTGGTTGGTGTTCCGAAGTTGCTTCGATCAACGTGGAGTAGCGGGTGGTGCAGCAGCTTACAATTGTTCGACCCACAACACCTTCGTGATCGACAATTTACTAGGTCATGATTCGGTTTGAGACAGAGCTGACACAGTCTATGAGCGTGACAGAATTCAAGACGTTTGTTGAGGCTGAGATTTCGGAAATCATCGCACTGATCTAAGTAGTGGCGTTGTTTACAGGAAAGACATTTAGGGAAATTTCGTTCTGATGAAGCGGCAACGTTTAGGCAAGCGGCATATCCCCGAGAGTTTAAGCTTCTGCATCTATCGGTGATGGCCGGTATTCCGCGGGGACGTGCGGCAAAGGACAAATAAGTATCGACGACGTCTGCGGTTTCATCCACAAAATCCGTCAAATCAATGAAGTTCGGTTCTCTTTCGGTGCGGATAACTCTGGCGGCATGCTCGGCCCACTTGTATTGCAGGTGATTAGGCAGTCTCCTGGCTATAGAGCTGATGGTTCTGGACGCGTTCAAATCAGATTCATATCTCAATTGTTTCAACGTCAAGTAGCATGAACGCAGTTCAACAGCTAAACGAGACAGAGCCGTGAAATCATTGGGCCTGATGTTAGGGCCATCAGTTAGAGCATTAATGTGAGTCCTAGCAATCATGTGGGGCCGTCCGAAGCGTCTGCGCAAAATGTTCATTGCTTCTTCAAAACCTTCACCAGGGTCGAGTACTAAGCAACTTACGATAGCTTCTTTGGCTTCGCCACAACAGTATTGTATCAGATATGAAAGCCTGATAGTTGGATCGGAAGTAGTTCTGGTAACATTGGCTTCGAAGCATCGCATAAACAACCAATAGCGGGCAGGATCCCTATCGAATGTTATCAGTTCACGTTTTGGAAGACAGGATGACGTGCTGGGTCCAAAATCGCTGGATTTGCGTTCCGGACACAGGTTACCGTCAGATTGAAGGCCGGAGCAAAACGCCCCCAGCCGGGATCGAACGCCGGTACTGTCGGATGCCAACGGACCAACCAACTGAGCTACGGATGTGACGTGCGGACCCCTGTAAACAGGCTTCACAAACGACGAGCAGATGGCAACTTCGGGAGCAAGCACAAAATCGTCAGCCGGAATAAATCGGGAACGTTCATTAATAAGAGCATCCGACTCAAATTCAGGTTCGCAGTAGTCCTTAGCATCAACGGTATTCGCCTGCAACATGCGCATGCTCGTTAAAGCCGACTCCAACAGGCGAATACGGGATTCAGCTTTTCGAAGTTTCTCAGCATCAGTAACGTTAACATCATCAAAAGAATCACCAGAAACGGACATGATTGCACTATTCAACTTATGTACCAACGATACTAAGCCTAAACTAAGTACGTCGTACGAAACTAAACTAGACACTACGAACAGATAAACCTAGACTTAACGCACGGTCTGGGCAGAAGAATAAAACGAATTATCCTGTAACCGTGGTTCTATAAGGCATAATAAATACAGTACATGACTTACGAATAGGTTTCGCAATCGTAATGCAAGTGGGCAGAAACTGTCCAGCGTGGGGCGGATCGAGTATTTGGGCAGTGTCACAGTAACATAATAATAAGAATGACCTTGAAACCTCAAGGATGTGTCAGTGATGGAGTGTAAGAAATAAATATGCGATATGTTAACCGCTTGTAAAACACAGAAAAGCAGTGTAAATGTGCAAGATAATCAGGGAAAAGAGATACCGTGTCCTCATGTAAGCAATCCAGTTTGGGGATACATCAAAGTTCCTTTTGGACTTTACACTCCCCCGGCGGTTTCCTATCCCGGACGATGGCTTCCACGGCATCATTCTCTTCTTCCTGGTACGCTTCTAGTAGGCACAGCTGTCTGACGTCTCTTCGCAATATGCCTTTGCTAGTCCTCACCAGTGCTTGTCGAACCAGTTGGTCTTTGCTCTTGATAACTTGCTCCACAACACCCTTAGGCCACAGACCTCTTGATGTGCGTATATCACAAACTAAAACTAACTCGCCCTGCCTAAGATCGCTGATTTCAGTTAACCACTTCTGTCTATTCTGCAGTGTCTGTGGATATACTCTAATGCACCTACGGCAAAACATATCAAACACATGTCTTACCTGTCTCCTTCTTCTGCTCCAAACTTGCTGATCCTCTGCGGGAAGAGGCTCATCCCATTCCAGCTTTCTTTTTACGAAACTCTGTAACTGTGGCTTTGCCGGAAGTAGCACGGGAGCAATGAAGCCGAGAAGATCGTAAACGGGAGCTGCAAACGGGAGGATGGCTCTTCGGGTCAAAGTTTTCTTAAAATCTTCCAGCATAAAAGTTAGATGGTCCTGGGTGACGTTCCAGTTTAAACCAGGCGCAGTTGTAACACAATCGTCCGCAGTCGAATATCTTATTCCGTGAACCTTCAGTTCGTTGTCAGGTAGAAGCGCGATAACTTTCTTTCGATTGCTGACCCATTTCGTCAAATGAAGTCCTCCGTCGGATGGAATACGAGTAAGGTGTATAACGAGTTCAGTTGCTTCGGGAACAGAAACAACACTAAATAAACAATCGTCGACATAAAAACAGTTCTCTGCTACTTGTTTAGCCTTTGTTTGAGATTCACAATAACTGTCAACGATAGCTTGTCGTAATGTAAAGTTAGCGCAGCTTGGTGACGAAGTAGCGCCAAACGGATGTACAGTCATGTGGTATTCAATAGGGGGTGAACAAAGATTGCCATTCTTCCACCACAGGAACCTCAAACAATTCCGATCCTTAATAGAAATCTTAACCTGGTGAAACATTGCTTCAATGTCGGACGCCACGGCGATCGGGTGAAACCAGAACCGTAAATGCATCCCCACTAGACTGTTTGATATATCGGGACCAGGTAGAAGTTGTTGATTGAGAGAAGTTCCATGGTATGAAGCTTGACAATCGAAGACCACTCGCACTTTACCGGGCTTACGGGGATGCGATACCGAGTGATGGGGTAGGTACCAGGTTTCCCCTTTTTTCTGCTGTTCCTGTACTGGAGCGAGTTCAGCATATCCTCTAAATATATTTTCTTTCACTACCTTGGTGTGTACTTGGCGCAGTGCGGCATTCTTCAACAAACGTTTCCTCAACATGGCAAGCCTCATCAGTGCGAATTGCCGGTTATCTGGTAACCGAGGTCTCCCAGCTTGCCATGGTAGCGCAATTTCGTAGTGGGTACCAACTTTTCTTTTAGAAGCTTCCATTGGTTTTAACGCGCGTCCGTAGTTCACAGACATGGTTAGTCGTGGACTATCTAATCCCTCAAATTCCCTTTCATATATTTGCTCTAGTGGTTGATGAAGGTCAGTGGTATCGCAGCGAAGTGAGTTGATCCTCCGTGTTCGATCAACAATCAGTGTTGTGGATTGATCCTTCATAATCTCGTGATGTTTGTTCGGTCCCAGTACGATCCAGCCCAATGGAGTTTTAACAGCATACGGATCATCAGGATCCCCGCGTCTCTGATCTAATGCCCAGTGTAGGTATGGGTTATCGCAACCAATCAAAAGTTCAATCCTTCCTTCCAGCTCCGGTAACCGTAGATCGGAGAGGTGGGACCATCTGGCGAAATCGTTGTTCCTGTTTCTCGTTCCAAGTTTTTCAGGGAGATGACTGACTGACCTAATTGAATTTAATTGGACCGCCTCATCCCCATCTATAGATCGAACAGTTACACTAACCAACTGGGACTCCACTTGACATTGGCCAGCAACGGTGCTAATGTTAAGTGGAGTCACGGACCCTTGAACCCCGATAACTTGAAGTAATGTTGAATCAATCAGTGAAGTATCTGATCCATTATCTATTAAGGCTAATGTTCGAATGGTGCCAGCAGGCCCAGAAACAAGCACAGGTAACAAGCCAAGCGACACAACAGAGCGTTCGATGTGACTGAGAGCAAAACTGGATCCTTCAGTGGTTGGTGTTCCGAAGTTGCTTCGATCAACGTGGAGTAGCGGGTGGTGCAGCAGCTTACAATTGTTCGACCCACAACACCTTCGTGATCGACAATTTACTAGGTCATGATTCGGTTTGAGACAGAGCTGACACAGTCTATGAGCGTGACAGAATTCAAGACGTTTGTTGAGGCTGAGATTTCGGAAATCATCGCACTGATCTAAGTAGTGGCGTTGTTCACAGGAAAGACATTTAGGGAAATTTCGTTCTGATGAAGCGGCAACGTTTAGGCAAGCGGCATATCCCCGAGAGTTTAAGCTTCTGCCTCTATCGGTGATGGCCGGTAGTCCGCAGGGACGTGCGGCAAAGGACAAATAAGTATCGACGACGTCTGCGGTTTCATCCACGAAATCCGTCAAATCAATGAAGTTCGGTTCTCTTTCGGTGCGGATAACTCTGGCGGCATGCTCGGCCCACTTGAATTGCAGATGGTTAGGCAGCCTCCTGACTATAGAGCTGATTGTTCTGGACGCGTTCAAATCAGATTCATACCTCAATTGTTTCAACGTCAAGTAGCATGAACGCAGTTCAACAGCTAAACGAGACAGAGCCGTGAAATCATTGGGCCTGATGTTAGGGCCATCAGTTAGAGCATTAATGTGAGTCCTAGCAATCATGTGGGGCCGTCCGAAGCGTCTGCGCAAAATGTTCATTGCTTCTTCAAAACCTTCACCAGGGTCGAGTATTAAGCAACTTTCGATAGCTTCTTTGGCTTCGCCACAACAGTATTGTATCAGATATGAAAGCCTGATAGTTGGATCGGAAGTAGTTCTGGAAACATTGGCTTCGAAGCATCGCATAAACATCCAATAGCGGGCAGGATCCCCATCGAATGTTATCAGTTCACGTTTTGGAAGACAGGATGACGTGCTGGGTCCAAAATCGCTGGATTTGCGTTCCGGACACAGGTTACCGTCAGATTGAAGGCCGGAGCAAAACGCCCCCGACTGGGATCGAACGCCGGTACTGTCGGATGCCAACGGACCAACCAACTGAGCTACGGATGCGACGTGCGGACCCCTATAAACAGGCTTCACAAACGACGAGCAGATGGCAACTTCGGGAGCAAGCACACAATCGTCGGCCGGAATAAATCGCGAACGTTCATTAATAAGAGCATCCGACTCAAATTCAGGTTCGACGTAGTCCTTAGCATCAACAGTATTCGCCTGCAACATGCGCATGCTCGTTAAAGCCGACTCCAACAGGCGAATACGGGATTCAGCTTTTCGAAGTTTCTCAGCATCAGTAACGTTAACAACATCAAAAGAATCATCAGAAACGGACATGGTTGCACTATTCAACTTATGTACCAACGATACTAAGCCTAAACTAAGTACGTCGTACGAAACTAAACTAGACACTACGAACAGATAAACCTAGACTTAACGCACGGTCTGGGCAGAAGAATAAAACGAATAATCCTGTAACCGTGGTTCTATAAGGCATAATAAATACGGTACATGACTTACGAATAGGTTTCGCAATCGTAATGCAAGTGGGCAGAAACTGTCCAGCGTGGGGCGGATTGAGTATTCGGGCAGTGTCACAGTAACATAATAATAAGAATGACCTTGAAACCTCAAGGAGGTGTCAGTGATGGAGTGTAAGAAATAAATATGCGATATGTTAACCGCTTGTAAAACACAGAAAAGCAGTGTAAATGTGCAAGATAATCAGGGAAAAGAGATACCGTGTCCTCAGGTAAGCAATCCAGTTTGGGGATACATCAAAGTTCCTTTTGGACTTTACACTCCCCCGGCGGTTTCCTATCCCGGACGATGGCCTCCACGGCATCATTCTCTTCTTCCTGGTACGCTTCTAGTAGGCACAGCTGTCTGACGTCTCTTCGCAATATGCCTTTGCTAGTCCTCACCAGTGCTTGTCGAACCAGTTGGTCTTTGCTCTTGATAACTTGCTCCACAACACCCTTAGGCCACAGACCTCTTGATGTGCGTATATCACAAACTAAAACTAACTCGCCCTGCCTAAGATCGCTGATTTCAGTTAACCGCTTCTGTCTATTCTGCAGTCGCTGTGGATATACACGAATGCACCTACGGCAAAACATATCAAACACATGTCTTACCTGTCTCCTTCTTCTGCTCCAAACTTGCTGATCCTCTGCGGGAAGAGGCTCATCCCATTCCAGCTTTCTTTTTACGAAACTCCGTAACTGTGGCTTTGCCGGAAGTAGCACGGGAGCAATGAAGCCGAGAAGATCGTAAACGGGAGCTGCAAATGGGAGGATGGCTCTTCGGGTCAAAGTTTTCTTAAAATCTTCCAGCATAAAAGTTTGATGGTCCTGGGTGATGTTCCAGTTTAAACCAGGCGCAGTTGTAACACAATCGTCCGCAGTCGAATATCTTATTCTGTGAACCTTCAGTTCGTTGTCAGGTAGAAGCGCGATAACTTTCTTTCGATTGCTGACCCATTTCGTCAAATGAAGTCCTCCGTCGGATGGAATACGAGTAAGGTGTATAACGAGTTCAGTTGCTTCGGGAACAGAAACAACACTAAATAAACAATCGTCGACATAAAAACAGTTCTCTGCTACTTGTTTAGCCTTTGTTTGAGATTCACAATAACTGTCAACGATAGCTTGTCGTAATGTAAAGTTAGCGCAGCTTGGTGACGAAGTAGCGCCAAACGGATGTACAGTCATGTGGTATTCAATAGTGGGTGAACAAAGATTGCCATTCTTCCACCACAGGAACCTCAAACAATTCCGATCCTTAATAGAAACTTTAACCTGGTGAAACATTGCTTCAATGTCGGACGCGACGGCGATCGGGTGAAACCAGAACCGTAAACGCATCCCTACTAGACTGTTTGATATATCTGGACCAGGTAGAAGTTGTTGATCGAGAGAAGTTCCATGGTATGAAGCTTGACAATCGAAGACCACTCGCACTTTACCGGGCTTACGGTGATGCGATACCGAGTGATGGGGTATGTACCAGGTTACCCCTTTTTTCTGCTGTTCCTGTACTGGAGCGAGTTCAGCATATCCTCTACATATATTTTCTTTCACTACCTTGGTGTGTACTTGGCGCAGTGCGGCATTCTTCAACAAACGTTTCCTCAACATGGCAAGCCTCATCAGTGAGAATTGCCGGTTATCTGGTAACCGAGGTCTCCCAGCTTGCCATGGTAGCGCAATTTCGTAGTGGGTACCAACTTTTCTTTTAGAAGCTTCCATTGGTTTTAACGCGCGTCCGTAGTTCACAGACATGGTTAGTCGTGGACTATCTAATCCCTCAAATTCCTTTTCATATATTTGCTCTAGTGGTTGATGAAGGTCAGTGGTATCGCAGCGAAGTGAGTTGATCCTCCGTGTTCGATCAACTATCAGTGAGGTGGATTGATCCTTCATAATCTCGTGCTGTTTGTTCGGTCCCAGTACGATCCAGCCCAATGGAGTTTTAACAGCATACGGATCATCAGGATCCCCGCGTCTCTGATCTAATGCCCAGTGTAGGTATGGGTTATCGCAACCAATCAAAAGTTCGATCCTTCCTTTCAGCTCCGGTAACCGTAGATCGGAGAGGTGGGACCATCTGGCGAAATCGTTGTTCCTGTTTCTCGTTCCAAGTTTTTCAGGGAGATGACTGACTGACCTAATTGAATTTAATTGGACCGCCTCATCCCCATCTATAGATCTAACAGCTACACTAACCAACTGGGACTCCACTTGACATTGGCCAGCAACGGTGCTAATGTTAAGTGGAGTCACGGACCCTTGAACCCCGATAACTTGAAGTAATGTTGAATCAATAAGTGAAGTATCTGATCCATTATCTATTAAGGCTAATGTTCGAATGGTGCCAGCAGGCCCAGAAACGAGCACAGGTAACAAGCCAAGCGACACAACAGAGCGTTCGATGTGACTGAGAGCAAAACTGGATCCTTCAGTGGTTGGTGTTCCGAAGTTGCTTCGATCAACGTGGAGTAGCGGGTGGTGCAGCAGCTTACAATTGTTCGACCCACAACACCTTCTTGATCGACAATTTACTAGGTCATGATTCGGTTTGAGACAGAGCTGACACAGTCTATGAGCGTGACAGAATTCAAGACGTTTGTTGAGGCTGAGATTTCGGAAATCATCGCACTGATCTAAGTAGTGGCGTTGTTTACAGGAAAGACATTTAGGGAAATTTCGTTCTGATGAAGCGGCAACGTTTAGGCAGGCGGCATATCCCCGAGAGTTTAAGCTTCTGCCTCTATCGGTGATGGCCGGTAGTCCGCAGGGACGTGCGGCAAAGGACAAATAAGTATCGACGACGTCTGCGGTTTCATCCACGAAATCCGTCAAATCAATGAAGTTCGGTTCTCTTTCAGTGCGGATAACTCTGGCGGCATGCTCGGCCCACTTGAATTGCAGATGGTTAGGCAGCCTCCTGACTATAGAGCTGATTGTTCTGGACGCGTTCAAATCAGATTCATACCTCAATTGTTTCAACGTCAAGTAGCATGAACGCAGTTCAACAGCTAAACGAGACAGAGCCGTGAAATCATTGGGCCTGATGTTAGGGCCATCAGTTAGAGCATTAATGTGAGTCCTAGCAATCATATGGGGCCGTCCGAAGCGTCTGCGCAAAATGTTCATTGCTTCTTCAAAACCTTCACCAGGGTCGAGTATTAAGCAACTTTCGATAGCTTTTTTGGCTTCGCCACAACAGTATTGTATCAGATATGAAAGCCTGATAGTTGGATCGGAAGTAGTTCTGGAAACATTGGCTTCGAAGCATCGCATAAACATCCAATAGCGGGCAGGATCCCCATCGAATGTTATCAGTTCACGTTTTGGAAGACAGGATGACGTGCTGGGTCCAAATTCACTGGATTTGCGTTCCGGACACAAGTTACCGTCAGATTGAAGACCGGAGCAAAACGCTCCCGGCTGGGATCGAACGCCGGTACTGTCGGATGCCAACGGACCAACCAACTGAGCTACGGATGCGACGTGCGGACCCCTATAAACAGGCTTCACAAACGACGAGCAGATGGCAACTTCGGGAGAAAGCACACAATCGTCGGCCGGAATAAATCGCGAACGTTCATTAATAAGAGCATCCGACTCAAATTCAGGTTCGCAGTAGTCCTTAGCATCAACGGTATTCGCCTGCAACATGCGCATGCTCGTTAAAGCCGACTCCAACAGGCGAATACGGGATTCAGCTTTTCGCAGTTTCTCAGCATCAGTAACGTTAACATCACCAAAAGAATCACCAGAAACGGACATGATTGCTCTATTCAACTAATGTACCAACGATACTAAGCCTAAACTAAGTACGTCGTACGAGAACTAAACTAGCAACTACGAACAGATAAACCTAGACTTAACGCACGGTCTGGGCAGAAGAATAAAACGAATTATCCTGTAACCGTGGTTCTATAAGGCATAATAAATACAGTACATGACTTACGAATAGGTTTCGCAATCGTAATGCAAGTGGGCAGAAACAGTCCTGCGTGGGGCGGATCCAGTATTTGGGCAGTGTCACAGTAACATAATAATAAGAATGACCTTGAAACCTCAAGGATGTGTCAGTGATGGAGTGTAAGAAATAAATACACACACAGTAAAGCAGTGTAAATGTGGAAGATAATCAGGGAAAAGAGATACCGTGTCCTCACGTAAGCAATCCAGTTTGGGTGATACATCGAAGTTCCTTTTGGACTTTACACTCCCCCGGCGGTTTCCTATCCTGGACGGTGGCTTCCACGGTATCTTTTTCTTCTTCCTGGTATGCTTCTAGTAGGCACAGCTGTCTGACGTCTCTTCGCAATATGCCTTTGCGTGTCCTCACAAGTGCTCGTCGAACCAGTTGGTTTTTGCTCTTGATAACTTTCTCCACAACACCCTTAGGCCACAGACCTCTTGATGTGCGTATATCACAAACTAAAACTAACTCGCCCTGCCTAAGATCGCTGATTTCAGTGAACCACTGCTGTCTATTCTGCAGTATCTGTGGATGTACTCTAATCCGCCTACGGCAAAACATATCAAACACATGTCTTACCTGTCTCCTTCTTCTGCTCCAAACTTGCTGAGCTTCTGCGGGAAGAGGCTCATCCCATTCCAGCTTTCTTTTTACGAAACTCGGTAACTGTGGTGTTGCCGGAAGTAGCACGGGAGCAATGAAACCGAGAAGATCGTAAACGGGAGCTGCAAACTGGAGGATGGCTCTTCGGGTCAAAGTTTTCTTAAAACCTTCCAGCATAAAAGTTAGATGGTCCTGGGTGACGTTCCAGTTTAAACCAAGCGCAGTTGTAACACAATCGTCCGCAGTCGAATATCTTATTCCGTGAACCTTCAGTTCGTTGTCAGGTAGAAGCGCAATAACCTTTCGATTGCTGACCCATTTCGTCAAATGAAGTCCTCCGTCGGATGGAATAAGAGTAAGGTGTATAACGAGTTCAGTTGCTTCGCGAACAGAAACAACACTAAATAAACAATCGCCGACATAAAAACCGTTCTCTGCTACTTGTTCAGCCTTTGTTTGAGATTCACAATAACTGTCAACGATACCTTGTCGTAATGTAAAGTTAGCGCAGCTTGGTGACGAAGTAGCGCCAAACGGATGTACAGTCATGTGGTATTCAATAGTGGGTGAACAAAGATTGCCATTCTTCCACCACAGGAACCTCAAACAATTCCGATCCTTAATAGAAACTTTAACCTGGTGAAACATTGCTTCAATGTCGGACGCGACGGCGATCGGGTGAAACCAGAACCGTAAACGCATCCCTACTAGACTGTTTGATATATCTGGACCAGGTAGAAGTTGTTGATCGAGAGAAGTTCCATGGTATGAAGCTTGACAATCGAAGACCACTCGCACTTTACCGGGCTTACGGTGATGCGATACCGTGTGATGGGGTATGTACCAGGTTACCCCTTTTTTCTGCTGTTCCTGTACTGGAGCGAGTTCAGCATATCCTCTACATATATTTTCTTTCACTACCTTGGTGTGTACTTGGCGCAGTGCGGCATTCTTCAACAAACGTTTCCTCAACATGGCAAGCCTCATCAGTGAGAATTGCCGGTTATCTGGTAACCGAGGTCTCCCAGCTTGCCATGGTAGCGCAATTTCGAAGTGGGTACCAACTTTTCTTTTAGAAGCTTCCATTGGTTTTAACGCGCGTCCGTAGTTCACAGACATGGTTAGTCGTGGACTATCTAATCCCTCAAATTCCTTTACATTTATTTGCTCTAGTGGTTGATGAAGGTCAGTGGTATCGCAGCGAAGTGAGTTGATCCTCCGTGTTCGATCAACTATCAGTGAGGTGGATTGATCCTTCATAATCTCGTGCTGTTTGTTCGGTCCCAGTACGATCCGGCCCAATGGAGTTTTAACAGCATACGGATCATCAGGATCTCCGCGTCTCTGATCTAATGCCCAGTGTAGGTATGGGTTATCGCAACCAATCAAAAGTTCGATCCTTCCTTTCAGCTCCGGTAACCGTAGATCGGAGAGGTGGGACCATCTGGCGAAATCGTTGTTCCTGTTTCTCGTTCCAAGTTTTTCAGGGAGATGACTGACTGACCTAATTGAATTTTTCATCGCTTTTCCATTTTGAATGGATCACCGCCTGGGTTACCACTCTCGGACAATCCATCCATTAGGTGACTGCGTCCTAAGACACATTTCACATATCCAGCCTTTGGACCACTGCTACGCAGCTATTCTGACTCACTGCCTTTGAACTACCGTCTATCCACTGTACAGGATTTCACAATCTTACTCTACCATCCAACATTGTGATTCAATTCGCCTTGTCGATGGATTGTAAGATGTGCGACTTCACCCGGTGATCTTTCGTCTGCATCACAGCCACTTGATCCTAAAAAAGGCCACGTGATCGGCTTCGGAAGATTGGCTGTTCTACCGGAGCGTCGTCCTGGGTTGTCGCCTCGACATTTCCATACAGCGGATTGCTTAAACTACACGCTTCATACACTCTCAAGCCACATACCATCGTTTGTTCATTTTTGTGCACTCAAGGTCTTTTGATGAAATTTAGAAATGACTCGATGGCGACGTGCCAGAGCAGCAAAGGAGATTGTTTCTGAAAGTTGTGTCTCACTGATGTGTTGTCATCATTGTTAACCACCTTCGCATTCTGAAAATTGCCACTGTATGTGTTAGCCGTTGGATCCGTGATGCTTTGAGTTCCTAGTTCGTCCAGCCCATCTTAGGACCTTCGAATGTGAACTAGTTTCACCCCTTATGTCCTTGTGAAGTAGGAGAGAACAGGAACATGACTCCAATCAGCTGCGATCTGCGCAGTTTTCAATCACTATCGCTCACTACATAGGAAAGTTCATTTGTAGATTGAATCAGTGATCATGTCCCGCAGATGAGCACACGCTCCTGAACCCGAATTCCAAGATCTGGACACTTTACTCGGCCGCTTAATCAGCCTAAATGCGAAGTGCCGCACTTGTCCGGTTTACTTATCTTTCCTCCCATTGCTTTTGCACAATATCCAAAGCTCATTACGCCTGCAACCTAAATCCCAGTTGTCATCACTGATGTTGCTTGCAAAACCTGGTCGCTTCCTGAGCAGACTTGAAGAATTCCAGCGAAGACGAGTCTTCTCACGGGGTGCACTGTGCGGAGCGGATAACACAAAAGCATCCATATTTCGGATCACATCCTAGTGATTAGAGCAATCGATGCTTATTTCGCTGTCCAATTTAGACATGCATATCTCTCTGTAGAACAACTTCTACCTGATCACCAACTATTTTGCCTCATACCTTGAAGTGTTCTTGATGGTCCCGCCATCCCCTCTCATTCGGTTGATTACTTTTTGTTCCAATATCGTGACTTACATTTCACCGCCTCGTACTCACTTTTTCCGTAGCAACCATTTTTTCACATGTTCACCCTAAGGTTAATATTCAGATACATTTTGACTTCCGATAAATCATCGTGTAGAGAGTAAAATGATCATTTAAAACCTTTAACGAGAAATTGTCACATGCATTGTCTTGTTTTCGCGTGTTCTTCGTACTATCCTTTTTCTCTCAGCCGATTGAATCTATAGCGCCTTCAGATTTCTCCTTAAGCAAATCATACTCCTCCATAGACCTTTCACCATGGTCTTAACGCTTCTAAGCTTCATCCAATGGGCCCAAACATTCATGGAAAACAAGTGTTGTCTGTTGAGTGATCAAGCTCAAATAAGCAGACACTGTAACAGATGAGCACACAGAGTGGGATGATATTGTCTGCGTTGGATTTAGTCACTCAATGAACTGTAGCATTTAGGGGGCTTTGTGCCAGCTGGATGCAACTTAAAAGCATAATGGACCATCTTGAAAGATCTCAGGAGGAACATGTTTTCCTTAAGAATGGGTTTGAAAATGCTATGGATTCACTTGACTGAGAAAAGGCATAGCCCCAGCGGAGCATACACCTATTCACCGAGACTGAGTTGCGTTTGTTATCGACGGGGGTTGTGAACGCACTCACGTGATTCTGGTCATGTTCTACACAAAGATTCATGGTCATTGTAGAGCACATTGAACTCCGACGAACCATTTCTCAACATTTAAAATAAACTCTTCGGTGCGGTCGTGAATCCTGTTGGTCCAAACGATCCACGAAATGGAAGCTGCCGCCACTGCTGGAAACACCCACAGATTATTTTATTTGCTCAGATGCACTGGATGTAAATCACGTCATCAGTGAGACAATTTGCGCCCCAGACGGTACGAGGATGACTAGCCTACGCAAGCATCTGGATCGCTTGGCAGAGCACCTTGCTCTTCAGTTTAATTATCCAGCTCAGTCCCCGGTGACATCCCCTTTGCTGCCATGCGGTGCATGGCCCGTGTGCACAGATTCTCTCCCTGAAGTAGAGATTCGGATAGAAATCCAGACTGGGAAACAATACAAAGCCCCAGGCCCTGCAAATCCTTCTCCGGACTTATTCTAAGATGGATGGAATAGTTATTAGCGAACCGCTCTCGCTTTTTACGAAAGTGTGGGCCGATGGTATCCCCACCTCTTGGGACGCATCTATCGTGGTCCCGATTTACAGGGAAGCCCCCTGCAACGATTGCACCAACTATCGAGGAATATCACTTATCTCGGTCGCGTCCATGATTTTCATGTCCATATCGCTCCGCAGTCTTTCAGCTACTCGAGAGATTTTGTCTCGGGAGGAACAAGGTAATTTTCGTACCGGTCGAAGGTGCATCGACCTAATTCTTCCACGGAAGACCAAAATTACTTTGTTTTTGGACATCCGTGCCATCTTTGACTCCATAGATAACGTCTTTTTTGAGCTATCTGATAAGGAGCGGTGTACCCGACAAATTTTCCACAATCCTGGGAGAACCGTATCGTCACACTTCGGGCAAAGTTAAAGCTTGTGGAAGACTTTCTTCGTCGCTTGTTGTTGCCAGCGGAGTACGCCAAGGTTGCGCTATCTCACTGTTCATTATTCAACTTTGCCATCCATGATGTTCTCCACCGCGTTCTGAAAGGAGTCGAGGGCTGCGACGTTGAACTCCTCCCAGGGAACAGAGTTGCAGACTTGCATTATGTGGATGACATCGCTCTGCTGGCGTACGACCCATAGGCCATCCAAAACCTGTTGAACCGCCTAGCGATCGAGGCATCTAAATATAGTTCCTATTATGACCCGCGCAAGTGCAAAGCCCTACTCCAAGTTTGACAATACCGGTGCTTACACACAATTGCGGGTGATTGCCTGGAGCAAGTGAATCGCTTCATTTATCTCTGGAGTCGTATCACGTCGGGTGGCGGTATTAGAGATTAAGTGTCTCAACCAATCGCTACATCCTACCTGGCGTTTATTAACCTGCGACGGGGTTTCACCGCGACGTCAGCCTAAGGCCCGAAGGCAAATGTACAGTGCCACTGTCCGTGTGATCCTGCTGTACGGCTGCGACACCTGGCCTGTTTGCGCGGAAGATCTGGAACGATTATCATCCTTCCACAACCGGTGCTTGCGAACGATCTCTCGTGCATTATGGCAACACCATGTACTCAACTCGAAATTAGAAATCGAGTACTCGGAGCGAACAATCCCAGTTTTCATGGCATGACTCTCGAACACCCTCTAAGTTGGTTCGGTCGCGTTTTGCGTATGCCAGTCAATCGACTTCCTCGCCGAACATTGTTTGCAGTTCCTGGGCGTCAGTGGAAAAAATGCCTAGGCGGACAACCCATGATGTGTAAAAGGAAAATTGAGAATGTCACCTCCTGTTTGGCATAACTAGAATCTGTCATTCTTCTAGGTTATGGACTACGTGATAAATAAATAAATAAAATAACTCGTCAGGTGTACGCCGTAACGACACTTCGCTGTCGCGCGACCACCACTAGTCGCACATGGCCTGAGTACCTCGATGACGGCTGCCTCTACGCGGATTCGAAACGGTGACCGTATGATTGCTAGCCAGGCGTGCAGACCACTCGGCCACCGGCCGATTTCAAATGGTTGGACGTTTTGGAGGCTGTCTCGCAACCGAAATCAGTGGCGTCCGTGCTGTTCTGACATTTATCTTTCATCCAAATTTCCGTTTTAATCGAGAATCAGAACAGCGTATGTGATGCACTAAACAGAAGGAAAAAAGAAAACGAAAAAACCGTTTTTCTTTGTTTGTTGAACCAACTTCCATTCCGTTGCAGCCGTTGTTCTGCTGACACATCTGCCTGTTCTCAGACTAGTGAATTAATAAATAGATATACATTTTGTCTGTCTGGTTTGGCCTCCTTGTTTTGACGCGGGATTTGTTTTGTAGTGAATCACAATAACGTTTATTAAAGCAATACAGCCAGTCAGTAACATTACAGCAAAAAAGTGTTGTGATAATTACCCGTGGGCATTCGGAAGACTATTTTTTGAAATCTCGGTTTC
The DNA here is from genome assembly GCA_944474145.2 of Dicrocoelium dendriticum. Taxonomy (NCBI): domain Eukaryota; kingdom Metazoa; phylum Platyhelminthes; class Trematoda; order Plagiorchiida; family Dicrocoeliidae; genus Dicrocoelium; species Dicrocoelium dendriticum. The sequence continues at coordinate 42,432,841 of OX104064.1, read as the reverse complement.
TGTTTTGACATCACATGTGAGAATCAGCGGCCGTTTGCCTCAAACATGTGCAGTCAATTTGTTACTTGTCCTTCTGAGCAACAGATATTACGTACACGTGAGATCGTACATTTCGCCATGGAAATTGTTGCGCATCTGCTTTCTGGGCACGAACTTGGACCAAGGGTTCCCTTGTACTTAGCGCTGCATAGTTTTTAGCCAAAGAAGCCTTGTCGTCTTTTATCAAAGCACGCTTCTCACCCCTGTTGAGTACTATCATTCATCACGCTTCGAAACTGCCTCCCTGATTTGGGCTACATTGACACCACGTTACTTGGCATTGTGCTTGTGCTCACGATCACCGCATGTTCGCCAATTGATTTCTGTACTGGTTACCGCTATATCCTAGCTCTTGTTTCTTTTTTCCTCCAAATCAGGTTGACCCTCTATTTCAACATCAGACATCTTCCTACGATGATGGAGGAATTTCCGAATTAGGATTAAATCAGTTGCGCACTCTGGATGAGAGTTGTGTTCTCATACTAGATTCCTCAACTCGCGTGATACAATCGCCCCACCAGTCCAAAGCCGATATGCTGAAAATCGGTGGTATCTACGATTGTCTACATTCTGTGTTGCCCAACTCCGCGTCCCAACTCATTATGTGCCCGAGCTTGGGCAATTTCCTGCTCTCTAAATGGAACCCAGACGAGGTACTTCACTGTTGCATGTCTGTTGCTGTGTTCTTGGTAATGCATGCTCACTATTGCGTTTTACTTAGTTGGTACTGGTTTTCTTGGAAGGTGCGTTCAAATGTTACATGTTGATTTCCGCATATCGCTCTGCTTTGCACCACCAAACTGCCCTCACATCCTCTTACCCTTGCGTGGGGATATGCTCTCCTCATTGCACTGGCTGTCTTGTTCTGGTTTTCCAGATGCCACTATTCCTTGCTTATGCGCGTTGATCGCTTCTCTCCGGGGGGCATTCTTTACTGCCGTTACGCTTAGTTGGACGAATCATCGAAATGACCATTCAATGACGTGACATATATACTCGAAGAAGTTGTCTGAGGGAATCGGTTAGGCTGTTACTCGCGTTCAGTGGTTGAAGATCTCATTCGACATTGCACAATCAGTTGTGCTCTTACATCCTGTTTTTTTCATCTAACTGTTAATATTCCACCTCACTTAACCATTTCCAGTTCATTGGTTGCTCTCTTTGTCTTTGCTTTTTACCGCATTTTCTTCATCATTGTAACCTATTGTCATCGTGACAACTCGAGTCTTGGCAAATGGATCCACCACACCATAGATCTGCTGATTTCATGAACGACCGAATCGGAGCGCCATTGAAGCAATTCAGTCAAGTGAACTTGCTCGACTATACCCCAAGCACCAAAGTACACTGGATCCGGTCACCATGAATTACATCATGATAAACCTGGCAAAATATTGTTGCAAAATAAAACGCAAACAATCAAGGAAAGAGACGGAAAAGACTACATTCTCTTCATGCATCTAGCATTGGATCCAAGCCAAGTGAATTCTTCCCTCTATTTTGTGCCTTGTGGTGTTGGGGCAAACTACTACTCACCGCTATTAATCACTCTCATTATGACGCCCGTCTAAGAAGACTACGGCATGCGCCAGTCTAGCCATGTTTCTCGGTTATTTTTTCACACTTTCATGTCATGTCCTCAATTGGCTGTCATTGCTTCTGCTAACGAGGTGTATTAGTCGTAAAAGGTGGTCAACAAATATTTGAACAATGTGACCTATTCACCGTGAACCGGCCATTAGTTGGTTCGGCGGAGCTGCACACCAGCGGGCGCGTCCCCACGTCTTGGATCGCAGAATGCCTTCCTTGCGAAAGCAACTAAATAATTTTCGGATGTTCGTATGCGAGATGAATAAGCAATCGCGAACAATCAGCAGCAACGTCCTAGAGCTTGGGGGGTTTTGGGCTGGTCACCTGGTCCCTTATAAGATGCTGTGTCAAAGCCAACAGGACCGGCTGTAGGGTCACTTCTGATACGGAGGACGGATGAACAACCTCGATGGACACCGGCTTCTATGAAAGCGTACGAGCCATCTGGCTGTCAACAACCTTCATGCTTCGCGTTGTGTTCGGTGGTCGAGGGAATTTTGGTCTGGCTACTTCACTGGGGCTCTTTGGGCGCTCTCACTGGTTTGTTTTTACTAGAAGGCGGTGTTATTTTTCATTAGATAGCCGGCTCCCAGCAATTCGCAGTATACGTCCGTAGCTCCGCTGCCTTGCGGGTTAGGCCTTTTATGACGCAGGACTCCGGGTTGGGTCCCCTAAGTCAACCCTTTTCCTTGGCGTTAGCAACCGGGAAGCATCATGCCCACACAACCTGAGGAACTATGTCAAAACGATTTTGCGTTTGTTCTATCTGCCCTCACTCTCTGGAATTGCTGTCCCTGACCGAGGCGCTGGCGCCCGAACCTGCCAAACCGCGTTCTACCACATCACCGTTTAATCACTTCATTCTAAATTTATTCAATCCCCCATCCTTGGTCTTCCCCCTCCCCCCGTTTTCGAGTCCACAATACCGTTCTGGTTTGGGCGAGCGTTCTCGCCATACGGATCAGGACCTTAGGTCCGAGGGTGCCTCAGGTCGTGTTGTCAGGCCATTTCTAGCGCTTCGTTCCCAATCCAAACTGGCAACCTCCAAACTTCGGACGCTGATGCAAATCGGATCACAGGCAGTCCTTGCTCACACGTTGGAGCATATGGACTCTAACACGATGTTTTGATTGGTTTCACTGCCTGCGAGTTCTACTGGTATTTTCACTTTGAGCCTATCTGGAAACTCAGTCGCTGAAGCCTCTGGTCATGCTGGTGTTGGGATTGCGTTAAGCACACTTGCTAAGGCCGCGCTACTGGACTGTATTCCTGTCAACAGCCGACTTTACGCGATCCGACTTGAAATCTCAGTGCGACTGTCCAGGCGCGGAGCCAGCAGACGTTCTTTGTTCATTGTCCCAAAGTACGCTCCCACTGACTGACACCCGGAGTCAGTTAAGGACGATTTCTACTGTCTACTGTCAGAACTTCTCCAAAAAGCGCCTTACAGACATTGCGGTGCTTCCTAGTGACTTAAACGCGCAGGTCGGCAGACTTGAGGTTGAAGAGTGTGAACTAGATGGTCAGCAATGCAGTGGCACTCGCAGAACAGACAACAGTGATCGCCTACTACATCTCTGCTCTTCCTCTCGAGTACCAGCTTTTGGCGGTCCTGACGCCAACGCGCAACCTGGAGCTCTCCGTCTCCTGTCCAGTCGTAGACGTCATCAGTTATCGCTGGCACGGCTGCATACAGGATTATAAATCAATCTGGAGTACCGACCCGACTTCGGATCACGTGCTCGTGTGTGCGGTATCGCTTATTTTTTGGTGGCTCCTAGCAACGTCTTCGGAAACGGCTTGACATGGCTATGGTTTCTGCCTTGAACGTTCTCCGCACATTTCAGGATGCATCGGCTTCAAGGTCGGAAACTGCCTCATGCACTGACATTAAAACACACTTAACACACATCCGCGGCGCTATGTACAACTGCAACCCCGGTCTGTGGCTTCGCCAGTAGTTCTGTCAACCACTGGTTTTCTGCGCGATCTCTCCAACTTCCGAAGCCCGGTGAACAATTTCTGCTGGCGTTAAATACCATTCACTGCGCAGGACTACCAACGCTGAGCTCTAAATCTTCTTCGGGAAGATCGCAAGTCCTAGTGGACGCAACGGGTCATTGAGATGGAGCAAGCGGCCTCGTCGGGGAACTTCCGTAGTCTCTTCTTCTCCATCTGATCCACTGGCGACCGATTATAAGCGAAGCTTTAAGCGAAACCAATGGGGAGCCAATCCACCGTCAAAACGCCGACGAGCGTTGGGCCGGGCATTTTAAGCAGCATTTCAATTGGCAAACAACACCGATGAGTTCCCATTCAGGAATCCAGAGTACTCCTTATTGTGTAGGCGGTTCACCACCATCTGAGGCTGAGGTCACCCGTGAGCTTCGCCTCCTAAAGCTCTACAAAGCCCGAGTTCCATCACTTGTTCGGCACTTAACTCCTCTCCAAAATATTTGGGTCACTGAAGTTATCCCATCTGATTGGGGCCTAGCGGATATCTTGCCTGTCTTCTAAAAGGGTTCCTGTACTGATTGCTCCAAACACAGAGAGATTGATCTCCTTTGTGTTGCTTCCAAGGTGTTCACCACTCTGCTTTTAAGGAGGTTTAGCCTGATACGCGAATAGAACATACGTGAAGTTCAAGCTAGCTTCCGCTCAGGTCGGAGTTACATCGATCACATCTTTACACTCCGCCGAATATTTAAGCGTCATCAAACATTTGGCCGGCCAATGATCGTTGCCTCCTTAGGCATACGAGTCGCGTTTGACTCAGTTGACCGAGTCGCTCTCGAGTTGTCTACTGAGAATGGGAGTGCCCGAGAAATTTGCCACCAGCCTTCAAGCCATCTACTCTCAAACCTCTGGCCAAATGCGGGTATATGGCGAAATTTCGCCCTACTTTTGTATCACAGCGGCGTGGGACAGGGTTGCTCAGCATCCCCTTCTTGTTCCGTTTCGTTATGGACGAAATTCTTAGAACTGCGAACCTAGCGGTTTTGAGCTGCTTCCGGGGGACCGACCTCGGGATTTAGAGTATGCAGATGACATCGTCACAATTTGTGATTTCTCCCAGGGCGCCCAGAATGTTCTGTGTAGGTTGGAAACGTCTGTCTCCCAGTTTGAAATGACTTTCGAACCATCGTAGGGCAAGGTCTTCCTGCAGGACTGGCTAGGTGCTGCTCCTATCCTTACCCTTTCAGGTCTGTCGCAACGAGACCGGATCTTAAGTTGGTGCGGCGGTTTGCTTACCTCTTTGACCCATTGAGCTATATTGGGTGGTGCCCTCGGGCCGCTTGAGAGCTACACCTATCAACTCGGTCAATATTTAGAGGTCAGACAAACACAATTTCCTGCTCCAGCAATTTTAGGGTTGGAAATGGGTTGGTATCCATTTCTGTAAAACTAAATCATTACCACCTCCCCGCTGCATTTTGGACACGTTTTTGAGCCAAAGACCTTGGGTGGGGACACTAATCCTCCGCCTGTCTTGGTCAGGGCGCCCTGGCCGTATCTCAGCCAATATACAACCATGACAATTTCCTCAAACCTTAACAACATCCTGCATCGGCCGTCGCGCAGCTCATCAAGGGTTGTCCTATCTGCTGCATACAACAGGGCGGATAAGCGAAACATACTACTACTGGCGCCTTTCTTCTTTTCTTTCCACCTGTTTCTTTTACTTCCATCCCGACACCCATTACTGACCTCCCTTCTATAATTCCCAGTTTAATTGACAGCAACTGAAGTGCCACTCCAGTCGAACCAACTGCAATTACCTTCCCGCAACAACCGCTGGACACCCATGGGCAACAGTCCCTTATAAGGCCACGCTATCCCGTTTCCCTGGCGGCGTTCAACGCTTTAAGACAGTTAGATCAACAGGCTGCACTTGCACGCACGTTAGACACACTGGGTATTCACGTGTGTTGCGTACCCAGAACTAAGATCATTGACCAGTGGGGTTGTTGAATGAGCTGCGCCCGGCTTGTCCTCTCGCCATCGGTTGCACGCATCCAGTGACACTGATGCGTCAGCCTCTGCTCAAGCTGGGTTACGTATCGTACTCAGCTTCAAGATTGAGTCATCGTTGGTTGATTGGATTCCGGTGAACAGCCATTTGTGTGCAGCCCATTTAACGACATCGACCAATTGATTCACGAAGAACTACAACACGCTGTTAGCTTTTGCTTTCAGTTTACACACCCGACGATTGCAGTTTCAGTGCTGCCAAGGAGATTCTATCACGAACCGAACACGTCACTACGCAGTGCTATCAGTTCAGATATCATAGTACTTGCAGGATATATGAATGCACAAGTAGGTCGCCTGGGCTTTTCGGAAGTTTAGCTAAGTAATACATACGGACTTAACACCAACCGTGCCGACAACGGCGAGCGTCTTTTGCAACTGTGTGCGGAGTACCAGTTGTTTCTTAGTAGTCCTGCTTCTAGACACAGAGGGCACCGAAGTGCCCCTTGGCACCTTCCAGTATCTGGCCAGGGATGTACCCAAGTAGATCACATTGCCATAATTTACAGGTGGCATGGTTCCATCCTGGATTGTCGCTTGTACTAGAGTACTTACCTCCTCTCTGATCATACCTTGGTACGCTGTCGTTTCTCCATGAGCTTTACCAAGTGTCTCATCCGATTGGCAACTGATAAATTATCTCAACCCTCTATCAGGCAAGCCTATCAAGACGCACTGCATACCGAACTTTCGCTGTCTTGTTCTAATGACATTGAGCTTGTAGTACTATCATTCTTCAGTGCACCAGTCTCTGTATATTTTAGAGATCAGTGAACCTGTTCTAACCCAGAGAAAACTCCCGGCTGGCTCTGAGCACAACGTGACCAGACGGACTATCAAGCGCGAACTAAATTGGAGCGTACGCGCTGAGAAGGAAGCGTGGTGGACTAGTCAGGCTCATGAAATGGGGGAGGCGGGAGCAGTAGGGCATTCTCGCAAACTCTTCCAGCTGATCCGCTCCACTGATCCCAGGAAACCAGGCGTCAATGTGACAATCAGAGACAGCACCGGTGCACTGATTCACAATAATCAGCGCCGTATGACTCGTTGGGCGGAACACTTTCAAGATTAGTTCATCTGGCCCCCTGCTCGCGGACCTCTTCCTACTCAACTGACGCAGGACGAGCCATGGACAGTTGGTCTAGAGCCTCCGTCAGAGGCCGAGGTCCGAAACACGATCACAGCCCTCAATCGTTTTCGTGCCGCTGGTCAGCACCCTCTCCCGGCTGCACTATTTAGGGATAGAGGTGAGGTCCTCTGCAAAGCATTGGCATCCCTGTTCGACACATATGTAAGTAGGAAACTGTCCCGGCTAACTGGAGTGAATCGATTATAGTGGCAATATATACAAGAAGGGCAGTCGCACCGACTGTACCATCCACTGGGGTATTAGCCTAACGTCAGTTGTTACAAGGTTACTGACTTCGATTCGCGTTCGTCGCCTCACTTTGGAGCCGGAATCCCGGATTAGGAAAGGTTAAGCATGTTTCCGCCTGGGACGGGGCTGTATAGACAGCGTCACGCATAATGCAGACCGATAATGGCTGTGCTCCTCGATTTCATGAATACGTTCGATTCAGTGGATCGATACATTCTGTTCGTAATATCTGCGCGGATAGCCGTTCCCATAAAATAGATGAATATTTCTCGTGCGCTATATTCGAACGCCACAGGCCGCATCAGAGTCTACGGTGACCTGTCGGGGGCCTTTCCGCCAACAAGTGGCGTTCGTTAGGGTCGTCCGATTTTCCCACTTTTGTCCAATTCCATCATTGACTTCATTATATAGTGTTCTCTTGAGGAATCTCACGATGCAGTCGTCGATGTGCTGCTTGGTAAAAACCTAGTTTATCTTGATTATGTGGACGATATTATCTTACTGTTTAACGATGTCGAGGCGGCGCAGTGAACCCTGAATCGCCTCTCTAGAGTGATCCCATCATTTGGCATCCGCTTCGCACCTTCAGAGTTCAGTGTTCCTACAGGATCATCAGTCACTTGATGATTCCTTGACCCTAGATAGCGGGGAACTCGAGGTAGTTACCAATTCACCTGCATTGGCAGCTGTATCAGCAACGATGCGCGTATAGCTACTGATGTGAGTTCACGTATTGCAAAAACCAGAACTGTTTTTCAATCTGCGACATCTTTGGCGACAGAAGGGAGTTTCTCTTCGTCTGAAAAGTCTTGTGTACAAGACCAAAGCGAAGTCCGTCTTGCTCTATGGGAGGGAGACTTGACCCCTTCAGTTTGAAGATCTTAGGCGCCTTCAAGTCTTTGATCATCGCTGTCTCCGGAGCATTGCTTGTGTCGGGTGGCACCAACGTGTTCGCAATGATGATGTGCGTGGGCGAGCGCTAGTCATTGCTACTCAAGCTAGTTCCTAAGAACAACAGCTAGCACTGAGTGAGTTGCCTTGGCTTGGACACGTACTATTTATGCTCGGTCACCGCTTACCCAGGATGTCCGTTTAGTCTTCCAGAGAGGTAGGGTGGCGTAGGCTCGTGATGGACGAAGGTTGACTTGGCAGCGGTAAATGAAGACACTGACGACAAAACTGGGTGCCGTTGGTCCGTCTCGCCTTCGGGGTTGGAGTCCACGTGACTTGCCTTGTGCTTGGCTTGATACTTTACAGGACGTGGCTCGCAGTAGACACCAGTGGCGCGTCTGCTGCCGTCTCCTAATCGGACTGCTTGTTTAAGGTGTGTTTTGTGCTGAGTTATCTGCGGGTAACGGCTGATTATGACGCGGGGCAGTGAAGGCCGCAAGGCAGCTGTCATGCCGATGCCGCCTTATCTTTGCACGGTAGCCAGCTGTCTGTGATGGTATGTTGTTGACAAGATGTAGGGGCCATGATCCTGAATGTTTTTTTAGTTCGCTAAGGTTTTATGCTAGGTCCCCCTTCTCTCCCTCCTATTATTCTTCGTTCCGTAGATCGTTCTGCTTGTATAGCAGCGAGGCATACGTTAAAGTTTCTGTTGTAATGCTGTTGATGATGATGATTATGACCCTTTCAGGTCATTCCTTGAAAGTGATAGACAAGTTCATTTATCTCGAAAGCTGTCTCTGCGCTAATTGTTTAACAGATGAGGTCTGTGCCTTTTCAAAGCTCGGGTTGCTTTTGCTAATTTCGGTCACCTCTGGCATTGAGGCGATATGAGTCTCTCTCTGAAGACCGAGTTTACAATGCCACAGTGAGCGGTTCTCCTCTATGGCTGCGAGACTTGGCCTGTTCGCGCAAAGGATGTTGTGAGGCTATCTGTTTTTGATCACCACTACCTTCGGAGCCTTACTAGTGTACGATGGCAACATCACACTTATAATGAGGATGTTCGACAGGGGATTTTCGGATCAGACAGATTTTTCCGGCCACTGAGCAGCATGTTTTTACTTCAGTGACTTGGACATGTTCTTCGCATGCCTTCTCATCGTTTACCTCGCGTTGGCCTCTTCGCGCGCGCAGTAGTCGACTGGAAGGGAAAGCAAGCTGGCCAACGTCTGACTTAGGCCAGAAGTATGAAGGAGGTAACGTCAAAGTTAGCCGTGGTCTGGCGCTGTCGACTTTGTGACTGGGGATGCAAGCATCACGAACACGCATGGCTGGAAACACTCTCGGATAGGGCAAGAAACCATGCGCAATGGTGGACCTCTTGTGACACTCTATTCCCCTGAACACTGTTTCTATTCTTTTTCTCTCTTTCTTCGTTCGTTTATTGTATTTCCCAAACGTTGCGGCACTAGGCCAATTGTACTATTGGTTGTGTTGACATATATATATATATATATATATATATATATATATAAATACGGCTTTTCAAAGTGATACTCGCTAATGGGTGCGAAGACTTTATGTAATTTTATTTATACGTCATAACAACTCACTTGTGAGCTAGTCTAACTACTAGTCCGGAAAAGTCGTAAACGGCTGTTTCACCCTATTGGGGTAGGTGAAGTTTGCGCATCGTCCGGCTTCATCACGAACCGAACCCATGATCGCTAGCAACTTGCGCCAATCAACCACCAGCTTATGCCACTGAGCCATGGGGGACGATGACAGACCTTCATAATTTTCAAGTTAACTAGGATATAGCGCGATCCATCCTCCACTACCATGCAGATTACTCCCATTACAGAGTACAGTGGCTGACCTATAGAGATCACAACTTCCAATGCATGTTCCATGGTCATACTATCTTTTCCGGCAAAGCTTATCATTTTGCAAACGATCCTGTAGCAATGTGCTTGATTACTCCTCCGGTTGAAGCGGACATTTTTGTTTCAGATAGCGAATCTTTTGTTTGCAATGAATCTGAATACTGGTAGCTCGGGTTGGCGGTTGAACTCTTTCTTGCTTTTCCGAGCTGAGCACTTTAATTGCATTCGATTGCTCAGCTCGGAGAACCAATCATGACGTCACAGCTTTTATTCTGTGGATACATTGCCGTTGAACGGAGCTCATCCTGGTCTCTGGCGGTGGAATGTTTCTTTGTTCCAAAGACATGATATACTGGTCTTCGGTTGGCTTTGGTTAGTATCATCGTTGCTCCTTTCACTATTGCTTTTGTCTTCTCATTCGACTGAATATAATAGGGGCTTGTAAGTCAGGGAGAAAACTTCCGTTTCTTGCTGATTGTTTGGAACTTCGTGGCTGTGAATTGCGCGCCGTTATCAGAAACCACTTCATCGGGAATTCAGTGTCTGACTAATTGACAACGCAGCTTGATCACTCCGGCTTGGACACGGGTTGATGTCGGGGCATAAATCTCATAACAGTAACCAAAATAGCCCACTATGATCATACCATTTTTACGCGATGCATGAATTGTTCTAGAGCCACCTTTGCCACAATATTTCCGGAACCACTCGAAATGCTATCTCTATTTTCGTTTGGTTAGCATCATTTGTTCTACTGACCGAGCAATTCAACTCTTCGTTCCGAGTATTCTTGACCATTCCGGGTCAATGCATCAACTACCTGGCTCTGGCGACGCAGTAGTGATATATATATATATATATATATATATATATATATATATATATATATATTCACAGTCTGTTAACATTGTGCCATCAGAACCATGGCAGAAGACAAAAGTGAAGATGGGACTCGAACTGCGATTACAAAAAGTTAAACGTTTTTTGGTTTTACACACGCCATTTTGTGTTTGTTTTGTGGGTATTAACGAAGGGATATAATGGCCGAACAACATTGACGCCACTGATGTCTGTTTAAATGTTTCCATTATTGCGATTCAGCATCTGGTGGTCCCCAACCTGGAAGACGGACTGGTCCGACTGCCGCCAAACTTTTGGTTGCCTTCTCCATGCTCCTTCTCCACGTCATTGGATGTCCACCGCGGCACTTTTTTCAATCGCTCCCTGTGAGTGCAAATAGCACTTGAGGTGGAAGGCGAGGGGCTGGCATGCGCAGAACGCGCCCGAGCCAACACATGCGATGTCGGAGAATAACGTCCTGAAGACTGGCACTATTCGCTCCAAGCACTTGGTCTCGCACCTCTGCTTTGCTTACGTGGTGTTGCCACCACACCCGAGCAATATTTCGTGGACAGCGATTGTCGAAGACTGACAGCCGCTTCATGTCTTCCGAGCGAATAGGCCAGGTCTCACAGCAGTACAAGAGTACTGCACAGACGGAAGCATTGTACTCCCTGTCCTTGAGCTTGAGACTGACATCACGACGACGCCATAGGTGTCTCAGTTTGATGAATGCAAAGTGGGCCTTTGCAATCCGTTGAGATTTCATCTCCAACAGCGCCACCAGCCGTGATGCAACTCCCTAAAGAAGTAAAGCAAGGGATTTGCTCCAGAACATGTCCAGCAATGGTGAGCGCGGGTTCAGGCACCTGCCAGTCCTGGAGTAGCGTTTTACATTTTCCCGGAGTGAAGCATAAACCGTACATAGACGCCTCCATCGCTAAGCGGTCCAAAGCGCTCTGGACGGTTTGTGGGTTGTCCCCCAGCAAGGCGATATCATCGGCGTAGTCCAAGTCCGTGACTCTGTCTCCAGGGAGGAGCTCAACATCGCAGTCCTGGACACCTTCCAGTGCTCCCTGGACGACATCTTCGATGGCAAAATTGAAGAAGAAAGATGAACTAGGGCAACCTTAGCGAACAACACTGGTCACAGCAAATGAAGAAGAGTTCATGCCGTAAGCCCTGACTTTGCCCGAGGTGTGACTGTAAAGTTCTTTCAGGATGGTTACAAACTTGTCGGACACATTTTTCTTCAGTAAACGGTTCCATTACGCAGATATATCTACTGAATCGAATGCCGCTCGGATGTCCAAAATCACTACAATTGTTGGCCGCCGGTGGATGTGCCGAAATTCGAGAAGTTGGCGAAGCGTGAAAATTTGGTCGATGCATAAGCGGCCTGGACGAAATCCGACTTGGTCTTCTCAGGAAAACTTCTCTCTAGTCGTTGAAAGCCTGTGAAGTAGGACCGACACGAAGATTTTGGATGCGATAGAGATTAACGTGATTCCGCGGTAGTTGCGTCAATCGTCGCGGGAGCCTTTCTTGTGAATCGGAACACTGACCGATTCTCCCCAGGAGTTCGGAACTTTCTCCTCAGTCCAAACTTTCCTGAACAGCGATAGGATTTCACTGATAAGTACACTCCCGCCATCTTTGAGTAGAGCTGGTGGTAGACTGTCGGGACCCGGAGACTTGTGGCCTTTCAAAGGTTGGATTGCATTTCGAATCTCCGCTTCATTTGGGGGGGGGGGGAGGGCTATGGAGACAGGCCACGCATCATACACTGGGGCTGCAGGTGTCACATGGTGCTGTGTTGGGTGGTTGGATTGAAGAGCAATATGCTCTGCCCAGCGACACAAACGCCTGTGAAGGTTGGTGATCTTCGTGCCGTCTGCTTCGCAGATCGTCTGGCTGATAGCATGGAAATTGCAACCGGTGGCCCTGATGATGTAAAATAGTCGGCGAAAGTTGCCAGCTGATGCAGCGACTTCGATCTCATTAGCTTGTTTTGACCACCAAGGTTCACGATCAGAGCGATGGCTTGCTTTCAGCTGTTGCGTAATAGACCGGCGGTGTTCGTTGTACTCTGCACCAGCAGGCACCACCCGTCGGCAATCCAGCAGTTTCGAGAATCTTCCCGAGATCCAGCTTTTGGGAGTGGAGCGAGCGAGGCCACAGTTGGACAAACCGGCCGACAGCAAGGCTTGTTGCAGACTTGACCAGTGTTGATCAACATCTAGAGTGTGAGAGAGAGAGCGAGATTTTCACGAAGCCTTTGTTGCTACTCCTTCTTCACCATTGGGTCCTCCAACTTGTAGGTGTTCAATTGGGTGTGTTTTGACCTAGGCGAACCACCAAAACGCATGCAAACGGTCGCACACACCAGTGCATGATCGGTATCAACGCATGTTGACCAAAATGATCGGCAGTTGCGTACGCTGCCGCGCCACCTGCGACTTGTAGCTATGTGGTCAATCTGTGACCGATGCTGGGTTGATGATGGGGGGCGCCAAGTGGCGTACTGGCATCCAGGATGACGAAAGTTGGTGCTGGAGAGGAATAGTTGATGATCAGCACACAGACTGAACAGTCTCTCTCCATTGTCTTAGACAACATCATCATATCCATACGGTCCACCGAGGTGGCGCTCAAATGGCAGCAGACGACCAACACGCGCGTTGAAGTCACCTGCCAAAACAATGATGTATGCTTTAGGAGCCCTTAGGAGCAGCTCATGAAGGTTCTGGTAGAACTGGTCTTTGACTGTGTCCGACCTACAGTCAGTGGGTGCGTAGGCAGAGATCAGGAAGAGAGCACGCTTTTCGACTCGATGTCTACTAACTTTACAAGAGCCATGTAGCCTCATCGCACAAAGGCGGCTATTGATCGGAATCCAATCAACCAACGCATTCTCTGCTCTAGCGCTGAGGGCGATTCCAACACCAGCTTGCCCAGATGCGGCAGACTCGGCGTCACCAGAGAGGCGGAGATGGAACCGGGTGCGTGGGTGGAGCGGTGACACCAGCTGGTAGACCGAGTTAGAGTTCTGGAGTCGTGTTTCAGTCAGGCAGCAGATGTCAATTCCAAGAGTCTAGCGTGCGTGCAAGTCCAGCTTGCTGACCGATCTGCAGTAATGTGCGTACGTTGAAGGCTGCAAGTTTGAACCGCGTTCCGCGTTGCAGGAGCCAAAATGGAGATTTTGGGACTGGCAGCTCTCTGTTGAACACGGTGTGGTTGAGTTGGCAGATGTCACGGGAACAGGTTCATCTGTGTAGTTGGGGTAGATCGCCATAGAGGAATCAGGTAAAAATGGGTGTGAATAGTACAAGGAAAAGATAGGTAAAATGGTGGCGTGTGCTTGTGCAGTTGGCAAAGTAACAAGAGTGAATAGCATGGTAGCAGCAGGACAGCGGGTGAGTGGTTATGGTTGTAAGTCCATGGTTCGTCAGTGGGTGAGATACTACCCGGTTGTCCAGGCCGAAGTAGAGGGTTGTCTTAGGGGGCCTTACCCCGAACCTTTGATCAAGGATCTAACCTACAAGGCAGCAGGGCGATATGAGGGTATCGCAACCCGTTGGGAGCCGTTGATCAAACAAGTGGTTCATACGCCTTTACGACCGCATAGGACCAGCCATTGCAATGAGGATGCACCTTACCGTGATGCGATGGTTTGTGTGCCTCAGCGATCCATTGAGCTATGCTGGGTGGTGCTATTGCACCTTCAGAGTCACTCATACCAGATTGGTCAATGGTTAGAGTCCAGACAAACTCAGCCTCCTGGTCCTCCAGGTTGGGGGTTGGAATGAGGGTGGCACCTTATTCCTTAAAACGAACTCCTTATAGCCTAACGCCAAACCCGCTGCCTTACGGTCAGGTTTTTGAACCAAAGGCTTTGGTTGAGAACCCTAATCGTTCTCCTGTCTAGGCCTCGGCAACCTGACAGTATCCTACTCACGCAATACCATGAATCTTACCTCAAACAAATAGCTGACGCTGTGGCCACCGCAGAGGATAATCAACGGTGCCTTACCTGCTGCATCGAGCAGGGTGGATAGGGGTTTGGATGCTACTGCTCAAGCCTTCCCGTCTTCTTATTCCCCTTCTTACGCTTTTTCACTCTTACCGTCCCGCTCCAACTTTACTTATATCCCCCATTTTCAACCCCCCGATTCTTGGCCCTCCCCCAACATGCTTTGCTAGGCATTTATCTTCTAGTTTCAACTCACATGTGAACGCGGAGCGTCACTCCTCACCTGTCGACAAGACCATGTCCAACCATGCGGTCCATTCCAGTTCATCGGCTTCCATTTGGAGCCCTCGATCCTCCTTCAGATTGGCATGCCTTAATATACGCACTCTACTACAGATAGGTCAAAAATGCGCCCATCCGGTGACGATGCAGCTTCGAGCACCGGCCAAGCTGGTGTTGGCATTGACCTGAGTCCTCGGGCTGAAGCTGCTCTGGTTGATTGGATTCCAGTCAGTAGCCGGATGTGTGCGGTCCGATTGGCTGGCTCGTTTAAAGCTTCGAAGTCGCGCGGGACTAACAGGTGTCTATTCGTTATCGCTGCCTACGCGCCCACAAACTGTAGCGATGATTCGGTAAAGAACGACTTCTACCGCCAACCGACTCAGCTCCTTCGCCACAGAAGAAGCACGGACACTGTTGTGCTGGCTGGGGATATGAACGCACAAGTTGGAAAGTTGTCCACTGATGAAATGCATCTGGGCGATCAGCACGGTGTAGGCTCCCGTACTGATAACGGAGAGCGGTCACTTCATTTCTGTGAAGGTGCTCAGTTATTTCTTGCGAGCACTAATTTCCGACACAGCACCCGCCGGAGGGTGACTTGGCGCCCACCAGCCTCGAACCAGTCTTGGACGCAGATCGATCACATTGCTATTAGTTACCGCAGGAGAGGCTGCATCCACAATTGTCGCTCGATTTGGAGCAAAAGTGTGGACACCGATCATGCACTTGTATGTGCTGATATGCGAATGCGCTTTGGCGGACGCCCACGACGACGCTGTGAGCGCATTGACACCAGCCAACTGACGAAGCCAGCTGTTCTGAATGCCTATTAAAGTACGCTGTCATACGATTTGAGTAAGCGCTCACTGGATGCAGTTGAAGCTTGCTGGTCTCGTATTCACTCGACCTTACTAGCAGCAGGCAATCCTCTTGTGGTAAGTCTAATCGCCAACATGGACATTGTGTCTCTTGGTAGTCTCTGGAACTTATAGATGCTCGCCGGCATATTCCGGCTAAAAGCGAACACAATGAAACTCGCAAAGTGCTCCGGGCAAAATTCCGTGCTAGCCTGAAGAGAGACCGCGAATCCTGGTCATCTCATCGTGTTTCAGAGATGGAAATGGCCGCTGCCCTTGGCAACCATCGTAAGTTATTCCGTCTGATACGGGAAACGGGCAGCAGGAGACCTGGTGTTAATGAAACAATTTGTGATGAGAGTGGACAGCCTATCCACAATTTGTCAAAACGTTTGAAGCGTTGGGCTGAGCATTTTGAAAAGCAATTTAATCGGCTAGAATTGTCCGTTTCGCCGGTCACTGATCGCACTGCTCCGTAGGCTGTCCCTTTGGATCCACCCTCTCTCTCTAGAAGTCGAACATGAGATCGGATTGTTGAAGTTGAACAAAGCCGCGGGACCAGATGATCTTCCTGCGGCCCTCTTCAAATTCGGGGGACCTGCTCTTGTTAATGTTTTACATGAATTACTAGTGAAACTGTGGGAGCAGGAAACTGTCCCAACCGACTGGGGTCGCTCCGTTATTGTTCCCATCTTCAAAGGCGGCTCGCGCTCGGAATGCGGCAAACCTAGAGGAATCAGTCTGATCTCCATCGCCTCCATAATTCTTCACAGACTGACTGGCGCTCGTGAAAGCCATATTCGTGAGGAGCAAGCCGGGTTTCGTCGTGGTCGTGGCTGCATCGACCACATCTTCACCTTGCGTCAGTTATTGGAGCACCCCCACACATATCGGCGGCCCACCGTAGTCGTGTTCCTCGACATCAAAGGTGCCTTCGATTCGTTTGATCGATGTGCCCTTTGGGACTGTCTACTCAAAAAAGGTGTGCCCGAGAAATATGTATATATTATTCAAGCATTATATGCGCGTAGCACGGGCAGAGTGAGGGCTTACGGTAAGTTGTCGCCACGCTCTAGACAAGGATGCCCGCTGTCACCGTTCCTCTTCTACTTCGCTATTGACGAAGTCATGGAGTTTGCATTTACAGGACATGATTTGGAAGGTGTGGATCTGCCTCCAGGAGAACGACTTCTTGACTTGGAGTATGCAGACGACATTGCCCTGATCTGTGACAGCTCCCAGACGTGCGAAGCGGCACTGGACAGATTAGCACTGGCTGTCAGCCGCTTCGGGCTTTGCTTTGCACCATCGAAGTGCAAAGCGTTCCTCCAAGATTGGCAGGGATCGCCTCCTGCGTTGACCCTTGGTGGGGATCAGCTAGAAGTCGTTCAGAAATTCAATTGCCTGGGAAGGTGTATCAGCGCCCTTGGGATCGAAGACGAGATCACGAACCGTATAGCGAAAGCTCGAGGTGCTTTTGCTAACCTTCGCCACTTATGGCGGCGGCGCGACATCACTCTCGCCCTGAATAGTAGAGTGTACAATGTAGCGGTACGTTCGACCTTACTGTACGGTTGCGAAACCTGGCCCCTAAGGTCGGCGGTCATGAAGAGGCTAGTTACGTTCGACCATCGGTGCCTTCGCAGTTTGGCTCACATCTGGTGGGAACACCGCGTGAGTAACGAGCGTGTTTGACGCATTGTTTTCGGCCCAGAAAAAGGAAATGAACCTCTCAGCACCGTTATTACCCGCACCAGGCTCCGATTGTTTGGCCACGTGTTACGCATGCCAGCCCACCGACTCCCTCGACGTGCGTTGTTTGCTCACCGGGGATGTGGGTGAAAGAAGAGAAGAGGTGGCCAAGCGATGACTTGGTCGAGAGGAATGAAGTCCCTCACTTCGGAGCTATCCTCGGTTGGAGCGTCACGCCTCCCTGGTTGGGGTCCGAAAGAGGATGAACACGTTTGGCTGGATACACTTGCTGACATGGCAAGGAGCCGACCTCATTGGCGTTTGTGCTGTGATTTTCTTTGTCCCTCCCCATCCCTTTTAGCCTCCCTCTCCATCTACAACCTCATTTCCTAGGGTAGAACATAATAAAAAATTTTCTTTTTGCCTAATACCTGGCTGTAAGTTTACCGGAACGATGCCTATCCATTGCTGGTAGCTCAGCTGGCATGCAACTGTTGTATCTATTTTTCCTTTATGTATTGTATTCTATGTATGTATGTATGTATGTATTTCCTTCATGTATTGCGGCACAATAGCGGAGGTGTTTTCCCACCTCTAGCTGATGTGTATAATGATGATAATGATGATGATGTATAGGACCAGTGGCCCACACATCCTTGAATTACAATGCCACTCAGAGAGGCAAGGGGCCAGTGACTTTACTGATGAGTCACATCCGCCAAATCACAGTGTTGTTAAACGGACATATGTGGATTTTTATAGGGCGAACGCTTGCCAGGCGAAAACCCACCACGTCCTGAAACACTGCCGCCGAACCAATCGCTAGAACGGGATAATCCCGAACTATCCAGCTGGCACTACGAGGAGTTTGTTCGGCAAGCGAGCCAAGCAGTTGTTATTCCCAGATATGAGTTGTTGATCGTTTCAAGCACGGTGCACTGCATAGCTTTCAGATTCAACACTAGATTATCGTCAAGCGGAAACGTAGAACACTTAGATACACCAGAGGTCTTTCGTTTGAGAATCTATCATCGGCCAAGAAACGTAGCTCCGAGCGACTATCTTTTTGTAGATAATTCCTGAATGGCGTTTATGGATTTGCTCGTTGACGCGGTGCGGGAGGTCTTCTGGGATCACGATGCGATCCGTACCGAAAAAACGTGGATCAGTTTCGGACAGTGATTCGCGAGGCATGAAGTACTAAGCATTTTTTCTTCTTTTTGGACACTTATAGGCCACCGCGTTTTATTTAGTCCGTCATCTTGTGACGAACATCACATCTGGTGGCCTGTTAAGCCGTTCTGGCATTCCGCGGTGGGTTGTTTACGATACCATGTAACACGTGACTGACTGACCGCTTCTGGTGCAATCGCTGCAATGACTTTATCTTCTGGTTCACATTTGATGTTGTCGATCAGTCTAGCTGGAGTGTTTGCCTGTTTGATAGGATTGGTTGACAGAGATCCCAAAAGTAAATTTGACCGTTGAACTCCAGCGACCGTGTATGTTAGATAATTTTTTTTCAACCCAAAGATTGTGATCTGTCACAAGTCATTCAGATAATGCCACTTCAGGTATACCAGTCAGCATGATATCCATGACTTGCTGAAAGCCGGCGTATTTTCCTTGAAGCTGTTTCAAATTTCTTTGACCGGAATATTTTGACGCAGCTGTATGGTGAACCACAACATTTTGTTCAGTGCGTACAATTGAGCAAATCTTTCATTCAGTCCATTCCAGGGTCAATGTAAACACAGTAAATGACGCAAAATGTTACCTACAGATGCATATCATTGAGCTTGATGTTACATTCGATTTCTCCATCCAGCCTCATTGGTTCAGCGCATGTGTTTTGGGCAGTCACTTCCGGAAATGTATTTAGTGCTCTGCCAAGTTTTTTCTACGTTATCCGCGAAATGCTGGTAATAACAGTCACAGTATCTAATTGCTATACAACTGCAGTGTCTTTGTGGTCAATGTCAAGTACTTCGCTTGGATGAAAAATCTGTTCGGAAAGTTGCAAGGACGACATTTGCCTTCACTGCACGACAACTCATCTTCTAGGAAGCCGATTTGGTATGCACCTTTCGAGTAGACACACGTCTGAACTTGTGTGTATGATTCGCAATCCGCTTCTTTGTAGCCAACTTGCTTACATTTTTGACATTGATGCTGTGTGTAAATGCCATTCGCCACAATTCCAGCATGTAGTCGGCGGGGGCTTCTAAATGAGCACATTA
Organism: Dicrocoelium dendriticum; assembly: GCA_944474145.2. NCBI lineage: Eukaryota > Metazoa > Platyhelminthes > Trematoda > Plagiorchiida > Dicrocoeliidae > Dicrocoelium > Dicrocoelium dendriticum. Next base: position 42,413,141 of record OX104064.1, on the reverse strand, counting down.
CAGTCCATATTTTGGCTATAAGCAGCTGCGCTGCAAACCTTGGGCTCGTTGCTGAGACTTGAGTTCATCATGGTATCATGCTTCAAGTTGACCAATCTCTGACATTAAGTCGCGATCTTCTGTAGTGTCAACTAGGGTTCGTCCCTCACCATCGGTATGAGATTCACGACTGCAAACAATACTAAGCTTTTAAACTGGTCGGCTACCATAGAGCCCAGCTGGAGGCGTTCACACTCCCGGTTCACGGTTCCAACATGTGTAACAAAATTATGAGTATCACGATTGACCAAATATCGGCTTCAGCGTCTTCACATTTTCATCAAAACCGAATTCTCTTCGATTCCTTAGCAACACGAAATTGGCCTAACGTTACTGCTCGACCGCATCAAGTTTTCGCATCAATAAACGAATTTCTCAAACATCCTTTTGTGCGGCCAACTTCTGCAACCAGGACCCAAAATTTGTTCTAATTGGTTCCTCAAAAACGAACTCTGTGATTGCATCTATAGAAGCCGGTGCACCAGTTCCTGTGGAGTCTTCTTGAACGCTCAACTTCTCTGCAAATAAATTCTTTCGGGATTTCTCAAATCGTAGCTGTTATTGGAGGAGAAGAGTGCATCTGACCAAATGAAATGGTCATGCTTTCCCAAAACCTGTCTCCAAAACATGTTGCACCGCCCCCAACTGCTTCCACCCATTCCGCTAATGTGATCATGAAACGAGCTGGTACCGGAGTATATCTGTCTCAGTTGGCAATGGTGTTTTATAGGCGGCAAATGAATAAAAGGGCATAATAGAAATCAATAAAACCCAAACGTGTTTGCTTCTTGAGCCGAACTTACCTAATGAATGGATGTAGTTCTGCGCTGAATCTCAGCTTGTTCCATTTAAATGCGGTAGATTTGCGCATCTGGTTAGAGCGGCTAACATCGACGATCGATCAATCGGCCTCGGTTGATTCGTTTTTTTAACACATGTCTTCTTCGATTTGCGCGTAGCCACACTCAGTGGGTGTCGGAGCCCGACATCGAAAATCCAATGGTTTTCCCTTTTGCGTCAGTATTTCGCCGATCCCATGTTTACTACCGTTGCACTGGATCTCAAGACGAAGGGACGTATCAAAATAAACAAGAACAAGGGTATATTTAATCAAATCCTTCATTTTCTTGAAGACTTCCATTCCAGTGCCAATATTCGCCTTTGTGTGCCAGTGAGTGTATGGGCGTCATTACTTCTGCCAGTCTCCGACTCAGATAGTTAACCGTCCCGTTCATCCGGCTGATTCCTTTCACATCACTAATAGGGGGCGTTTCCGTGATCGTCCTTCTCTTCTCTGGCTCATCTTTCTAACTCCCGGATCCTAAGACGTCTCTGCGGTACCCCATATCATATATGCGCAACTTTGGAGAACCGTATAGAGTTACGATAATTTTCTTCCCATGTGCAACGGAAAACCAGCACGTCATCTGCGGCACAACTTGTACCCGGGATATCATCTAACATTTGTACCGGGCGTTTCTGAACTATTTCGTTTGAAACTTTCGATCCGAAGAGTAAGCGTATCCTCCCAAATTGGCCAAACGGCATACCGTTTTTAGATATCTCGATTCCTCATCTAACACTATGCTAAAATGTGGATTAGAGATGAAGATTTGTGCGAAAATTCATCCTGCATAGTGCCATCATACAGCGTTGGTAAGGTATTGTATTATTTTCTAAACACAGGGTTAGGCGGTTTCGGACCGATTCACACCGGCAACTCACGGACTTTCTTCGTAATACACGACTGACGCAATCTATCGGTTCCTCTATTTAATCTAATGCCTACTGTAGAAACGCCCTCTAGTTTTTGCAGAAAATCTTCCTCGCAGTAGTAAAGGAACTTGTCTAGCCGGTAGTGTAACTGGTATAGCGGACTCATCCGATGAATAATATGTCTGCCCTTCGAACCTTCCCACTACTCCATCAAACACGCTAGGATAGAAATCGATCATATCTGTGGCAGCCTGCCACAACTGAGCGGAACGTTCACGTTTTAATGAAACGAAGCTATTTACTGCAGTCAACGCCCAGAATATGTATAACGTCCTCTGTAACAACCACGAACTCATAATGATGACTACTTCCAGCCTTCGGTTTCCTGGATTTCAACGGACCTTGCTCCTCTGCTGGTTTTTCACACCGTTCCACGTTTTGAAGCAATGTTTCGTTTTGTGCAACCGCTCTCCTGCACAGTATTTCCCAGGCAAGATGTTCATCATGGTTCTTGAGTTCAGTTGAACACATTGATTAATTCCCAAATGTCGCGTAGAGACTTCTTTTATCTTCTCGATGTTCTGTTATTGGAGAGATCCTGAGTAACCGACGGGTTTTCTTTATTCAGTGTGCTGACTTTGTTCGACCGGCAGTGTTGGGTCCTCACGTTTTCACGCTATTCCTTAATAACCACCCAAGAATTTCTCGGCCAAAATTCTAACCCAGTCGAAGAAAAATCAAGTTCAACGACCTTGACCACAAAATACGTGTTAACAAAAACGTAGCCAAAAACACCGCCAAAACTGTACAACTACGCCAGACCTACACCAAATATATAGGGGCTCAATGTTCTTTGGCTTCGGGAAAACGAAGGTCAACTTGTAAAATTAGTAGCCACCGTGCCACAACCGTATGCTGGCGATCACGTGAGGGACTGGAAGGTTCCAGAATCTTCGAAATCAATGCAAGATCGAAGATAATCGATTAATTGCTAAACTAATGGGTTTTCCTTTATCTTTTTACCTTTTCCCGAATAGATAGCATCGTGTAAAGTGATTTATCCTTATGCACCTCATACAGATCCTACCTCGAGCTGGACAGTTATCTTCTTTGGGGGGGGGGTGGCTGGGGTCTCAGTATTGACACGTTTGCTCATTTGCTGTAGCAGTTTGAGACAGTGTTCTTACACTGAGAAACTGCCGGTAGTTCAGCTATTCTGTCGGATATCGTTTGCCGATATTGGGATGCTGTCGCCATCCGGCTGTTCCTACACATCACTCCCGTGCCCCGTTCCTCTCTCCGCTGCGACAATTTCCGGGTTATGACCTCTTCCTAGGTGCCCAATGTGCAGAAGTTGGGGCGGTGCGATCGAGCTGAGTGTAGGTAACGAACGTACACATGGTATAAGCTTTCTAAAATAGAACTGTCGGACTCATTTGCGTAGATCATTCGGTTTGCCCCTTGATTCCACGCTGCACCTTCTGCTACCGACTCAGCTTGCCGTGACGGTGCGGTATAGTTTCCACGCTCCAGTGCCATCTATTTTCAGGGCTAGTTGAATCGTGCACTACGCGCCGGTCATCCGCAGTGATCCATTCTTTGGTGGGTCCATCGCGCCTGCTCGTTTCACCATATTACTCATTAGTAGTGCACCATGCTAGCACGATTTGAACTCTTATCAATGAATCACATAGGTAGTCGTTAAAGTACCTTATCTTTGCCAGGGGTTTCAATTTGATAATTTTATTATCTAACCATTCACCAGATAGATAGTTGCTTTCAAGTCGAAAGAAATATTGATAAGTTTCATTTTTCCTGCATTCACAAAACTCATCAAATCTTCGGGTCACTGCGGAAGAGTTGCGTTCTTGGTAATAGCCATAGGCTTTCATTCTTTCTACCACGCGCTTTGCCTCCTCCCAATATATGTATGGTTGACGTCATACAGTTCCGGATTTCCCTGTCACTGTGGCCAGCCACAGGACGCCTACGCCTAAGGAGGGACCATGGGTGGTTTATACTGCACCACCCACAGCTCCATCCACACACCCCATATCCAGTGTAAACCCGAAGGAATAAGACCGGGAGGCATGCGGATGGGAGCCACGTTTCATCAACGGAGCCGGCCCACACTCCTTCACAGACAAACACAAGCACGCGGTATTTGAGGAATTAATCGCACACAAGGCGTTGGCTGGATCGTAGTCCGCTCCACACTGAGTACATGGAACCACTCTTTGATCCTAACACGACCACAAGAACCGTGCACCCCGTCCCCTCCAGCAACGGATAACTGTCTCCTGGAGCCAGTGTGGACGAGGTAGTGGGTAATAGACATGTAGGCATCTTGTCAACATGCACATGAAGCGCAGCAACAGCCAATCGCTCGAAACGACAAGATGAAATAAAATAAATCTGATAATGCATACAGATACGGAGATATAACTCTTCACTTAATAGGTGTATAAAAATTGATTACGAACGAATCCGCGATAAGTTCAAGAGGTCAGAGAACATATTTTCTGGAAGTACCACAAACGCGAAAATGTTATCGAAATTAACTGCAATTAGCTTCAGCAACGTGTGCAACTTTATAGAAGATAGTACTGGTAGACAATAATATGAGAAAGAAAATCATTTGGACAAAATTGCAAACCCATCACCTGAAATAAAGGGATTTAACATGCAAGCACACGCTTAGTAAATCGAATGCAGCGTACCTACAAACGCTGCGCCGGTTCTGCCTACGTTCTCTGCTGGACATGTCGTCCCTTCGGTGATGATCCCGAGTGGACTTACTCATAGCTCTCTATGTCTGCCTGACTCAGGCACTCGCGACCGCATGTGCTACAGCCCCATGCGCTCGATGTTGATGGAGTACAACCCATCGGCGCTTCCGCACTCGCCGCTTCTTCTCTGCATGTGTGAGGTCTCTCTCCCGCACTTCGACAATGGCCTTCGTGATCAGATCGCTCCATGCACGCCGATCAACCACCTTCGATTCCCATGACCTGCAATCAAGATTAGAGCGTGAGAGGCTCACTTTGATCATGTCCTGGTAACGTAACTTAGGTTTCCCCACATGCCGCTTCCCAATACTCAGCTGACCCTTTATAGTTGTTTCGGTATCTGCGTCGAATCCATGCGGCTCACATGACTGAGCCACCTCAGGTGTTTCAACAAAAGTATGCAGTCCACTGCATCCATTCCACTTCGACGCAACACTTCCATGTCTGCAACTCTGTCGCCCCATCTGATGCGCATAATCCGCCATAAACACTATTGATGGAACCGCTCGAGATATCGCACATCCCGCCGATACATCGTCCACTTTTCACTGCCGTATAGAAGAACGGACAGCAGTATGGATTTGTACACCATTAGCTTCGTGCTGATGCTAAGCTGATGGTTGTTCCACACTCGGTACTCTAGCTTCCCGAATGCCACCGCTGCCTTCGTGACGCGGATACGCAGCTCACTGTGTATCTGCTGATGAGTCGACATCATACTCCCAAGATAGCAGGAGCGGGAGGTGGTTTCCAATGCTGATTCGTGGCAATATTGCAGATTGCACCTCCGGTGAAGGCTGAAAGAGGCAGACAGTTTTGTTTGTGTTGATGGTTAGCCCGAATTTGGTCGCTGTCAAAGACAGAGTGCTAGTCATGTGCTGCAACTCATCCGTGCTGTGTGCAAACAATGCACGGTCGTCAGCAAACAGCAGCAAACGGATAGTTGTCTTACAAACTAGTGTTGTCGCACCGAAACAACGGATGTTCAGCAACCCACCATGAATACGGTGCTCCATACGAACACCGTAAGCACAAGTCGCATCACAATCACAAGACATCATTGCATGAAGATATATTTTAAACAGTTCAGGAGCTAAGACACAGCCTGGCTTCACACCAGAGACAGCTGCAAAGTCATCCGAGGTCTCTAGACTCAGCTGCACCCTCGCCCGCATACCATCATGCAGACATTCAATTAAACTTACAAACATACGCGGGCAACCAAACTTACCCAACACCAGCCACAATGCCTCGCGGTTCACCGTATCAAATGCCTTAGTGAAATCAACAGAAACCGAGTACAACGGTTGATGTCGTTCTCTGCACTGCTCCTGCAACTGACGAGCCGCAAACACCATATCTATAGTGCTGCGACCCGAACGGAATCCACACTGCTTTTCCGCCATGTTAGGTTCCACAACCTGACTGACGAGGCGGTTGAGCAGGATTCGGACAATCACCTTGCCCACACTACTCAGCAGGCTGATGCCACGACAATTCGTGCAACGTTGCTTGCTCCCTTTGCCCCTGTACAGTGGTAGCACAAGGGCATCCTTCAGTTTAGGAGGCACCTTCTCCTCAATTTATACGCATTGCACCAGGTGGTGCAGCTCAGTCACCAACGCAGGTCCGGCGTGTTTTGATACTTCAGGCGGGATCTTTTCGGCACCGGCACACTTACCGTTTCGCTACTGAGGAAGTGCTGTCTGCTCCTCAATCAGTGTCGGCGTATCTGCCAGACTCGCCTTCACATCGTACTTCTTACGACCGTTCAGTGTAGGCCAGTCAATCTCTGAACGGTTGTTCAAGAGTCATTCGAAGTGTTTCCTCCAGATCTGCATTATTGCTGCAGTCTGTGTGCAGATAGCGCCTGAACTACCATCGATCAGCGTCCTCAGCGGCTCCAATCTCGGTCCATACACCGTCTTCAAGGAGTCAGAATTCCTTATGTTGGCATCGTTCGGCGTAGCATTCCATCTGCCTCACCTCCGTCCACCATGCATTTTTAATGCGCCGGAACTCTCGAGTCATTCGCCGTCGAAGTTTGCGAAACTGACTGCTCTTCCTCAGGTCACTGGGGTCTGCGACATGTGCAGCAAATGCTGCATTCTTCTCCTACACCAATGCGTCAATCGTCGCATTGTTTTCATCAAAGCAATCAGGCCGCTTACAGTTTGCGCGCCCGATGGTCTCCTCGGCAGCATCTATCACCTGGTCGCGAATGTGGTGCCACAGATCGCCCACTGTGACTATGCAGTCCACATCACACAGGAGTGCATTCATCGCCTTCTCCAGCTCAGCACGTCTCGCCCCAGTTCCGAGCTAGAGAATGTTAAATTTACGCCGTTTCACGGCGGGAGTGCAATACATAGATTTACGAAAATGCATGTACAGTTTGGTTCGCACCAATTTGTGATTTGTGCTACACTAAGCCTCAAGCATTACATGTGGCATACGCACTTCACACATATCATGCTGAAGTACGATGACATAGTCGAGCAGGTGAGCGTGACCACTCCGTGGGTGCGTCCAAGTTGCTATATCACTCGCACTCAAGTGCAAACCGAATGTGTTCGTGATCGTCAGGCCATGAGTGGCACACAGTGAGAGCAGCCTGTCACCGTTCGCATTCGCTGAACCAATGCCATGTGATGGATGACATCTGTACACACCGATGCATCACACCAAACACGCGCGTTGAAACCACCCAGCAGAAATAGTCGGTCGCTCCTCGGCACAGACTGTATCACGGAGGATACTTGAGTGTAGAATTGATCACGTGTGTTAACAGGACAGCCCATGGTTAGACCGTGGGTGCTTCTAACGGTGGCAAACTTACGTCTTCCGAGTCGTAGGCGAACAGTCAGCAGTCGCGCGCTGATGACTGTTTGTTCACCAGCCAGCTGGACATTATGCGATCGGATATTGCGAATCCGACCCCATGTTCACGTGGTGCTGAGGCGGCGTTGCCCACCCAGTAGAATGTGTAGCCAGCATCTGCTTCATGCAACTTGCACAGCGAGCCTATTCTCACTGAGCGCTGCAATATCGATGTGGTAGTGCGGCAGTTCCATCGCGACAAGTTCAGTGCGTCACTCGGGGCGCTCACTCGAGTCAGCGTGCAGTGGTGTGCGGACGTTCCAGCACCGGATACTGAGTACTTTGCACACATATGTACGATTGTATTGGTGGGCAATGGCACGCGTGGTGGCGGTTGTGCTTCGGAGGTTTGCTTGAGGGACTCCACCCGGAGCCTTTGACTCAGTATCCTGACGCACAGGAGAGTGGGAAGCAGATCCAGCTCGGGAATGTGATTGCAGAGACAGATTTGGATCTGCTTGACGACCGACACACGCAAACTTTGTGGTACTGGAACGATTCATATATGTTTTGCGACCATAGTAGGATACACCTGCGACCACGGCCAGACGCATGTGTTCGTTGGCGGGTTTGCACCAATTTGACCAGGGGCTGTCTGGCTTGAGGCGGGCAGGAGCAAACCACTGAATACCCGGGGGTGCCCTTTTACTGTAAGCGCCAATGCGTGGCACACGTGCTCTACGCCAATCGAGCTGTGAGCTTATAACCCGTAGACCTGTTGTTTCCCATGGCTAGGTTTTACGGGAAGAGGGCCATCGACCACTTCATAACCTCCGAAGTGGATGGGGTTTGGACTAGGATGCTGGCAGGACGCCCACACCTGACAGGAGAACGATTCGGGTGCTCAGCCAAAGCCTTCGATTAAATGTACACCCGGAAGGCAGCAGGTCTAGCACATGGTCAGTTCACTGGCTCATGCGGATTTGTGTCTTGTATATTAGCAGGGAGAATGGCGTAACCCAACTCCCACCCAGCGGTTGCCACGAGGTATCCAGGACCTTAGTCCATGGCACAACAGTAGCAGTAGTGGGTAGACTATTCGTCAGGATCTAGACACCACGAGCCTCGGCGCCCCATATACTCCAGCCAAAATCTCCTGTATACGCATATTAACACGATATCGCCACCCAAAATGGCAGTCGGAGTGACACAGAGCAGTGAGATCAGTACATGCCCAACAGATGCAGTATACCCCAACATGCCAATGAGACTGCCGTCCACGTTACATACCTACGTCCTAGGTGCGTCTGTTCCGAGAAACGAGACATCCACTCATCTTCGCAATGCCTCTTGGAGGTTACATTTCGCGGGTTTCCTTCTGTGTTTAGGGGATGTGTGGTGTGCACTGCTTGTGTGTCCATTTTTCGCGCGCATTCAACTGCGGTTCTAAATTGTTCCTTTCCTTTGGGGAATTCATTACGGCCTGCTGTTAGCTGGATGCCATTTCGCATCCTGGCCTTTCTACACTACTGCTAACTGGTGCAGTAGTGTATGCCTTTAGTCCACCACACTCATTCCCCTCCAAAGCACTCGGTCCAACTGTGTTCGGTCAGTCTTTTTGATCGTCCAGGATGTTCACTGTGCGAAACTCATTCCTCCTCTAACCCGTGCCACTTCCTCAACTCACTGGCATGCACTCGCCTTGAATCGCCTTGTCGAGCGATTGTAAACAATGGTCATCGCCGGTTAACCACCTCATACGACCCCTTCCACTTCGGTAAGAGTTTCCTCTCCCCTGGGTCACATGTGGAAGCGCGTTGATGGTCCTTGTAGTTGACCTTCTAACTCATCAGAAATTCGATCCCCGTCGCACCATTGTTGGGGTGGGACTTCTCCATCCTCTGCGCTTGAGTTGCCTTCAGATTACGGTTGACTGCCTTCCTGTTATCCTATGCTTCTTTGAATGATATTTGACACGTTGGCCACATTCCAATCTCTAGATCTAAGAGTAGACGAGGTTATTGACGTAGATGAATAGGAATGGTTATTTCTTTGTGGATGTCCGTGTGGATGCGTGATGAGTCAGCAACAGCACTGACAAAGCTTCCTCCTCGTCTCCACCCTTTGCTGCTAGCCAATCTGTCACGTATGCAATTGAGTATCGATTCGCAAACATAGGCCCACACATGATTTGTGGAGAATCACCTTGCCTTACTTTCCTTATTTCATTAGTTTTCCTTTTATGCTTTAGTAGCTGCTGTAACGTAGGATGCTTTTATTAAATCGGTTCCATACTGCGCGTCGCGTGCTGTCCCGTTAATCGGCTAAGGGACATATTTAACCTGGTGACGAGGTTAAACTACTGCGATGTCGGTCCTTCTTACACTGATTTGGAATATTCCCTCTAAGGAACCAACACCGGATATCTGGAACCGCTGGAAGCGCAATTTTTGGATTATCTGAAACTACTACGCGTCTTTCAACTTAACACGGTACTCTCAGAGAGCCGCAAAATTTAATTATTGGGACAGTTTCTGGGGAATGAAGGCCAAAGACATTTCGATGCGCGTCATGTCGGTGAAAAGGAGACAGACAACAGCGCGCTAGAAGATGTCAGCGTGTTTATGCGGTTCTGGTACTCCTGTGGGTCGTACTACGAGGCGCCTATCTCATAGGATTCGCGAACACCACGAGGTGGTTTCACAAAGACGAAGTATGGACTGGTAACAGCTCCATATTTTTGCATTTTCCAAATTTCGGTCACGCAGGGACGGAAAACGGTTTCCGAGTCCTCTATACTATCCCCGAACGATTATCGCGCGGATTCCGGAATCATCTTTTATGTAATGCGAAAGCTGTCTACATCCGCCAGCACAAGCTGGAGAATGTCCATAAACAGTTAGCAGCTTTTTCCTTGTAACCTCATACAGACACAATCCAAGCAATTGAACGAAAATGTGTATCCCGAGATGGTCCGAACTGCCTTTTATTTATTACTGATGTGGAAGTCAGCATTTGTCGGTCGAGGAATGTCCT
>OX104064.1:42142893-42402307 GCA_944474145.2 Dicrocoelium dendriticum | reverse complement strand
GTTCGATAGATGACCCAGACATATTTTGATTTCATCATATTCACCTCAACCATCCTTCGGGACGTACCAAGCACTTGCTTTTATCCCGTGATAAAGCATTGTTCATTGTTCATTGTGTTGTGGGGTGCTGCATCTATATGGGTCAGGAGTTATGAAGTTTAATGATTCTCAAGTGGCCATTGCTGTCGACTCAGATCCTCTGTCCAGTGTGTGTTCAGCAAGACACACGCACGCACCGACCCAAGCGCAGATAACAGCTTCCTTATAAAATTCTTGGAAGATACTTGGAGCCGATCGAGTAGTCATGAGTTCAGAGAGATTTTGACACGTTAGCAAACTATTATACCAAACGATTGTATCCAAACCTCTCTGAGCTTCCGTATCCTCTCTGAAGGATACGCTCCCGTCGGAGGCTCTCGAAACCCGTATAGTATAGTGAAGAAAATGCTGCCGCGTTCTTCTGGGAAGGCTTATCTCTGGACTGTACTGGAATCATACAACACAAAATTGACACTGGGCCCGCGAGATTCATAACACAGTGACCACGCCGTGTACCAGTGTAATATGGTGTGGAGCTTGAAAATATGCTAAAACAAATGCTGGAGGCAAACACTTACTCCATCACAAACACCCTGTGCATCGCCAAGAACCCTCGTCAAAAAGTATTATGGTTCTCTTCGCCTCTATGTAGATTGTCGAAAGCTAAATAAAGTAACCCGCAAAGCTTGCATTCCAATGCTTCGTAGATAACCCTTTGGAAACCTTTGAGGGAGCGCAATGGTTTGCTGCCCTTGATTTTGCAGCTGGTTATTGGCAGGTGGAGGTCGATCTAAGAGGTCGTGAAAAGACTGCTTTTCTGATACCATCGAGACTGTACGAGTTTCAAACTACGCCCTTCGGTTTAGCAAACGCGCCGGCCACGTTTCAACGTCCAATGCAGGTTGCTCTTAGCTTTTTGATCCCACATCAGTGCCTAGTTTACTTAGACGACGTAATCGTGCATGGGCGCACTCTGGCGGAACATTTGGGAAAGGTGAATGCAGTACAATGCAGTCTTTTGGACGCCGGTCTCAACTTGTTTTCACACATATATCGGCTATTACGGAAGGTAGTCATGTTCTTAGGCCATGTCAATACTTCACCGGGAGTTCAGTGTGACCCAACTAAGATATAGGAGATTCAAGACTGGCTTATTCCGCGTGCCACGGAAGCCTTTCGACAGTTTATAGCCCTTGCTTCCTACTACCGCAGGTTCGTCCGCCCTTTTGCCGACGTTGACGCACCGCTGCACCGTTTGACCGAGACGGGAAGACCGGTTCAGTGGACTCCTCAGTGTGATAAAGCGTTTACTCTTTCCGACGGGTGCTGACAAACTGGCAAATTTTAGCTTTCCCAGATCTGTCTTCCAGTGCCGGTCAATTTTTTCTTGACATGGATTAAAGCGGAACCGGTATTAGAGCTGGCCAATCCCGAGTCGCACCTGATGAGTTGGAGCATATGATTGCATACGGAAGTAGATATCTTAGCAAACAGGAACGTAATTATTGCACAACACTCAAGGAAATGTTAGCCTTGGCGGCATATACAAAGCATTTACGTCATTTCCTTTTGGAGCGGCGTTAAACTATTCGCACGGACCACCATTTGCTTAAGTAGCTACAGAACTTTAGGGACCCCGAGGGGCTGGTCACCCGCTAGGAAGTACAACTTCAAGAAATGACGTTGAACGTGTGCAGACCCGGCAGACAGCCTGCTAACGCGGACGCTCTGGCACAGCGCAACGGCAGACAGTACGTCGATTGTCCATGGTGTCTGGATCATCACGTAGACGTAGTGTCGCTGGACAATTCCGATTCTGCTGAGTGGTCAGGTCTCCAAAGGAGCGACCCGGAGCTCAAGCTTAGTTATAAGAGGCCATCCACCGCTGGAAGCAAACATGCGAAAGCGTAGCTGGCCGGCCTAATTTGGGAGGCTTATTGCGTGTGGTCTGAATGGCAACGCCTCGTAAATCATGATGAAACCTTGTACTCTCTTTACTGGCTAAATTATTCCAAAGAATCGTTGTCCCCAGTCCAAGGTCGATTTCGTGTTGCGCCAACTACTTACCCAATTAGGACACCCAGGGCAGAGAAACATGGATGAGGCTGTCGGACAGCGTTTCTGGTGGCTGGACCAGCGCAGAGTTGTGGTTAATTGCTGTAACGCTTGTCAGGAATGTCTTCGTGCGAAACCGCCTCAGAGGCCAAACAGCGCACCGCCACGATCCATCATCACCGAGTACCCAAAACAAGCAGTTGTAGTAGACATTATGGGACCCCTACGTAAACAGACCTTGGTAACCGCTACATAGTAATCCCGGTCGACCACTTCACGGATTGCTGCGAGGCCACTCCTATTCCCTACAACGGCGCAACAGTAGTGGCACTGCGATCTTCAAGCAATGGGTCTCCCGCTGGGGCATCCCGAAGCAATTGAATTCAAACTTAGCTTCGAATTTTGAGAGCGTTATTGTTTCTGATCTAGGCCATTTGTTTGGTATCCGTAAAACGCATACTACTGCTTATCTCCGCAAGGAAACGATGAAGTTGGACGCGCAAATCGCTCTTTAAAAGCTCTGCTAAAAGAGTTCACGGACGAATACGGCAAGCAGGAGTGGGGGCGCGCTACCACATTATTTGTAGCCTACCGTTCCATCGTTTATTCTTCAACATCACACTCCCACATTATATGGGCATTGGGTGCGAGCTGAGTCTGCCTTTTGCTTTGACTTTATCGCGGCTAACGCCAGGTCCACTGCTAGCCACAGAGCATGCAGAGGGTACGCAGCGACCTAATTCCTGCGAACAAACTCGCAAGGAACTGCTTAACCAGCGCCCAACGTCAACCAAATGACTACTACGATAGTCCAGTCGGCGACTTACCGCTACAATCTGGGCAGTTAGTGTACTTGCATGCACCGGCGCCCTCACCGGGACTTACCTCGAAACTGTACAAGGAACGTGGAGGGCTGTTCACTGTTGTGGAAGTGCATAACGACCGCATCTTCCATCTCACGGATAACACGCAAGGTCAGAGACGTTCTTTGTGGCCCAAGTACAACCGCCTGAGACTGACGGCTCTGCGTACCAGCGAGATACGCGTCTCGCATGAGAACGGACACTCAGTTCCAGAGGCCACCGAGTACCTGGAGCTAGGTGATACGACGGCGCACGCGCAGTCGACAGCAGGTGTTGAGGATAACACCTAAATCTAGAGGGACGGCGTAGCGGCATCGCACTCAATTTAACTGCAGTCTCTTCATTCTGACTTTTGCTCTTATTGTTCAGATGCATATTGTGAGACCTCTATTGCCAATAAAACCACGAACAGACAGTTGTGAATCATAAAGTGTTTATCGCTTTTATCTCTTCGATGGTATATTCTATATGGAGCCTGTTTTACTGTGTTGTACGACTTCACTTCCGTTCTGCGAATACACGCGGCTCATCGTCCACTGTGTTCTTCCGTGTGGGGCTCCCGCCCACCGTGTTTACCTGTGAATTGCGTGATTAATCGCGTTGTTGTGCTTGTTGTCCTTCAGCTCACGGATATATCTGGCCGTCCGCCGACAATTGCACACTGCAGCCTAGTAAAGGTATACGCCGCAACTAGGCAGGATCGTTGTGAACTTTGAACGATGTTTTCGACACCCCGGAGTTTGGCCTTGCATGTTAGGTAACAAAATAAACAAATCGGTTATTCTCTTCCTTGCGAGACACGCCATCAAGGGCGTGATCATGGTACTACAGACATGTATGATCAGAAATTGCACAAATTAGTATATTTTGACAACTGGCATAGGAAGATATATGTCTATTGACATGTAAAAGTATGTTTACGTCGATAGTTGAATGTAGCCATGGTGTTTGATTAGCTAAATGTGACTCTGTGTGTGTTGTTTTTCCTTTGGTTCGCCATCAAGCGGGAATCAATAGAAGGCCTCGAATCGGATGACGTCCGTAATGTGTGAAGGAGCCTCCGGAAAAGGAAAGAGTCAATGACGTTATTTAGTGGCGAGTCACATCTGTCACGTCAGAGTGTTGTTAAACGGATACCCGTGGTTTTTTATGGGAAGAACGCTTGCCAGGCGAAGTCCCGCCATATGCTTGAACGCTGCCGCGGAATCATTTGCTGGAACATAATTTACCCGAACCACCCAGCTGGCAACATGGGGAGATGGTTCGGCTGGCCAGCCTTTGTCCCTTTTTAATAACACCCTCTCCCATTACCCGCGCTTTCTTTTAAGTAGTTTACGTTGTTCGATTATGCACCGGATATTTTGCGCAGTGTGGTGTCCGGTCTTTCCAGACAAGCTTAGGAACACGAGCTCCCTGATATAACTACCATCGCTTTGATGGAGTTTCATTCCTTTTCTTTTTTCTTCCTAATTCCTTTCCGTAGCCGTTTTGGACCCCGGCAGCACCATCGGTCACCAGGACGCCTGATACAGGACATTCATCGGGCGTTTGTAAAATATGGCAAATGAAATCGGGTTATAGCCATATATACTGTCCATCGGCAACTGAAAACTTCGATATCCTTCAATTAACTTCTTAGTTTAATCAGACTACACGTTAAAAGATAGTAGCGCTGTTCACTTCGTGAATTCAGTTTTTACACCTAGGCTACGCATAACTGCTGATACATGTACGCGGCTCATTTCGGTTATGCGATAACTATAGGTAGCGCCCATAAAAGTGAGAGAAGCGTGCAGGGTTACACTCCCAGCGAGTTCTTCCCAACCAATGTTATTGGTGAGCAAGTATTACCGGCTTAACGAAAGGCACAGATGCCATACAGAGAATATCAGTCACGGATCCAACGTAGGTGCTGCCAATTAATGACTGATCGTAGCTTACGACGTTACTTGCAACAAGTTACTGAGGGATTGCCTGGATATGTGACAAAAGCGGGTTGTCCGGCTGGTAGGAATATGAGCAGTGAGGACGCTTCAACGTAGTTCCGTGGTCTGGTCGTAGGGTGCTCGTCTGGTAGCCTAGGTGTCTGGGGTTCGAAATTTGGAGGGTCGATTTAGATTAACCGGCATTACTGGGTCGCGTGTTTATGCAGTAGGTCCTGGCGGTTACGCCATGTTCTTCATTTTGCTTTGTTCCATTGAGCATTATTAAGAATGTAAGCACGTTTCACACCTTTCATGAAGAAGTTGACAGAAGCCCACGCATCAGTTGTGTTAATGGCTATTTTGAGGCCAAGATCATAGGTAATCTAATGCACTGCGTTGTGGAATGCACAATGGAGTGTAAAGGGGATTGCTGCTGAGTGTTTCTCCGACAGTCCGAAACGAACTTTTCGAACTTCTTTTGGAATCTCAGCGGCCTGTCGGCGGCGTTTCTTGCTGGAATGTATGTACTTGAAATAACGCGCAAACAGTGGTCTTGCCAGGGTAGGTAAGATGGATAGATTATGGCTATAGAAAGCAAAACCTGGAGAAAACCTGGCTTTTGTAGGAGGAACCGCACCCATTTTCTCGGCAAGCGCCCGATTAGTGACAATTTTTTGCCACTCGGGCTCCCATCGGGCGCTCGATCGGTCACCCATCGGGATTACAACGGGTACTCATTGGGCACTGGTGCTGATTGCAGAGGGCGCAGTGTGTTGACACGCTTTGAGCCGGCGTGCGTTCTGTTTAAATGCCACATAAGCCCGATGAAGATACGGCTAATACGCAAATTCAACCCGCAATAAACTAGCTTGGTCCGTTGGGCGGAGCCCGGGATACTAGTCGGTAAGCAATGACACGTAAGACGTGTCAAATACTACATACTCCTCTTAAGTTTTGGGGCCGTAGCTAAATACATTAGGCCTGTATGTTTATCTGATTAATTTATGAATAGTGGTCTAATGGAGACCATGCAAATCACGAAAGGTTTTAGTGTTATCCAGCAGGTGCTACCTCGAAATAACTACCATAACTGAACTCAGGTTCCTCATCATCTGCGGATAACCATCACCTGTCGAGGTTTTTGCTCTGCCTTTTTCAGTTTTCTGTGTAGCCAGTTCGCTTACGTCACGGTAACACGTTAACAGGTAAGAGGTCGATCGGGTGCGCTTTTTGTTATCATTAATTTCCTACTCCACTCCGGCACTTTCCCTTCCCTCGCCTTGGCGGTACATATACTAAAATTGGTACGATACAGAGAAGATTGGCATGGTCCTTGCGCAAAGATGACACGCAAAATCGTGAAGCGTTCCATATTTTTTACAGAGCTATGTCCTCGGTCCCGTACTTTTCCATATTTTCATCAACGACTTACCATCCACTCTTCAGATGGATTGCCTAATCTACGCTGGCAACCTAAAGCTATGGATGGAAGTATCCAGCCTTGAAGACGCCGACAGATTACAAACTACGCTCGATCTACTTCACAACGTCTACTCCACAACGTCGGACAAAGAAGCTGCGGAATTGCTGAAGACTCAGCTGCGAACAAACAGTGCATGACATAGAAGTTCTTGAGCCCATGGCGGCCAGTGATCACTCGACAATTATGGCCACTATAGACCTGCAGCTTCCATGTGTGCTTCCAGTGGCGCCAACATACAACTATTGGAAAGCTGACTTCGATGGCCTCCTTCTAGCTGCCAATCAGCTTGATTGGTCTATGCCACAGGATTCATCCGTTGAAACTTGCTGTACAAACATTAAAGGGGCAGTGCACTCATTGTGTGCGCAATTTGTACCCCTCAAGACTCGGAAAGTTGGACCAATGAAACCCCATTGGTTTGACAAAGAGTATAACCGACTGTCTCGACAACGACGTCGACTATGGAATGCGTTCCTCCTGTCTGGCTCTGCCGATGACTATGAGGCATACAAGCGACAACGAAACTTGTGCAACAGCACAAAGACGCGAAAACGCCGTCAGTTTGAGGAGCAGCTTGCTTGCTCAGCTAAAACTGCCCCGAAGCGCATATTTGCGTACGTGAAGCGACGCCTGAAGTCTGCAGGTAATGTGCCGGTGCTAGTGGGTTCGAACGGACAACCACTAAGTTCAAGCACCGAGCGTGCGTCCGCATTAGCGGCGCACTTCGCTTCTGTATTCGCAACTAACCAAACCTGCGCGCCAAGCTCTGCCGTCGCCGCACCGACTGAGCTAACCGACTTGATCTGCGACGTCGCGGAGGTACATGGGCTAGTCAGCTGCCTAGACAGCACGAAGCCAGCTGGACCGGATGGTCTCCATCCGCTGATCCTCAAGTCCTTGTCAGCTGTGATCTCACCTGCTGTAACCGACCTGTTCAACCGATCCCTGTCCGTAGGCTGCATGCCTTGTGACTGGAAATGCGCCGTTGTCAAACCGATTCCAAAAGGCGGTGACACACGCAAAGTGGAGAATTACCGCCCTATTTGTTTGACCGCAGTATTGTCGAAAGTTCTGGAGAAGATTGTGAAGAAGAGACTGCTCCAGCTATTGGAGACCAACTCTCTCCTGACGCCTGCACAGCATGGTTTCGTGAGAGGCCGCTCGTGCATCACTAACCTGCTGCTAACATGGCATGAATGGTTGCAAGCAGTAAACCAACGTAAGTCAGTCGACGTGGTATACGTCGATTTCAGTAAGGCCTTCGACAGAGTGAATCACGAGATCCTCCTTCAGAAACTGAGGGAGTGCGGAGTCGGAGGCTCGCTGCACCAATGGATCCGTGACTTCTTAGTTGGACGGAAGTGGAGGGTGCAAGTCGACAGCCACCTGACCGACTGGTACCCGTCGACGAGCGGCGTTCCTCAGGGGACGGTGCTTGGCCCCATTCTCTTCCTGATTCACATCAACGACGTGCCCAATCTCCTTCGGTCGCCGTGTGCCTTGTTTGCGGATGACCTGAAGCTATGGAGGGTGATCCATACGTCGGACGACTTTGACATACTTCAGCAGGACCTCGACCGCCTCTCCATGTGGTCCGCCGAAGTAAGTTTGCCTATCAATTCGGCAAAATCGCTACTTCTGTGCCTCGGTAAAGGTGGAGCGGGCCGATCGTACACTCTCGACGGCCAAGTTCTACACCCGACGCATTGCGTCAGAGACCTTGGCGTTATACAACGTTACGACATGAAGTCACTGGACAACACGGACAATATGTATCGCACAGCATTGCGTTCGCTGTGGGCGCTGAAACGTAGCTTCTGCACCTGGTCGAAAGAGATTGCCACTCGTCTCTTCACATCCATTGTACGACCGGTGCTAGAATACGGCTCACCCGCCTACTGTCCGTTGACGAAAGGCGAGATACACAAGCTCGAAAGAGTACAACACATAGCCACACGGCTCATTCCCGGTCTTCAGGGTGTGCCGTATGAAGAAAGATGCAGACAATTGGGTCTGTATACTCTAGCCTACCGCCGCGTGCGAGTGGACCTCATCATGACCCATCGGGTATTGCATCTGGGTGCTTATCCGATGCTGAGGCCACTGCTCCATGTCCGTGCGTCAAGCAGCACACGAGGTCACCAGTACAAACTGGTAGTCCCTGACCTCAAGTGGGTAGCTCATCCCTTGTGTCTTGAGCGGCGAGTGGTGAACATGTGGAACCGTTTGCCCTCGCGGATAGTAGAAGCGAACTCGGTGTCGGAATTCAAACGATTCCTGGACGCGCACTTTGTGGATGCCAGATTCGACGAAGCCTTCACAGGAAACTGACGAAGGAATCGTTCAATGATTATAACCCATGGAGCCCGTTAATCCACCAACTGCAGCTTCCGAAACGATGCCCATCCGTAATAGGCGGCGGAGCTGGTGAAGAACTCCATGTGGTTCATCCAAGAATATATGGTAAGTACATGGAGATTTTTTCTATGCTTGTAAATATTTTACTTTTTTCACCTGGGCTAGCTCACTACTACAGGTAACACTGTGTCAGT
Source organism: Dicrocoelium dendriticum (assembly GCA_944474145.2). Taxonomy (NCBI): domain Eukaryota; kingdom Metazoa; phylum Platyhelminthes; class Trematoda; order Plagiorchiida; family Dicrocoeliidae; genus Dicrocoelium; species Dicrocoelium dendriticum. The sequence goes on along the minus strand of OX104064.1, from coordinate 42,393,390 downwards.
GGGACATGTCCTACATTGAGATATAGCTACATAGATGTTCAACATCTTTCTCGCTATCATGACAGTATCAGTATCAGTACGAGTCCGTTTTCGGCACCGCACGCAGTACAATGGAAGGCGCTAATTTTACCCCCATCGCTGCCAGACATCCCGTGCAGTTTACATCAGAGAAAGTCCTGGAGAAATTACAAAAATTAAGGACAGACAAATCGCCGGGTTTGGATGGGATCCCTCCCATTTTTCTACGTGAGTGCGCTACGGTACTGGCTGAGCCGCTTGCCTTACTGTACAGCCGCTCCTACACCAGTGCCGAATACCCGAATGCTTGGAAGCAAGGGGCCATAACGCCGATATACAAGGGTGGTGACAGGACAAACCCCTCTAATTATCGCCCGATAGCACTGTTTCCCGCTGCCTCCAAAGTAATGGAGACTATCATAGACGATTTCTTGCGCTGCCATTTAGAAAGTCTGTCCTTAATAGCCCCGGAACAGCACGGGTTCCGCAGGGCTCACTCGTGCACCACGAATTTTCTCGCAGCCCTTGATTCCTGGACTGCAGAGGCAGACAATCATACTCCAACTGACGTGGTTTACGTGGATTTCTCAAAAGCATTCGACCGGGTCAATCACGCACTGCTGTTGAGTAAACTGCCGAGTTTGGGGATCGACCAGCAAACAATCTGCTGACTAAGTACCTACCTGTCTGGCCGCACCTACCGAGTTCGTGTAAACGGCGCACTCTCCAGCGCTCTGGCTACAACGACCGGGGTGCCCCAGGGATCCATCCTCGGGCCCCTGCTGTTCAATTTGTTCATCAACGACCTCCCATCCTGTATCAGCAGCCACATACTGCTTTATGCGGACGACGCTAAGATATGGCGACCTATCCGCAGGCCAAGTGATCAGGCACTTCTCCAGACAGATGTCGATGCTGCTTATTCTTGGGCCTCGAAAAATTCGCTCCCGTTTAACATCGACAATTGCAAAGTCATGCACATTGGGCAAGGTGTGGCTACTCCGTACAATATCGGCGGTGTGCATTTTAAAGCCACATCCCAAGAACGCGACCTGGGGACCATAATATCCGCCGACCTGAGCCCGAGCGCCAATGTAGCTACACTGACGCGAAAGGCTAGCGTTCGCCTAGCCCTCCTTGGACGTGCACTAGGGTCTTTCCCTAGAGAGACATTTGTCCGTCTCTATAGCACTTTAGTACGTCCGCTGCTGGAGTACAACATACTTGTCCAGCCGCCGTACCTGAAGAAGGACGAGGCCATGCTGGAAACTGTACAGCGCAGAGCCACTAAGGGAGTGGATGGACTATCCCACTTCTCGTATGAGGAGCGTCTGGCGGCCTTTAACCTCTTCCCGTTGAAATATCGCAGGCTTCGTGGCGACCTTATCTTAGCTTATTCCGTCCTGACTAATAACAGGCACCCAAACGCAGGATTGCTGGTCCGCGCCCGTACAGATCATCTTCGAGGGCACTCACTCAAACTGATGACTCGTAGCAGTCGCCTTCTGTGCCGAAGAAACAGTTTCAGTGTGCGTATTGCCTTCGCTTGGAACGCCCTCCCTGAAGTTGTTGTCTCAGCGCCCAATACGGAGGCCTTCAAACAGCGCCTAGACGCTTGGCTCTTACCTCGCTGGTCTTCCACGTTGCTAAGATCTGGCCATTTGCCAAGCTAACACGCGGCGCTTCTATCATTTTGCTTCTATCCAACTTTGCCGAATTCACCTACACCACTCTCTTGTTCCAGGTATCCACGTTCCCGCAGTCAACTCGCTGAATTCTTGTGCTGAACACCACTACTGCGTCGAGCCCTACAACATCTGGTACTTACCGACGAGATCAGGACCTTGCCGTAAGATCCCGAGGCAGAACCACCGAAAAGCTACGCTTACTCGTTCTGCGCAAACCCGTGAAACCCATGACTGGTCGATTAAGTGGCAGTTGCTCGTAAATCGTGATAAATGCTCTGTTCTCTCCGTCGGCTCATCAAACCCATTTAGAACTTACCACATTGGTGGTTCCTTGCTCAAAAGGGCAACCCAAGAGAGGGACCTTGGAGTGATAGTGTCATCAGACGTCAAATCTATTCAAGACACCCAGAAGAGGGTCGCCGCAGCCTACAGGATGTTCCATTATATACGTAGAGGGTTTTCTCTACTAACCCCGGGACTTTTCCGACTCCACTTTGGCTCGCATGTACGCCCGATTCTCGAATACGGGTTACCCGCTGCCTACCCTCTCACCAAATCCGAATGTGATATGATAGAGGAGCTGCAACGGCGTGGATCCAAATCCGTCCCTGAGTTGCGAGACCTGTATCCACACCGACTTCAACGACTGAACTTGTTCTCTCTAGGATACCGCCGTCACCGAGGAGATTTGATATTCACTCGACGTATTCTCAGAGGAGAACTGGGTTGCGAGTTACAGGACTTTTTCAACTCAACACTAAGAGTTGGACACGAAGCCACCGCATGAAACTGTTCAAACCGAGGAATCTCCGTGTGCTACTCAATTTGGCCTTATCAACTCGCTTGGTGAATGATTGGAACCGATTGCCGGATCCTGTTGTTGATGCTGAGACAGAGGAACGTTTCCAACAACTGTTAGATTCTCACCTGAGCGCGCTGGGATTCTGTTGCCTCTAAGACAGCTACAGTGGTGCACTGCGGAACCTTCTGCCGCAATGACCCACGCCATCTCCGCAATGATCGGGAAGTGAAGGAGCTGACAAAAGATCTTCCTTCTGCTCTCTATCATCCAATGATTCATGCTTCCTTAGCTGCTTCCTTTACATCGGCCTCTTACTAGGCGGCTTGAGGGTCCAACCGTCTACGAGGTATTTATTTTGCATTACAGCTTGTCGCACTACTTGGACACGGAAGTGCTCAGAACGCCGGACCCAAAGAATATTACCAATTTGACGACCCTGCCAGTTCAAGACAGCAGTTCACCGAGCTAGCTTATAGCCCTTGAGGCAATAGTTAACTTTCTACTATCGGGCTGTTTGTCATTGAATCTCCCAGGTCTAATATACCGCGCTCAATGCCTCTTGCAGGCACATCAATTGATGCCGGTAAGGGTCATTATGAGCGCTGCGGACAGCGCCTGTTATGAAGGGGGATAATGTAGCCGGTCCGCGGACGTCACGGTAACGCGTTAACAGGTAAGAGGTCTATCGGTTTCGCTTCCTGTTATCTTTACTTTCCTATTCCACTCCGGCACTTTCCCTTCCCTCTTCCGTGCTTCCTTAGCTGCTTCCTTTACATCGGCCTCTTACTAGGCGGCTCGAGGGTGCAGCCGTCTACGAGGTATTTATTTTGCATTGCAGCTAGTCGCACTACTTGGACACGGGAGAGCTCAAAACGCCAGACCCAAAGAATATTACACTCTGTATCAATACGGCAAACCACTGTGACATCTAAGTGCAAAGGTTGTAGCAAACGCTTCACCTCCCGCTCAAAACCTGTTCAATGCACTCTGTGCGAAGGGTAGCTGCACACTTCGTGCTGTAACGTCAATGACGCTCTATTTGAATGCCTTCAACGCACTGCCTCTGAGGTCGTGAGCTCCCATTGTGCCTCATGTCGAGTAATAGTAAAAGACGAACGCCTGGCTAACCATCTTCCTCTCAATATATGCAGCCCTGCCGCCCTGGCCATGTACAGTACGGAAGATGAGTCACCCGCATCGTCGATTTCCCTACCTGCATCTGGGTCTGCTACACCCAAACCAAACCGAAACCGCACTCTCCGCTACGTCGGCCGAGACATTACCTTCCAGTAAGATGATATGTCGACCGAAAAATAATCCCAAGGCGTCTGCTGTTGTGGCGAGCGCCACCGCTTCAACAACAACCAGCCTGTGCCCAGCTGCAAACATGCCCCCACAGAAGCTGGTCTCTAAGTCCAAGGCGAAATCCATCACCTAGGATCTCTTCCCTAATGAAGGGAAATGTAACCTCAACCTTAATGAGTCAAAGCCCAACCACCAATGCCGCTAAGTTTAATCCCAAATCCGGGGATAAACCCATTTCTAAGCTCTCAGCATCTCATTTGCATATGAAGCTAGTTCTCAGTAGACTTTCTGAGCTAGCGAAAGTGATCAAAGATAATCCTTTCGTAGACTGCAAATGCCTGCGCACTCCACCTTCCCGGCACCGTTGCCTCCTCATTATGAACTTAGTCGAATCGAACAAAGCTACCCCAGCGGAAAAAATTTTGGATGACCAAATACTTGGTCTCTTTGTTATTTGGTGAAGGGGAACAACGAATTAATATCGTCTCTGCATTCAGGCTCGGCAGGAAGCAAGAGGATCCACCCATAGTTTGCCCCCCCTCAAAGTCATGTGTCAAACGGAATAGGAATGCCGACGTATTCTGCCACGGACCTCGCGTCTCAAAGATGATCCGTATTACGTACTGCGTAATCTTTCTCCAGAGGATCGGATAAAAATGAAAAAGGCTGTTGAGGAGCTACGAACACGCCGAGGAAATGGTGAAACTGACCTCCATATCGTGGATTTTGCGTGGTTCGGAAGACCACGAGAGCCCGTTGGAGACCCATTCTCCTCATCCCGGGACAATAAAGCACGCAAATGGACTACGCGTGTTAACCGCCGACATGCGCAGTCTAAGGAATAAATTGGATGAGATTTAGTTGATTGACTTAGAGACCCGTCCAGACCTGATGGCCTTCACTGAAACCTGGCTATTCACCGACATCACGGATTCAGAGGTGTCTATCCACGGTTACCACCACTCCCGACCCCATCAACAAGAATAGAGATCCGACGGTGTCGTAATGTTTTATTAGAATACTGATATCAAAGTGCACGTAGTTGAAGCGATCAGTGACAAAGACGATGAGTTTGATGCCCTTTGGTGTCGTGTTCATGATCTTCGGAGTTCTCATATTTTGGTGTCGTCTACAGGGCGCCTTCAGGATCCGGAGCCTGCTTGATGGACTCGATCAGGAGGCATGGTGCACGAAAGGATTGTCTTATCGTTGGGGATTTCAGTGCTTCTTCTATTGACTGGAACCTGCTTCTTTGTGACCGACCTAGAGTCCTTCGAGGCCAACTTACTGGAGACCATGCTTCATTGTAATTTGCTCCAACATGTCATTACACCAACTCGTATTGGTCCGGATCAGACGCCTCATATCCTGGATCTCGTGCTCTCCCCAGCACAACCAGACATCACGAACCTTTCAGTTCTACAGCCCATTGGTAGCAGTGATCACTGTACTGTCTCATTCCAGTGGACACGTCGCTTCGCTGTCCACAGTCAACGTGTCGACTGTCGGAACTTCTGGCGTGTCGATACACTTCGTCTGAAAACGGCCGCAAGCTTTTTCGAATGGAGTATCCCTGAACAGTGTTGACGAAGCAGTGTTGACGAAGCATGGAATCACTTGTACTCCAACCTGACGTTACTCATTGTACAGGTCATCTCCTTCTCCAAAGGAAGACCTTTTCTAAAGCCCCTCCATTAATCGATCACGAATTGAGATCAATGACGAAAAGAAGGCGTAGACTATGAGATTCTTTCAGAATTACGCGATTCGAGCTTGACTACTGCTACTACAGAACGGTCAGAAATGCTTGCAACGTGAAAAAAACGCGAGAAACATCATAATACGAGCTGTCATTAGCTGCACTTTTTAGTACAAACTCCAAGGTGCTCTTCTCATATCTCAAACGAAGCACCAAACCTGGCAGTGTTGTCCCTGCCTTGTCTCCGTGAGCATTTGGACCTAGTTTACGAAACTGTTGAGAAAGCTACCCTTTTAGCCCAGCAATATTCCTCTGTCTACTCGATCGGGACGTCACTCCCAGATAACTTGCATTCACTCCTCCTTCCCTGTTGGAGCACGTGAATATTAACACTGACGTTGTAATGAAACTACTTCTTGACTTAGACCCGTATTCCTCGCCTGGTCCTAATGGGTTGCACGCATTGTTCCTTAAGACCGTGGCTGGGCACATTGCCGCTCCTGTCTGTCAAGTCTTCCGTCGTTTCCTTGAGATCGGGCGGCTTCCAACTGCTTGTAACGTGGGAATCGTTAAACCTATTTACAAAGGAGGGAACCGACAGAATCCAGCCAGCTATCGTCCCATCTGTCTGACTTCGATTTCATGCAAAGTCATGGAACGGATTCTGAAACGAGCACTTCGCCTTCATCTCGATGAGTTGAAGTTCCTCTTTCATGCCCAACATGGTTCCTGAAGGGCGCGTTCATGCGCCACAAATTTGCTGGTGGTTAGGGAAAAATGGGCAAGATCCTTAGATGCCGGTAAGCGTCTGGATGCTGTGTTTGTTGGTTTCAGTAAAGCTTTTGACAAGGTCCCGCATGAGTGGCTCCTCTTCAAACTCCGGGGAATTGGCGTCACTGGCAGTTTTCTTTCTTGGGTCTCCGATTTCATGGACGGTCGCTTCATGCAGGTTAAAGTTAACGAAGCGCTTTCTGATCAAGTTCTCATGACCGATGGGGTCCCCCAGGGTTCTGTACTCGAGCCCCAACTCTTCAGTATCTTTATCAACGACCTGCCAACCGAACTGCAGACCGACTGCTGATTCTACGCGGATAATCTGAAGCTGTGGATTGAGGTATCCAGTCTGGAAGATGCAGACGGACTTCAAGCGACACTCGATCTGCTCCATATTGGTCACTAAAGTGGCAGTTGCCCATTAACCGTGACAAATGCGCTGTCCTTCCAATTGGTGCTCCTGAGCCTTTTGGGGCTTACCATATCGGGGGTTTCTTGCTCAGAAATATCAACCAAGAGTGGGATCTCGGGGTGATTGTGTCTCCTGATCTCAAATCAATTGAGGACACCCGGAAGAGGGTCGCATCTGCTTACAGAATACTTTACGCTATACGGATAGCCTTTTCACGCCTGACCCCAGCATTCTTCAGACTACTGTTTGCTTCGCATGTGCGCCCAGTTCTCGAGTACGGATTGCCTGCTGCGTATCTTCTCACAAAGTCCGAACGTGACATGGTCGAGTAGGTTCAACGGCGTGGATCTAAATCCGTTCCAGGGTTGCGGGAATTATCTTACCTCCTACGGCTTCAACGGTTGAATCTGTTCCATCTGGATTATCGTCGTCGCCGCGGAGAAATGATATTCACTCAGTGTATTCTACGAGGTGTGCTGGGGGAGTGAGCTGCAATGGTTCTTTCGTCTTAACACAAGGGGTGCAACTCGAGGCCACCGGTGGAAACTTTTCAAACCGCGGCGACTCCATGTGCGATCCGATCTGGCCCTATCCATCCGGGTAGTGAATGACTGGAACAGCTTGCCAGAGGCTGTCGTCGATGCGGAGACAGGAATGTTTCAAACGACTGTTGGATACCCACTCTCTTAGTGCGCAAGGATTCTGCTACCCACAATACAACCATAGCGACCTTCTGCGGAACCTTGTTCCGCAATGGTTCCAGCAACCCTCGCAATGTTCGGGAAGTGACGGAGCCGACAAAGGAACTTCCTTCTGCTCTCTACCAACCAATGAACCAATGAAGGCTCAGCTGGGCTACACCCCCATTTTCTCAAGATGGTAGCAGAATTCATTGCCGTCCCCTTTTGTCTGTTTTCGGCTCTCTATTAATTCTGGTCGATTACCTATCGACTGGAAGACAGGCGTAGTTATGCCGAAATACAAGGGTGGAAACCGCCTTACCCTGCGAACTATTGGCCGATTTGCTTGACGTCGATCACCTGGAAGATCATGGAAAAGCTCATTAAATGTGCCATCCACCGACACCGCGAAGATATGAACATCACTTCGTCTACTCAGCATGGCTTCCGAAGGAGTCGTTCATTGGATCATTGGATGATAGCAGAAGGAAATTCCCTTGTCAGCTCCGTCACTTCCCGATCGTTGCGGAGATAGCCTAGGTCGTCGTGGAACAACTTCCCACAGAGAACCACTGAAGCTGCATTGGAAACAGCTGGATCCCCGTAAACTAAAATGAGAACTTAATAAATGCTTGAAACATTCCTCGGTCCAGGCATCGAGGATGGACTCCAGAAGGCGGCTTCAGTAATTCACAACGCAAGTGGATAAAGCCAGGCTGGATGGCACTTGATGACTCCTCGGTTTGAACAGTTTCACACTGTGGCCTCTTGTCGAACTCTCTCTGTTGAGATGAACGAATTCTTGTAATTCTCTCCCCAACTCTCCTCTAAGAGTACCTCGGGTGAAGATCGATTCTCCGCGATGACGACGGTAATCCAGGGAAAAGAGGTTCAGTTATTTGAGTCGGAGAGAATAGAACAGGAACAGATTTGGATCTACGCCATTGAACCTTCTCAATCATATCACATTCGAATTTCCTAACAGGGTAGGCGGCAGGTAGCCCGTATTCGAGAAGCGGGCGTACATGTTAAGTAACCAGGAGTCAGAAGAGCCCCGGCGTCAGGTGAGAGAAGGCTCTGCGTATAGAGTGAAACATCCTGTAGGCCGCGGCAACCTTTTTCTTGGTATCTTCATTAGATTTGAGGTCAGACGAAAGTACCTCGAGATTCGACGCTTGAAGCGCTTCAAGCCTGACGGCTTAGACGGACTTCCTCCGGAACTATTCAAGTACGGCGGTGTGGCGATCATTAACCAGCTGACCGCGCTGTTCGCAAAAATTTGGCATGAAGAGAAAGTGCCTTCCACTTGGGAAGAATCAGTTATTGTCCCGATTTTCAAGAAAGGCGCTCGCACTTCATGTGCAAATCATCGCTGGATTAGTCTTCTTTCGGTTGCCTCTAAGCTATTGGCATCCATTCTGCTTCGCAGGCTATCCCCAATACGCGTATCATACTACCGTGAAGAACAAGCTGGTTTCCGTCCTGGCCACGGATGTGTGGATCAAATCTTCACGCTCCGCCAGCTCCTCGAACATCGCCACATTTATCACAGGCCCACTATCATTGCATTTCCAGACATACGTGCCGCTTTTGACTCCGTTGATCGACCTGCTTTATGGCGTTGCTTACTAAAGAACGGGGTGCCAGAGAAATATACCGCCATCTTACAAGCACTTTACCTTCATACATCCGGCAGAGTGAGGGTCTATGGCAAGCTTTCCTCGCAATTCGCTGTCAATAGCGGTGTGCGACAGGGCTGCCCTATGTCCCCGTTCCTCTTCAACTTCGCAACCGAAGACGTTCTGTCGAATGCTCTAGAAGGTTTCCAACATTTTGGCTTAGAGCTTCTACCGGGTAAGCGCGCGACCGACTTAGATTATGCTAATGATATCGCCTTACTTGGTGACGATCCTCAGAGTATGCAACTCATTCTGGATCGTTTGGCGGTTGAAGCATCTAAGTATGGCATGAGCTTTGTCCCATCGAAATGCAAAGTACTGCTCAAGGATTGGCTTTCACCTGCTCCCGTACTCACTCTCCAAGGTGCACAACTTGAACAGGTAGATAGTTTCGTCTGCCTTGGGAGCTGTGTTTCCGCTGACAGCATTATCAGCAAAGAAGTTTCTCTTCATATTGCGAAAGCTCGATCAGCATTTGTCAATCTGAGGCATTTGTGCCGTCGTCGCGACGTCTCATTCTCACTAAAAGGCCGCGTTTACAGCGCATCAGTTCGCTCAGTATTGTTGTATGGGTGCGAGTCCTGGCCGATTCGCGTGGAAGACATGCGTCGTCTTTCTGCGTTCGATAACGGTTGCTTAAGGAGGATCGCTCGTGTTTGGTGGCAACATCGAGTTAATAGTAATGACGTTCGACGTCGCATCTTGGGGAATGCGAGTATTCCCTTCAACAAACTGATTTTGTTGCGCCAGTTGAGATGGTTCGGTCACGGCTTACGCATGGCACCTGAATGTCTACCGCGTCGCGCTCTATTCGCTCGTCAAGGACCTGGCTGGAGGCGACCGCGTGGTGGTCAGCCTTCCACTTGGCGGCAGCACATGAAATTGCTGACATCGTGTCTATCCGCTGTTGGATCCGTACGTCTTCCAGGATGGGGACCCAAAGATGAGGAGTGCCAATGGCCTAGCACTCTTGAAGATATGGCCTGCAACCGGAATCAGTGGAAGAATTGTGTACAGTATTGTATTGATTCACATGTTTAATACTACAAAGATTAACATGACAATAAACGCGCAACAGCGGCGTGTGAAAAACAAACTAAAAATGTTTTGTTCTACTTTTTATCAAAATGTTCCATTCTTCCTGCGGCATATTGGTTGAAGTGTGTTGCTCTCCTTTAACTAGCATGCCACGATGGTTATGACGCGATGAATCTTGCTTATCTGCTGATCTCCATTGTTTTATGCTGGCTCTATGTCTAGTTAATAGACTGTTGAGATCACATACATACATCACCGCCAGATCCCTCTCTTGAGTTCTTTTCTGAGCGTGGAACCACCAGTATGATAGATCCCAAATGAGTTAGATGCACCAACTGGAAGAACCGAACATTTCTCACGATTCATTGAGAACTGCCACTTACTTGATCAATCATGTAGCAGGTCCATTGTAACCTGTCAGCATCTTCCATACTGGATACCTCCATCCACGGCTTCAGGCCATCGGCGTAGATTAGGCACTCCACCTAGAGTGTGGACGGTAAGTCATTGATGAAGACGTTGAAAAGCATGGGGCTGAGGACAGAACCCTGTGGGACTCCACTAGTCATGAGAACAGGGGCGAAAAATGTTTCGTTTACTTACACCTTCATCGTGCGGTCGAGAAGGAATTCAGAGATCCAAGAGAGAAGATTCCCGGCAATACCGATTCCTCGGAGTTTAAGCAAAAGTCGTTCTTGCGGGACCCTGTCGAAAGCTTTGTGAAATCAACAAACACAACGTCCAGGCGTTTACTGGAATCTAGCGACTTCGCCCATTTCTCCTTAGCAACTAGTAGGTTCGAGGTACATGAGCATGCCCTTCGAAAACCATGTTGTGCACAAGAGAAGAGATTCAGTTCCTCGAGATAATGATGAAGAGCCTACTTCAAGATCCGCCCCATAACTCTACACAATATGAACGTTAAGCAGATAGGACGAGAGCTGGTTGGATCTTGCCTGTTCCCTCCTTTGTATATGGGTTTGATAATGCCCACTTCCCAGCCGACGGGAGACGCCCAGCTTCAAAGGAACGACGGAAAACCTGACAGATAGGAGGGGCGATATACTGCGCCACAGTCCTAAGGAACAAGGGAGGCAACCCATCCGGTCCGGGTGAAGAATGCGGATCTAAATCATTGAGAAGTTTGATTACAGAACGGATGCTAATGTCTACTTGATCCAACAGATAAGGATAACTGGACACAATTTTCGCAGGAGGGACTTTCTTTCGCGAGGACGCTTACTGTTGGGCCAAAAGACTAGCGTTATGTGCGTCTTCGTAAAGTAAATTTCGATGCTCAAAGGAACAGCGTAGGAATACCACTGCCAGCCCTGGTGCTTCTTTTCAGATAAGAGAAAAGCATTTTGGGTGTGTTTCTGGAGTGTACTGCTAATGATAGTTCATATTGCTGACGTTTCTGACGCTTCAACTGAATACTGAATACTGTATTTTGGAGCAGGTAGAAAATAATTCTGTACAACTCCATCGGGTGATAATCAAAAAACATTTTAAAAATAATAAATAAACACGTCCGGTGGTTATCCTGAGATGGTTCAGCAACTCCTTCTGTAGCACACAGAATGCATGTTTACACAGTGAGTCACAAGTTGGTGATATCGTTGTCAAGTGGCAACCGTTCTCTGAAACGCATGTTAGCGAAGTGTAAATCCAACAAAGATTTGAATCTCTGCACAGATTCGGCCTCGACGACGTGTTCTGGCAGACTGTTCCAGGCGTGCACAACCCTCCGCTCGAAACACAGGGGGTGTGGGATTTTCTTCAGATCAGGTACCACGAGTTTGTACCTGTGCCCACGTGTGGTGCATGGTACTCGCAAGTGGAGCAACGACCTTAGAATGGGGAAATGACCGAGATGTAAATTACGGTAGGTCATGATAAGATCCACTCGAACACGGCGAAATGACAAGGTGTAGAGCCCAAGTTTCATGCACCGGTTTTCATCCGATAAGCCTCTCAAGCTGGGGATCAACTGAGTTCAGTTATGGTAGTTATTTCGAGGTAGCACCTGCTGGATAACACTAAAACCTTTCGTGATTTGCATGGTCTCCATTAGACCACTGTCCATAAATTAATCAGATAAACATACAGGCCTAATATATTTAGCTACGGCCCCAAAACTTAAGAGGAGTATGTAGTATTTGACACGTCTTACGTGTCATTGCTTACCGACTAGTATCCCAGGCTCCGCCCAACGGACCAAGCTAGCTTATTGCGGGTTGAATTTGCATATTAGCCGTATCTTCATCGGGCTTATGTGGCATTTAAACAGAACGCACGCCGGCTCAAAGCGTGTCAACCCACTGCGCCCTCTGCAATCAGCACCAGTGCCCAATGAGTACCTGTTGTAATCCCGATGGGTGACCGATCGAGCGCCCGTTGGGCGCCCGAGTGGCGAAAAATTGTGGCACTAATCGGGCGCTCGCGGAGAAAATTGGTGCGGTTCCTCCTTCAAGAGCCCGGGTTTTCTCCAGGTTTTGCTTTCTATAGCCATAATCTATCCATCTTACCTACCCTGGCAAGACCACTGTTTGCGCGTTATTTCAATTACATTCATTCCAGCAAGAAACGCCGCCGACAGACCGCTGAGATTCCAAAAGAAGTTCGAAAAGTTCGTTTCGGACTGTCGGAGAAACACTCAGCGGCAATCCCCTTTACACTCCATTGTGCATTCCACAACGCGGTGCATTAGATTACCTATGATCTTGGCCTCAACATAGCCATTAACACAACTGGTGCGTGGGATCCTGTCAACTTCTTCATGAAAGGTGTGAAACGCGCTTACATCCTTAATAATGCTCAATGGAACAAAGCAAAATGAAGAACATGGCGTAACCGCCAGGACCTACTGCATAAACACGCGACCCAGTAATGCCATTTAATTTAAACCGACCCTCCAAATTTCGAACCCCAGACACCTAGGCTACCAGACGAGCACCCTACGACCAGACCACGGAACTACGTTGAAGCGTCCTCACTGCTCATATTCCTACCAGCCGGACAACCCGCTTTTGTCACATATCCAGGCAATCCCTCAGTAACTTGTTGCAAGTAACGTCGTAAGCTACGATCAGTCATGAATTGGCAGCACCTACGTTGGATCTGTGACTGATATTCTCTGTATGGCATCTGTGCCTTTCGTTAAGCCGGTAATACTTGCTCACCAATAACATTGGTTGGGAAGAACTCGCTGGGAGTGTAACCCTGCACCGCTTCTCTCACTTTTATGGGCGCTGCCTATAGTTATCGCATAACCAAAATCAGCCGCGTACATGTATCAGCAGTTATGCGTAGCCTAGGTGTAAAAACTGAATTCACGAAGTGAACAGCGCTACTATCTTTTAACGTGTAGTCGGATTAAACTAAGAAGTTAATTGAAGGATATCGATGTTTTCAGTTGCCGATGGACAGTATATATGGCTATAACCCGATTTCATGTGCCATATTTTACAAACGCCCGATGAATATCCTGTATCAGGCGTCCTGGTGACCGATGGTGCTGCCGGGGTCCAAAACGGCTACGGAAAGGAATTAGGAAGAAAAAAGAAAAGGAATGAAACTCCATCAAAGCGAAGGTAGTTATATCAGGGAGCTCGTGTTCCTAAGCATGTCTGGAAAGACCGGACACCACACTGCGCAAAATATCCGGTGCATAATCGAACAACGTAAACTACTTAAAAGAAAGCGCGGGTAATGGGAGAGGGTTTTATTAAAAAGGGACAAAGGCTGGCCAGCCGAACCATCTCCCCATGTTGCCAGCTGGGTGGTTCGGGTAAATTATGTTCCAGCAAATGATTCCGCGGCAGCGTTCAAGCATATGGCGGGACTTCGCCTGGCAAGCGTTCTTCCCATAAAAAACCACAGGTATCCGTTTAACAACACTCTGACGTGACAGATGTGTCTCGCCACTAAATAACGTCATTGACTCTTTCCTTTTCCGGAGGCTCCTTCACACATTACGGACGTCATCCGATTCGAGGCCTTCTATTGATTCCCGCTTGCTGGCGAACCAAAGGAAAAACAACACACACAGAGTCACATTTAGCTAATCAAACACCATGGCTACATTCAAATATCGACGTAAACATACTTTTTACATGTCAATAGACATATATCTTCCTATGCCATTTGTCAAAATATACTAATTTGTGCAATTTCTGATCATACATGTCTGTAGTACCATGATCACGCCCTTGATGGTGTGTCTCGCAAGGAAGAGAATAACCGATTTATTTATTTTGTTACCTAACATACAAGGCCAAACTCCGGGATGTCGAAATCATCGTTCAAAGTTCACAACGATTCTGCCTAGTTGCGGAGTATACCCTTACTAGGCTGTAGTGTGCAATTGTCGGCGGACGGCCAGATATATCCGTGAGCTGAAGGACAACAAGCACAACAAGGCGAATAAGCACGCAATTCACAGGTAAACACGGTGGGCGGGAGCCCCACACGGAAGAACACAGTGGACGATGAGCCGCGTGTATTCGCAGAACGGAAGTGAAGTCGTACAACACAGTAAAACAGGCTCCATATAGAATATACCATCGAAGAGATAAAAGCGATAAACACTTTATGATTCACGACTGTCTGTTCGTGGTTTTATTGGCAATAGAGGTCTCACAATATGCATCTGAACAATAAGAGCAAAAGTCAGAATGAAGAGACTGCAGTTAAATTGAGTGCGATGCCGCTACGCCGTCCCTCTAGATTTAGGTGTTATCCTCAACACCTGCTGTCGACTGCGCGTGCGCCGTCGTATCACCTAGCTCCAGGTACTCGGTGGCCTCTGGAACTGAGTGTCCGTTCTCATGCGAGACGCGTATCTCGCTGGTACGCAGAGCCGTCAGTCTCAGGCGGTTGAATTGGGCCACAAAGAACGTCTCTGACCTTGCGTGTTATCCGTGAGATGGAAGATGCGGTCGTTATACACTTCCACAACAGTGAACAGCCCTCCACGTTCCTTGTACAGTTTCGAGGTAAGTCCCGGTGAGGGCGCCGGTGCATGCAAGTACACTAACTGCCCAGATTGTAGCGGTAAGTCGCCGACTGGACTATCGTAGTAGTCATTTGGTTGACGTTGGGCGCTGGTTAAGCAGTTCCTTGCGAGTTTGTTCGCAGGAATTAGGTCGCTGCGTACCCTCTGCATGCTCTGTGGCTAGCAGTGGACCTGGCGTTAGCCGCGATAAAGTCAAAGCAAAAGGCAGACTCAGCTCGCACCCAATGCCCATATAATGTGGGAGTGTGATGTTGAAGAATAAACGATGGAACGGTAGGCTACAAATAATGTGGTAGCGCGCCCCCACTCCTGCTTGCCGTATTCGTCCGTGAACTCTTTTAGCAGAGCTTTTAAAGAGCGATTTGCGCGTCCAACTTCATCGTTTCCTTGCGGTGATAAGCAGTAGTATGCGTTTTACGGATACCAAACAAATGGCCTAGATCAGAAACAATAACGCTCTCAAAATTCGAAGCTAAGTTTGAATTCAATTGCTTCGGGATGCCCCAGCGGGAGACCCATTGCTTGAAGATCGCAGTGCCACTACTGTTGCGCCGTTGTAGGGAATAGGAGTGGCCTCGCAGCAGTCCGTGAAGTGGTCGACCGGGATTACTATGTAGCGGTTACCAAGGTCTGTTTACGTAGGGGTCCCATAATGTCTACTACAACTGCTTGTTTTGGGTACTCGGTGATGATGGATCGTGGCGGTGCGCTGTTTGGCCTCTGAGGCGGTTTCGCACGAAGACATTCCTGACAAGCGTTACAGCAGTTAACCACAACTCTGCGCTGGTCCAGCCACCAGAAACGCTGTCCGACAGCCTCATCCATGTTTCTCTGCCCGGGGTGTCCTAATTGGGTAAGTAGTTGGCGCAACACGAAATCGACCTTGGACTGGGGGACAACGATTCTTTGGAATAATTTAGCCAGTAAAGAGAGTACAAGGTTTCATCATGATTTACGAGGCGTTGCCATTCAGACCACACGCAATAAGCCTCCCAAATTAGGCCGGCCAGCTTCGCTTTCGCATGTTTGCTTCCAGCGGTGGATAGCCTCTTATAACTAAGCTTGAGCTCCGGGTCGCTCCTTTGGAGACCTGACCACTCAGCAGAATCGGAATTGTCCAGCGACACTACGTCTACGTGATGATCCAGACACGATGGACAATCGACGTACTGTCTGCCGTTGCGCTGTGCCAGAGCGTCCGCGTTAGCAGGCTGTCTGCCGGGTCTGCACACGTTCAACGTCATTTCTTGAAGTTGTACTTCCTAGCGGGTGACCAGCCCCTCGGGGTCCCTAAAGTTCTGTAGCTACTTAAGCAAATGGTGGTCCGTGCGAATAGTTTAACGCCGCTCCAAAAGGAAATGACGTAAATGCTTTGTATATGCCGCCAAGGCTAACATTTCCTTGAGTGTTGTGCAATAATTACGTTCCTGTTTACTAAGATATCTACTTCCGTATGCAATCATATGCTCCAACTCATCAGGTGCGACTCGGGATTGGCCAGCTCTAATACCGGTTCCGCTTTAATCCATGTCAAGAAAAAATTGACCGGCAATGGAAGACAGATCTGGGAAAGCTAAAATTTGCCAGTTTGTCAGCACCCGTCGGAAAGAGTAAACGCTTTATCACACTGAGGAGTCCACTGAACCGGTCTTCCCGTCTCGGTCAAACGGTGCAGCGGTGAGTCAACGTCGGCAAAAGGGCGGACGAACCTGCGGTAGTAGGAAGCAAGGGCTATAAACTGTCGAAAGGCTTCCGTGGCACGCGGAATAAGCCAGCCTTTAATCTCCTATATCTTAGTTGGGTCACACTGAACTCCCGGTGAAGTATTGACATGGCCTAAGAACATGACTACCTTCCGTAATAGCCGATATATGTGTGAAAACAAGTTGAGACCGGCGTCCAAAAGACTGCATTGTACTGCATTCGCCTTTCCCAAATGTTCCGCCAGGGTGCGCCCATGCACGATTACGTCGTCTAAGTAAACTAGGCACTGATGTGGGATCAAAAAGCTAAGAGCAACCTGCATTGGACGTTGAAACGTGGCCGGCGCGTTTGCTAAACCGAAGGGCGTAGTTTGAAACTCGTACAGTCTCGATGGTATCAGAAAAGCAGTCTTTTCACGACCTCTTAGATCGACCTCCACCTGCCAATAACCAGCTGCAAAATCAAGGGCAGCAAACCATTGCGCTCCCTCAAAGGTTTCCAAAGGGTTATCTACGAAGCATTGGAATGCAAGCTTTGCGGGTTACTTTATTTAGCTTTCGACAATCTACATAGAGGCGAAGAGAACCATAATTCTTTTTGACGAGGGTTCTTGGCGATGCACAGGGTGTTTGTGATGGAGTAAGTGTTTGCCTCCAGCATTTGTTTTAGCATATTTTCAAGCTCCACACCATATTACACTGGTACACGGCGTGGTCACTGTGTTATGAATCTCGCGGGCCCAGTGTCAATTTTGTGTTGTATGATTCCAGTACAGTCCAGAGATAAGCCTTCCCAGAAGAACGCGGCAGCATTTTCTTCACTATACTATACGGGTTTCGAGAGCCTCCGACGGGAGCGTATCCTTCAGAGAGGATACGGAAGCTCAGAGAGGTTTGGATACAATCGTTTGGTATAATAGTTTGCTAACGTTTCCAAATCTCTCTGAACTCATGACTACTCGATCGGCTCCAAGTATCTTCCAAGAATTTTATAAGGAAGCTGTTATCTGCGCTTGGGTCGGTGCGTGCGTGTGTCTTGCTGAACACACACTGGACAGAGGATCTGAGTCGACAGCAATGGCCACTTGAGAATCATTAAACTTCATAACTCCTGACCCATATAGATGCAGCACCCCAAAACACAATGAACAATGAACAATGATTTATCACGGGATAAAAGCAAGTGCTTGGTACGTCCCGAAGGATGGTTGAGGTGAATATGATGAAATCAAAATATGTCTGGGTCATCTATCGAACGTCTGCCGAGATGAATAGTTTGATAAGTAACATCAGTGTAAAATTAAAATAAATTATCAAGCGTAAACGTTCGGAAAAACACTAGGGTGCAGTGATCATTGAGGTAAAGAGTGAGAAAAGTAAAATATGGTCGCTCACTTAGGTCCATTTGATACATAAATCCTGTTGAAATGCATCCTTGGCGTAATCCACAGTAGGGGAGTTTAGGTAACAAAATGTTGGGAGCTAAGAGCAACATCTAATCGTTTTTTGAAAACATCCAAGGTAGGAGAGGATACAACTGAGTCTGGGAGTGCGTTCTAAGGTTTGCAAACCCGAAGGGAAAAGTAATTCCGTCGACACTCTAGACGGCTGTATTGTTCCTTCAACTTTAGGCAGTTACCCCTGAGCTGCGTGTTGTGGCTAAGTTTCAGCAAATGGCTGCATACGTGATTGGGGTCACTCAATATTGGATACGCTAATATGAGATCACCGCGCAGTTTTCGATAGCGCCCGCTGAAAATTCCCAGCAACTTCAGCCTTCGGTGGTAAGAGTGCTAGCGCAGACCCTGCACATTCTTCGTTGCTCTCCGTTGTGGTGCCTCTATCGCTTCTAGGTCACGCTTCAACCAAGGTTGCCAATCTTGGATAGCATGTTCAACATGCGGGCGCAAGTAGGAATTGTGCGTCATTGGGAAGATTGATAGGGCAAATCTCCCGAATGATCTTCGCAGCATGCCGACATGCTGGTTGCCTCTTTTTGCAGCTACCTCAGCCTGTTTTGAACAGTTGAGGTCGCTCTGTACGATCACACCTAGGTCACCTTCTTGGGAGCTATTCTGCAGTCCGTTGGTTCCAAGTGAATAGCTGTAGTTATGACTATGGCGTAATTGTACGACGCGAGATTTGTCAACATTGAACGGTAGGGCGTTTTGAAGTGACCAGTTCGACACTGTTAAGATCGCACTGGAGCCGTTCATGGTCTTCCGGTCCTCTGATCCTTCGCCGTAGCTTGATATCATCAGCGAAAAATAGGAAAACGGAAGTAATTGATCTCGCCGAATCGTTAATGAACACCAAGAATAGACGAGGTCCAAGAACCGAGCTTTGTGGTACTCCGCACGCCACATCGATTGCATCAGACAATGATTCTCGGACTCTCACCACTAGCCGTCGTTCTTGTAGAAAATTGTCAATCCAACTCAGGATTGGGTCGCCAATGCCGTAATTCCGAAGCTTGTGAAGGAGAATGCGATGGTTTAAGCGATCGAATGCTTTTGAATAGTCCAAGTAGATAACATCGACGCCTACTCCATCATCAACAGCTTCAGTCCAGCTATTACGTGCAATTACTAGGTTAGTATTACACGAATGCTTTTGACGAAAGCCATGTTGCTCTGGGGCCATTAAATTGTGGCTTTCCAGGTATTCCATCAGCGCATCTGCGATGATTGATTCCATCACTTTGGATAGTACGGGAAGTATTGTTATTGGACGGTAGTTTGCAGGATCAGTGCGGCTACCTCCTTTATGAATAGGAGTGATGATCCCTCGCTTCCATACTGGTGGAATACGGTTCTCCTCTAGACATCGCTGATAGAAAATAGCCAGTGGTGCTGCTAGATCACTAGCTACTGCCTGTAGAGCCTTTGGTCAGGTGTTGTCAGCTCCGGGAGAACTGTGGATACGCAGGCATAACAACTTCTTCAACACAGCTTCTGCAGTGAAGGTGATGTTTTATAAACCAGATAGTGGAGTAGTAGAAATGAGGAGAATGTTTGTGCTCGTTACCTCCTGGAAAGTTCGGGAGTAATGAAGCAGTAGGAGATCAGCTGCTTCCATTGCTGATCGCGTGCACCCATCAGCCGTGACTAGTGCCGGAATCCCCCACTTTACCTTTCGAAAGCCGTTAACGTGCCTGTACAGGAGTTTGCGATTCGTACAGAATCGCTTCATTAACTTCTGCTGATGAGTGACCTTGTCTTCGCGGATCAGTTTTACACAAAGTTACGATGGGTCACGTATGCTGTCCAGGTTTCGGCATTCGGGCAGTCCTGGTGATCTCGCCATGCCACATCCCTCCGGGACATACATTTACGTGTCCTGCTCCTCAGAAATGAATTACGCTTGTTTTTAGGTTGGAAGGACTTCTCCTCTGGTGCGTGCGCTACCAGTGTACTAAACGTCCTTGTAAATGTTTCCCAGGCAACATCTGGGGGGCATTCGGTTAAGCAAGTCCAAGATGTATCCTTAACAAGCTTAGACAACACATTGTAGTGTGTGACAGTATGCACTTTATCCTCCTCCTTTTCAGGGTACTCCGCATAGCAAATATAATCAAAGAGTAGAGTAACATGATCACTACGACCCCGTGGTGTGCTTGTAACTATCCCGCTAACCATGAGTTCTTCGTTAGTGAGCACAAGATCCAGTATCGACAGGCTTGTTAGCAGTTCGAAATCTGGTGGGAGAGGTTACGTGGTTGTAAAGAGGGTGGCTAGCAATAAGCTCTTGCAAGCAGGCTTTAAACTGCATACCATCGGTTGCCAACGTTTCTATGCCATGCACGTTAAAGTCGCCAGCGATAAAAATGTGGGTGTAGGACTTGTTCAAAGCAAACTGGAAAACGTGGTTCAGTTTGGAGTCCATTTCCGAAGTTGAGTTTGGTGGGCGATAAATCACGGCAAGTAGGCATGTGCCCTTGTTTCGCAACCATAGGCGGCACCAAAGCGAATCGGGAGCTCGGTCGACAACTTCACATCGGAGGTTTGTATTATGGTAAAGAACCAGACCACCATCCCTTTTGGTTCTATCGGTCCGAAGCAGTGACATGCCGGGTAAATTGATCTCAGAATCGGTTATCTCAGGGTTTAACCATGTCTCTGTAATCATGACGAGGTCCCGCGATTGTGAGGCATGGAGTTCTCTAAGTTCCGCCAAATTGCTTAGAAGGCCTTGGGCGTTTGTATACATGCAAGATAGGGCTTTTGTTGTTAGGAATTCATTGATAGATGTCAAGTTTGTGTTCGCTTTTAAGCCGGCCGTTTGGTGGCCGGCAATTAATCGTATTTTGGTTTATGTATTTCAGTCGTGTTGCATGGCATTATTAAGCGTTCCTGAACAGAAGTTTTACTGGTGCTGTGCTCGGTCCTCCCGTGTGCCGTGGGCGCTGTTGTGTTGGTCTCTCCGCAGGACTGTGTAGATAAGGAATTTGCTGCGTTTGCAAGTTCCGTTGAATTGCTTCCGACTTTTGATCTTTCGCCTGCTGCTTTTAGCCGGATCTCTGTTGGCAGCCTAGCTCGAAACTTTAACCAGCTATCCAACAGAACTTGCGTCATTCCCTCGGAGTGTAATATTAGTTTAATTAGCCTTGGACCGCAGCCCTTGTAGTTAGGTGATGACAGCACTCTTGTCAGGGCTTTGGCAATAACATGGTCTACAGAGAGTGCTGCGCGGATGTAGCACCACTGCTCTCGGTCGTGAGTTTGTGCATCGTGATCAAAAGAATGCAGAAGCTCAGGAACTCCATGAACAAATATTGTTCTATTGCTATCTCTATTAGCAATGCCGCGTTGGTCAACTGCTTCTTTTGGGCGATCTTTCCAAGGTAGATCAGGCAATATGCGTACTCCGCTCGGTGCGTTACGAAGACGAACTGCTGAGAGCAGGACAGCCTCTGTCTCATCTGCTGAGTATAGTGTTACTCGAAGAATTCGAGGTTCACCCGCGTGCACTGAGGTCGGGTGCCGCGCTAAGCGTTGCAGCATTGCAGGCTCAACCCGAATGTTAATTGCCTCGCAGATGGAATTCCACTGGTTGCTAACATCTTGCAATTTGCCTTTTATTGTTCCAGATTTGGATTCAGGAACATTGGTGCACACGAGAGTTAACGCAGCGTGGTTTTGTCTAGTGAGTGTTGCCTTTATACTTTTTGCCAACAATTCGCGTTGTTTTGAGGACACCATTGGAGTTGACGGTGAAAGCTGCTTTGCTCCACGCGTGCTCGGTACTGAAAATGGACCTAGGTGTGTCCCTCCCGGTGTGTTTGTCCAGGCAATAGATGCGTACGTTACCTACTTGTTATCTGCACCGGATTTCCTACGGCTCTGAGCTGTCGGCGTCATGGAAGAATTTCCAAGTGAAGCCTCTATGGTTGGAGAAGTGGAAGCAGGCATGTTTGAGGCTTGCCCAATTATGGGAGTCAGGTGACCCAGTGGATTTAGAGTCACAGACGCTGCAGTGCGGTTGGAGCGTCTAGCTCTTTTCTTCGGTTTCGACTCAGAGCTTACTTTGGCCGGGTGAGATATTATCGTGGCGGTATTTACCTCCGGGGGAGGGATCTTAGTATTTACAAATTGCACGATTATTTCAGTCATCCTATCGCATTTTTTCATGAGCAAAGATAAGCAGTTGACCACTGGAATGACTTGACATGTTGGGCAAAACCAAATTGTGTCAGCAACTTGGTTTGTCTGTCTCACTTCTTGGACAGATTTGCCTACACATTGCGGACAGTATGATCGAATGCAGCTAGAACAGGTTATACTGATCTTAAGCAGTTTACTGCAGTTGTCTGCGCAACATAGGCGACGTTGAACCATTGGAATGCAAAGCCTATCTTAGCGCTCACCTTGATAAGTGTACTTTGCGCTAGGGGTGACGCAGGAACAGGTCAGAACACGCACACGAATGGATAGTTGTTCAACCGAACCAAGGTCAGGCGGAGGCAGATGGAAGTCGTAACGCGCAGACTGTCGGATTCAACGATCAATCGACTCGCAGTGGTACACACCCACACACACACACAAAGCGGCAGCGTGTGTTAATCGGTCTGTCTTAAGCGACGATGCAGGTGGAGCGCTGATAAGCGTCCCTAGAGCTGCTCAGTTGACGGGCGGAGCAAAATGGCTGTAAGTTTGTTATGCTGCAACTTGCAGGGATGGTTGCCGCGTAGTTGGGGAGTCCACAACTCCTTCTTCTGAATGAGACCAAAATCTCCGAAAGACCGGTTTGATGTAGGTACACAAGTGGAATTCGGCAAAGAATATGCCGAAAACTGGGAACTGGAGCAATAGTGTAATCCACACAGGTTAGCTCCAGGAGATGGAAAGCACTGAGTAGAGCTCGTCGAACTGGTTCGAACGAGCGCAAGCACAATATTGTGTGAGGAGAATTGGAGTGTCCACAGAGGGCAAAGCGAGAGACGAGTTAAAGTGCAGCCGCACGGTACACAATGTCACACAACGTCACACACGTAGTAAATTCGAGCCGAGTACTGCGTCCCACGGTATTTGCAAGAATACGAACATGGGATGAGATGACCTATCGTCACTTAAGACCAGGTCCACCACAGAGATGCCACTTACACTTAATAGGGTGCCATTGGCGGTCCTGAGGTGACGACGGTTATCATGTTTAGCGCCCCTGGTGCATGAAGGAGTTTAATTAGAGAACAAGTGGCTCCTTTGTCTGCTAAAGCGCATGCCGGCATACCACAAAGCAGTACACTCACGAAAGGCTCTCCTAGCTTTGATGAGGGGGAAGGCAATGCACAGACTTGGACTTACCTCCGTGGGTCCATGTGCTTGATGCTCCAGGGTTGCGTCGAACACCAGCAGAGAGCGCAAAATTGGTCGGTTTTGTCCACATGGCTGCGATTGCGTACCAAATTTTCGGCAGTAGTATCACTCTTTGGAGTTCCCTGCTTTCATGGATCGCAATGCTGAAGTCATTTGGAAGTGTGGCACAGGGCTGACAGACGACTGAGACGGTCTTCTGACTCGTGCTGCCGCCTCGTATTTGAGACCGATGCCGATGACTACGTCCTTAGTCGACGGTGGGTCTGGAAGTAAGCTGTGCAAGTCTCATCATCGGCAACACTTTGGATCTACCTCTCCAAAATAAAAAGTCCCGAATGACGGGTGTCACATCTCCGGAGGCACGCAAAGCCAAAGTGCGGAGTGCGGTGACGTAGTCGTCGAACGTTTCATCCGCTCAATGCGATCTGGCCCTAAACATATTCCTTGCACCGGGTTGAGAGGGAGCATCGTCAACTAGTGAACCCAGTTGCACTCAAAGCTCATCCACGCAGGAGGTGACGGAAACTTCAGAAGCAACAAACGCTTCCTGCACAGTTGTTCCTAGATGGGACAGAATATATGACCCGCGTGAGCTTGGAGGGGCCGTGCTAGTGTATAGATTCGTGCGCTACGTTCACGACGTTAGGTTTGCGCCGACAGCAAAACGTTCCGGAAGACTCGGTGGTGGTTTTACTTCCGGCTTAATAAAAGGCAGTTCTAAGTCGTCAGAGTGCACTTTGTGCTCGAACTCGGTTGCCGGAGATGTAGTGTTCAATAGTCCGAAGAAGGCCAGATATATCCGTGAGCTGAGGGACAACAAGCACAACAACGCGATTAAGCACGCAATTCACAGGTAAACACGGTGGGCGGGAGCCCCACACGCAAGAACACAATGGACGATGAGCAGCGTGTATTCGCAGAACGGAAGGGAAGTCGTACAACGCAGTAAAACAAGCTCTATATAGAATATACCATCGAAGATAAAAGAGATAAACAGTTAATGATTCACGACAGTCTGTTCGTGGTTTTATTGGCAATAGAGGTCTCACAATATGCACCCGAAAACTAAGAGCAAAAGTGAGAATTTAGTCTGCGGTTAAGGGGGGTGCGCTGCGGCTACATGTTCAAAGTTGTTAAATGTTATGTCCGTAAGCTCCTTGTAAAAATGTACTACAATTTTTTAAAACCAAGATTGCAAAATCTGCAGAGGTCATGCATCAATACTGAAGTATTAAGTAAATAGTACAAAGGTGCCTAGGGGCTTGTACATCTTACATAGCAAGGACATAAACTTTTCATATAATTCCTGGCATTGAGCAGAAAATATTATTAGACGCCATTACCCAACGTAAACATGTGTATTCACATCTACCTTAGACAGACGAACATGTTACTTTGCGTTGCCAAACTGTAAATTGTATAGATGAGTGCACGAAATAATGCAGTTGCGCAGCCCATGGCAGTTTTTGATATAAAACGTTTACGAATATATGCCGACGCAGATGCACATCAACGGCAGTACCAGAGATACAGTGCGCTAACCTTTCCTGGCTCCGTCTTTTGACCGGCGGCTAAATTAAAAATGTATACTGCGTCAAAACCCTGCATCCGGTTGGGATAACCGCAGACGCTTTATGCGTAATCTATGCTTTGCAAAGTAGAGCCAACATAATAAATGCTTACGAACACGCAAAGTTCTTTTGCATAGGGGCAAAACTAATTCATGTATTTTAACAATCATTCGTTCTGCATTAGGTAAAGCGCGTCATGCTTGCCTTCAAACGTGGTGCCGAAATATTGCGCATTTTTCCGAACATTTTAATGGCGCTTCTTTTTAGCTAATCGATGGGGAACAAGTGTCAAAGTAGCAAGAAGAAACAAGTTAATTCTGCGGGATACACCGCGCAGGATAGAATCTTATACTTCGAAGAGACAAACGCAGGTTTATAGGCATATATATTTTGCTATGTGATAATGTACTTTCGCCCGTGGTAGACTTGAAAGCTCAAAAATTATCCCAGGCAAGCATGAATTTCCTTGACTCAGTGTTTTGATTATACAGGCACGCTGGTTGATAAATGATATGACCAGTACTTTTATGAGGCTTGGCTGTTTGATTGGACATCTCGTGGACCGCTTACGTACGTAGAGTGTTGGGTAGCGCCTGGGATAATAGTTGGGAATCAATGACACGTAAACGGCGTGTCAGATACGGGACAGTATAGAAGTTGAAGGCGACTGAACCCGACATTTATTGCGCAGGCCACAAACATAAGAAGAGAAACAGTCACAGCAAGAAACAGTGCAGCGTGGTACTCACCAAAACGGTTTGTGTCTACGGCTGTATCGTCAGTAAAACAAGTAGACGCGTTAAATGTTAAAACAAACGTAACTTCCAAGGTTGCATAGTTGTGAAAGCTTGTTTTAGGGTACACTACAAAGACATGCCTCTGGAAGACTAATGAATGGAGGCTTTCGATATAGCTGCTAGGGGGAAACAGTAGGTAATGTTGGGTGCGAACGTGGGTCTCCAAGCTGGAGTGCGTAGCAGAGTTCGCTGGGTCCAGGCTTTTGCTTTGGTTATTTGTGATGAGAAGGTGGACCAGACTGCACCAACGGTGGGCCGTCCGGGCGGGCTGGTCGGAATGCAAATAACTGGTTAGTCCAGAAGGAAGGCCGACAGGACCTTCACTCCGCTGCAGACCCGACGGTGCGTATGAGAGGGGTCGCTCCCTACCTCACTAAAATTCACGCTCCTCCTCCCACGAAGAAACCCAGGCGTCCTCGTCCCACGGAACATCCGGTCGTCCTCGTCGCCAAAGCCCAGCCATGCGTATGGGGCCAAAACCTTTCGTTGCTGACCGCGGCCCTGGGCGACTGACTGTTCCTTGGGTAAGGAAGGGAGCCTTGCGTCGGCTGGCCAGTCACGCGGAGGTTGCTTTGAGCCGGTTGGCGTGTCACTCGATGATCGCCTTGGCAGTTCCGATTGTTGGGTTTCTAGAAATCAGAACTCAGAAGTGGTAGGCAAGTGTTGGATGAGTGCCTTGACGCTGGAGGGGTACATGGCATGCAATATAAAAGCAAATACGCATTTCAAGCTTGCGACATGTTTTTCGCTTTCGGTAGATTTCGCACAACATTTGTAGATGAGAAGCAAGCTTACCACTAAACACGAACCAGGCACGTTAAAGGAAATAGCAAACAGTTAGAAAATCTGAAAAACGGACTAGAAGTTTGACTAGTCTACTGCGTCGTTCGGTTAGGGTTGAGTCGGGGTTGCTTGAGGGTAAATGGGAACGCCGAGTTCCGGGATATACAGTGCGCCGGAAGACACCGCAGGTGCGGGTGCTTGTGTGCTAGCCTCAGGGTGGGTTGCAAGTGGTTCTTCAAAGGAAGCCATTTCAGCTGGTCAAGGGACATGGTCGTTCGGTGACCACTCTGGTCTGAAGTGAAATGTTTCGGAGTCCCTGCAGGACTCTGCAAGTTCCAGTATAGGCAGGCTGTAGTGGGCGTCGCACTGCGTCCGTGCGTGGAAAGAAGCGAGTGCATGTAGAGTGCGCTGTGCAGTAGCACATCGCTAGTCCACACACCCAGAAGGTTGGGCGTGGTGAACGCACGCGTTGAGCTAGGGAGGACGCAAAGTTGGGCGCAGGCATCCCCTACGGTGCGGGAGGTGAAACGACAGTCTTCCTGGACGTGGTGGGTATTCGTTTGGTGAGCATTTTCCCTACATAAGCCACAAATGCCTGTTTAACAACACTGCGACGTGGCGGATGTGACTCGCCACTCAATAAAGTCACCGTCCCTAACACACATGGGTAAGTTGACAGAAACCACGTTTACAAATTCTGTGCATGGCTCTGCTCTTGCAAGAAAGTGCCTAGATATTTGCTAAGTGACATGCCACTATTCGTAAATATGTTCGCCGCTTTTTCTTCATGCTTCATTCACCTGATCTGCACGGTGTACACAACCTCATCGAACTAGTTGCTCATCAACATACTCCACATTAGTGATCCGATTCTTATCTCTACATCTCGCATTCTGTGGACATAGACTTCGTACAGCCTTCGGGTCATATGGGCCCGCACTACTGACTCCAACTGTACTGCTCTCGCTCTTGTTGCTGCTAACCATGCTATCATGCACACTACTGCAATATGCTGATTATGCCCAAAAGGCGTGCCTCGCTTTGTCGAGAATAAAATATTTATTTATTTAACGCTCCTGGCAACTTTGGCATTGTGCCGTAGAGCAGCTCTGCTGGTGCACATTGCAAGTCACCTTTGATGTTGCTGGGAAGACCGAAGAATAAGAGGGAAACGTTTTCGCTCCAGCTAGGTTCGATGGAGGCGCAGTGCGTGGATTTAAGCTGTCTGTGCAAGCGTGAAATTAAACCCGTTGGCTGCTGAGTGATCCGCTGTGATATGAATTCGACGACAGCCTAAACATTTTCAGAGCCTGTAGAATAGCGGAAATACGATGGGCGTTCCTTGGTCAGTTGTAATGATGACTGACTATCCTACTTGCGAGATACGGTGCGGAATCCACCGGTCTAAGAAGGCCCGGATAACAACCACAGCTGTGCAGTCTGTTACGGGAATGGCTGCTGGTCATCTGGTGAAGCGGTTGACACTTTAAAAATCTACACAAATCCGCTTGAAGTATGTAAGGGAACTACTAGGTTTAAGTGTGCTTGTGAGCAACGAGAGTCCGGGGAAGGAACTGAAGCAAGAGGACCGCGGGTGTGACGACGCATTTTGGTGCGCTGACATTGAAAGCAGACGCGAGCCTAGGTACGAAAAGCTTTGTTTACGCGTGGCCAAACGATACGTTCCATGTACCGTTTCATTGATGCACAGATACCGCGACATGATAGTGAATGCAGTGCGGCAATGACTATGCGTCTGAAGGCGACGAGCATGAGAGTCTAGGACTACCTATGGAAGTGTCACTGAGAATGTTTTCTTTTGCGGTTTGGAGAGGAACACATGTCACATGCCGCAAAGTGCACTACAGAGTGCGTTGTATGGCTTCACGTTGAGCCTGAGAAGAGGCCATCGCGTCAATGTAGACGGTTGGCAATGCGTGGAGGGTGAGCTTGAGGCGTGAGCGAGCCTCTGCAACCGGCGTGTCGGCACCCGAGACATGACGTATGTCAGCAGTGAACTACGTGACAGTCTTGGTGTCTTGGTTCACCGTGGTGAATATTTGGCTTGAGCAGAGTTAAAGGCGAAGATTTGGGGCTTATGGTTAGTGTAGACCATAAAAGCGCGGCCTCCGATTGTGTGACCGCAGGGACTAATGGCTAGTTAAATGGCCAGCCGATCTCTGCCAAAAGTGCTGTGGCGGAATTCTGCTGGCTGCAGGCGATTAGATGAGAACCATAGTGGTCGCCATTACCCACTAACTTATTGTCGGAGGACGGCTTCTACCGCGAAGTCTGAAGCACCAGTCTTCATAGAAAGAGGTGAAGTCAATTTGGTATGAGCGAGAAGGGCTAGGTTGGAGAGTGCGTCCTTGAGCTCGGCGAAAGCTGTCTGTGTGGTATCAGGGCAAGCACACTTACTTCCTTATCCTCTCAGTAAGTCTGTCAGAGGCTGCCTGTGCTGAGCGCAGCGCAGAATGAAGCGCCGATAGTAGTTGATAAAACCAAACCATTGTCGGAGGTGCTCGAAAGTAGTCGGAGCTGGGAAGTCCTTGATCGCCTGGATTTTATCAGGAAGGACACTCATACCAGACAATGAAACTAGGTGGCTTAGGAATTCTACCGTTGAGTTACCGCGTTCGCATTTAGTCAGGTTGACTGATACCGGGTTTTGTGAAGCTCCGGAAGAGCGTTCGACGTTGCTCGAGGTGCTCCTATTCCGATGAACTGGCTACTAAAATTTCGTCGAAGCAGGAATAAGCGAAGTCTAGGTCACGAGTGACATCGTGGACGAAGCGCTGGAAGGTTTGTGCGGCGGTGCCTTGTCCAACTGATATTAGTAAAGATTCAGTCAAGCAGAAAGGAGTTATACCGGCTGTTTTAGGAGTGCCATTTTATTCTACATGTATCGCTTGTTTGGCAAAAACCAGATCGATCATCTTGAACTTAGCCTTATCTGTGAGACACGCGGTAAGGTCCTGCCTATCTGGGACGGTTAGCCAATTGACCGCGCGGCAATCACCGCGAGGGTGACTCTCACCAGATTACTTGGGGATGAGCTGCAGGGACGAGGACCAGAGGCTGTCAGAAGGGCGGATTACTCCTAGTTTAAACATTGCTCAAACTCCGCCCTAGTTACCTTTATTTTATCGGGCGATAGTCTGCGTGGACGGAATGAGGCGGGTAGGCCTTTCGTCCGTTTGTGGTGCTTGACTTAGGATGCCACTGGAAAGGCTGCGTACATTGGCTAAACGAGCTAGGAATACTGAGGAAAGCAGTCGATGCAATCTGGCGAGGGCTGAGGGAAGATGTTGACTGGTAGTAGATGTGCGACATCAAGCGTGCTGCCACGTACACTGAGCTTCCTTGCCGTGTCGACTATCATCTGGCGTTTTGCATCGACCAGGGCGGAATGCCTGAGAAAGTCACTGTCAATGACGGCAAAGGGTACTGCAGCGACAGTGCCTGACCAGCGGAACGTGTGCCGAAGACCTAGGACCAGGGTAAGCGACCGATGGCCGTAGGTGGCTAAAGGTGTGCCATTGGCGACACTTGGGCTTGCGGACAAAGAAGCGGTAGGCTCACTTGGCATAGGGTGAATGGTGCTGACTTCCGTCCAGGCATCAACTGAGAACTGGGTCTCGGAATCATAACCCCTGATATAGGTGAGACGACTTTGGGCTTTGCCGACCTTTGTGGCCAATACAGGCCGGCTTGGAGGATAAGGTGTAGTGGCGTAGCTACATTGCGGTACGCACTTAGGAGCTTTAGTACCGAAACGCTAGTGCTGAAAGCAGTAACTTTGGCCACCAGGGTTTGTGAGACAGTACGATGGTTCAGTGGTTGCGGTGCTAACAAGTTACCGTGGGTTACTCAACCTTGCGCTGAAGCGACGCTATCCGCCCTGTTAATGTTACAATTTCCGACGGCTGGCTACGCGCTTGTCGGTATGGTTGCGCCAGCACCAAGCTGATGGGGTGTGTAGCGACCTAAAAGGTAACTGCTATCTTCATGTACAGTTTGATTGTTGATCGATTGTACATTACGCCTTCGTGTTTTAATCTTCCTTACAAACGGCTCTTCACTCGACAGCCTTGTACATTCCCGCGATCACGCGTTCGTTCTCTTCTCGCTTCATCCGTCCGCGTCTTCTTGTAGCCCTTCGAATAAAATCCGCTGTGTCCGACTCAGATTGCCTTCTGATACCCGTGCTTAATTTCACGCACCGTCTGGGACGAGTAATAACTAATCCTACAAATTCGTGACCAAGATTCGCAGCCGCGAATTCAACCATTTTTCTCGTTTGTATCTTTTTGGTGAGTTCGTTCCTTTTTCGCGATTATATACCTGTATTCTTTGGTTCCGTGCATAATTTTAGTACTTTTGTCGTGTTATTGTTCATCATGTATCTTTCGATTCAGATTTCGAGAGTGGCAGCTGAGTTGTTTCACTGCGTAACCATGCTTACTTTTGTTGTCTTAAGTTGCATGGAACACAGGCCAGAGGTTTGGTGTAAGATATTTGAGATCGAACTGGAAAATAAAGGCAGTACGGCGGACCGTCAGAGGTACAATCAGCTCGTCCCACGCCTCCCTTCATCTGGTATGACGCTGGCTGAGGACACTCTACTCTGCACATCGAATGAAGCAGAGTATGAAACAGTGTGAAGCAGAGTATGAAGCAGAGTATAGTCGAGAATAAATATTTATTTATTTATCTCGCCCTATTTCCCACTAGTCTAGCTGGTGAGTCTCGGTTGTTCAGAAGCATTAATTGGGATAACGTTTCCATAGTTCTCCGCTCAGCTCATTGTCATGGCTTTTTCTTGTCCAAGGAGGTAAACACCGCCACTCATGATCTATACAACAACAGCAACAACTGTTTATACTTGGTGCCTCTGCTAATGCACAGCCACAGGTCAAAACCGAGAATGTGTTCATCCCTTCTAAACAGGGTGCTGATGAAGCTCCGAAAAATGCGTCACCAATACTCTGTCCCATGATTTCCACATCCTTGTTCGACAGAACGAAGGCAAAACAACTGGCAACACTCCCAGGTGTTGGTTAAGCTAGCTGAGGAGCGCACTGCCTACAACACCAACAATAAAACTACGTCCCTCGCGCAGCTACCGAAATATAGAACAGCAACCTCCATCACCTCTCTGAGACTCGCCGATAAGTCCGTAGTTAACAATGCAAAGAAAATATCTGCGATTCACAATATCCACTTTTGCAATTACTTCACTGACTACAGCGACCTTACCAATTACTTTGCCCAAACTTACCCACGACTCACTACACGTAACTACCTGTGACCTGCTTCTGTAATCGAGTAATTAGCGTACTCAATCTGTCACTACACTCTGGCCCTGCTGGTGGTTCGTCTGCACTGCTGATACTCGGCAGCCAGGACATTCCTGTTCTACTTTCTAACTTCTTTACACTCTCAATGAAATACGGCATGTATCCAACCACGTGGAAGCATTTCATAGTTATCGCTAGACAAAAACAAGGAAGTCGTCAAAACATAGAGCACTACCGCCTCACCATCCACGCTCCTATTACCTTCTGAGTGACGGAACGAAAAGTTAAGGAAAACTTGCTGAAGCTTCTACTTAGTCGCAAGCTGATTAACAGACGACAACAACACAGCTTTTGCCGTCCAAATCGTGTCAGACTAGCCAATTTGAATTTCTTAATCATGTGACTGCACAGATAGATGCTAAACAAGCACTAATCATTATATTCCTTGACAGGAGAAAAGATTTTGACAGAGTACCACATTCGGAACCATTGGTAAAGTTTGTATCATAAGGAGTCGCAGACCGACGCATCTCCTGGTTACAATCATATCTCATCTCTCATGCAGTCTGTAAGTGTAGACAAATCTATGTCACTCCAAAAACCAGCCACAAGCACTGTTTGTTAGTGCAGCTTACTAGGCCCACTGCTATTCTTGCTATATATCAATGACGCTTTCCAGGTACTAAAATATGGCAAGTCCTACCTGTTTGCTGATGATATCAAAATGGTATTCCCCATTACCAAACCAACCTGCAGCCGGTATTCTCCAGATTCAAAGTTATCTTAGGGCTCTGGATATTTAGTGCAACACATGGAATCTGACATTCTCACCGGCTAAATGCAATGTTCTCATACCTAAGCATCGTTCCGCCTAAGGTGTTAGCACTTCAAGTCGCACCGCTTGGTAATAGCCTCATAATTCGTGACCCAGGTGTACTTTACTCCAGTTCTTGGAACTTCGCAAAACAAGGGAGCCACTGTTCAGCATAAGCATGCTCCCTCATAAGCTACCTATTCAAATCCATGGCACTGCAAAATTCTGGGCTTGCGCTATACAAATCCTGCGCTGGAACTCCCCTCGAAAACTGCTTCATTGTGTTTACCATCTCCAGAAAATGCCACTGAGTTGCGATTATAAGGTCCAGCCGTCGTTCTCCAAACGTCTTCTACGCCATTCTACTCTCACCTATCATGGTCGGTACATCGAGCTCACGCTAGAACTTTTACAGCTGCGCCGACTGAAACCTAACTCGTCTTCCTATATCTATTTATCCGTAACCCTTTTGCGAGCTAACTGTGGCCCTTCTATCCTCGGACAACATTTCGTTTCCTTTTCGTAATGGACCACGCCTCATTATCCTGCCGAAAGCCCACAGCAGTAAGTGTTCAAACATCTACCTTTACAGATACGCGGATGTGTGAAATAGGCTTTCACACACTGTGCAGGAATTCGATAATGCAACTCATTTCACTTCCTCAATTAATAGGTACCTCGCAGTCAGTCATCTTTCTACTCTTTTAAGCATTAACAGACTTGAAGCCGAACTGTGTAAATATGGACCTTACCACATATAAACGTCTTCCTCATCAGATCTCACTCAACCCAAAGGAAAAGGAATGCTTGTCCTCAACTCGTCGTTACAAATCTTCCCCCGGATCGCTGCCCTTCACCTCATGGCTAACAGCAAGCATCTGATACCATGCTCTATCGTATCTGCATTTCATAACAGCTCACCCGTCGTTTTCCTTCTCCTGACAAAATTTATTAAAATTTTGCGAAAGCGCTGGCCTCTGCGCAATATGTAACAACCTTAATGTGTGATCAGGCTCCGCTCTTTCGTAGTCCTTTTCCCAAATATTATTGGCTCTCTTCTGGTAATTCTTCCTATCACAGCACGTCTGTGCACAGTTACTCAGTAGCCTCACTTAGCTAGACGTTTATTTAGTTAGTACGGCCAGTAACGTCCATGAAACATATTTATAGTATAGTGCATTTTTCTCACTGGCTTTCCCCGGCTCAGTCGACCTTAGCTTGCATTCTTCCTGTTTTTGTTGTCCTTTCTTCATCCAACCCCTTTCAGCTCTCTTCTGGCAATCTTCCTCAACTCATCAGGTCAGCGCAGAGCCGCTCCTTGCTAGATGCTTGGCTAGCCCTTACCCGTTTGTGACACCTAGGTATATTGTAGTCCAGCTCATTCACCGGCTTTTCCCAGGTCAGTCTACCTATCATATTCTGTAAGCACCGTAGCTTGAGTTGATTATCTGCGCCTCGTTGAGTTTTATCCTCTTATTATTCAGACTATTTAACAACTTTATTACAGGCTTGCGCTTCTCCCGTTCGCTGACCCTTCAGCGTGAAACCTTTCTAGGCACACTTCTGTCCAGCAAGCGTTACTTAAGTGGTCTGCGCACAGCCGCTCCTAGGCACACCGTTTTAAACTTTTATTTATCCGTTGCCTGCTGTAACCTGTGTGACACCTGCCCATGTAGGAGTCCAGATATTTCAATGGCAGCTTCCAGCTCAGTCTGCCTTTGCACTATTTCCTTAGCACCATAACATAACTTCGGTATCTGCGCGCCCCTGCGCTTCTACCTCATATGCCGCGACGTCCTCAGTAAAAGTAATGTATGCATGCATACCGCCTGTTTGCTGTCCATTCTTCACTTAAGCATTTTTAGCTTTCTTCAGCAATCATTCTTAACTCAGGAGGTCAAAGTATAGGCGCTCCTTAGCCTCCCAATTCTAGACGTTCGTCTGTCGCTTACTCGTTGTAACGTCTCCAACTTCTCCACCTGCAAGCCTCCAGCTTTAGGGCTAGATTGCACTGGCTCTATCCACGGTAGTACTATCCCAGCAACCCAGTATTTGTGGACCTGCGCGCAGCCGCGGTTCCGCTTTCCATGATGTGACGCCCTCAGTAAACGTAATATATTCTTGCATACTTCCTGTCTGCTGTCCTTTCGTCATTCAAGCTCTTTGAACTTTCTTGTGCGACCTCTATCTTATCAGGTCAGTGCACAACCGCTCCTTGCAAGGTACGCAGCTATCCCTTACCCATTTGTGACACCTACTTGTAATGTAGTCCAGCTCTCTCATTGGCTTCTCTCGGCTCAGGCTACTTGGTAATATTCTACCAGCACCCTAGCATGAGTTGATTATCTGCGCGTTGCTACGTCTTGGACTATTATGCTCTGAAATATTTAATAAACTTAAAGTATGCTTCCACTTCTCCCGTTCATTGTCCAATAATTATAAAACCTATCTTAGCTCGCTTTTGTCCAGCAAACATAACTTAAGTACACTGCCCACAGGCGCACCCTAGCTTCTCCTTTCTAAACCTCCAGATATCCGTTGATGGTTGCAAAATCTGTGACACCTGCTCATGTAGGACGTCAGATATTTCACCGGAATTTTCTGGCTCTGTCGCCCTTAACACTATTCCTTTAACACCCTAACATGAGCTCAGTATCTGTGCTCCTCTGCGCTTCTGCATCATATGCTGCGACGTCCACAGTTAACCTAATGAATGTATACTTCGGATAACACTATCGCCACAATCTATTTGGTGTGTTGTTTATCGAAGAAAACGGCAGCTGTGTGTAACAATTCTGTCATATTGAATTCACATTATTTACAAACCTATGAGTAGCGAGTTATAAGTAGTAAGTTTCTTCAGAGGTTTCATTGGAGGAGAGATGGTATATAACAAGGATGTAATCTGGATACGACAACCGCGCTATGGTTTCAAATACCGGTGCTGTCCGTAAGCTCGTGGAGACCGCCAGTGGTCATGTCACACCCGGTGGCTACACGGTTAGTGTTGCCAGTCAATTCGTCGAGGGTGTGAGCAGCCGCCTCTATAGTAACGCCCACGAACTGGTGAACTACATCAAGCGGTTCGAGAGAAGCGCCGGGTCATACTACAGTATTCGAACCTCGAAAGCAGACGGCTCAGGCGAGAAGAGACTAGTAAAGAATCAGTGCCACCGGAAAGGGTTTTTCCGCCATCCTAACGAAGGCAAAAGACGAAGAGTATTGTAACACACACTTTGACGAGCGTATTTCATGGTTGGTAGGCTGGGGACTATGTTCAGAATAACCAGGTTCCACATGGTGCATAACCACGAACTTCTATGAGGCGAAGCTTTAAAGTGGTTCAATGGAAACAGTCGGTTAGAGTCGGCGGAGCTTGAGATAATCAGCCCAATGCGTGAATGCCGAAGCCGATGTTTCAGCATCCGGTTCTACGACCGATCGAAGTCCGGAAAACACCTGACGAACGCGGACCTCGGCCACCTTCAAGTTAGGCACATGTTCGGCGGCGACAATCCAGGTAAAGTGATTTTTGACCGCGTAGCTTAAAATGCACTGTTTTAAACAATGTACTGGACATGGAAGCACAGTTTAATCAGAATGGGCGAGTTTGGCGTTTTCGCGACGAAAACCACCGGTGTACCCCATTCGTCTACTCTACACACCAGAGGCTGGAACTGTACTCCCTGTTTCCCGACGTTGGCTCATTGCTAGCACCTTCACCACTAACTACCAGAGCTATTCTTTATACCAGCTGCTTATAGTCGGGCTGTGGAAAAGTCTGCCGGTTGACATTGCTTTTCTCTGACGAAAGACGGCGACTGACGTCAAAACCTTCCTCCTCACGTTTTTGGAGTTTGTAGGTGGTGCTTCTGGCCCCAAGTGCGGTATGTCCGCCATTGTGCACTGACCATTGCGAGCGCTGTACATAACGTCTTTGGTTCCGCACGTCTTTTCTTATGTCACATCTATATAAATAGAAACGATTGCAATCCTTTTCCGCAATCCACTACATTCAGCCGCTTTTCAGCGCAATGTACACGTAAAAATTTTAAAATATTTAGCTAATTTGGAACGTATTCGTATTGCTGATAAAGCTTTCTGCCACTAATTCAGTTCCTTCCTTCTGCTCAATGCCTGCAGATAGGCTAACAGCAGTATGCCCAGTGTTGCAGCATACGGCATACGCGACACAAATATGGTGGAGTCCATGCATCGCTGCTTAAAGATGAAACTGCTGAATGGGCGAATGGGATTGTGGGGAGCCATACGATTGTCACGGATGAGCGCGACGTATTTGATATGGAACTGAC
Organism: Dicrocoelium dendriticum; assembly: GCA_944474145.2. Classification (NCBI taxonomy): domain Eukaryota; kingdom Metazoa; phylum Platyhelminthes; class Trematoda; order Plagiorchiida; family Dicrocoeliidae; genus Dicrocoelium; species Dicrocoelium dendriticum. Next base: position 42,356,182 of record OX104064.1, on the reverse strand, counting down.
AGAAAGCGATATCAGCTGCATCACGTCGCTACCTGCATATAATCTGTCGTCCGGAGTTGATCCGCTTGTGCCGCCGATCAATGCCAAACTCTATTTTCCTGAAAGCGTCTGACTTGAGTTTAACGTACCCGGTTTTGTTTTACAGCAGCGGTGAGCATGCACCTGTTTTCAGCTACTGCCGACTGGAGACTGTGAACTACGACAGCCGTACATGCACATGCAAAGCGAAGGTGGAATTTGAACTTCCATGCAGACACCTGCTGCAGTTCGTACAGCTTAACAGCGTGAATATCAACGACCTAGCGATCAGCCGACGGTAGATGAGAGCAAAGTATGTGGCACTTGCCGTTTCAATGGCGCCGTTGGACGCGCCAATAATCAGAGGGCTAGAACCAAGTGCCATTTTTGATATGGCTATGCGCAATGTATCAGCTGCTGCAGTCAGCGCACTTCGCTCTGTACGCCGAGTGACAAAGTAGTTTTGTTCAACAAACCGGCCTACAAGAGATGCCTCCGTCACCTTCCTCTCCAGTGCACCTGATCACGGACTGAAACATTGACGATTACAACCAGCTACCGGAGAAAACATTTCTGAACTTGAACGCTGCAGCTCTTCATCGCTTGGCATTGCCGAAGGGACTTAGCACATCGATCATTGTTAGCGCGGTTTTTAACGACGATGGAGGTGTGACAATTGCAAGCTCGGATGAAGAAGGCAAAATACCAGCGGTTCTATTTGGTGTACAGCCGATGGCCGCTGTTTACGACGCAGGGCATTAACACCGGAAAGCAACAGCTGGCGAACAAACCAACCATCCAATTTTGTAAGCTTTGGTGACGGATAAAGGTATATGCGCAGAATGCTTCTCAAAAATACGAAAGAAAACGAAGGGAGAAAAATACACTGGGTTCAAACCCAGTATTGTAGAAGTTGGTATCATCGAAGCTGTCTTCTGTAGCCTCAAACTAACTGTTTTCCAGTGCTTTTACAGCAGATAGGTATTTGAAGGACACTGCGCAGGGAGTTGGTGGCCTTTTGCAGGCCCGACGTGTCAACTTGTTTTTCTGTTCCGCTTAGCTCCATGTGCGCTGAGGATATCGTTAAATATCCGCCACTTTACTACTAAACGTATTGCCATGTAACAATGAACGCGGATGTAAGTTCTTCTTCTGTTTACGTCCATCGAATAAAGCAAATCCCTCGCCAACGTAGTGCGGTGGTATAATCAGCTGTTAACTGGACCAACCTGTCTCGGAGTGTTTCCTTATGGGTGAGTAATGCTAGTTGACAGTCCATTTAGGATGTGTCTATCCTTCCAGGGTCTCAACCATTGAGAAAAAAGGAAGTGTGAGGACAAACGTCCCTATGTGCAGGGTAAAACGAATGGAACGCATATGCTGAACTCGTAAATTTCGCTATACTAGCGTCTTGTGCAATAAACGCACATAATACACATTGTAAATAAATAAATGAGTAAACAAACAAATTGCTTGTTTTCGAGTGTATCGAAGCGCAGCAAAGCAGAAATGATCAAAAGTTACAGGTAGGTAGTTTCGCAACAGACACTTTGCTATGTATGTAAACGGCAGTGGTCGAAAGATGTACTGCCTTTGGAGATTAGGGAACTAATCATGTGAAATGAATTTGTCAAGGGGTGACGATATTTTGGGGTCAAAGGCGCATAGTGCAAACAGTCAAGTCACGATAAGTGTAGGGAACACGGTATTTGTAGACAGAGCGTACCTTGCCCTTTTACATGTCAAGAAGGTATTTAAATATGACTCTTGTCGACTTGCCAGTACGTAGTCGTGGGCAGTGACTTAATTCAGTGTCGAGTCACATCCGCGGTGGTCGACGCAAAGTCGTCACCATCGACCATCTAAAGCCCGCTTTTATGGAAGAAACCACCCCGCGTACCTCGTCTAGTCGTGCTTCCTGCAGCCTGTTATAGTTCAAGCAGACCACGATCCCGGCCTACAAGCCGCGGACGTCCCCACATTTCCTGAATTCAACCCGCCGCCTCCCCTGACCCATCGCCGTGGTCTGGAGGTTTGTAAACCGGTTGGAATCTCTGACTATGTACGGTGTAAACACGTTTCGTTAGTATATATTTTATATATTTGTCCACTTTTGGTCGAATAACGTTTTGAAAACAAACAAATATCAAACACCGAAAAACCTTATAATAAAAAGTGTAAGAAGCCGAACAACCTAAACAAGCAGACCATTCGTTCTTGCATTCTGGAGCTTTTTGAGCGTGTTCTTCTATTTTCTTTCCTCTACACTCGCCAACCCTCCCTTCGCTCGACTGTCCCACACAAGGGACATTTTCGGGGACCTAGATGCGTATGCGGGTTGTTTCTCCGACAGACGAAGGTCGCTTCTTTTTAGGACGTTGGTCGTTTCTTTGTGGGACGATGATCGTTTCTCCGTGGGACAAGGGTCGTGTTGGCGCGGGGCGGGTTGCGACGCGGGGACAGACCACAGCCAAGTGCACCGTTGGGCAGCAGCAAAGATTGGGGGCTAGTCGGCCTTGTTCTGGGCTAGCCAGGTTTTGTGTAGTGCAACAAGCACGCTCTAACAGCTCGCCGAAATGCACATTGCTTACAATAAATAAATAATAAATTACAAGCTGCACAGCGGATGCCGATTTCCGGCGAACCCCCATTTGACACGAACGTTTGCTCATGCGTACGCTGCACGAAGTTGCCCTACGAAGCTCGCTACAACAGTCATTTATGAACCAAAAAGCTTTCTATGTTTAGACTTCTAGGGAGGAGTCCTGTAACGCCCAAAAAGATAACTGCGATCTTTTATGTACTATCTGATTGTTAATCGATTGTTCGTTATTCTTTCATAGTCGAGAATAAAGTATTTATTTATTTATTTATTTATTCAAGTTTTAATCTTTCTTTCAACTGGCTCGACATTCGACCGCCTTTTAAGTTCCCCCGTTAACCTGTACCTCCTGCTTTGCTTCTTCCTTCCGCGCTTTTGCATAGCCCATCGAATACAGTCCGCTGTGTCCGACTCCAATGGCCTTCTGATACCCGTGCTTGCTTTCGCGCACCGTTGTGTTTACTAATCCACGGGTGAAGGCTGCCGCGTTCGTTATTACACATGCTCAGTGTGAACAAGTTGCAACCGCACCTACAGCTTCGTTGCGTCCAAAGGAGTTGTTCGTTTATGTTTTAAAAAGACAACAGTTCGGAATAGTGCTTTCCATCTTTGCAACGTGTGAACGTTTAACAGTACCTTGTAGCTAATGTCGTTAGGCAGCATACGATAAATGACTTTTAGCATCACGTGCATGCTGTTGGGTGGCACCAACAAGTCTAACCATTTTCCGAACAGACGGCTCTCTTTTACGCTTGCCCATTTACAAATTGCAGCGACATAGTCCCACTTTTTTGGCAAATGATTGGCTTACATTTTGCAACCAAACCGATTAAAAAGCAGTGTTACTGTCTTCATATTTAAAAGGCAGCCTGGCCACCGGGTTAATCAAGTGCGGACAACTGCTGTTAGTCATCATTAAAATGGGCAATTGTTTGTCGATGCACTAAGTAGGTAGCAATAATATAGGTGGTTAGTTGTTTCCCGAGTTTGTTAACGAAATTTCAGCCACACCACCTTATTACCCAAAACTGCTTAGGAAGAATCACAATAGCAAGGCGAGATAAATGTGCGGGTAATGTCTTAATGGCACATTAGTAGAAATGGTTAACAGTACACCACGTAAACAGTGCATAGCACAGCCGCCTACGAGCGGAGTTGTCTAGTATGGCAACCACGGATAGCTACGGAATACGGAGCTGTACCAACCGATTAAGCCGGGGTGTCATGTTTACTTGCGAAATCGCTGTCCTCGCCAAGGGACACGAGTAATATGAAACAAAAATGTCCGATAGTAGTGAACGACAATTCAAACAAGGCTTAACAGACCTCGGTTGTTTAGTTATAACAGCAGTGAGCTAAACCATCGAATGAGAAAAGCGGTTGCAATAATGTGGTAGTTTAGGTGGATACATAGCGGTACAGAAGGTGCGGCAAAATGGAACGCGGTTGAAAAACGTGTAAGCGGTGGTTAGAAAAATATCGGTGACCAAAATAGACGGTACCGATGGCAGCAAACTTAACGGTTCGCAATAGATCACACCGCTGCAGAATGCACTGGCGAGAAATCACCACATATAATGCATATCGCCAACAGTCATGAATAACATAAGCACAAAGACTAAGGCAACGAGTGTATTTGTCCTTATCTATTACCACTTTGCAGAACACTGTAGAGAAATACCACCGCATAAGCTAATTATTCCAAAAAAATAGCGTACGAAGTAGAGAAGCCAAAAGGCAAAGGCAAATATTAACAGGCTGTATTCGGCTAAACACTTAAAACCAACCGCAGGTTTGCGATACTTAAGCCGTTGTGCACTGCCTGTAATTAATTCTGCTGACGTTATGAGTGGGACGAAATATGGAGTCTTATATCCAGGTTTCCTGTATGCGTGTATGACAGATTTGATGCTCCTGCGCGTGAACTACGTGCAGATTTAATGAAGGCGGTAGTAAAACCGCGCACTCCAAATCAGCTGTGCTTAGTTCGTTGACAGGAATAGTACCAACCTCATGTTCTTCCACCGAGCAGTTTGCCGTGTACGATTGAACGTTTTAGTTGCGTGCGTATTTATCACTACACCGAATTGTAACGTCGGCCCAGATACATGCAACTTACATAACAGTGCAATATCCGTTGCATCAGGCTTGCGTGATGTATAATATTCGGTTAGTTAACTTGCTGACTCGCGTCCCATGACGTAGTACGAGATAAGGCACCGGGAGATCAGACTAGTAAAGCCAGATTAATGTGAGATCATTTTCCCCATGTGCAAAACGGAATCTCCGCGCCAGATTAACGCGTAAACCACAGAGAAGCCCATACCAAAGTCGCTCAGTGCATTAATCTGAACAACCTGATCGCATCGGTACCCTGTTAAACATTTGGCGCAATTTCAGCGTATTGTACAATATGCCGGCCAGCGTTATAGTTTTAGTATAGACTGTAAAGTTCTACGTGTAACTACATTTGCGTGGTTATTTCGACCTGTATGTGTGTAGCACAGAACATGTTGACAGTGTGTGTTTTCTTATACCTTGTCTATAAAATTTCAACTTAACTTACGTTGCAGCTTAGCACTTACGAACTTTTGATAAACCTGTCTACTGAAGTACGCACTTTTCGCTTATGACTAAAAATGGCCTCAGTTGCCCTGCCTTGACATTCGGCTTATCCTCTCCTTGGCACCTGCGGTTACTTGCAGGATATTAACCGCCTAATGGCTATTTTGTGCGTCTGGTAAACACAGCTGTGCTCCTTTCCCAATGAACTTCCGCATATGAGGACGGGTGTTTCACAATGATGTGACTCAGATGTCCAAGCCTGTAGTATTGCGATCCCGCCTATTGTCAGCTTAGTAAGAGCCTTCTACTCGTAATTGTTCGCTGCAACATTTCGGGCATTTACGACGTACGTGCGATTATGCCGGAACAGGCGTGCCTTGCTTTGTCGAGCAGAAAATTCATTTGTTTATTATTTTTTAACAGCTTATGCTGCTAGAAAAGAACAATGACATGAATTGGAGTCTGTGCATGTGTTCACACCCATAATGGCATCGTAACTCATTGGACGCACTGCACAACAGGTTACACTATCGCAGTATGATTGTTTTAATGCGGTTGACCTATCAAGTGAACCTGGTCCAACCTATCCATATTCCTTTCTGTTTCCGCATCCTTATTAGTTGCCATTGTTGCGTTGGCCCATGGCACCCGAAAACATACAATTATAAACCGTTAGCGCACCCAACGTAATGGTGCTCAGCTTTGCCAAAGCAACGCAGTCGTGCTCTCAGCCTAGTGCATGTAAAACTTGCATGCCTTTACAATTGTCAAGCACGTTCAATAGCCACGCTCATCTGCCAAGTAGATTAACACTCAGCGCATTTGCCTACACGGTTGCTGTCTTGGTGTATACCGATGGAGTTTCGTCTGTCTTTTTCGTTCTTCGCCGACTTACGGAATCGTTGCTGTATATGATTAACAAAAAATCCTACACCTTCGTTATGCAGTTGTCTATCGGCGCATAAAACTCTCTCAATCTTGAGGTTTTGCTGTCACTGCTCGTGAAGTATACGCACATGGTATGCACTACACCGAACTTTCAGTCGAGTGTAGCAACATACATGCTCCATTGCACCGATATTTCTATTGCATCCGCTTAGTGTGAGGATGGTGCGAGCGAAGGTACCACGCAATGATACTAACTAGGCCGGATAAGGTTGTGGTTACTGCCACATGATTATCGCGGATCATCTGCGGACATTCAACACTGAAACCATAGATAAGTCCGCATGTCAGTCTTAAACGTGCATGCAGCAAAACAAACTCATGGAATAAGTAGCCTTATATATAAATCGCAAAATCGGCACCACGAAGTACCCCGGCTTTAAGGTCTATGAAAACTTGTTCTCTAACATACCCTTTGGGTGTACGTAAACAAAGTCGGGGACATTTAGCTTGTCATGTCCAGCTGTCGGTCAAGCGACTCACTGCGCGGAGACACCGACGCTGTACACATAATAGCGTGAGTGTCCGGTTCCCCATGACATTGCATTTTGCGTCATCGGGAAGAACGGAAAAGCAACGTGTATGCTACGCGAACGTTTCATGTCAGACACGGGAATAAATCGTGTTACACTGTTTTTGTTTTTCTAGTCTTGTGTACACTGGATTCTTTCTGAGGGTAATTATGGTTGCCAACATATGCGTTATTAAGGCTTTCGCACGTTATCCACGATTTCCACTAAACACAGGTTATGCTAAAGTACCGCCTCACAGACATCCATGTGACCTCATGCCGCGGCAGGTTGCGGTGACTTTGCCCGCAAACCGCCCTGCAAAACGTCACCAGACAGGCCGGTCGCAACCATTGAGCACAACTCCACCTTAAAATGCGAACTGCGTGCGTGCGCAGATTTCCAAGGCTCGCCTGTCCCGGCAGGGAGAGCGTTACGTGGTAAAAGGACAAACTTTTATAGCGGACAATCATTGGCCAGCTATATGGAGCCACACAATGTCAACATGTTCTGTGCTACACACATACAGGTCGAAATAACCACGCAAATGCAGTTACACGTAGAACTTTACAGTCTATACTAAAACTATAACGCTGGCCGGCATATTGTACAATACGCTGAAATTGCGCCAAATGTTTAACAGGGTACCGATGCGATCAGGTTGTTCAGATTAATGCACTGAGCGACTTTGGTATGGGCTTCTCTGTGGTTTACGCGTTAATCTGGCGCGGAGATTCCGTTTTGCACATGGGGAAAATGATCTCACATTAATCTGGCTTTACTAGTCTGATCTCCCGGTGCCTTATCTCGTACTACGTCATGGGACGCGAGTCAGCAAGTTAACTAACCGAATATTATACATCACGCAAGCCTGATGCAACGGATATTGCACTGGTATGTAAGTTGTATGTATCTGGGCCGACGTTACAATTCGGTGTAGTGATAAATACGCACGCAACTAAAACGTTCAATCGTACACGGCAAACTGCTCGGTGGAAGAACATGAGGTTGGTACTATCCCTGTCAACGAACTAAGCACAGCTGATTTGGAGTGCGCGGTTTTACTACCGCCTTCATTAAATCTGCACGTAGTTCACGCGCAGGAGCATCAAATCTGTCATACACGCATACAGGAAACCTGGATATAAGACTCCATATTTCGTCTTACTCATAACATGAGCATTTTAAAATTGCATTCAGATTTGGTGGCGTATAATCAGTGTCTCGTCGTTCGGTCACCAGCTTCTGTGGTACCTTAACAGGACAGCAACAGGGGCGCTTCTGCTGCACTAGCATTTGCAGTTCTCAGGTTTTCTAGCTCCGGCAGCTTAGCCGCTGGCACTGATGCTACGTTAATGATATAACCAACTGGTGTATGTGTCAGCAGAAGTGGACTACATGGGGAGGTGGGCTTGTCGTCTGGGAGGTGCGAGACGTGTCCCCGCTGATCTCTTAAGAAAGGGGTTGCAACACAATGAAGAGATTTGGGCAGCCCTAGCCAGATTGGCAGTTATTGACATGGTGCTCAGGGTGTGCGGTAACGAAAGGGCGGAGTGGTGTGGATTTGGTAGTTGTCCCGTAATTTTGTTACAAGGCAGTAGCTGGAGCAGAAATGGTAGTGCGGTGTGAATAGGCAGCATCAAAACGCGAATAAGTTGCATAAGTGTTACTTACTTCCGCGGCGGTCGTCTAAAGGCGATGTGAAGCTATCGAATCGGGACAGTAAATTGCTTCCTTAAAGAACGGTGCAGCTGACACACACACGGAAGCTGATATAAATAACTCATCTCCGCAGTTTGATTTTACGAGTACGGAAAAGTTTGTTCAGTTAACGCTGTGAATCGGGCGGTAAATCGCCACTGCATCTGTTGTTGTGGTATAGGCAGTACGTCGCTTTAAATTAACCGTGCATTGCACTAATCTAATATTACTACCCTAGAACGCATGGGCAACTGACACTAGGGTTGATGGAGGATCTAGATTAAACGTTAAGGCAAGCATATACTACGCCCTGGTTGGAGCGGTTATATGCTACCTCCAGCCGCCCAAAGTGATACGTTCTAACAAACTTGCGTACGTCGCTGTTGCAGCAGGTGGGATTCACATTAAGTCAAGCAGGTTGAAAGCTGCCGCAATCAGTTTGTATTCGTACAAAACATTTGACGGCTACTCACAAGTAACCTTAAGTTTTTTGTCACTATTAGCTGAAGTATCGGGTGATTTTTAACCATAGGAAAATGGCTCCGCCGATCACCGGATACCAGCCATTATGCATACTGAGCCCATGATTACGCACAATTTTCCTTGGTTTGTATACTTGATATAAGTGGCGGCTCACATCCGTCTTTTAGGCTCACCAGTATGCATGCAAAGCTGAGAGTCAGGAGGTGGGTTTGCCTTCTCTTTAGTATAAGGAAAAACCATGTTTTCATAACAAACATTGTGCCCGGCTCGGCGAGGATGGACAGTGGACGAAGGGATGTGTCTGTTTTGTTTAGGGACCTAGCAATTATAAGCGTCTTTGGGGAAGAACAACTAGAGTCTACTAGCTTAACGGATGAGGCAGTGAAATCATTGATAGTTACTTGGTCATCTGCAGAAATTGTAGGAAGCGAGTGGGAAGGCATTATAGTATTTAGTTACGCGTTGACCTGTTTACTGCTGGGATGAACCTGTAGGGGCCCACCCTCACCCGGTTTAAAAGGCGCGCAATTTGCGGGGTAGGAAGCAGTAGATCGTTGGCTTAGGTAGCTGAACTGGCAGCATGTTTGAAGAACTTTGCAGTGCACAAAACCTGGACGTGCGTGAAGTTGTACGAATCTGTGTACATTGTTAAAGACAACCCTAATGCGCTGCATCAAGCAAAGTGTGTATGCACTGTTGGTAAGCTAGCGAGAGGGAGCAGGAGCACGATAATTATTGGGAAACATGCATACAGTTTTGAGGCAGTATACCGGGGGTGCCGTAAATGAGAAGCAATAACGTGAGTCAATTATTGAACCCTTAACACCCTGCGTTGCACAAGGTTATTAAGTGTTGCCAAGTGAGAGCAGGAACATGATACCTGTTGAGAAGTTAGTGGAAATGCAATGCCGTGACGCTGCGTCATACAGGATCTAGTATTCCTAGCGTGTTTTAGTCGGCCGCAGTGCCCGCCGTGTTTTGCCGCATGTTGTCTAGCTAAAACTCTGACTCGCACTACTGATCTACCCGGGTGTTATATTTGAGATGTAGCGTGATGGGCTCCGAGAACCTTATTGTTAATGATAGTCGGTTCCAAGCAAACGCGTTTTGTTATGCTGGGAAAGGTTATCTCGTATATTCCATCGGCACTTGTTAGCTTGAAGGAGTATGGTGTACTGAGCTGGGCAAATCGAGGCGCAATAGTTGTTTGTGTGATTACTGCTTCCTGGGTAAAAGCAGCAAGAAGAGGTAAGTCTGTGTAGCTGCACTTGATGTTATTTAGGGACAAAGCCCCTTTACGTTGGGGTGCGCTCGAAATATTTTATATCCGCCAACTTTTAGTCAAGGAACTTTTTAAATTTAATGGTTATCGGCTCTGAATTTGGGATTTGAAAAAATAAAACGAAATTATCATTCTGCGGCGTACCCATGAAGAATTCCGCTGAAACTGTCTGCACAAGCTTACGGCAATTTATTGTGGACGGAGTGATAGCTGTTTTGTAAACCAACGCTGGTCCCACTCCGCAGCACCGTTGCCCAATTGCTTTGCGTTGCATAGTATTATGGAGCAGTGTACTAAAAGTGGGCGTGCACAGAGTTTGTAAAGTGTAGATTCAAAACCCGCCAAGGACATCATTCTACAGACACGTCCGATTAATGAATTAGCACTTGCAGTGCTGTAGCAAATCCGTTCATTAAAGTTAAGTGCCTTTGAGTAGCGCACTCCAAGTTCTGTTACTACTGTGCAGTTGCCTATTGGGTTACCATTCAAGGTCAGCACGTTTGGGGATATGTAGCATTCGTGGCACATGACACCGTGTTTTTTGGCAAAGTACTTACATCCAGCTTTCACTACAGTTATTCATTGCGGTGTGGTCACTATGGGCCTGCGTGCTACTGTTCGATATATCCTACAGGTTGAAGGAGATAAATAAGTAAATGGTTTATTCTCGACAGGGCGAGGCACACTTGTGAAGGCATGAGCAGATGGGTACAAGAGGTACATTAGTATAGCAATGGTTCAGGGGTATTATTGGAAAATGTAGGAGTGTGGATGGGCTTAGATATTACACACGGACAAACGTCGTCTAGTCATGGCCTTGAACTCGGAGATGAGGCTGGTGCGCGGAAAAATTAGAGACAACTACGTCGACAAAGCCAGCTTTAGATAAGGTTTTGTCATGCAGACATATCCGTACAAGTCAAGTGTAATAATTCGGTATATGGTTTTTGGGTGAAGTATCAGTGCGCCACGCCAGCTATAGCTGAAGTGGGATGCGGGATATACCTAAGACTGGATGCTCGATGTTAGCGAAATGAAAGGGCTTTCGGTGGTCACAAAGCCACATAGATACCAGAAGGTATGCAGCTGAGGCACTGCGTCGCGCTTAATGAACGATTTTTCCCAGGTTGCTGGCAGACGCGTGCTAAGTAGGCTTAGTACAGAAAACCTTGAGCTAAGTCTTCACGACTCTTAATCGAAATGCTAGAAGAATTCATGAAGAAAAGCATTATTGAGCATCGTTGCAAACGATTGTAGGGGGCGTCGAATCGCGCAATTTAATTCAGTGGTCTTGGTTACTTAGAAGCCAGCAGCTACGCTTACCAACGTATTAAGATGCGGTTAGTTGGACTGGATATCCGACGCTGGCGAAAAGAATGGACATTTAAATATATAAATAATTTATTCTCGGATACTTCGAGACGCACCTAATCTCCATGATCAAGACTTTACAAGCAACTTTTTCGCAACTAGCACGCTGTTTTGCATAAACTGCGCTGTTTGCACAATATATATATGTTAGTTATCGTAATGACCGCTGCACTGGTCAGGAACAAAATCGGTTGTGATGTGGCGAAAGTCTGAGATCAAAACTCGTGAAAGCATAACAAATAGAGTAGAGACATAGGTAGAAACAAGTAAGTGTCATTTTAGTGTACAGCTTCAAAATATATTGAAATGATGTGTAAGGTTGTTCGGATTAACTTGCCAGTGGCAGTTTGTGTGGTGGTGATAAAGCAAAGTAGATATCAGAAACTACTAAGCTAAGGTGCTACGCCATGCTGCTTGCTAAATTGCTTACGTATTGCCGGTTCAGGAGGGCTGCTGCACACTGACTAGAGGAACGCTTCATCAATAGCTCTATGACACTTCACAAAATAGCAAAAGACTAGTTCATGGAGAGGAGCGAAAGTGAGCAATGATGCAAACAATGCAAAGGCGCGGGGTTATGCGCCGTGATTCGTTGGTCCTGGTTAATTAGAAGATAGTAACTGCTGACGAAAAATAGATAGCTCCAGTGCTGGTAGAGTAAGGAAAGTTGTAGGTGGGACCTGATGTCTACTGGTGGCAAAATGAATAGACATTTCTAGTGATAATGCCATATCGACATCATAAGACTTTAGTGTATTTTTCCGGAGGCAGAAGGTCTTTTGTGCAAAGACCAGCCAAGACCCTAGACGTACAGCCTTCCATGTAGCCGCAGGTGCATTCCCCATTGCTCAATGTTCCTTCCGTACTTTAGGAACACGTAACTTTAACCTCCACCATGGTTCAGCGCCCCAGGCATCATCACAATGTTCAATACACGTAACTTAGCCACGGTAAAATTTCACGATACTGACAAGCCCTTTAGTAGTATATATTAAAAGGCAGTTGTATATTTACATGCTCAAACGTTGTGGCGCTAGTATTAGCCCATACATTTTATCTGTTTACTGTTCTTACTTCATTTAAACTATTTTAGCTTTCTTCTGACAAATATTCTTAACTCATTATCGCAGCGCATAGCCGCCCCTTAACCACTCTATTTTATACGTTCAGCTATCTTTTACGCGTTGTAACGTCTTCATCTTCTCCACTTGCAAGCCTCCAAATCTCAGACTAGCATGGCTTGGCTCTATCCACAGTAGTAGTAGCATAGCAACCTGGTATTTTTGTACCTACGTGCCGCCGCGCTTCTGCCATATATGATGTGACTCCCTCAGTAAACTTCACCTATGCTCGCACTCTTCCTGTTTACTGTCCATTCTTAATTCAACCTCTTATAGCTCTCTTCTGGCGACCTTTGTTGGGGGAAACTTGATACCAGCCGGTACTCAATGACACGTAAGCGCCGTGCCAAATCCGGGACAAGATTTGGAGGCGACAGAAGCCAAGGTACATGGTGCAGGCAACCAAAATCGGAAGCGAAGCAACCGGAGCGAGAAACGGTGCGGCAAGGTACTCACAGAAACACATTATCAACGGATACGCAGTCAGTAAAACAAGTGGACCTTTTGAAGGTTAAAAGAACCGTAAAATCCAACGTTGCAAAATACTGAAAGAGTGTGTTTTCCGGCACACCACAGTGGCCCCCTACAAGGTTGAAGTATGGAAGCTTTAGATAGAGTTGGTAAGGGAAACGGTAGCTGAGGATGGGGGAATAATTGCATGCGCTAGAGCAAGGGCTTCCGGTCTGGATGTGTAACAGCTTTCGCTGGGTCCAAGATTTTGCTGTTTTTTAATTATAATGCTCGTGTGAGCTAGAGTACATCATCGGTGGGCCGCCGGGGCGGGGTTATCAGACTGCAAAAATCTGGCTAGTCCAGGAAGAAGGCCGACAGGACAATCTCTTTGCTGCAATCCAAACGGTTCGCTTAGGCGTTGTCGCTCTCCACCACACTCCATTTCATGTCCCTCGTCCCACAAAGAAATCCAGGCGTCCTTGTTGGCAGCGCCTGGCTTGACGTTTGGGGCAAGCTAGTTCGTGGCTGACTGCGGCCGAAGGCGACTGACTTTTTCTTGGGTCGGGAAGAGGGCCCTAGGTCGGCTGGCGAGTCACACGGTGGTTGCTTTCAGCCGGTTGGCATATCACTCGAAGGTCGGCCTGGCCGTTCCGGCGGTTGAGTTTCTGGAAGGCAGAACTCAGCGGGGGTCGGCAAGGATCGGGGAAGTGGCCAGACGCCAGAGCAGGTACATAGCATGCATGCTAAAATTAAATAGGTTTTATAAGTTTTCAAAATGATCTGGGATTTTTATCGATTTTGCAAAACGTCTGTGGATGAGACACACGATTAGCAATAACGACGGAAAAGGCGTATTAATTGAAATAGCAAACTTTTACAAACTATGAAAAACGGACTGGACGTTTGACCTGTCTACCGCGTCGGTCGGTTGCCTAGGGTTGAAGCGGGGTCGTTTGAGGGTCAAGAGGAACAGAGGGTTTCAGGGCCTCCAGTGCTCGCGATGTCACGGCTAATGAAGCTGCATGTGTGATAGCATCAGGATGAGTGGCAAACGGTTCGTCAAAGAAAGCCACTTTGTGTCGGTCGGTGAACACCGTTGCTCGGCGAGCACGCTGGACTAAGTGCTTTTTTCGGAGTCCGCTGCAGGACCCTGAAAGAACCAGTGTAGGACAGCTAGCGAGGGCGCCGCAATGCATTGGTTCGGAGAGAGACGTGGGTGCTGGTAGAAAGCCTGCTGTGCGTTTTCACAGCTCTAGTCTACTCACGGGCGAAGTCGGGCAAAGTGCACGTATGCGTTGAGCAAGAGAGGCCGCAAAGTTAGGCGGAGGTGTACCCGCCGATGCAAGAGGTGAAGCGAATTCTCCTGGCAACTTGCGCGTTGTACCGTAAACCAGTTCTGCAAATGCACATTGCAAGTCGGCTTTGATGCTGTTGCGAATGTCTTACGTTAGGAGCGAAAAGTTTTTGCTCCATCTAGAGTCGAAGGAGGCGCACAGCGACGCTTTATCATGTCTGTGAAAGGGTTCAAATAACCCATTGGCTGCTGGGTGAGATGTTGCGGTAAAAACGCGGCTACATTTTAAAATTTGCGGAACGTATCGAACTGTGAAGAGTTGCAAGGCGTTCCTAAGGCAGTTGTAATAGTGTGCACCCGTAATGCAAGACCTACCAATAAAAGAAGGCCCGGATAACAGTCGCAGCTGTTTAGCCTGTTACGCGGGTGGCTTCTGGCCATCTGGTGAAGTTTTCGACGCATGTATGAATGTATACGAATCCGCAAGGAGGAAGAAACCTACTAGGTCTAAGTGTACATGCGAGAACTGGGAGTCCAGTGAGGGAAATGAACTAATAGGACTGCGGAAGGGATGATGTATTGTGCAGCGTTGGCATTGAAGGCAGACGCGAGCCCAGGTACTAACATTTTGTTTACGCGTTGGCGAACTACTCTTTCGGTGTCCAGTTTCAGAGCTTCGTGAATACCGGTAGGTGCTGGGGAGTGCAGTGCGCCAAGGACTGTGCGTTTGAAGGAGACGGGCACTAGGGGTCTAGGACAACCTGTTGCTGTGTCACAGAGAATGGCTCCTTCCGTGGTTTGTAGAGGAACGGGTTGCATATGCAGCAAAGCGGCGTGCAGCGTGCGTTGTAGACCTTCAGCTTGAGCCTGAGCAAATACCATGACGGCATGGTAAACGGTAGGCAGACTGGAGGGTGAGGTTGACGTGTGCGCGGACGTCCGCGACGAGGTTGTCGGCACCTGAGATATGAGGTATGTAAGCAGTGTACTTCGTGACAACCTCTAGTTGTCTTGCATCCCGTGGTGAATATTAGTTACAATTAGACTTGAAGGCGAAGATAAGGGACTTTTGGTCAGTGTAGACCGTGAAAGTGCGGCCTTTGAATGTGCCGGTAGTGAGGAATGGCTAGATAAATGGTGAACAGTTCTCTGCCAAACATGCTGTAGCGGGATTTTGCTGGTTGCAGGCCCTTGGAGAATAACCCAACGGGTTGTCATTGCCCACCATCGTGTTGTTGGAGCACAAATTCTATCGCGGAGTCTGAGGCATCAGTCGTACTAGAAAGGGGCGAAGTCGCTTCGGAATGAGCGAGGATGGCTATATCGGAGATAGCATCCTTGAGCTCGGCGAAGGTTGTCGGTGGTTTGTCCGGGATAGCGAACTTACGTTCATTCACCTGTGTAGGTCGGTCAGAGGCTGCATGAGCTGAGCGCAGTGCGGAATGAAGCGTCGATAGTATTTGACAAACCACAAAATCGACGGTGGTGCTTGAATACCGTCGGAGCTGGGAAGTCCTCGGTTGGCTGGATCTTATCAGAATGGACTTCGTTAACAGACCATGAAACGAGGTGGCCTAGAAATTCTACCGAGGTAGGAATAAGGTAGGAAAAGCGAAGGCTAGGCCACGAGTGACATTGTTACTGAAGAGTTGGAAGTTTTGCGCGGTATTGCACAGTCCAAAAGGCATGCAAAAAATTTCAAACATGCCGAAAGAAGAAATAACGGCTATTTTAGGAATGTCATTTACATCTGGTGGTGTCTAGTGATAGTCGCGAACCAGGGCGACCTTGCTGAAGATCTTTCTACCTGTGACGCATGCGGTAAGCTCCTGCACGTGTGGGATGGGATACCTATCTTGGACGTTTAGCCGATTGCGTGAACGGTAACCATAGCAAGGGCGCCAGTCACCCGATCCCTTGGGGAACAGCTGCAGAGGCGAGAGCCCAAAGGCTATAGGAAATGCGGATCATTCCAAGTTCACGCATGTGCCCACACTGCGCCCTAGCTTCCTCTAGTTTCCCGGGCGATGGTTGGAGTGGACAGCATGAGACGGGTGGGCCATTGGTCTGTATGTGGTACGTGACTTGGGCTGTCACAGGCAAAGCTGTATTCATTAACTGAACGAGCTTGGAATACTGGGAGAAGAGGTTGGCGTAGTCTGGCGAGGTCTGCAGATAGGCGTAGACCAGTGTTATGGATGCGATATCGGCGGTGCTGCCACATACACTAGTTTTCGTAGCAGTGCCGACTATTATCTGGAGTTTTGCATCGACCAAGCGGTCGAACCGCACGAGGAAGTCAATGCTGATGAAGCAAAAGGGGACTGCAGCGACGGTGAATACCCAGCGGAACGTGCGCCGAAGACTTAGGTCCCGGATAAGCAACCGATGACCGTAGGTGGCTATTGACGTACCATTGGCGGCACTTAGGCTCGCCGACAAAGAAGCGCGTGGCTATCTGGCATAGGGGGAATGGCTCTGACTTCCGCCGCAGTATCAGCCAAGAGCTGTGTCTCAGCATCATAAACCCCAATGTAGATTAAATGACTTTGGGCTTTGCCGACACCGCTAGTCGCTATTACAGGCCGGCCTGGCAGACCATCTGTAGCACAGTAGCTACATGGCTGTACGCATTTACGGGCTTAATTACCAATATCCGCGTGGTAATATCAGTAACCTGTGGCATCAGGTTTTGTGCGACAGGGCGATGATCCAGAGAGGCTGCTGGGCTTACGGTTTAATGTGAGTTCTTCGACCTGGCCCTGAAGCGACAGATCGACTATGGTAATGCGTCTATTGCCGACGGCTGGCTAGTCGCTCTTGTCGGTGTGGTTGCAGGAGCGCAAAGCTGCTGAGCTGCTTTGATTTTTGTCGCTGGCTAGTGACGTTCGATGACGCGGTCTGCTAGATCTGCAATTGCTGTGACTGGCGGGTTACTTGCTACTTCAAGGATAGCCTGAGTGGTTTCAGGAAGGCGTTGCATCCATCGCTCGCGGAGTAGCCCTAAGTCTGTGTTGGAAGTGACGATAAGTTTTGCATTTCCCGAAACAAGGCTGAAAGCATCCAACCTCCTATTTGTAGATAACCGACTAGTTGCTGCAGACGGACGTTGTCACGATGCATGCTTTGCAAAATACTAGCCTTATATGGGTCTCATATTCATTACAAAAACGAGCAAAATAAGTCTCTGTCACCTGCGAGCATATACTTTGAAGAAGGCGAGATATTAGCTGATTATACATGGCGAAATCAGAAGAAATCGTGCGAATATATAAAATGGATTCTAGGTGCAACTACCATAACAAAGGACCATTCACCCATAGGTGAAGGGGCAAATGCAACGGAATTAACCATGTCAGGCTCAACAGCTTTCACCGCGTATAAAGATGGCTTACGCACTGGATAAACCATTTCCAAATGCAGATAAAATTGTGGTAGGGGACAAAACAATGTAAGCACATAACGAAACACAAAATCACTAGAATGCGTCCAAAGGAATAAAAATTCAAAATGGCGGATGGCGTGTTCAACAACGGGGTCACCAATTTTTATGTGGAGCCTAAAATACAAGTCGGTAAGCAATGACATGTAAAAGCCGTGCCAAATACGGGACAGTATAGAGGTTGGAGGCAACAGCGCCCAACGGATATTGTGCAGGCGACAATAATAGGAAGCGAAGCAGCCGAAGCGAGAAATGACACAGCAAATTACTCACCATAACGCTTTGTCAACGGGTGTACTGTCCGTAAAACAAGTGACCCTTTTGAAGGATAAAAGGTTCAACCTTCCAAAATACTGAAGGAGCGTCTTTTCCGGTACACTACACCCGCTTCATCATATCAGGGTAGCGTACAACCGTTCCTTTGCTTGATACTCAGCAAGCCCTTACTCGTTTGTAACATCTACCTGTATTGTAGTCCAGCTCTTTCACTGGCTTCCCTGCTAATGCTACCTTAACAATATTCCTTTAGCCTCGAATACGATATGATTATCCGCGCGTTGCTGCGTCTTAGCCACTAATGCTCTGCACTATATACCAAAATTGTTAGTTGCCTGCTCTCCTCCCCTTCGCTGTCCTTCTATCCTGAGGCCTTTCTTAGCATCTTCTGTCAAACAAACATAAGTCATGTGGTTAGCGCGCAGTCTCTATTTATTATTACCCTCATAAATGTTCACTTATCTCTTACTCGTTGCATGGTCAGACATTTTTACCTGCCAGCCACGGAATAGCACTCCCTGGATCTATCCAGCTTGGTACCATTAACTTAGCACGCTAGCATGATTCGATGTTCTGCTCGCTGCTGCGCTTAATTTCAATGAGCTGATATACACAGCAACCTTGATGTATGCCTGTTTCCATTCCCATCCGCTGAACTTTTGTCAATTAACCTTGCTTAACGTTTTAAGTCGCCAATCCTCTAATCTGCTCAGCACACAAACGGTCGTTAGCCACTCATCTCTAAGTGTTCAGTAATAAATTACTCTGCTGTTTCAGCAGCACGTGCTCATGTAAGAGTCCAACGTACTCACTGCCTTTCCTGGATCAACACACATTCGTAGCATACCCATAGTATCCAACGATGCCTAGATTCAATGCGCGACGTGGCGCTTATGCCACATATATCCTGACGTCCCCATCAACCTTAATGTACACGTTGGTTTCGCACCGTCGTTTTCTTTCAACTGATATTATTTACGTCAGTTTTCTCGAGTAATCTTTTCCCAATCAGTCAGTAAAATTGTTCCTTACAAACTTATATGCCGGTGTTCTTCCACTGTCTTGCAACAAAGGTTACGACGCCTGCTCATGTAGGGGCTTACCTGTCTCACTGGCTTTACACAGCTTAGTCGGCCGTAGCACTATTCTCTTAGTAACCTCGTGCCGACTCTCTGACTAGATCCACGAACGTTTTACGCTGCGCTTGTGTCCTATCTCCGCGCCTGCAACACCATATGACCAGTGAACCTCGCTTCGCAAACTATTTATATCTCTACTTACTTTTCTGCGCTCTCTATCGCAGTAGGCTGGATACCAGCTATTCATCCACCACTCAATTGCCACCGGTCGCTGAACGCTGCTTTCTGTCTTCCCACGCTAATTTGCATCATAGTAAACCGATACTGCGTGGTTGGCTTAATGGCGCAACGCTCTGTATTCCATGTAGGTGGTAGCAGTCTACATGCACGGCCAGTGCTTTCTGCATAACGTTCAAAAGACATGTTCAGCACAATCATTGTTACACATTCTACATTATTTTGTCTCCTCTCTAAAGGTTATACCATAGGACTTTAGCAATCTTTGTTTCCACGCATGTTCTTTGCGGTCTTGGTTGTCTCTTAATTTCCCTTTTCTTTGAGGTCCAGGAATTCTTGGGATCTGGGGTTTGACTGAGAAACAGAGTTTTCTTCTGGGGCAGGATATTAAAACCCACAAGAACCTACAAGGAACGTGGATGTCAACCAAAGGACTTTAACTGCGTTCACTACCACCGCCGTTGTCTGGTAATGATAGCTGGACACGATGGCTTCACACTCCCGAAAAGTATACATAACCTGAAAATTCCAGACACAAAGCTCTAAACTTTTGCTCACCTGGACCCTCAACATGACGATGCTTCGTGACTCGAACTTTCGTGAAATTTCGTGACACGAAATTGTTCAAGTAGCTAAGTTTCACCTTTCCCTTTATGATGGGCGTTGTGGACAATCGCAAATGGAAATTGATTCTTTGGTTCCGGTAAGCCATCCCAAGTGTGGAGGGCTTGCGCAATCAAGTTCGTTTCAGTGGCTGGAAGAATAACTTGCGTAGGATAGTAGTATTTCACATCCGTTCACAATTTTGCATAATGTATAGAATTAAATCTTCTTTAGTGTTTACTCTGCTTAGTGCCGCAAGTTTACTTATTCGTTTTCTCATTCGCTCAATCGCCAACGACCATTCTGCGAGTTCGTTGACTTTAATGATCGTACGACTGAACGCTCCCAAGGAGCCATCATCAGGAAGGTGGAACACAATGGCACTAAAAGTCACGTTTCTCTAGCGAGCGCGAATGCAATGATATTTTAACCTGGATTATTGCTGTCGTGGGGCGGAAGGGCGTGTCGGTACAGGCGAGCAATGTAATGTACTCCACTCCCGAGGTCGTATATATGGAGCAGTCAGCGGTTGTCAACTCCGGACAGGGAACAAACTAGTCGCTCCTTGGCCGAGCTTCGGTACTTCGGCTCTCAATGTGCAACTAGTTGCGGTTGTTATGCGCGGAGATTGTGTCTTTACGAATTATCGTCCCCGTTCACGGAAATGAGCTGTATAACCGGTTAGTTTATTGTGGGTTGGTCAACTGACTACAATTTTCTCCTCTTAAAAGCTAATTATCTTTCACAGACTTTCGGCTTCCTGGGGTTTATGGCCTCCAGGTCAGCTCTTTTTGTTATTGTGCAATGGTTTTGCACCAACTGAATGACTTCATCTTGACATCTATTAGTTGAGATAACTAAATCATTGGTGCGGGAAGCAGTTGGGGTTATACTAGCTTGCGGAGGGTCAAACCTTTTTACGGGGTCTGATTACGAGTATCATTTGCCGCAGCCAGGTTGTCGTGCTGGCGCTGAACGGCAGATTTCGCAGTCGCTAACTATAATTATAAAAAATAGTTAATTCTCGAAAGTATTGAGGCAACGCAAAGTAGGCATGCTTAAAGTTTACAGACAATTAGGTTGTGCAACCAACGAGCTGCTATGTACGTACTCCGCAGTAAACAGAAAGTTGTACACGCTGCGGAACTTGTAGAAGTAATCATGAAGAATATAGTCCTCAATGAATGAAGATACTTTGGGTTCTAATGTGCGTAGTGCAAACGGTCAGTGCACTATTAGCGTAGTGAAAACAGTAGAGGTAGACAGCAAGTATCTTATACTTGTACTTGTCAAGAGAATATTGAATGGTAATTCTAGTCGATTGGCCAGTGTGTAGTTGTGGGTAGCGACTTTATTCAGTGGCCAGTCACATTCTTCGTGTCGCAGTGTGGTGAAACAGACATTTGTGGCTGTTTATAGGAAGAAGTCTTGCCATGCGAAAACCCACCACGTCCTGGAACACTGTCGTAAATGCGGTAGTACACTAACGTAAAACTGGCAAAGCAGCTCGCCGACTGATTGCACACTCAAGTATTCGAAGTCAAACGACTTCCGATTTCCTCTGTTAGCTGCGTAGATAGCTTGGTCAGAGCCGCCATGGCCGCTTAAGCCAATCGAGATTGAAAGAGTCACGAAGCATCGTCATGTTGAGGGTCCAGGTGAGCAAAAGTTTAGAGCTTTGTGTCTGGAATTTTCAGGTTATGTATACTTTTCGGGAGTGTGAAGCCATCGTGTCCAGCTATCATTACCAGACAACGGCGGTGGTAGTGAACGCAGTTAAAGTCCTTTGGTTTACATCCACGTTCCTTGTAGGTTCTTGTGGGTTTTAATATCCTGCCCCAGAAGAAAACTCTGTTTCTCAGTCAAACCCCAGATCCCAAGAATTCCTGGACCTCAAAGAAAAGGGAAATTAAGAGACAACCAAGACCGCAAAGAACATGCGTGGAAACAAAGATTGCTAAAGTCCTATGGTATAACCTTTAGAGAGGAGACAAAATAATGTAGAATGTGTAACAATGATTGTGCTGAACATGTCTTTTGAACGTTATGCAGAAAGCACTGGCCGTGCATGTAGACTGCTACCACCTACATGGAATACAGAGCGTTGCGCCATTAAGCCAACCACGCAGTATCGGTTTACTATGATGCAAATTAGCGTGGGAAGACAGAAAGCAGCGTTCAGCGACCGGTGGCAATTGAATGGTGGATGAATAGCTGGTATCCAGCCTACTGCGATAGAGAGCGCAGAAAAGTAAGTAGAGATATAAATAGTTTGCGAAGCGAGGTTCACTGGTCATATGGTGTTGCAGGCGCGGAGATAGGACACAAGCGCAGCGTAAAACGTTCGTGGATCTAGTCAGAGAGTCGGCACGAGGTTACTAAGAGAATAGTGCTACGGCCGACTAAGCTGTGTAAAGCCAGTGAGACAGGTAAGCCCCTACATGAGCGAGTGTCGTAACCTTTGCTGCGAGACGAAAGCGGAACACCTAAAAATGGGTGGTTAACTAGCTGACATACTAACTATAGGAGAAAGGATTATTTAAGTTATTGAAGCAATAAATAGCAACTGAATGAACGCAATCTTTCGGGACATATATATGCGCAGCGACTCGCAGAGGAACAGGTCAGTCTAGGGTGCTAATGGAATCGCACCATTGTATGCTGATCCAGGAAAGGCCGGTGAGTATTTTGGACGCATAAATGAGTAATTGTCACAGACGTAGCGGAGAGTAATTGATAACTGAACACCTAGAATTGAGAGGCTAACGGGCGTCTGTGTGCTGACCAGCTGCAAAAATTGATGAACTAAGAAGCTAAGAAATTTTAATTGACGAAGGGGCAGAGTATAGCCGGAGTACAAGCATAAATTAAGTTTCAGGGAGATAACGGAGCACGTGAAATAGCAGCTTTGGCGTGCAGAAAATCAAGTCAGATTGGGGTGCTAGGATAATGGTACCAAACTGGATAAAGCCAGGGAATGCTAGCCCGAGAGCTTAAAGGTTGCAGTTAAAAGTGTGTAAGACATTACAGCGAGTAAGAGATAAATGCCCAGCTGGAAATATGAGGGAAATAACCGCTTGCGCTGATACGTGGGTTTTGTTTGCACAACAGAAGGCAGCTAAGAAAGATTTCAGGATGAAAGGATAGCGGACGGATGAAGTACAAGCATACAATATGGTTGCTTATTAGTTCAGAGCATATGGGGCCAAGAAGCAGTGGTGCGCAGATAAGCCAATCATGCTGGAAGGATAATGGAATATACCTAAGAAAGCCTGAGCCGAGAGGAGCCAGCGTGAGAGCTAAAGTACAGTTACTTTTCACATGCGAGTAAATGATTGCTGAGTATTTAGCAAGGAGAGAGTAATGGATAAATGAACTTTTGGAAGGGCGAGGTTAGGAGCGGCATTGCGCAGACCACATGAGTTATGTTTGCTTGACAGAAGAGCGTAAAGAATGGCTTCATGATGGAACGACAGTGAACGGAAGGAGCGCAAGCATACAATACGGCTGCTAAATAATTCACAGCGTAAGAGGATAAGACGCAGCGACGCGCAGATAGTCGAATCAGGCTGGGTTCTAGTGGAACATAACAATGGAAGCCTGTGCCGAGAGAAGCAAGTGAGAGAGCTGAACTACAATTAATTAGGTGTCACAGGCGAGTACGAGACAGCTGAGCACGTAGTAAGGAGCGGCTGTGCACTTGACCTGCTGAGATTAGGAAGGTCACCAGAAGAGCGCTAAGAAATGTTGAATCAAAAAAGGACAGCATACAGGAAAAATGCAAGCCTACATTAAGTTTACTGCGGGAGTCACATCCTATAAGGTATCAAACGTGGTAAATGATAGTAAAAGTGGTTTAAAGTGCAAACCTACAGTAAATAGTCCATTTGGGATTAGCAAAAGTCGCCTTGGAGCGAGCTCACTAAAACATTGCGACCAAAGACATTTTAACATTTGCGCTTGCGAATCGGGGTCACCAATTCGCAGGACTGTTACGAACTAATTGCAGCTCGTGTCCAAAAAGCGTGCCTTACTTCGTGGATAATACATATTTATTTATTTAATCCGAGAGTGTCCTTGCCACGGGGTGGAATCCAAAAAACCGGAAGAACGGGCACAACGGTTTGTTTTCACGGAATGTTACCGTCTACGAAAACGGCTAAAGAGACAGGAGCGTACGTCAGTGTCGGTACTCACCGCGGGCAGGAGTGATGGATTGGACTTAAGTAAAAATGGCCATAAGGTTGGTGTCAAATCAACAACCAATAATGTATGCTTGGGTACCAACTTTGTACATAAGAAGTAAGATAAAATTTTCGTTGCCTCAGGAAGCACTTGAACAAAGCAATATATGGATTTCTGAGTGATCGAACCTGCGCGACCTGCAAGCTGGATTTCATTAACATGGTCGCCGTGCCGATGAGCTCAGTGCAAGCATTACGCACGCTCTACCGCGCTATACAATAAGCCCTCGACAGTGGTTCACATATGTACCCACTACACAAGGTCTAGTCTTATGGCCTGAGGAGTCCTGTGTTGAACTTTTGGGGTTCATACCTAACCGAACTCATGTCATCATTGAAAATATCACACGTCGGCTCCGCCCTGGCCACTGTCTCGATTGGTGGCATTCGGAGAAGCAGTTTAGGTCTAACATCCTTCCTTGGTTTGGCCTTTGATATCCACAAAAGCTTACAGCACGTTCGTCGATTTATATTTGCTGGTGATATCAAAAGCGTCTACGTCTTCCCCTCAGGTACAACCATAGCCGCACTCAAAATAGGACAAAAAACCTAAGCGCACTGGAGTCATGGTGCCAGCAATGGCAAATGACTTTCTGCGTTGAAAATCCTAGTGTCATGATATACAAATGCTCAGTGCCTGATGGTGCCCTTACGTGTAAAAAGCATTCTTAATCAGCTCCATCCACCAGCAAACTATCTGAGCATGCGTTACTCCATTCGTCTTATCTTTTCTGCGCAAGCGCACATTCGAGTCGCAAAGGCTCAATAATTTGTCTTGCACATAAGCCGTCAAATAATCACTGTCGAACCACGGCTAGGACTTTACCGGAGTCATGTTCGCCCAAGCTAGGACTGCTGTGTTTTCATACATAGCTGCCTGCCATAGTCGGACAGCATTTTTGCTTGAAAAAATCCAATGACGGTTCAATAAAATGCACTCCCAACAATACTAGGTCTATGGTTACCGACGGAGCTGTTGTCAACTCAAACTCCAACCTCTGTGGCTGAGGCGTATCTTCCTTAAATCATGCTACCTGCACAAGGTAATATATAAGTTTGTGCACAGTGACATAGCCATCTCTCCATGAAACAGAACGTAGCCCCTAAAACAAGCGTAGTACTATTCCTCCGCTCAGAGCAACGGCGAAACACTTTTCTGCTTAGTTGCATATAGAAATATATGGAACAAACAACCACTAGGCTGCACGGAATTCAGAACCCGCAGGCTTTCAAGCTGGAGGTGCAACAGTTCCTGCGTCTGGATAATACGAAACGGCTCTTTACTTTCTGTGAGTTAGACGATCGTTTTTTGAGGCCGGGTCGGATGAAGTATGGGCCACCCCGGGGTACGTTGGTGTAACACCTACGTTATTCGAATGAAACATGCGATACATTGGCGCGAGGCATCGATGTTAATCTTAGGTTAATACCTGTCCTTCCAACCTCTGTGATCGCGCCTGGATCATTTCGCAAATGTCTAGCAGCTAAGGCTGCAAATCCGTGTATATGACCAACTTCAAAAACTTTCATTCTCGCTTGACTATTGCGAGCCCGCCTGCAGCCACAATATAATTGACCTTGAACTTGACACGGTGCCTCGACAGTTTGACGTGCTATACTTTCAAATATTTACATCATATATGCAGCAAAGCCGCGTTCCTGGAACTCAAAGTATGAAGCTGTGCTTTTCCGTAATGATTAACCAAAGTGGATTGTAAAGTAAAGCCGTTCGAGCCAAATCCGGGGCAAACGTACGAGTGCTCATATGAATACCGCAATTTCCCCTAATCATTGCTCTGCCTCATGCATCGCAAATGCTTTTAAGGCAACCAAACGGTATGCTGTAACAGGTGTCCTGAATAATATTCACCTTTGCAGCGCCGTTCTATTAGATCCACTGAAAGATGTACTTAACAAAATCAGTGCACTTTCAACTGCGATAGCTGCTCCTAAAAAGGAAATGCCTGCTACCTAAGCAGACCTAGCAAACCTTATGCCATTGGCCCTAACGCACAGACATAAGAATATATGGCAAAGTCGACGAGCCCAAGGATGCCGGCACCCTTGTTCCTACCATCACCTAGGAGATAAAAGAGCGCGCCCGCTGTGCCTGAAACGTGAGCACCTTCAAAGTTCCTAAAACATTCCATTGGAAAAAGTCGCCCGTCTAATGGTGACCATGCGTAACATCCCACTTGATACGCGCGTGAATAACCGGCTTAGAAAGTCGAAGACCTGTAGTGACTGTCCAAATCTTTTTACCTTCAAAACGCAAGGACGAACTACATGCTTCACAGCAAATATATTTAACTTGCGAAGAAATGCAATTCTTGGGCTTATTCATATCAAGCCTGATCTAACGCCACTGCAAAGAGCTTTCCTACCTGATATCGATAACAAAGCGAAACAACCGCCACTTGCTTCATCGCCAATCGCAGGAGCTACTGCTTGCTCTACGACAAGCACTAAGGTTGCTCTGCACCTAACCCCACTGCTTCAAACGTCCACGATGGCGTTACATTCTGACTCAAGTCTGACAGAACTGATGGGGAAAATGTCAAGCAACCATGCGGATTCTTCCCAGATAACGATACCAGAAGCTGAGACAATAAACACTTTATTGCATAACGCCACTGACATGAATGATACAGGTTCTGAATGGAACAATGTAGAAATCCCAAAGATTCTCTCGCTTCGCTCTCTGTCGTGCAAAACAGAAACCGCTCCCGCTGCACAACAGACTTCAAAACTAGGCCAGCATCCGAAAGGCGACACGCCTGTTTTTACGAAACGCTCATTGTTGGTACATCAACTTAACGATGCTAACCGTACCCAAGCAATGTCCATGTAGTCAAAGCGGATAACTGAAAGCAATAACCAACCTTCGTACACATAGATCGCGTGAGGCTGAAATCAGTTCCAGCACAAACACCGCCCACCATGTAGGTTTTGACTTAACTTGCCTGATCACTGCGCAAGTCATACTTACGCAAGGCGCCAAAAAGAGTTAATAACCCTAGAACCAGGACAATCACCATGGTGTCCGCAAACTGATGACAATCCATTAAGCACTGAAGCATAAAGGAATTAAGCGCATCCCGCGCAACGTCGGTGCAGCGATCTCCAATATCTAATATGGCTAGTTATCCGCCTGGTACGCTATCGCACAGTCGGCCATACAAAAAGCGCTATCCCCTCGCAACGTTAAATGCACAACTCCGCTAGCAATCCTCACAACCTCTCAGAACACAGGAAAATATAACACACTCTAAAGGACAATGCCCATCTTATAACCTATACCGCCCCATTAAGAAGAACACTATCTCGCGCTCCCCGACTATTTGCTCACCCAAAACAAAATTATATCGGGATGCCAAACACCTCAACAGGGCTATGCCTTTCAATGCCCCTTTTTACGGGATGCAGCATGGCAAGACCCACCTAGCCCATTCCAGCAAAAGTGCTCGCCAGACAGCTAGTACCTTCAATCACTCATATGCTCACTACTACTAACCCAACACGGTTGGTTTCAGCCTTCCGCACAGGTTCTTTAGCCTACAGTACTACCAAAGACTCCGAAGTGGCCGATTACTATCAGCTTCCTAAGCAACCACTTCCTGAACACATTTCCATAACACGCCCACTACCCCTTCTTACCATCTCCATGTACCCTACGCCAGTTGTAGCCCTTTTTGCAACTTGTTTCACACAACCTAACTCCTCTAACTCTCCTTGCGCTGAATCATACAGCATGCCGCTTAGCAAAGCACGATCTATTACACTTAAGATGCACCTTATTTGCCCATTTATCCTACTCACCTATATGCAGCTAGTTATCAGCACAGAAACGTGGCACTCATCAAGAGCCTCTGACACCCTACTACACATCCCTGGCTATACCATATGCTGTTTTGGAGGAAACAACCATCGTAGTGTTAGCTGTTTTACCCACGTCCGGGACGACTTCCGTGCGTCTGACCTCGAACTGCTATCTATAGGTGATCCTGAAGACTCCATCTGGATCCAGGCGACAGGAGGGCAACTTGACCTCCTTATCGATAGCGTATATAACCCTCAACCCACATCTAGCGGAAAGGTTGATGAACTCATTTAGCTGTTTACGGAAATTCCGTTCATGCCTCCACGCCACAAGGTAGTGGGTGCAGATTGCAATCTGCCACTTATCCCCTGGAACGAGCAGGCTGCCACACTCAGATACAGTGATTTCGTTGACTTCGGCCACGCAAACCACTGGACTCATCACGCTCATTATCCCACCGGGCTTCCGAACATCCCAAGCTTAATTTTTACACAAGGTGTCTGCTGCAGTCGTTAGTATAATAGACAAAACACATGGCTGCGACCAATGGGTGGTCATACTTAGGTTCACACGCTACTCCACACTGCGCCCCTTCTTGTTCTGTCAAGTAGTTTTGTATGTGCAACCATATTGTCTGGAACAGCTTTGCGATACTTGTGCGATCTGCGAACTGGGACAACTTCCTTTAGTTACTGATGTAGACAAAGTCGCATACATCTGTCAAACTTTCTTTAGCTGCCTACCTGTGAGCGGCTCACTCCATTACAGAAGCCGATCAAAGTTTGCAGCGACAACAGCCAAGGCCAACGGTGTACTTAGGAAGAGCAAGAAAATGCGCCATCGATTCAAAAAACTAAGGAATTCCACATCAGTGTTAGCATTAACGAAGTCCTACTCAACTGGCACAGTGCTCAAGAAACCGCCAGGATTGCTAAAGAGGATGTCGCTCTTAAAACTAACAATAAAACCAAGTCATTCACGCAACTACCCTGACAAAGAAGCCATCAAAAAGGTATGCCTTTTGCCTCACTGAGACCCTTTGACACATCCGTTATTAGCGATCAGTCAGAAATAAGTACGATCCTCAACGGATACTTCTGCATTGCTTTCATCTACGCTAACGGGACCTCACCAGCTGTGCTATCTACGCGCAATAATGACTCACTTGACACTGTTAACGTTGACGTACGTTCTATCCCCCGAATAGTTAATTCATTCTAAAGGTCCTCACATACTGGTCTCGATGGTCCCCCATTTTACATTGCTGATATTCGGCAACCAGGATATTCCAGTTCTACTGTTCGACCTGTTCACGCCTTCCGTGACAAACGGGATCTATCCTACACATGGAAACATGCCACTGTCATCCACAAACACAAAAAGGCCGTCAGCAAAAAGTGGAAAACTATTGCCTCATCAACCACACGTTTATTGCTTCAGGAGTAGTGGAAGGGATAATCAAAGCAATCATGCTCACCTTCCTGCCTATTTGCAACCTCCTCAAACGAAAACAACACGAAGTTTTGCCGTCTGAATTTTGTCAGACCTGCCAATAGGAGTTCTTCGACAATGTACATCAACGAACATGACAAAAACCTTGACAGAATACCGTATGCAGAAGGCTTGATGAAGCTGGAATCATACGATATCTCTGACAACCTGCACACATGTTACACACCATACCTTGTATCTCGCTCACAAGCAGTAATGGTAAGAGCTTTCGATGCACTTCCAAAACCAGTCAAAAGTGCCGTAATTCAAGGTAGCGTTGTACGCCCACTACCTTTTATGCTCTATAGCAATTGTCTGTTCCAAATTTCTAAACGTGTAACACCGTACCTGTTTGCCGCGAACCTCAAAATTGTCTTCTCATCCCATCCGTCAAACTTGCACACCGTCCTTTTCCATATACAGCGGGACTTATAACATTTAGCTGCATGGTGCGGCACATGGAAGTTGATATGGACACCAGCAACACGCAACGTCCTTCAGTACAAATGCACCGTGCCACCCAATACCTTAGTACTACAAGACACGCAACAAGGATACTACCTAACAGTGCGGGACTTAAGTGTTCACTACTCCTGTTCGCCGAACTTCGCGGAACATGTAGGTTATGCCGCAACAAAGGCGCGCTCTCTCATCGCGTACGTCTTTAAAAGCAGGACAATAAAAGAATCTAGCAATGCGCCCTACAAAACATGTGCCATGCCTCTGCTAGCCTACTGCTTGATAGCATGCACCAACCCAAGGAAGTGCGACAGAATGACTCTCGGAAACGTTCCGCGTAGTTCATAAAACCCCTGCTGGAACCTGCAAGTCTCAGCTACCGTGCTACATGCACCATACTTAAGCTCGACTAGCTGTGGCTGCGACGACTGAAAACCGACCTGCGCTTCCTATATTCGTTTATTAACAATCCAACTGAGAGCCCACTGACACCTGTCTAAGACTCATATAGCATTGCCTCCCTATACGTGATGGACGGCACTCCATTACCCTAGCGAGAACGCGAAGTAGTATTCGCACCAACTTCTACCTCTACAGATACGCCCATGTATGGAATAGGTTACCTCGCACTATAAGTGCATCTGTGAATACGAACCGGTTCCGTTGCTACATAAGCAAATACACCACTGTCGCACAAGTTTCCAAGCCATTGAATATTACCTGTTGGGAAGACGCACTTCCTGAAAACGAACGTGAACACTTATACTCGGCTTTTCTTACATTCCAAAATTATCTTCCCGACTCTGAATATTACTATCTGCCTGCTTCCTTCAACAACCTCTTTAGCCTCCACCACATAGTTACCAGCCACCGAATACTGAATGCTGCTGTCTTCCCTCAAATCTCCCACATCTGGTTAGCTCGAGGCATCAACCTCTAACTAATTGCATCACCATAACTGGCTACCATCCAGCTGGTGAAGCCGGCGTGCTCTCAACCCTTTGGATTTCCATTTTCCTACTGGCTTCTGGAACATCTCTGCTTCATACTAAAGGGCTTCCACTGGGCTTGTGACGCAGCATGGTTCCCAACCATCCCACATGCCTACATTTTAATTCCTTAGTCTTATGCTTAAGGTCTCTGTCACATTTGCATTATTAGCTACTTACGAATTCTTTAGGTACTGTATGCAGCTTCTAACCTCCTTATTCCACCCTAGAAGGGTCGCAAGACCTCGCACGTTCGTGCTTGTGGCTTCTTGAATCCATCTGTTTAACCTTACCACGACTGAGATGCTTGGAAGAACCAATTAGCCTGTGGTTCACTCCAATTACATTCTATTAATATTTTTATATAAATTATATATATTTATATATTTATTAATATAGCCACCTCCATCCTTAATTTGGTTTTTCAACCTAATGGTTATAACCCCCAAAGGGGTAAAATAGCAGTTTGCAATGGTAACTGGTAGTACGAGGATCGCGTCATCAAGCGGTCGCTAAAAACGTTTAATACCAAAGTCATCCGTAACAAAACATGCCGCTAACTACCTATGCACTTTGGATTAGTCATCGATACCAGGCATTAGGCACTGCAACCGGATGACGACTCTATCCGCTCCCGTGGCTATCATCAGGCAGTCGTTCGCCAGGACGAATTATGTAGTCGATTGCCAACTATTGGCTGAGCTTACCTCAGACGATCAGGCAAGGTGACGAACGATTATTTCCAAGTTAGATGTGTTAGAACGGGCCACAAAGCTTCACAACCTAGCGACACAGAGTGATGGTGTCAAGTTATCATGCAGGAAGGACTTGGAATGGATAAATTCGACACATACAAAGGCACCGATGTCTGTCATGGATCACACACGAAAGGGTCATCTACTGCCTTGAATAGAGATAACAGCAGGCGTTTACATGTGCGCAGAACCCCGCGTTTTCGGTCACAAACGGGCAAACGCAACGGATTGGACATTAGTGACCATTAAGTATTGGGTTGATAACCTTCATCTACAGTCTCTGTTGACAATAAACCATAGCAGATGCGGGAGTTAATTCAATGGTTTTGCTATCGACAATAATGAGCTTATCTTCAAAGGTTCACGCTAATGTCACCTACATTAAATCACGAAGGTATTCATAAATATATGTATATCATTTAGTTGCCTAACCGTTTGCAGGAACAAAGGCTTCTGGAAAATAGCGGTCCTACAAGCAAGCTTTTCTTCAACGTGGCTTGACCAATTTTGTCGATACAATTGTTGAGAAGCCTCAATGTGTGTTGGGCAACAAAGTGCTCACGGGCAGAGCATGAACCCCAAAACATTGGAAGACTACTTCAACTAAAGTCCTTCTCAGTTTTTAGAAAGACATTAATTTCTTCAAGCGAAACGAAGCTGCGCTCAAAAGTTTGCACCCGGATACATCGGGCACCTTGGTTCCGGCCGCTGAAGCTGGGCTTGAAGCTTCGTACCGCATCGTTCTTCGAATCGCCAAACAAGAAACAGCATATTAAATGTGAGGATCTCAGAAAACATTTTATACTCGAGACCATGAAGCTCGTTCTTGGAGATTAACATGCAGGCAACATACTCATGATATCACCTTCTAACCCAAACAGAAGTCCCATCGAGGACAGGAGCAAGAATATTTTGAAGATGAAGCTCGACGAAACAATGTCGTCCTTTATTCGCAATACAGTTAGATGAGTCCACCGACGTTGCATCCTGTTCCCAGCTACTGGTCTATGTTCGGTACATAAAGGCGACGGCTTCAAAGCTGATTAGCTTTCTTAGAATCATTGAGCACGAATACACGTGGCGAAAATGTCTTTTGAACAGTGAAGGATTTTGTCAAGGAAAAGGGTCTACAGCGGTCGAGGTTGGGGGTGCCTGTAGGGAGGGAGCACCATCCCTGTTGGACGTCCGTTATGGATTTCAAACGTTAGGTAAATATTTGCTCTGCGCTGTACCTTTAGTCACTGCATATAACATCGTTCTGCTTTAGCAGTAAAAACTCTTCCACCTGTTTTGCTGGACATGAAAACCAACGAAGTGAAAATAATAATTGTCAGCCGCGGTAGGGCGACCTATGCAAGTTTTCCAATAGTTGTGCAAAGAATTTGGAGACACATTCGACGTACTTTTATGGCACATGGAAGTGAGTTCGTTATCACCAGGCAAGGTGACGCACCAGGTGCTCGAGCTTCGAGAAAACTTGCAATGTTTTTTGGAAGGGAGGAGCAGCATAAAGGTAAGATGAACAGATTACACGTCAGACTACAGCCAACGTATTTATTTCTAAACTAGCATATACTGCAGATTTCTTCGGAGAAATAAATGCACCGAACCTCAGCTTGCTAGGAAATATGGTTAATATTTTAACTGTTCAGCATAAGCTTGCCAGTTTTCTTCGTAAAAGACAACTTCACCAACGCAGGGCAACAGCTGACGACGGGTCAACGTTTTCAGACCTATCAATGGTGCTCGCCGGAAAAAACGAAACACACTTTCACAGATAATATAATTTGTCACTTGTCAGCTGTGTTCCGTACCATCAGCATACATTTTCCTGAGTTGGAATATCGCCAATAAATGCCTGGGTGCTATGAAGCTTTTCAAGGGCTGAAGAAAGCTTTCCGGATACTATTAGCGAAGCCAGATCATAATTCCTAAGAATGCGCGAGGATACGGAATTAAAAATAGATTTCCAAAGCACCCCACTGATAGCAGTTTGGATAGTGCTAGGTGGTAAGTATCTATTGCTAGCAGACAGAACACTGAGAATAACCATCCCATTTGCAACATCTTATAGGTGTGAACGTGGAAGTTCGACTATCGTTTCAATGAAAAAAGCAAGGAATCAAATGGGCCTGGAGTAAGACTTCCGATGTGCATCTGCAGAAACTGAACCAAGTATACAAGAAAACGTCAGCACTAAGCATTATCCACCGTCTCATGGATGTATAAGGTCACTGGAGCACATACAGTGTACCAAACAACTGGTTTCTTTCTTTTATTAAGCTAGTTATTCCAACTACCTATCAGTGTCCGTACCTAGGGGCAAACAGTACGATAGTTATTCGTTATTTAGCATTTGAACCGGAAATTGGGAGTATGGTTTGTTATGGCGAACCCATGTTAACACTCGCCCGTGTACAACAACATGCGTTAAGGATAAGTGTGATATCGCTTTCTAACAGCACCATCAAAGTCGCCCTCAGGACACCAGCAAAAATACTGTGAACGCGGTACGTAATGAAAGAAACTCATGGATTTTCTTTGCACTACAATGGGGGTCTCGTTTATTTGCACGACCGATGTAATTACACGTAGCACACATTTGTCCTGCTTCAAAGAAAAGATGCAGTAGTTGCTAGCTATTTGGCTGTAGAAAGTTTTGAGGTAACTACTAAAGTGAACGCGATTTAGGAGTGGCGGTCTTAAAAAGGTTGGGAACCCCTAATCTACAACCTGTCTATTTCTGCTGGACCTCTCGACAGCTCTAAAGGTCGGCTCACAATACCTCAAGTTCATAGTAGGCTTCACCACTTCTCCTCAACAGATTCGTTTCCTTCCAGAGTTTATCCTTCCATGTTCACGCACTCTGTTTACATGCCTTTATCAATTAAACGGACAACCCTTTTGGCCTGGCTCTGAGCTACCCTCGCCTGACCAGTCCCCTCTAGAATTCCGAGACGTTAGTGATTTAGGCTCTGAAGTCTCAACACTCTGTTCCCCTTAGCCAGAGAAATTCGCTCGAAATGCCACCTACCTTTTCATGTAGCCACGTTTGTCACTAACTGCTACTTTTCTGATAACACATGACTGTTCTTTTCTCCTTACTTTTGTGGCCTAGCTTTATCTTACTGATTTACCTGTTTAGTCTAAACGGTCTCCCGTTTTCTGCACTCTCTAGGTCTTCTGAGATCTAAATATCCATGGCGCTGCTGAAGCAACGCACTGTAATCCTCCCCCAATTCTCCCCTCCCTTTCTTATTCTACTCCGCTTTCATCCAAACATGTCTATTTCTGCCGACGCCCTCTGCGAATATTCCGACATTAATAAAACGGCTTTCTCACTATGAGCCGACAGTCTTGTTTCGCCTCAATAGTCTCCTGCTTTCTGATTCCTGAAGCCTTAACGTTGAACCAGCGCTAGATCCAAGGATCTGTTCACAACACCTCGAGACCTTTGTAGTCATTTCTACTGCTCCGCAATTGATCCTTTCCTTTCCAGACCAGCTTCTTCCCTGTTCATGCTCTCTGTTCGCATGCATTTTTTAAGTAAACGGATAAATATTTAGGCGCGTCACTAATCTGGACCCCTCTGACTCGTCTCCTTTTTTGTTTGCTTACAGACATCCCAGGGGTGAACGATTTGTACTCTACGGCCCTAACACTGTGCCCTTCAACTTCAGTGCTTTGCCCGGCATGCCATAAACTTATTCCAACAAAACACCCTGCTACCCTTGCCTTAATTGAAACGCTGGGCAATATTCATCATCCATTTTATTAACAAAGATAAAGCATCACCTGAAGAAGGTCGTTGGCTTTTCCACCTCTTCTCAATAGAAGTCTTT
The DNA here is from genome assembly GCA_944474145.2 of Dicrocoelium dendriticum. Classification (NCBI taxonomy): domain Eukaryota; kingdom Metazoa; phylum Platyhelminthes; class Trematoda; order Plagiorchiida; family Dicrocoeliidae; genus Dicrocoelium; species Dicrocoelium dendriticum. The sequence goes on along the minus strand of OX104064.1, from coordinate 42,320,601 downwards.
CTACTGACCATATTTTGCCTGTCCTTGCTTTCGGTTGTAGGCATTCTTCATTTGGCGCTAACTTACATGTGATTTTCCTACAAGACATTTTACATTCGGACGAATTTAGGACTGTGGCAACGCAACGCATCGGCTTCTTCTAAGCGACATTCTTTTCTATAGTCCGCACATCTCGTCCTCCGATCTCTGGTTCTCACAGGTTAGGCATATGCACTGTAGGACCCCTCAGACTTTGCTTCATCTTCAATTCTAATTTAGAACAATCTTACATTATCTACTTAACCATGGTCTGCTCGCTTCTCTTTGTATTTCCTTGCTTATTGTGCATGTGTATATGCGATATTTAAATAACAATTACACGATATCGGAGCATAATAGTTCTGTCATCGTTGAAAGTGATCGACTGCGTTCCGGATGCATTTCTCGACTGGCTGGATGGCTATCGGTTCGATGCCTGCTTACCAGAGATTTGCACGGGTACGGCGGCAAGCACCCAAAGCATTGTCCATCGTTGCAACAATAACATAATGCGAGGCGCAGTGTCCTTAGCTGAATAGACGTGGAGGCTTGCCAGCCGTTTTTACAACTCACTAATCGGAACAATTACTCTTTACCTTGCAAGGATAAAATTTTCTTGCTGCCTAAACAATTGTATTTAGTTAGGCTAACACCAGCCCTTTCGAATGCTTCTTACCAGGCGCAACGCTTTTAAAATTGGGGTGTCCATACTCCTGCCGATACAAGGCCAGCCAACTTGGTCATCCTGCGCTCTTGACTCCGCTTTTACCGTTCAATTGGCCTCGGTTCTCTATATTTCCCAGTATTCTGCCAACTTACCCAGAGAGGATCTCTGCTTTGTTTTCTGAAACCATATTTTATCCTTTAGGACTGCAACATATTTCAATGTATATCCTTTGGAGACTTAATGTGGTTCTGCCGAGAAGCAACGTGTGATATGCAAAAGATATTTAATTCGTGACCTGCAAGTCGGGCACAGCCATACATTCAAAACAGGACAGGAACCAGAAACGCACTAAGCACTCGCCTAAGGCATAAGCCAATAGAAAACTGGGTCGCAACTTGACCGCGAATAACCGACCAAATAAACCAGCAACATGAAGCATGACCAAGTACAACTTGCCATTCGATGGGCCGACGTTAGTTCTTCGGGACGTGGTGGGTTTTCGCCAGACAAGCGTTCTCCCCATACAAAGCCTCAACTGTCCGTTTAACAACACGGCAACCTAGCGGAGATGACTCGCTTTCGCTTAAAGTCACCTCCCATAACTTCACACTGGCAAGTCAACTAGCGTCACGATTTTAGCTATGTTCGTTACAATGGAAATTCCGCATCTGCATATACACTCGTCTCTTCAATTGCTATGATATCACTGCAGGTCTTTGCGTTAGGGGCGCACGATTTCAGTATATTTCCATAACTCACGACTGCGCTCTACGATATTGTTTAATAATGCATATAGTGACCTTAGTCAATTAATAGCTTAGGTGCCTGTGCAATAAATGGCAGGCCGACTATCCCCCAACAAACCGACCCCGAACCCTTGACAACCCAGTTATTTTTCCCCTTTCACCAGTATACGGTCCCAATCATGAACGTATGAACAATTTGCTCCTGTCGCTGTTAAAATTGCCATAACATGTCTGTACGTTGGTACCTACCTGATCATACCTCCATAGGCTGCCTCGCATAGTCAGGAATACCATATTCATATACTTGTAGTTCATAAGGAACCATGTGACAATAGCACGTTCGGCTGCAAAGACGGCCTACTACGTCCAACTCGTATTTTCACCTCTACGGGTGACCTCAGAGATGTTCCCTGTTGATAAGGATATCCCGTAGAAGGGGGTGCCTTAGTCTTCCGCAGGAATGTCACATCAAGTGAAGCACAAATGACCGCAGAGAAAGAAACCATTGTGGCGAACCTGTTGCGGGGGAAGGTTTTGCCAGTATCATTCAACCCAAGTAAACCCATAACAAGTAAAATAAGAAAGTGATGTACATCAGGCAGCTAAGCTTCATCGTAGTAAACCTCTGCCACAAATGGCGAGGAGACCATCCAAAAATTCGGTCAAGAGCGAATCGGCCATATTTGTTTTGATGATAAAAAAGCGGTGGCAAGCCATCCACGTGGACCTGTAGGTGCCTCTGCATGTCAAGGGTTGAATCCACATCAGCGAAAATTTCCAGTAGAGCGTTTCCCAAGCCGACGTACGCGTGCGCGACCATATTCATGTCCACGCTTATTGTTATAAGTGGTGGCTTCATTAAGGTACGGAACTCTCCGGGCAATCCAGGATGAAATAAACGAAGCAAAGGTAAGAGACCGTTTAATGCTGCACCCGCTATTTTGTACTACATTATGCATTGAGGCAAAAGCGATGTCCGTGCTCGAAACTTTTATACTCCTGACTTTCCAAGAATACGTAGTCTACGTCATCTGACAGCGCAACGACATAATCTTCTGCTACAACCTTACAAGGGAAAGCTGCCTAGCTTCATACAATGTTCATCAACCTCAATGCTTCCGTCTGCAGAGTTATATTTCGCAAATGTGCGCCCTTTGGATTTAGGGGTACATGCCGTTTATAACGATATTGTGCTCATGTGTTTCACTTGGAGGAACCTGTGTGGGATTTCGATTCGTGCTATGTCCATCGAAAGCAAACCCGCCATTAGCTAACAGACAACGCTAGCAATTTAACTCCACCTACGAAGCGTCAGTCCGCTGGGTGCATAGTATGAAGAATGCTGCCAACGCAGCCGCATTCGGTGGTTATGTGGTAACCTAACAGAGGAACATTCAAGCGGTGATAACTTACCGCAGAAAAGGCTGGATCCTATGTACACGCAACGAGTATGCAAGAGCGCAACGGTAAGTACCACGCGTAGACGCACCAAATGTCTTTTGCTGTGACCACTGATCTTTTAACATTTTGTCCGATATAAATTAAAACAAGACACGAGACTGTATACTCACGAGTTCATGCTCATGCTTCCAACGTTTATAAATTTTAGACCAATGATTTCCTTTCACCTATTCATTATTTAGCCACTTTACTTGCCAAGTTCCCTGTGAGGCGACATTTCTTTCATTCATTATTTGTGAGTATTACGCGAAAACTCGATTTGTTGCCGTGCCATACTGAGCAAGCTTTTTGCTGAAATGTTGTAGAATGCGATATTTAAATAAACACCTGAAATGAAGGTTGGGTTATTCTTAATTCATCTGACCTAATATACCTTGGATCGAGTAAAATGGTAGTAGAGGTAGGGTCTGCTTTAGGCTTACTGGTACCTTTTGTAGTTGTTCTCTTTTTACTCCCGTTTTGCATCCCGCTTTTCCTTTTTAGTATGGTTGTTATACGGTTGTGTACGTGCTTTAAAATGCTGCTCCGTTTTCCATTTTAAACTTGGCTGTCTTGCTGGAAACCGTGACGAATGAAGCCCTAGGGTCCTCATTTGATGTTTCAAACGCAGCTAGCCTCAATTCCCCTTTTTCAAAGACAGGAACGGATTTACATGTTGGTATGCTCCGTGATGTTTGCTCCCGCCGTCTTCCGCGGGAACCAGTAAAATTGTTATCATCCAGTGAAACGTGTCTTTTTAGGTGTACTGAAGGATGCGCCCAGAAAGCAAAGCGCCAAGTTCGTAGTTGTTACAAATGCGTCAGCCGAGCTCGCCCCTTACTGTGCTCAATAAAAATGTGCAGTAGCTTACGCAATCTGCGTATTGCAGCTGAGGACGCTGTGGCGGACTGTCCCCTGCTGACAGTCCATTCATTGTTGGGCCACTCATCCAACTGCTTTCCAGTTCGCCTGGAGACCACTGATTCAGGTGCCTCGGACGAAACTTTTGGGCCTCTCCGAATGGGAGGCGAGCCATGGTGTCCTATGTCAAAGTGAATATGCGAAATAGGGCAAGGTGAGCGCAAAAAGTTGCTCCCAAACCGGGAGGGGAGAAAACGCTCACTATGCAAGCGCCTTAATTGGAAATTCCAGCACATTCTGAAATCCCCTCAGCTTTATCTAAGGCTGTGCAATCTGGATTCAAAAACACCAGATGCCTCCATCGCGTGCTAGTTACATTGCGGAGGTGCCTACTCCAAACATCTCACGCTGTCTTCCGGGGGTACAGGTTGTGGAGGCGAATAGTCACATTGAGCCTCGGGCTTCGTCGCCTTTTGGAAGGAAGCAAATCGACACTTGACTGCTCGTATTCATCAGGCAAGTTTGAAAAGCCTCAAGGACCATGAGTCAAACAGCCAGGAGCATAAGACGCACGCTGACAGTGCTTCAGCGTCGTTTGCTAACGTGCGCCCAGTCTATGTGCTTGCTGCCCAGCCGGCCGCTGTTCAAGTAAATTTAAAATACGCGTGGGATAATTACACCCCGTGGAAGTGAGGCTTTCGTAGACAGCAAAGTGGAAAACTCTAACGCAGAGGGATCCACTAACAACCTACCTGCTGTGCGTGCGCTGGGCGACATACGGTAGTTCAAAGTGTGCGGATGGAGGCTACTTCTGCCCTAGTTTCCTGGTACTACTGTCAGGGAACTGACTAGATTGGGAAACGTCTCTTTTCCATGACGTTGTGGGTTTCGCTTGGCAAGCGTTCTTCCAACAAATCGCTACAAATGTCTGTTAACGGCTGATCCATCAAGCCTTTCGTCGCTTTGCCCTCATTAGTTAGCATTTCCTAAATTTTGTCTCAGATATTTTGTCCTTAATCTCTGCTTACTTCCTCAAATGTTGTCACCACTTTTGCTTGGCCGCATAGTCTCCGCTTTTGCCTACTTTAGTCTCGTCTGAAGTCACTGGGCTGTTTTCTGACAGCTACTAATTGACCGAGGTATACTGACTCGTGTTTGGCACTTCCATTGATTTTCGTATGCCTACTTGATTGTAGCTTTTACTCAAATTTTTCCCTAAAGCCATCAAAATCCGATGATACGCTTAGTTGGTTGAGCTAGGTATCCAGCTCTCACCTTAGCTGGCTTGCTTGTTGTTAGCCAGGTGCGTTCGTCCCGCTTTGCCGCATCTGTCTTTGCTGCTTCCTTACTTCGCTTAAATCACTGAGGCTTAAAAGCATGGTTTACAGCAGATGTACCCGTAGTATAAATACTAACCTTAACCAGGCCACGGCTATTTCATACTAATCTTTCCGAGCCTTCTCATCGTGAGCGTATGCTACCTTGCATAATTACGCTGTTCTTGATCCCGCCTCACCCTGACCTTATGAATCTATGCACGCCGCCGGGGTTAGCTCAGTAACGGCTGATTCCTCACACCTTTCGTCTCCTTGACCGTATGAGACCTTACCAAAACTTTATCCTAGATTTTGTGTCCTGTAACTCGGCTTGCCCCTTTACTTCTCACCCGAATTCTGTTTGGCCGAATATTCTCTTCTTTCAGTCTAATCCAGTCTCGTCTAAGCTGTCTCGCCCGTTTTCTCATAGCCTTTGGGCGACAGAGGTTTACTAACTCAGGTTTGGTACGTCCACTGCTCTTTTACCTACCCCATCTTTGATTGCTGTTGCTCCCCATTTTACTCTAAAACCATTTAATGCTATTATGCACTTATCCCACTCTCACCTTACCTGACTTGCTTGCTGTCTGTCCGATGCGTCCGTCTCTCATTGCCTCATATGACCCTGCTGTTTCCGTACCCCGATAAGTACACTGAAGCTTAAAGCCTAGTCTAAAGCAGGTTTACTGGTGGAATGTCTTTTGTTTTTCTAAACGTCACCAGGCCTTGGATTAACTCGGTATAACCTGCGTTTCTTGCCTTGTTATTGCTCTGAAACTAGTCGGCTCTAATCGCGGCTCTGTCCCTAGCTACATGACACCTCACATTTTCTCTACTCTCTGGTGCTCCTGCCTAAAATGCAGTTGCTGACTGAGTTTCAAAACTCAGGTTGCATAATTTTTCTCGCTTCTAGTTTGATTTGGTAACTTATCTGTCTTTCAGGTATCTTTGCTATAGACATCAACCACCTTGAAAGTTAAGTTTAGGGCAACTAGTACCTATACATTCATCCCGTTCCTATGCTTTCTTATTAAGTTTCTCTTTTTTCCTTCGCTTGCCACCGTCCTCTCTTTGTCTTCATTCATCCTCTTATTCCTGCTTCTAGCTATAAAAAACCTTCGCCCGCATAGATACTTTAGCTGGTCACAGTACTCAAAATACCACCTAGATTTTTACTCTTCATGTATCCCTTTTACCATGTTGTAACGTATATGAATTTCACCCTCACACCGCATGTTGTCACAGGTTTCCTTGGTAGTCTCTGCTTCTCTCCTTTTCTTTCCTTTTCTCTTCTCTTCCCCGAGGTCTGAAGTCATCATCAGAAACTTACCAAGCATCCCAACTGGCCTAGTTGTCTGCAACTGAATAAACCTACAAAGTGGATCAAATCAGATCTCCAACCCACCCACTACCATCGTGGTCCATATCACTAGACAATTTGAGCTGGATGCCCTTATCCAGATGATTTGATCCGCCAAGACCTGCCTACAAAAAGCCTTCAAAACATATGGTTACCGCAACCTACCTGAATCACTCGGTAACTGCCCAACCCTAGGTCCCGCCTGTCAAGCGTCCAATCGCTCGCTTATGACTTGTCAGCAATCGCAGGCTGGTCCATCGACAACGAAAACATGACTTGCCCGTGACGCCAACCGGGTGGTTCGGGTCTACCCTGTTCCAGCAACTTGTTAGTGACAGTGCTTCAGGACGTGGCGGGGGTTCGCCTGGCAAGCTTTCTCCATATAAAAGCCACTGATGTCTGTTTGACAGCACTGGGACTCGGCTGATGTGACCCGCCTCTAACTAAAGTCGCGGCCCTATGATTACCCAACCAACCAACAACACTTCCACCACGGACGTCTATCAACCCTTCTCACACTATCCAAGCCATCAGGCACGATTATATTGGCACGTATTTAACCTGGAATAGCATTTAGACACATGCAGTTCTACATACATTTATGAACTCTCCGCTCCAATGTTCATGGCACACGTTCATCATGCTTTATACATTGCCCGACATTTAATTGTACATTTAACGTGATCATGCCTATATAGGCGGTTCACACATTATGCGAGAATAAAGAATTTATTTATTTATTTATAACTGCGACGTGGCGGATGTGCCGCCCCTCAATAAAGTCACTGACCCAAACACTCATTGACATGTTGACCGGTAGCACGTTGCACACATACTGTACATATATCTGCTCTTGTACGACTACACCAACCTAGCTAAACAGTGACATGCTATTAGTCGTAAAATATTTTTGCCGTTTTCCTCATGCTTCACTCTACTGACCCGCCCTGTTTACGCAACCGTATCGGACTAATTCCTTAACAACGTATTCCACATTGATGTGCTACTTCTTGTCTCTACATCTCGCATTCCGTGAAGCTAGACTACATGCAATCATTGGACCATGTGGGTCCACACTTCTGACTACTGCTGTACTACTCCCACTCTTGGTCCTACTAATCCTGCTATCATGTACAATATTGCATAATGCTGACCATGCTCAGAAGACTTGCCTCGCTTTGTCGAGGATACAATATTTAGTCAGTTAGTAGGTTATTGAAGCCCCCAAACCCACGACCGCGCTTACTTGACGTGGTCCTACACATCCCGGAGGAACGCAACCCGCTGTTGCGTTTTACTTTCAAACTGTGGGTAGGGAGTTTGGCGTTCAACCAGATCTGCCGTTAGCGGATAGGCCGAACCTAAGCGCGGGAAGAAAGAAAATCAAAACCAGCGAGCGGTCGGTGAACCTGGTCCCCGGTTGGCGGGTTTTAGGGTGTGTCCCTGGCGGTCCCATTCCGCCTTACCACTGCCAGTCCCGGTAGCTTACGACGCAGGGCTGAAGCGCACTATACCTTCGGACAGTGTTAAGCAAGGTGCGAAGTCTAAGGAATAAGACGTGCGATGTACGTATGCTTATAGTGGGGTGGCATTTCACTGGAATCGTCCTAATGCCTTCACGTCACAAGACAGTGGGTGGCGATTTCAATATGCCATTTATCCCCTGGAACGACCAGGTTGCCCTACTCAAACATAGAAGTTTCATTGACACAGTCCACGCAAATAACTGGTTAAGGCAGAGAGAAGACGGAGGTTGCGATATGTCAACATTTCGATTGTTCTCATCAGTCGCACGCACAATACGATCAGAAACACATAAGGGCTTATATACATTCAAAAAAGGGGCACTACCAATCCAAATGTCACAGTCAAGACCGTGGCAACCGAATTGCTTGCCTCAAGAGTTTCTGTGCACATAGCACAGGTTGATAAGCCTTAATTAACAACGCTTCACTAATTCCTAGCATTATCGGGTTTTTGTTACGTAATAACACTTTGAACGCTGTCTCGGGGTTCACGTGATGACGGGTTGTCATGAGGTGCTTAGTGCTAGACGATTCAGGGCTCCTATTGATCCTCAGATTCGTCCCATGTTGTTGCGTAAGCACTTGTCCCAACCACTTTGGCAAGTGGCAAATAACTGGTGCCAACAAGTTCACGATCACGCCAGGCTTTCTAACACCCTAGACTTAACTTTTACACAAGGTGTCTTTGATGCAGCCGCAGGTATACTAGACAGCATACATGGCTACGACCAACAGGTAGTCAAACTCCTATTTATACTTTCTACTCCATACCGCGCCACTTCTTGTTCTATCAAACTGTTTCGAATGTTCAGCCACGTTAAATGGGACAGCTTTGCGATATTAGTGCGATCTGCGAACTGGGACAACTTCCTTCTAGCGGCTGATGTATACGCAGCCTGCTTAGATGTGATCGCTCCACTCATTTGCCGAAGCCGCTTAAAGATGACAGAGAAATCGGCCAAGGCCAACGGTGCACTTAGGAAGATCAAAAAATGCGCCATCGACACCCAAAAACTAAGGAATTCCACAGCCGTGTTCGCATGTACGAAATCCTAACCAACTAACAAACTGCGCAGGAATCAGCCAAGATTACCGAGGTAGATGCCGCCATTAAATATAACAATAATACCAAGCCATTCACTCAACTACTCCGACAAAGACGCAATCAAAAATCTACGCCTGTTGTCTCACTGAGGCTTGTTAACACATCCGTTGTTAGTGATCCATCAAAAATATGTGAGACCCTCATCGGATACTTCTGCAATTCTTTCACTGACGCTAACGGAACCCCACCAGCTATGTCATCTAAGCGCACCAAGGACTCACGTAGCACTATTAATTTTGACCTACGTTTTCTCACTTGAGTAACCAGCTCACTCAAACGGTCATCACATCCAGGTACCGATGGTCTTCTCTCTACACTGCAGATACTCGGTGGCCAGGACACTCTAGTTCTACTTCTCAACCTATTCACTCTTTCCCCGACAAACGTGATTTATCCAGTCACATGGAAAGGTGCCACCGTCACCCCCAAACACAAAAAGGCAGTCAGCAAAACATGGAAAATTGTGGCCCCAGCAGCCACACGCCTATTGCTTTAAGAGTAATGGAACGAATAGTCAAAGAAACCATGCTCACCTTCCTGCTTACCCGTAACCTTGTCAATCGACAACAACATGGGGTTCTGCCGTTTAAATCCTGTCAGACCTTCCAATTTGAGTTCCTCAATCACGTAACTCAGCAGACTGACCACAAGCAAGCACAAGCCATCATCTTCCTAGACATAACAAAAGCCCTTGACAGAATACCGCATGCAGAACTCTTGACGTGGCTGGAACCATACGGTATCTCCGGCTACCTGCACAATTGGTTCTCATCATATCTCATATCGCTCTCACAGTCAGTAATGGTTGGGGACTTATGTCACTTCCATAACCAGTCAAAAGTGGCGTAATTCCAGGAAGCCTTTTGGGTCCTCTACTATTCCTGCTCTATAGCAATGACGAGTTCCAGGTTTTTAAACATGGGACACCCTACCCCTTTGCCGACAACATCAAAATGGTTTTCTCATTCCATCCGTCAAACTTCCGCACCGCCCTCTCCCATATACAGTACGACTTAAGAGACCTAGCTGTATGGTGCGACACATGGAAGTTGGCATACACACCAGCAAAATGCAATGTCCTCACCTACAGAGGCATTATGTCACCCAATACCTTAATGCTACAAGGCACGTCATCAGGGAACTGCCTAACAGTGCGGGCCTTAGGCGTCCAGTACTTCTGTACGCTGAACTTCGCGGAACAAGTATTTATTTCGCAGTAAAAGCGCGCTCTCTTGTCGTATACATCGTGAAAAGCAGGACAATACAAGAATCTAGCAATGCGTTCTACAAAACGTGTGCCCGGCCTCTGCTCGAGTACTGCTCTATAGTGTTCACCAACCCAAGAAAATGCGGCAGAATAGCCCTCGAAAAGGTTCAACGTACCTTCACAAAACGCCTCCTAGGGCAGTCAAGCTCAGTTACAGTGAGCGCTGCAACAAACTTAAGCTCGACCTGTTATGGCTGCGCCGACCGAAAACCAATCTTGCTTTCCTATATTTGCTTCTTAACAGTCCCACTGGGAGCCCATTAACCCCTCTCTCAGACTCATACAACACTCCGTACCCCCTACGTGATAGACCCCACCCCATTATCCTACCAAGAACGCGCAGTAGTATTCGCTCCAACTTTTACCACCACAGAAAAGCACATGTATGGAATAGGTTACCCCTCAAAATAAGGGCAGCTATGAATATCAACCAGTTCCGCTTCTCTAAAAGCAATTACCTCCGTCACACATTTTTCCAAGCTACTGAATATTAACTGTCCAGAAGACGAGCTTTTTGCTACTAGAGCAGACCACTTATAGTCGTCTTTTCTTACCTTCTCACACTATTTCTATCCTAACTCCTAATATTTTCATCTGCCCACTTACTCCAACAACCCCTTATGCCTTCCGTCAACTAGGAATCAACTATCGGATATCGAATCCCTCTGCATTCCCTCAACTCTCCCAATTCTTGCTAGCTCGAGACATCCGCCTCTGACTAACCGCAGCAACATAACTGGCTGCCATCTAGACGGTAAAGCCGGCGTGCGCAAGACTTCAAGTGTCAGTTGACGTGACCGAATTATATCCTTATCGCCAAGCTGACATCGTTTTCCCTTGTAATTGTTAACCTATGAGTCACGACAACATTGAATATCTCTTTTAATCGAGCTTCCATTTACCGTATACTCATACTACTTCTCTTAACTGTTTGGCTCTGGCTTTCCTCTGCCATTACGGACCACCTACCTACGATGCTCCACCGACTTACCTTTCACAATATAACTACGCACTTCGGTGCGTAAGACCACAGGTACCTGGCCATGCTGCCTGGCCAATCATTGTCCGGTTCTACTGCTTCACTTATCTTTTTTGGCTCATTCCGTCCTACGAACCACCAAACAGCGCTACTCCACCGACTCACCTTCCACACTAGTAGCACCGCACCTTTTTTGCGTATTACCTCAAGTACCAAGTGACGTTGCCCAATTATATCCTTAGCTCCAAGCTGACCCCATTCTCTTCTATAATTACCACCGTATGAATCACGACAATATAAAATATTCTCTTTTCAGTGCGCTTCCATGTACCGTATTTTTCTAACAATTTACTCACAGGTCTGGCTCTGGCAGTCCTCACCTCTTAGACACTACCTACCTATGGTGCTGCATCGACTTATAACTCAATGTAGTTCAACAAGATTGTGCGTAATAGCACAAGTACCTGACTAGGAGGCCTACCTAAAATTTTATCCCGTCCTACTTCTGCGTCAATCATTTTGCTCTGGCACATGCCGTCTTATGAACCGCCAAGCTCCGATGCTCCACCGACATACCTTCCACAATGTAGCACCGCAATTTGCTGCGTAGACCCTTATTTAACGGGCTATGTTGCCCAAGTATATCCATATAGCAAAGCTGACATCGTTATTTCTTATAGTTGTCTCGTCTACTTCTTCACTTATCTCTCTCACCCTGGCTTTCCTCTCCACTTATGCACCATTTACCTCTGGTGCTCCACCTACCACTTTTCCACAATGTAGCTCCGCATTCTTGTGCGTAGGAGTCCAAGTAGTAGGCTGTGCTCCATGTAAATCCATATCGTTAAACTGCCGTCGTTATTTCTTATAATTGTTACCTTATGCACCAAAACACTATGGGTTATTCTCTTATAATCCCGCAACCAACTATCGCATATTCCTAGCACTTCTATTACATTCTCGGCTCTGGCGTTTCTCTCCTCCCAGGTAAGTACTACCTACGGCCTTCCAACGACTAACCTTTTAAAAGGTAGCTCCCCACTTGGGCGCGTAAGACCACAAGAATCTAACGATTCTGCCTAACCATCCTTGTCTCGTCCTAAGCATTCACTTACCTCTTTTGCTCTGGCTCATTCCGTCATACGAATCATCAAGCACCGATGTTCCACCGACATACCCTCCACGCTGTAGCGCCGCAACCTCTGCGTAGATCTTCAAGTAACATGCTACGTTGCCTAAATATATAAATATCGCTAAGCTGACATCGCTCTTTAGTATAATTGTCCACCCGCTTTCCTGTCCATTTATGGACCACTAACTCTGATGCTCCACCAACTCATCTTCCACACCATAGCTCCGAGCTTTTGTGCGTAGGACCTAAGGTAGAAGGTTATGTTTCCCATTTATATCCTCACCGCGAAGCAGGCATCGTTATTTCTATAGCTCTTCCTCTTTGAACCATAATACCATTGAATATTCTCTACGTCTCGCTTCCATTCATGGCATATTCCTACTACTTCTCTTACCTGTTTGGCTCTGGCTTTCCTCTCCCATTATGTATCACCTGCCGACGGTGCTCCACGGACTTACCTTTCACAATGAGATTCTGCACGTCTGTGCATAAGACCTCAAGTGTCTGGTTAAGATGCCCACCTATAACCTTATCTCGTAACACCTCCTCACTTATTTCTTTGACCCTGGACTACGTGTCCACTTATGGACCACCAACATTTGATGCTCCGCCGACCTAACATTCGCCCTATATCTCCGCACTTTGGTACTTGAGTCCTCAAAGATCTGACCGTCCGGATGGTCAGGCAGCATGGCTTACAAGGCCCTTGTCTCGTCCTAAGCATTCACTTATCGCTTTTACTTTGGCTCATTCCGTCATACGAACCACCAAGCACCGATGCTCCACCGACTTACCTTCCAAACTGTAGCGCCGCAATCTCGTGCGTAGAACCTCAAGTAGCAGGCTAGGTTACTCATGTATAGACTTATCTCTAAGCTGACCTCGCTCTTTCTTATAATTGTTACCTTTCAAACCAAAACATCGTTGAAAATTTCCTTTTAATCCCGCTTCTATCTGTCACAGATTCCTATCACTACACTTACCTGTGTGGATCTGGCTTCCCTCTCCTCGTAAGCCCCTCCTATCTAAGGTTCTCCAACGAGTTATTTTTCACACTGCAGCTCCGCACTTTGTGCGTAAGACCTCAAGGACTTGGCTCTGATACCTACCCATAAGCTTATCTCATCCAACATCTTCATCTACCTCTTTGACCCTGGGGTTCCTGTTCAATTGTGGACCACCTACCTCTAATGCTCCACCAACTTATCTCGCACAATATAGCTCCGCTCTTTGATAGGCAAGACCTCAAGCATAAGGCTATATTACCTACTTATATCTTTACCGCAAAGGTGACATTGTTATTTCCTATAATTGTTGCCCCATGAAACAAAACACCATTGAATATTCTCTTTAATCCAGCTTCCATTTATCGCATATCCCTACTAATTCTCTTGTCTGGTTGGCTCTGGCCACCCTCTCCTCCTAGGCATCTCCTATATACGCTTCTTCAAAGATTTATCTTTCACACTGTAGCTCCTCATTTCCGTGCGTAAGCCCTCAAGTACTGGCTATGATGCTTACCTATAACTTTACGTCGTCCTACTTCTTCACTTATCTATTTGACCCTGGCTTTTCTGTCCCCTTGTAGACCACGTACCGCTGATGCATCACCAACTCATCTTTTACACCGTAGTTCCAAAATTGTGGGCGTAGGACCTCAAGTAGCAGGCAATGTTTCCCACTTATATCCTTATCGCAAAGCTGACATCTTTATTCTATAATTGCCACACAATGAACCACAATATTCTCATTACATCTCGCTTCCATTCAGCACATATTCCTACTACTTATCTTACCTGTTTGGCTCTGGCTTTCTTCTCCCGTTATGGACCACATACCTGCGTGTTCCACCGACTTATCTTGCAAACTGTAACTCCACACTTTTGTGCGTAAGTCTTCAATTATCTCTTTGACCCTCGCGCTCCTGTCCACCTATTGACCACTAACTCTTATGCTCCACCAACTCATCTTCCACACCATAGCTCCGAGCTTTTGTGCGTAGGACCTAAGGTAGAAGGCTAGGTTTCCCATTTATATCCTCATCGCGAAGCAGGCATCGTTATTTCTATAGCTCTTCCTCTTTGAACCATAATACAATTAAATATTCTCTCTACGTCTCGCTTCCATTCATGGCATATTCCTACTACTTCTCTTACCTGTTTGGCTCTGGCTTTCCTCTCCCATTATGTATCACCTACCGACGATGCTCCACGGACTTACCTTTCACAATGAGATTCCTCACGTCTGTGCGTAGGACCTCAAGTATCTGGCTATGATGCCTACCTATACCCCTATCTCGTAATACTTCTTCACTTATATCTTTAACCCGGCATTTCCTTTTCACTTATGGACCACCTACCTTTGATGCTCCACCGATTTACCTTTTACACTCTAGCTTCGCACTATTGTGTGTAATTTCTCAAGTATCTGGCCACTCAGTCTGATCATTTCTTGTCCGGTCCTAAGCATTCACTTATCTTTTTTGCTCTGGCTCATTCCGTCATACGAACCACCAAGCACCGATGCTCCACCAACTTACCTTCCAAACTGTAGCGCCGCAATCTCGTGCGTAGAACCTCAAGTAACAGGCTAGGTTACTCAAGTATAGACTTATCTCTAAGCTGACATCGTTCTTCCTTATAAGCGTCACATTTTAAATTAAAATACTATTGAATATACACTTGTAACCCCGCTTCCATCTATCGCATATTCCTACCATTTCCCTTACCCGTTTGGCTGTGACCTCGCTGTCCTCCTAGGCAACTGCTATATACGATCCTCCAACGACTTAAGTTTCACACTGTAGCACCGCACTTTTATGCAAAATACCTGAAATATCTGGATCGGATGCCGGCCTATAACCTTATCTCGTCCTACTTCTTCACCTATCTATTTGACCCTGGCTTTCCTCTCCACGTATGTACCACGTACCTCTGGTTCTCCACCGACTCTCCTTCCACACTCTAGCATCGCACTTTGGTGCGCTGGACCTCAAGTAACAGGCTAGGTTTCCCACCTATATTTTTATCGCAAAGCTGACATGGTAGGTTCTTCCTCATAATTAATTCGACTCTCCGTATCGCCGTTTTCTGCCGTCTATTTTGCGTGTTTGCCGCACTGTTGAAGTCCCTGTCTTTTTCCGCTGCTCCAGGTCCCTTTGATCTGGCTTTTCAACCATATTCTTGCTGCAACTGGAGTATATATATATATCCCATTATCGTCACAACTTTGACACTCCGTCTCACTCCTTCACCCAGCTGTTTCACTAGCATCCGATTAAGGAACATTTAGCGTTATTAGGTTTATGGGTCTCAAACCCGGCGTAGTAACTCCACAGACTTCATGCGTGTTGGAATGGTTGGCTCTACCACTGTCAACCGATCGCTCAACCTATATCTTAAGCGCATTATAAAACTTACTATGTTCTGCTTCCCCTAACTTATTTACCGGTTAACGCCTGATACTCCCGGTTCCCTCACAGGACAGCTTTTGCGTAAGCTAGGTCACTTCGGACAGCATTTGTCTCTCACATTCAGCAAATACCAGGTCTCGTGCTTGCACACGAAATTACGGATATGATGTATAACATATTCGGTCATTCTATTGCTTTTAACCAGCACATTACAATAAATTTTATATTTATACATTGACATAGTCCTATTCAATTTCCTTGGCAGCTTGCTGGGTCCGTTTTTCTTTTCTCCCTTGTTGTAACGGATAACATTACCTGCACGGTGCAACTCTATGGACACACCGGCGATGCTCACCTGGACATTTCATCAACACGGGACAAAGTAATCCCTCGCACCTCGCAATCCTGACACACTAAAGGAACCCAGAAAACAAATCAAAGCAATACAAGTCATCTGAGTCATCCGACTTCAACAACGCCCACCAATCGCGGTCTACTCCGAAGGAGACTACACAAACAAAGGGAAACAAATTGGTGTAACCTGACTGCGAATATCCGGGAGGGTAATCGGCCAGATGCAATCTTGTCAATGTGATAGCACCAATTGGCAGTGTTCCTGGACGTGGTGGGTTTACGTCTGGCAATCGTTTACCTTACAAAAGCCACAAATGCCTGTTTAACTACACTGTGGTTTGGTGGATGTGACTCACCCCTCAATAAAGTCACCGCTTCAATCACACGTTGGCAAGTTGGCCGATGCAACATTTACAACTTCTGTGCGTACATCTGCTCTTGTACGAACACGCCTACACACTTGATTCATTACATGTCATATTTCTTAAATATGTTTGCAGCTTCTTCCTTATGCTGCACTCACCTGACTCGCCCTGTGCACACAACCTCATCGGGCTAGCTCCACGTCAACACACATCACATTAGTTCTCTGCTTCTTATCTCTACATCTTGCTTTCTGTGGACATAGACTTCGTACAACCTTTGTGCCATATGGGCCCACACTACTGACTCCATCCGTACTACTCCCGCTCTTGGTGTTCCTAATCATGCAATCATGTACAATATTACCATAGGCTGATCATGCCCAAAAGGCGTGCCTCGCTTTGGCGAGAATAAAATATTTATTTATTTATTAAAATACTCCCAAGCACTGAAACGTAGCTGTCTCAGAACTTCGCGTACGGTGAAGTATATCTGTCTGCCTACGTACTATTTACATGTGGTCGCTTCGTTGGCCGACAAGGCAGATGTGTTGCGCGTTAGGTTAGCTGTGAACGGCGTTTTGCATACAGACAAACTTCAGTCGGCAGATAACTCTATCAAATCACTGTCCGTGGTGATTAGCACTTCTGCTACTCAACTTAGGGTTCTAACTGTATATAGAAGCCTTGGTAGTGCGTCCGGATCCGCAAACAGATGTTTGATACTGGGTGACTTCAATCTACCAAACTTTTGCTGGACAGACCTTGCTTGCAACCTGGCGGGAGGTACTTTCGGTGCAGATGCACTTGAGCTTACGCTAGAACTACCATTGCATCATTTAGTGGACCACCCCACTAGATACTGGACGCCCAAGTACCATATACGGTTGAGCCAGTAGTTGCCAAGTCACTAGATTTCTTAGATGACATCACTTACGGCTGTTCCTTAGGTGCTAGTGGTCAGGTCTGTGTATCATTCAGCTATGCCCTGACCAGTCGGCACCAGAGCATCGGTACAAAATCCAAGCGAATAGCGTGTTAACTACCAGGCAATGCTTATCAAGGCTTCCGGGTTACATTGCGAAATCTTGGTGGCCGCTACTGTTCACGCGGCCTGAGTTACATTTAGGCCTTATCTCACAGAAATGCCTATTCCTCACAGCCCGCTTGCGAGGAGAGAATAGACACGAGCACCGCCTCCGTGGATAGATACCACTGGCAAGTACCTGCTCCAGAGGCCTCCTAAATGCTGAAGGACTTACAGCGCGTCTTCAGCAAGTAGCGTCTACGATAGGTATCGCGAGGCTAGAACTAGATGTAAACAACACTTGAGGAAAGCTCGGGAGTTGTACGAGAATGGATTGGCTGGTGGAGCTTCGAAAAATCCGATGACGTTTTCCGTTTATATTAAGGGGCGCTGTGGTTCAGCCTCGGTAATTCCAAATTTGATGCTGGCCAATTGAACGCATACATACGCGGACGATGACAAGGCCCGTGTCCTTGGTTGGTTGTATGCAGGGGCTTTTCTGCTTGTGGTTACACTGATTTGCGTTAAACCTGTCCCCAGATTCTCTGTCGGTACTTGGTTAGTTGAATTTACTGTGGTGGAAACACAAGTCCTTAGGCAGCCGGAAGAACTAAACACTTCTAAAACAGCTGTGCCTGCTTCAATTCACCCAAAGCTCCTGCTCAGGTTGGTGGCGGAACTAAGTGGACCGCTAAAGATACCGCTTCAAACGTCACGTGAAAGCAGTACATTACATTCAGCATAGAAGCAGGCTGTCAGGTTCGGTTTGACTTGCCTCACAACATACTAGAATAACATTTATAGATATATTAACTGCGCTAGCATTAAAAATGACAATACGAGGCTGTCAGTCAATTATAAGACACTCAGTCTGACTAGCGTCTTGGTGATACTAGTTAAAAAGCTGGTGCGCTGTTCGTTTGTAGGTCAGCAAAATAGCTTTAATCATCTCAGTCGGGTACAACATGGATTCCCGGAGGGGTTTTCGGGTCTGACCAATTTCTTGCCTGTTCCTGCAGCGTAGGCCGACGCAATGGGCAATGGTCGCATGGTGGATGCGCCTTTTGCCGCCTTCACGATAGCATTTCTTAAGGTACCCCACTCGTTAGCACAAATGCCTAGCCCCTATGGTGTGGACCTGGCCGCGTACTTCACTGGGTATCCGCATAGTTGCAGAGAAGATAGTAGTGTGTACGCATGTGGCACCGCTTAGTCTTAAAGCAAGCAACCCTCAGCGGTGTCTCACAGGGCCAGGTCCTTGGACAGGTGCTCTGCTCCAGCTACGTAAACGATCTCACCGCGGAGCTTGGGGTAGCATCGCTATTGTTTGCCAATGACGTTAAGCTGTGGAAGGTTGTAAAAGTCCTTGGGTTTTTTGTGGTCCATCAGCATGCCCTGCACAGAAACTGAGACTGGCCTAAGTCGTGACTACCGCCCATTAATCGGGCTAATTGTTCCGTCCTTCGCATAGGAGCAACTTTCCCACCGAGGTCCGTGCTCGACGGGGGCGAACTCCCCTTTATCCCACCCAAGTAGACCTAGGCGTTGTCCACTTCTCCCCTTTGCATTTGCTGCCATCCACCCACTGCAATCCACTTTCGGCGGCTTTTCTACGGGAACCGATGTGGATCAAAAAGCTAGCCAAACTGCATGTATGTGGGGTTGCGTCATATACATGCACCCACGGTACCCGACTTGAAGAGTGCGACTGTGACAAAGAACGCGAGCGTCACGCATCCTTTATGTAAGACGACCAGTCGAGGGCAGCTTTCGTTTGTAACAGCGGCCCTCGGTGTGTTTGATGCCACCAATTCGCAACGGTGGTAAGCAAAAGTATACCAACCTAGTCATACGAGATTTAATTTGTTAATTTTGCGGCCTCCCGTGCTACCCCCACTGTGTTGATTAAGTCAACTTCGATACAAGACAACTCAAGCTGACTGATTCGCTTTGGTTTTGTCAATCATGCAGAATGCGCTCAGTAGTCACATGTATCATAAGGTTCGTGAGAAAAGTAAACATGCTGTATGAAACAGGTCAGTGGTTAGCGAACTTCAGGGCTCTGCTATTAAAAGCTAAAACACCGAGCCTTCTGCCCGGCCAACACCTCAAGGCTCTGCCCCTAGATTAAGGGCAAAGGTCAGGCTTTCTAACCACCAAGCGGCACCTGCGCCACATACTCCGACAATTACTAACCCTTTAATTAGAAAAGCCCCATACAGCATGCCTGCTATCAACTCATCCTCAGATGTCCTAGCGCATGTGTTGGTTACAACACCGACACCGGCACCGGGTAACATTCGCGTCGACCTCCCCGAAAAACACGCCTAAAGTGACAGGCGTACGTCCATTTCCTGGACGAAGCACGAGCGATGAGCCGCAATTTTTACAAAGTGCTTTAGTGCCCGTCAAATAATCTAAGTTAATAGCCACAAAGCTCAAAACGACATTAGATAAACGGAACCACAGTGCGTTAAGGGTGGGCACACTGAAGTGCCTGAGTCCGGACCTAGCACAATAAGAGGCAAGTTGGTAGCTGATGGCAACCAGTGGCATTCCACTTGCGATGCGATTGGTATCCGGGCTGACCCAACTGAGCCACGACGCGTAGCACGTCACCCGAATCCAGTGCACTACGGCCAACCGCGATTTCTTCGAGGAACCATGAATGCAACTGAGGAGAGAACGCTTGCCATACTCTCAGCAATTCACCTTTGCAACTCAGCGAAAGGTGTACGCAAACTACTAGACATTCCTTGGAGAAGATGGTGGAAAGAAAAAGAACCTCATGGCGGCACTTTTACGAACGAAGGCAAACTGCCGTAGTTGAACATGATATTCCTGAAGTACTGGAATCCCGTGAGCACGAAGCCCGAAAAGCTGAACTTGCGTAGTGATGCTACATCCACGAAGCACCCTCTGGACCACGTTAACACTAAAGCACTCAAGAGAATTCGTTCATCTCCAAACTACATGGGCTGCGGTCCAAAAATTTTGAAGCTCATGCCACATTCCGATGGAAGGACAAAAGTCCTAGTGGATAGCTGGTTGAAGCATACCTCCAGGTTGCTTAACGAGGTTAGGCTGAAGAAAGCAGGCTTATAGGCACTAGTTTTCAGCACTGCATTGAAACATGCAGCTTCAGTAAAATAGCCGCCAATGCCATCCTGCAGATTTGTAGACAATAGGATATTAGCGACACATGACGGGACAGGGGGACGCACGACAAAAACGTCAAGTTTAGTGCTCCACGCTACCATGAAGCCTGCTTGAAATTCAAGTACCAATCAACCACGCAACAACCGATTAGCGACATACTGATGACCAGTAGGTATAAGGCTAAACATGAAATTGTTGTCCATCCACACACTGCTAACATCAAAAACACTATCATGTTTGTATACTAACGTCCAAGGTCTTCTTAGTAAATTGGCCTAAATTAGAGAACGCCAGGCGTCACAATCGCGGAACACATTAGGATTACGGAGACCTGATTAAGCCTTGAGGTAGCAGGTCCCGAAGTCAATTTACCTGGTACGTCCGTGGTTTTTAATGGCACAGCTGGAAGAGGTGGTGGCCTACTTAGTTATTACCAGACTACTCTCCGATGTGATTTATTGGTCACCCAGCGATCCGTGCCTCAGCTTTGCTTTGGTGTCGGCTATGGTTGCGGACCAAGGAGTCATGTCTTATAGCTTTGACTTACCGTCTACCAAACTCTGCGTGTAAAAAGAACCCAACTAAACCTTGTTCTCTAGGTTGCTTTGAGCACGACACAGTCATATGCTCAGCATAAGCGACTTTAATATACTCGAGCTGGAAATAGCGGCGGCCAATAGCATACAGTGCAAAGCCTGTCAACAATAGGGAATTTCCAGCCACCCACTGTACAACCAGAGAGCCTCACCCACCAGATTTCTAACTGCTCACGAGCTGTCGATACTTGGTATTGTGCTCAACAACGAAGAACTTATGGTAAATGGACTTATTACAAGCAAACCATTGGGTCGCGTTGACCAGTTTACCCTAATGTTTAACCGGGTATGTTATGTGGAATCTTCTGAGAAAGATAATAATGTGTATCCGGTCATACCCTACAAGGTGTTTTCTGCGCTTGCTAACGTATCTTGAACCTTGGTAACTGAATGCCACCAGAAATCGCCTGGGACACTTTTACAAGGATATTTCCCACACCTGAGCAGCGATCTTTCCACCGTCCAAGAAGGAATCCATTACTGAGGAGCAGGACGCACCAATGAATGTCTTTGAAGGACTTATCATGAAGGGTTAACGAAGACTCCCCGATTTGCCAAACCGGGGCTGCCTACGTGGCACAGTGTGTCTTTCGTGTGCGCTTGATTCACGTGGGCAAGCTGACGCATCAGCAGACTTAAATAATGAGAGAATCTGCACGAACTGCAAACGCTTATACAGGTATGGTACTGGCCTCCGTAAGGTGCAACGCAGAATACCAACCCTGGTCATGACTGGTATGTTCATGCGCTTAGCAATGGCAGCAGCCGATCCCTTACTGTTTCATTACTCACAAACGCTCCAGAGTGTAAGGCCCAACGGGTATTCCTGTTTCTATTGTCCCACCATCAGTCTTATCCAATGCTACTTTTACTGCAGAAAGGTCGTCAAATAAATAGTAGTGCCTGCGTATCCACAGCCCTCTTGGTGTCGATTACCTCAGGCCGAAAACTTTACAGGCAGCAGCCGGTGAGCTAGTGGAACCACTAGCTATGTGCTACCACCAGTGTATAGAAGCGAACCATAAGCAAACACTCTGGAAGCGAGGTTTATCCCACCTGCTGGTAAGGAAGAGAGTTGCCGTGACCTAAATAAGTACCGTCCTACAAAGTTACATCCTGTGCTTTTGAAACTTATGGTGTCTAGCACCGCTGATGCACTCACGCAGTATCGGGGAACTCACAAGCTGATAGCAACAGAGCAACATGGCCCCCGACAAAAGCGCTCATGTAGTGCGAACCTGCTAATTGCACGCCATGTTTGTACTAAAACAGTAGATGGTGGAGCAGGCGCTGTCATAAGCCTGGTCTCCTAAATTGCGGCTGCTCGCTTACAATATTGAATTCCCTTTCATAAACTTCAGCTCTATAGTGTTGGTGACGCACTGCTGCATTAGCTATGCAATGTCCTGCGTGAACGTCAGTTGAAATTGAAAGTCGGAGCATCTCTGTCCTACACAATTGAGGTGGAATGCGGCGTATCACAAGGCAAGGTGTATGAACTCCGTCTAGTCCTGCTTTTCATAAAGGAGCTAGCGAGGAAAACTACTTCCGAGTTCCCATACTTCGCGGAATATATCCAGTTTTGGTGAACGATCAAAGCAACAAACGATTACCAAAAGTTCCAGCGTGACCACCACACGATTTCAAGCTGGTCAGTTCTGAATACCCTGCCATGTCGTGTGCAACACTGCCACGCTGTTCAATTATGCCATAGACATGACTACACGTATATGTTTGGTTTACATGTATGCAAACCACTTCCCAAGTACGCGACCTTGGGGTGCTCATTTGAAGTAAGCTTAACTGTTCGTAGCAGTCAGAGGCAGCGGAGAAGGTTGCCACTCAGCACTTCAGTTTGCTGCGGAGAGCATCCAGAAGTTTGACCGTCGATCTACGCGATGATTCATGATTCTTACGTGCGCCCTAACGTTGAACGCGCCATCCAAGCTACGCAACCTTGGTTGAAGCGCGACTTACATGTGCTAGAGGAAACACAACTCAGGGCCACAAACAACCTCATGGGCCTACAACTTCGGTCCTACCATCAAATGCAGAAGTAACTGGGAGCTTCCAGTCGCCGCTACCGAAGGCTGCGCGGCAACTTCATATTAGTCTACCAAATATTGTGTGACCATAAGCACCTATGCTATCACTTGCTGAAACTCAGCCACAAAATCAGCCTTAGAGATAACTCTCTGAAATGGGGTGCAAAGGGCAGCTACCTGGAATGCTGAAGGAATTCCCCTTTTACTTCGGGTTTGCCAACCCGCGAACTCGGTTCAATACTTTGATGTTTCCCCACCACCCTGGATAGTAACAAAACCGATTGGCTCCTGCCCTTGGCCCCCTTCCCTGTGTTGCCTAAGCTGTGCAAGTTGGAATATAATAGCTATCCTGCAAAACCGGCTTGACATGTTTCATAAACCGGTGGAAGCGGTACAGAAGTGAGTATTCTTGTTTTTACTTTTCTCACGGTGTACAATTTCTATAGCTCTCCCCTTTTGTCTCACCGCACGCATGAAATTCCTGCTTACACTATCTGCCAAACAGAGTCCAAACAAACAAAGCACGGATGCTTTGATACTTGTATTTTTACCCCCGCCACCCTGCGTGACTTGTCAATCAACTGCCATTTTGCCCGGCATAAGCCATTGTTCATCGTTCATTGTAATCCCTGGGGACAACTGGAATAACGTTGCAAGTAGGGGTTTTAGAATTTGGTGATTAATATGCCGCTCTTTTTGGTTCCAACTGCCGACATATTTGAGAGATGTTCTCAGCGTTCGTTCGGTCCCATCTGGAGTACGGCATACCCGCTTACACGCTCTTTCTTTTTCGGGACTTATTGTATCTGGAGAGAGTTTGAGAGTAAGTATTAACTTGGTCGAGTGGTTACGGAGTCAGGTATACCCCGAGCTTCTGCTTACCTTAGATACCTATTCAATGCACTACCGACGGCTACGAGGAGACCTAGTCCTTACTTTCTACATTTTAACAAGGAAAGTTGGATCGGAGTTCAGCTGGCTATTTAGTCCAGCTTAGTAGCCTTGTCTTTGCGGTCATCCCATGCAGCTAGACAATCCACGTTTCTAGCGGATTAGGGCGGAAACTCGGATATCGCGTATAGTAATCCAGTTTTGGGACTCGCTTCCAGGAAATGCAGTCAGTGAACCTACGGTTAACGTTTTCCACCGGCATTTAGACGCTCTTGTCTGGCAACACAAAACTTTCTCTTCTGCTGACCATATCCATCTTCCAAATATGTCAAAGTATGTTTTGTCATTCTCCTCATTGCTTGATGATAGCTTTTATATGAAAGACTGGCTTTCCTCTTTATCCTGCATTTGCTTTCTACGTCTCCTTTACCGCAAGTGACTGGCAAAACGAGAACTGCTAATACAAGGAACGCTGACAGTAACTGTTTGACCAGGGTGTGTTTCGGGTATTTCCTTTTAGCTACAACTTGACCTTGTAGTACCTTATCATATCCTGTCTCAACGATCCGCTCAAGAACAAACAATCAAGGGATTTTCCCATCGCCCCGGTCCCATCTGAATCTGGCCGAGCTATTTCCACTGCGAACCACGTATACGCGTTCCGCATTGCTAGCTGGGAAGGCACAACAAACCATCGAGTGACCGTGGCGTAGTCACTTCAGGACAGGTCAGGTCAGTTACAACAGACAATGGAGGCCCTCGCCTAGCGAGTGTCTTATTTCTTGTGCCAATACGTGAAGCAGCACCTGACAATTTGACGTTAGATTTTACGCTACTTGCTTATGCAAACGAATGAAGCAAGAACAAGAGTAAGTGTTGCACGTTCATGTGTTAGCAACAAAATACACTATATTCGCCAGTACCATTACGACCTCTCTGGTCAGACCAACCCTCAACGAAGCCTTTTTTGAAGGCTTCTACAGGCTCACACTCCAATAACTCAGAAGGAAGTTTGGTCCAGATGTCAACTACTGGGTTCGTACAAATTTTGCCCTGCTTTCCAAACCAGCTCTATGTTGTTTGCGCTTTAGGCATTGTCCGCACAGGCGGACCCACATAGCTAACGAAAATAGGTGGGTGGGACTACTACCACTAAGTCCCTTAATGACCTTAAATTTCTTTATCAAATCCCCTCTTAACCTACGCCGTTCCAAGGAAAATAATCCCAAGCTACTTAGACGACCTTCCTATGACTTCACTCGTTGACCTTCGATCATCCGCTACGGAAGTTTCTGAATTTCTTTTACACACGTAGCATCACTACGGAGTCATGGTACCCAGGCCTTACCATAATACTCCAACTGTGGCCTAAACACAGCTTTATATAACGGCAAGTAAACTTCTGCTTTATTTAAAACAGTTAGTTCCCTTTAGTAACTTGAAAAGCACAAGTAGAAGACGAAGTTCGGCAGATGCGTGCATTTCGTATCGTCTCATCAGTGCCGATAACGATAACCGGTAATTTTATATAACAGTTTGTAGGTATAGACATCCATATAAACAAACGCGAGAAAAAGGTGTCTTTCGTCTACAACCAGGGCAGCCTGTGGCTGATCGATAATTGTGTTTGAACACAAAGCACTGGCCTAATCCGACTAATGGCAATCGCCTCGGCAAACCGGAGGAGCCGGGAATTAGTATGGCGAAGCAGGATTGTGAACGCCTTGTTGACCTCAATTCGATGACCTGTTGTCAATAAGGGCCTGCCGATGGAAGATGCTGGCGGCCTGCGTACACACGTAGTCTGATTTGGGCTTGCATGCTGACTAAGGCCGCATTGAACCCATTTTGGTACGTGCTCCTTTATTCGGGAACTCAGTGTTCTATTGGTTCTGCCTATGTAACTATCCCCGCAGTTACATACGGATTGATATACACAATGGGAGTTGGCGCCAATAGGCTGAGTTTCCTTCAGTGGAGGCAACGGTAGCTTATGGGTTCGGTCAAGGATTACAACTTCGGCTTTATTGTTAATTAGCGCCCTCCCAAGATGAAACAGCTATTGTCGCGCTTTATTAGCAGTTTGGCGAAACTGTGCCGCAGGCTTATAATTGTTCACATTGACTACTCCTAGGTCGCGGGCTTAATCAATACACTGCAATGATCAAGATGCCGCAGGAAACTGCACTGAAATGCAGGCATCACTATTTGTCAATAATTGACATATTTGGCATTCAGCGGCAGGTGCCATTGGCTCTACCACTTCACTACAGTAAGGACGTCTTTAGCCAGCGTCGCTCGGCTGCCGTACGGACTAACTGTAAGCCATCTGCGAAGATTTAGCAGGGATTTCAAGAAGTGCAGCCACGTCAAGTATAAACATAAGAACTCACAATGGGTTCAGTACCGTAGCTTGGGGCAGCCACTGTTGGCAAGACCCACAATAGAACAAGCTTCCCCAACCCTGACTCTGAAAGTCATTCCACTTAAGAATGCAGTATGCCACAGTAATAGTTGAGGACGCAACCTAAACCATGTCAGCTTCTCAATTAAAAAATCGTTGATTCACTGAGTCAAATGCTTTGCTGAAGTTCAAATAACACACCGCTACCAACGTCCCACCATAAAAATATTGCGTACTGTCATCTAAAAAGTGCACTTAATTTGTGTGACACGATTCACAGCGCAGGACTCAAAGCACGCGAGGACACCGGTACATAGCACGCGAGGACACCGGCATAGCACGCGAGGACACCGGTACAAACTTATCGTACCGCAGTTGAAGCAGGTCGGTCACCAACTCTGTTTCGAACGTAGAGTGGTGAATACCTGGAACAAACTGCCGCAGCCGGTACTAGAGGTCTATTCAGTAGCCGAATTTAAGAAGCTTCTGGACAAACCTTTCGCAGAGGCAAAATATAAAGAGCGGAACGATAATTAATACGTTAATGCCCAAGAGCGACAATTGATGCGGCTACACAGAGTATGCTCTACTCGCTGCTTCTATGCAGTATCAGTATCAGTATCGCCGGTAGGTGCGCAACTTGACCACTAGATATAATTAAAAATGACCAGAGTACAGAACTGCATATGGCAATATTTCCCAATGCGTTATACCATGATTGTATCAGCCACCAAACAACCTTGCCTAATGTTCTGCTCATAGGATCAAGCACTTCCACAACTCCTTACGTACTTCGCGGAAATGTAGTGCGTCAAGTGACTGAACAAACTAACTTGGGTATCTCGCTATCCTCTGATTTCAAATGCAGCGAGAATTGGACAAATGCAACCCTCAAGGGTTTCCGAATGCTGTGGATGCTCCGCAGGTCGTTGGGCATCATAACAACTGAAATGTTTGTTACCTTGTTTCCAGCGTTTGTCGAGTATTGCATGCAGGCCGGTCCTCCATGCTTGGGACGCTACAAGATAACACTTGAACGAGTTCCGAGGGTTGGTCCAAAAATGGTACAAGGATTGAGGCATCGCTCGCATCCTGATTGACTGCTCAGGTTGCAGGTGTTTTCGTTGCACTATAGGTGCCTTCGAGGAGTCCTGCTTCTTACGTGCCGTATATTGACCGGCAAGATTCGACCTGCTCTAACGAGGCTGTTCCGTCCGGCCCAGCTACCATCTCTTCGTGGCCACCCTCTGAAGCTACATAAGCCCAGGCCTGATCGCGTTAGGGCTGACTTATGTTTATCACACAGGGTTATGGAATCATGGAACGCACTACACAGCGAAGTAGTAATAGCACCAAAGATGAAAGAGTTTGAACCTAGACTCGACGCCCATGGGTGGCAGCTTCAGAGCTTCCCATTTGGTTCGCACTTCTACATCCATTTCCTTGGCTTCTCACATCTACTACTGTTATTGTTCAATCTACACCTTCTCCCCATACCACAATTATCCTTATTCTGTTGTTGTTGATTCCTTTCTCGGCCTTTATTGTCATTCACGCGGCCGGTAGAGCGCGGACTGAAATTGGAGGCCGCGTGGGCATTGATCGCTTGACCTTGATGTGATACGTGTGTGTTGATTTAGCTATTCTCACTTTCAAATCGCTCTCGCGAACTCCATCCTGGGTCAAGGATTCATTGAAGAAGGAACACATGGATTTTCCTACCGCTTCTGTGCAAATTAAATGTAAACTTAAACAACTTACTTAATAATACCGTTAAAAGCACTGAAAACACGACAACTTTTAAACAAATGGTGGAATAATCCATTGTTTTACAAACAACATATCCTCTTGTTTTATTCTTAAGTGAGCTTTGCATCAAAAGCCCTTACCCGTTAAACCAAAACCTGTTTCGTCCCTGATCTGATCTGATCTGAGCTGATCTGACCTGATCGGATCTGACCTTCCCACAACGACCTTCAGATTAGCTCCCCGCTTACTGTTTCCTTCAGTTACGTCTGTGACTATTTTAGCGGCGTTTTCTGACAATGATTATCTCTATGAGGTACTTTTTGCTTGATTAATTATATGCACTGTCAGACGTGTTGCTAGGAGGTCTGTGCAGTCGATTCGGCGATGCCAAGTGAGCAGCTCAACAACTCCCAGTTCGGAACGCGCACCTTACATCCCACAACATCGGAGCTATCCTCCGACATTGTTATTTTTAGATCACGCAAGAGGAATTAGATGCGAGTATTTCAGACATTCCCCTCATTGGCAGTTTTGCAATGTTAACGTTTGCTCACTTTCAAACGAACTTGTTATCTCCAACCACAATATTGGTATCCTGTCATCTACGGAATCCAGTAGAGTAGTGCATAAGCAGAATAAATCGGATCTCATCCAAATAGAGATCTTCAGTGCGCTGCCTGATGATAGCTCCAAAACCGGGCCAGATCGCGTTCACCCGGATTCTTACTCGAGCACTGCGTCTTCCTCACCTAGTGAGGACCCGAAGGTATTTCGTTATACAGGTTGATAAACCATATTTCCAGAAGCCATCGCAGAAGCTTACGCTGTGGCAGAAAGCAAAAAAGGAAATTGTCCACTACTATCACGGATTCCGCTTACTTGGTCTTGAGATCAAAATAGCTTCCGGAATCTGTCTCAGACTCTTATGGGGTCACTCTCTAACTCGCCGAGAAAGGAAACAGGTTTTTCACTTACAACAGCCGGTTTACGTTCTAGCTTGTGCGCACCGTTGCAGATATCATCCGCTTGGTTCCCTTCCTCGTGTTTGTGATCGTGCCGTTCATGGAGTTCTTGCTTCCTTTTTATCTGAAGTTCTTCCCCTTCATGCTCCCTAGCACCTTCAAAGAAAAAACGTCTGAGGTTGTGGTCACCTAGTTGTCATCAATCTTTTAGACGGATAAAATTCGCCAGCGGCTAAAGGCCAAGCTTGAAATGACACGATTCTTACAGGAGACTCTTCAGCAAACATCTGGAACAACGTCAGTTGCTGAACGTTCCCCCACTATTTCCCAATTTCAAGAATTCCTCGAAACGGTATGTCTCTTCCGTTTTCAACTATTTAGCCACATTAATGGTGCATACCAATTTTTTCATTCCTTTGGTGCCGTAGAGCTGCGGTCCGACACACGAGCTACTTCGCCTTGTCAATGCTTCTTAATGATCTTCCACGCAATGCGAAAGCCAATGTACCAATTCGTACATTGTCCGTTTTACGGTAACACAATTATTTTCCATCTTCGTCACTCTTGTAACGGAAAGCACAGTCAGCTCTTTTCTATTAATCCGACGCTCGTGCTGTCTTTTTGAGGTTTTACTTTCAAAGAACAGTTTCGGAACTGTGTTTACAGGAGTGTCGTGCAAAAATCAGACGTCAAATTTTGCTTGCTTCTATACGGTTCTCTGCCGTGTATAGTAGTGCATGCGAGCTCATCTGGGTTATTCTTCTGTTTTCGATTAATTGCTGAAAGAAAGCGCACTTATGGCTTCCAAGTGCATAGACTGCAGCAAATGGGACTCCTCTCGGTCGAAGCCAGTGCAGTACAATCGGTGTGACGGATGGCTACACATAACGTGCTCTAAGATTGAAGCTGACCTATACGAATGCTTGAAACGTACTAAATCCTTTGTTATCACTTCATTGTAATGTCTGTCGAGATTTGGTTAACATGTGTGTTTTAGCTGGTCTCGCTCCATGTAACTTGCGATTGACGCCAGCACAATCGAATTCTGTTACAGACAAAATTTCTGCAGCTTCTACTTTGTCGATATCCTCAATTACCTCTGCTACTGCTGCTAAAACTCAAAAGCATGGCTCCTCCACTTCATCCGCCGAAACTCTAGCTAAGCATCACAACGATAAGAAAGAGGTTAGGACTGAAGTCAAGACGATGACCTATGCGACCGTGGCGAGTACGGATGTTGCCGAGGCATCTGGCGCCGACCATGTTCCAAAGGGAGCTGAAAAGAAGACAGCCTCAAAACCACACCAGCTCAACGGAAATTTGTTTTAGATAAGGTTATTCAACTGGAAAGGCTGATAAAAGCAAAACCGATCCCACCAAGGCCTGAAACCCTTGGAGTTAACAGAACCCCTCGTGACCGCTGCCTAATAGTTACCAATGTTCCTGAATCGGATAAAGCGACCTCGGCTGGGAGAATTCTCGATGAACAAACTTTCCTATCACGAATGATATCCCGCCTATTTGACGAAGGCGAACAGGGTATCAGCATCATGTCTGCTTTTCGCCTTGTTTTGTTGTTGTTTCACCTTGGGAGAGAGCATGCTGATCCATCCAAAACTCGTCCCCTTGAAGTCGTCTGCCAAGAGGAAGAAGAATGTCGTCATATTCTTAGACGGACCTCGCGCTTTTAAGGTGAAACATACGTCTTGAAAGACCTTTCCCCGGAAGATGGAATCAAAATGCAACAGGCCGTCTGCGAACTCGCCGAGCGAACGGCAAAGCTGATCTACATATTGTGGTTTTTCGGCTGGTACGCAAAATTCCAAGAGCCCGTTGGAAGCCAATCTTGTTACTCAGCCCCCATACGGATTGAAATATTTGCTAATGTACGCAGCCTCGAACAAACTGGACAAGGTTTCTCTACTTATTTCTGAGCATCAGCCAAACCTGTTGGCTTTCACTGAGACTTGGTTGTCTCCAGCAATTTTGGATATAGAAATTAACATTACAGGATATCAACTATCGAGCTGGCCGCACCGGGGGCGAACTGTAGGTGGGGTCATACTCTACTCGACGGTTTGCCTCAAGGTTCACATCATTGAGGCTTTCTGCGATTGTGATGGCGTTTCAGAAGTGATGTGGTGCAGGATCAACAACGGCTACCAATTGCTCACAATTGGTGTGGCATACAGAGCTCCATCGGGAACTGGTACTCGTGTCTTGCAATCGGTAGAAACTAATGATCGAGGTAGAAATTGTCTGCTCATGGGTGACTTCAATGCACGCAGCATCGACTGGGATCTTCTTCACTGTTATCTTCCCAAGGATTCATTTGAAGCAGTCCTACTCGGAGTTATTCATGGTTGCAACCTGATTCAGCATGTCGCAACGCCGACACAGATGCTCCCTGGTCAAACGCCTCACATTCTTAATCTAGTGCTCACCCCTGCGCTCTCGGACGTCACAGTCCTGAAGATCATCCATCCACTTGGCCAAAGCGACCACTGCAGTTTACATTTTTTAATGAACACGCCGGTTCGTCATACTTGACCAAGGGGTATGTCGTAATTTCTGACGTGTTGTTCCATCTAGACTACAAGAAGTGGCAGCACTACAGACTGGAGTATATCCCACTCTCTGGAGCTCGACGATGCATGGAACCTACTCCACTCGAAGTTGATGTCGGTCATCGAGAAAATCGTCCTTAGGTAGACCTTCCCTTAAAGGTCCTCCTTGGATCGACCACGAGCTAAGGTCCCTGATGAACAGGCGAAGAAAACTGTGGAACCAATTCAACTTTGCACAAGCTACATCTGGCTACCTGAAGTACAAAGCAGTCAGAAACCAGTGTACCTCGAGTAAGCGCCAAGAACGGGGTCAGTACGAACCTACCCTGGTTGTTCAATCCCGCAGCTGCCCTGAGAAACTCTTCTCGTATCTGCGGCGAAACAACAGGGCAGGCAGTGGCATTCCTGCCCTAGCTCCTCACCACGTAGACGCTGTTCTCTATGGCAATCATGAAAAGCTCACCTGCTAGCCAACCAGTACTCATCGAATCCGTCGCGACGAGACTGGACCTTAACGTGGTGCGACGGTTTGCGTACCTCATTGATCCATTGAGCTATACTGGGTGATGCCTCCGAGCATCTTGAGAGCTACTCCTACCAGGCTGGCCAATGGTGAGAGGTCAGACAAACTTAGTCTCCTGGTCCTCCAGGTTGGGGGTTTGAAATGGGATGGCGTCCATTTCTGTAAAACTAAATCACTGCCACCCCGCTGCCTTGCGGACAGGCTTTTGAGCCAAAGGCTTTGGATGAGGGCCCTAATCGTCCTCCTGTCTAGGTCTGGGCGTCCTGGCAATATCCCAGCCCACATACAACCATGACCTTTTCTTCAAACATAAACTTCATCCTGCATCGGCCGTCGCGCAGATTATCAAGGGTCGCCTTATCTGCTGCATACAGCAGGGCGGATAAGCGTAAACATGCTACTGCTGGCGCCTCCCTTCTTTCTTTTCCACCATTTCCTCTTACTCCCATCCCTGCTCCCATTACTAACCTTCCTTCTATAATTCCCAGCTTAATTGACAGCAACCGAAGTGCTACTGGAGTAGAACCATCTGCAGCCACTATCCCACAGCACCTATCGGACGCCTATCGGCAAAAGCCCCTTATAAGGCCACGCTGCCCAGTTTCCATGGCGACATTCAACGTCCGCATTCTAAGACAAACAGGTCAGCAGGCTGCACTCGCACGCACCTTGGACACACTGGGTGTTAATGTGTGTCGTGTGTCCGAAACTAGGATTAATGACCATAACGGGGTTATTGAATTGACTGCACCCGGCTTATCCTCTCGTTATTGGTTGCACGCATCCGGAGACGCCGATGCGGCACTCACGGGTCATGCTGGTGTAGGTATCATTCTCAGCTCCAAGGCTGAGTCATCGTTGGTTGATTGGATTCCGGTGACCAGCCGTTTATGTGCAGCCCGTTTGACAACATCAGCTAAAGTGAATTCGCGAAGTAGTACAAAACGCTGTTTGTTTGTGATTTCCGTTTATACTCCCACGGACTGCAGTTCTAATGCAGTCAAGGACACCTTCTATCACGAACTGAACGCACTACTACGCAGTGCTACTAGTTCAGATATTATAGTACTTGCAGGGGATATGAACGTACAAGTAGGGCGTCTGAGCTCTTCAGAAGATCAGCTGGGTGGTAAGTATGGACTTAACTCTGAACGGACTGACAACGGCGAGCGTCTGCTGCAACTGTGTGCGGAGCACCAGTTGTTTCTTACTAGCACTGCTTTTAGACACAGTGGGCGCCGAAGTGCCACTTGGCGTCCACCTGTAGCTGGTCAGCCATAGTGGTGGCGCGGTTCCATTCTGGATTGCCGCTCGTACTGGAGTACCTGTGTCGACTTTGACCATGTCTTGGTGCGCTGTCGTTTCTCCATGAACTTTACCGGAAGGCGCACAAAGCCTCTCCCCCGACTGGCAACGGAGAAATTGTCCCAGCCCTCGGTCAGGCAAACCTATCAAGAAGCACTGCATAGCGAACTCTCGCTGTCTTGTCCTAATGACACTGAACTTCAGTGGAATAGGATCTCGGCCGCTATGCACGACGCAGGAGCATCTGTTTGTGGCACTATCAGTCGTCACCGCACCAGTCACTGGATATCCGAGAGGTCCGTGAGCCTGTTGGAAGCTAGAAGACACCTCCCGGCTAGTTCTGAACACAATGTGACCAGACGGGCTATTAGGCGTGAACTAAAGCGGAGCCTACGTGCTGACAAGGAAGCCTGGTGGACCAGTAGGGCTCAAGAAATGCAGGAGGCAGGAGCAGTAGGCAATTACCGGAAGCTCTTCCAGCTAATCTGTACCACTGGTCCCAGAAAACCAGGCGTCAGTGAGACAATCAGAGACAGCGCGGGTGCGCTGATACACAATAAGGAGCGCCGTATGGCTCGTTGGGCGGAACACTTTCAAGATCAGTTTAGCTGGCCCCCTGCTCCCGGACCTCTTCCTACTCAGGTGATGCAGGACGAGCCATGGACGGTTAGTTTAGAGCCTCCGTCGGAGGCCGAGGTCCGAAACGCGGTCACAGCCCTTAATCGTTTTCGTCCCGCTGGCCCTGATTCCCTCCCACCTGCACTATTTAAGGATGGAGGTGAGGTCCTCTGCAGAGCACTGACCTCCCTATTCGAACGTATCTGGAACGAAGACAGTGTGCCGGCTAATTGGAGCGAATCGATTATAGTGGCAATATACAAAAGGGCAGTCGCACAGACTGTGCGAACCACAGGGGGTATTAGCCTAACGCCAGTTGTGACAAACTTACTGGCCTCGATTCTCGTTCGTCTCCTCACTGCAGAACGGGAATCTCGGATTAGGGAAGAGCAGACCGGTTTTCACCCAGGACGTGGCTGTATAGACCATATATTTACTTTGCGGCAGGTGCTAGAGCAGCGCCACGCATACCGCAGACCGACAATAGCTGTGTTCCCCGATTTCAAGAGTGCGTTCGATTCAGTCGATCGATCGATTCTGTTCGAATTACTTGCTCGAAAAGTTGTTCCCACGAAATATGTGAACATCTTACGTGCTCTATACGCGAACACTACAGGCCGCGTCAGGGTTTACGGTGGCCTATCGGATAGCTTTCCGACCACAAGTGACGTTCATCAGCGTTGTCCGATTACCCCGTTTTTGTTCAATTTCGTCGTGGATTCTATCATGGATTGTTCCTTTGCGGAATCTCACGATGTAGGCGTTGAACTGCTGCCTGGTGAAAGGTTAGTTGATCTAGATTATGCGGACGATATCGTCTTGCTTTTCGACAATGTTGAGGCGGCACAATCAACCCTGAATAGCCTATCCAGAGTGGTCCCATTATTTGGTATACACTTCGCAGGACCACCAGCCACTTGATGACCCCTTGACGCGTGCTAACGAGGAACCCGAGGTGGTTGATCAATTCACTTATCTTGGCAGCTGTATCAGCAATGATGGGCGCATAGAAACTGACGTGAGCTCACGCATTGCAAAGGCCAGAGCTGCCTTCTTGAACCTGCGTCACCTTTGGCGACAGAAGGGAGTTTCCCTTCGTCTGAAAGGCCGTGTATACAAGACCACAGTGAGGGCCGTTCTGCTCTATGGTAATGAAACTTGGCCCCTTCGGTCTGAAGATCTGAGACGCCTTCAAGTCTTTGATCATCGTTGTTTGCGAAGCATTGCTGGTGTCGGATGGCACCAGCGTGTCCGCAACGATGATGTGCGTAGGCGAGTACTAGGTGGTGATAATCATGTTAATTCCCTAAAACAACAGATAGCACTGAATAAGTTACGTTGGCTCGGGCACGTGCTACGTATGCCTGGTCACCGCTTACCTAGGAGGGCCTTGTTCAGTCTGCCAGGTGTAGGATGGCGCAAGGCTCGAGGTGGACAGAAGTTGACTTGGCAGCGTGAAATAAAGTCACTGACGACCAAACTGGGTGCCGTTGGTCCGTCTCGCCTTCCGGGTTGGAGTCCACGTGACTCACCTTGTGCTTGGCTCGAGACTTTACAGGACATGGCTCGCAGCCGACACCAGTAGCGCGTCTGCTGCCGTCTCCTAATCGGATTGTCTGTTTAAAGTGTGTTTGGTGCTGAGTTATCTGCGGGGTAATGGCTGATTACGATGCGTGGCAGTGAAAACCGCAAGGAAGCTGTCTCGCCGATGCCGCCTTATCTTTGCACGGTAGCCAGCTGTTTGTGACGGTATGTTGTCTACACAAGGTGTAGGCGCCTTGACCCTGAATGTTTGCTTAGGGCATTAAGGTTTTCAGGTTAGTCCCTCTTCTCTCCCTCTTCTTATTCTTTATTTAATAGTTCCTCATGGTTGTATGGCAGCGAAGCATCAGTTCAAATGGCTGATGTACTGCTGTTGATGATGATGATGATGATGATCGATCTGCTCGGTAGAGTCCTCGCTACCCAGTTATGTCCGCTGCTGGAGTAAGTCAAAATCGCTCCTATGATAGTATGGAAACTTTTACTCCAATTGAACCTGAATTCCGCCCCACGTCCCCACCAACTTCACTCACTATTTCTCAAGATGGCAGCTCAATACATAGGTGAGCCAATGTGCCAAGTGTTCCGTCGCTCGCTCGCGAATGGTCGCTTACTATCTGACTGGAAAGTAGGCGTAGTAATACCGACACATAAAGGAGATAACCGACACGATCCTGCGAACTACCGGCCGATATGCTTGACCTCTGTCGTCTGCAAAATCATGGGAAGAATTCTAATGTGTGCCCTACACATTCACTGCGAATGCGCTCGCGTTATCTCCCACTCAGCATGGATACCGCAGAGCCCGGTTCAGCATAACTACTTTGCTTGTTACTAGAGAAGCACGAGTCGGTGCATTAGATGGGAGGAGATTTCAGCAAGGCATTCGATAAGGTTCCACACAAACGACTGCTGCTTAAACTCCAGATGATTGGAGTCGGTTGAAATGTCCTATTTGGGGTAGAAGACTTTCTCCTAGCTCGGACCATTCGAGTGAAAGTAAACCAAACGCCCTGTGTTTATGACTAGCGGGGTTCCCCAAGGCTCCGTCTTCGGGCATGAACTTTTCAAACTCTACATTAACGACCTCCCTGCGACATTTCAACATGACTGCCTACTCTATGCATATGACCTCAAACTATGGTTAGAAGCATCTAGCCTTGAGGACGCCGACAGGCTGCAAACATCACTTTCCCTGCTGCATGATTGGTCCGTCAGGTGGGAACTTCCTTTTAACCGTGACAAATGTGTCGTTCTCCCCATTGGGAGTGTGGTTCCGTTCGGTGTATATCACATCAGAGGTTATCTCAAGGCATCATCATCAACAGCAGTACTTCAGCCATTTGAACTGATGCGTCCCTGCCATACAATCATGATGACCTATGGAATAAAGAATACTAAGAGGGGGTGAAGGGGGACTTACCTGAAAATCTTAATGCCCTAAGCAAACATTCAGGGTCAAGGCGCCTACACATTGTGTAGACAACATACTGTCACAAACAGCTGGCTACCGTGCAGAGATAAGGTTGCATCGGCGAGACAGCTTCCTTGCGGTTTTCATTGCCCCGCGTCATAGTCAGCCATTACCCCGCAGATAACTCAGCACCAAACACACTTTAAAAAGGTAATCCGATTAGGAGACGGCAACAGACGCGCCACTGGTGTCGGTTGCGAGCCATATCTTGTAAAGTCTCGAGCCAAGCACAAAGCGAGTCACGTGGACTCCAGTCCGGAAGACGAGATGGACTAGCGGCATCCAGTTTGGTCGTCAGTGACCTCAGTGAACACACTAAAGTAAGTCGCGGCTGCTAACAGGATGCTGGGGGCCCTACCAAGATCCTTTTCTCAAATCTCGCCGGAGATCTTTAGAACCTTGTTTATTTCACATGTTTGCCCAATCCTGAAGTATGGCCTTCCAGCTGTCCATCCCCTCTCGGAACATTAATGTGCCCTCGAAACCTGTCTCGGAGCTTCACAACCTCAGCTACCCTTTTCGAATTCAGAAGCTTAATTTGTTCCCTCTGGAGTATCGCCGCCGTCGAGGGATCTCATTTAGACCAGACTGATCCTAAGGGGGAGAACTTGGGACGGACCTACAAAGACTCTTTTTATTCAAAGTGGATATTTCAACGCGAGGTCACAAGTAGAAGCCTTTCAAACGAAGAATGCTTTTCGTCCAGTATAATGCTACCCTATCTACCCGGGTGGTGAACGATTGGAACGGCTTACCAGAGAACGTAGTTGATGCACAGACTGAGGAACGTTTTAAGCGTCTGCTAGATTGCCACCTGATGAGTACCGCGGGTTCCTGCTACCACTATTGCAAATGTGAAGATCCCCAGAGGTGTGTCCACTCGCAAACATGAGCATTAATCTCGCAATGAACCGGAAGTAACGGAGCTGACAAGGGTCTTCCCTCCTGCTCTCTACACATCAATAAACCCCTTGCTCGCCACGTTAAAAATTTTAATAAATGTACTTCCAGTCACACGTCAGAACCTCGTACTATCGCTTTGCTGCGACACGACAACCAACGGTGGCATGCGGACCAACAATACTGCGCGCTTATCCGAATTGACGACCATACTAGACTAGTTCTACTTTCGCTTCATTCAGTCTTAATTATCCCTAAGGTCCCGGGATCTGTAACCGAGCTTTTTTGTTTTATTTACGACCAGATAATATTCAAGGAGCTTGTACTTGGTGCTAAGCAATGTCAGAGGCGGCTCTTCACTGCTTTTTTACTGCCTACGTCCACAACTTTGCTGCATGCTTCGAAATTCCCTTTAAAATTTCCTCATACCTTCTGTCGTATCGCATCGATCGATCCGGCTTTCTGACTTCATTGTGATGCTCAAAATGCGCACTGCCTATATTCCATTATCTTCAGTTTGAAGATCGGGGCGATAGCACTCTATGCGCTCGCAACAATGGGTACCATCACTTTTGTGCTAAGTTCTCTAGTTGGCTTATGGCATCGTTGTTAAGTCTGTATATCCACTTAGTCTTAAACGGTTTAACCGCCTCATCTAGGTTGTTTCCGAAACCCGGTCACCTTTGTAATCTGCCTACCCATGAGTGGCAGCAACGCCGTTGCTTTTTAGGATCTTAAAATTACAGGGATGGACTAGCAAATGGTATTTGCTTAGATTGATCACCTGTTCCTCTCCAAACTCATGAGGTAAACTCACTCGCGATCTTCAGGCATTATAGGTCCGCTTCTTCCACACATTACGCGGGATGTTGCGCTCCTTGACCAAACCCCTCTGATGAACTAAGCGACCCTATATCGTTTCGCTATTACTTAATACACAAGAAAACATTTTGAATTGTCATTTGAAGAATAAGTGCTTTGACATGCCTCATAAGTATGAATAAAACACATTAACTTCTCCTCCCTCTGCTTACGTTGTTTTTTCGGGGGTTTCTAATAATTTACTCACTTGCAGGTTCAGAAATCGGGCCAACCTGCGTCCACGGAGGACATTACACGATTCTCAAAACTTTTTGAAGACCAAATTACCCTTGACTCCTTAGAAGTAAAGCAGTTAAAAATGTTATGCCAACTATTGTCCTTGCCTACCATGGGTCCGAGCAACTTGTTGCGGTTTCAGATATGGATGAGAGTTAGACAGCTGAAGGCGGAAGATCAAGTAAGTTAGCATCTAGTCAACAGTTTCAACCGCTACCATTTTTGATATTTTTGCCATCCGTTTTCATCTAGCTTCTACAGGTTACCCTACTCGTTTTTCCTTCATTTCTGGGTTTTTGTTTCTTACGTGGCCGTTTCTCGTTTACCAGTATGTGCGTTTCTGCTTCCAGCTTATCGCAAAGGAAGGAGTTGATGAGTTACCCGTTTGGGAGCTGCAAAGCCTGTGCCAGGAAAGAGGGATGCGCTCAGCTGGTTTAACGGTGGAGCGATTGCGCTCTCAGCTAAGTCAGTGGCTCACTTTACATTTGGAAAAGAACGTACCCGTCAC
The DNA here is from genome assembly GCA_944474145.2 of Dicrocoelium dendriticum. NCBI lineage: Eukaryota > Metazoa > Platyhelminthes > Trematoda > Plagiorchiida > Dicrocoeliidae > Dicrocoelium > Dicrocoelium dendriticum. The sequence goes on along the minus strand of OX104064.1, from coordinate 42,280,688 downwards.
CTTGTTGCTCTTCTCAAGAGCACTGCATGTTTCGAAAGCCTCCCTCGACGAGTTTCTCGTAAAAGAGGTACGCATTTAATCTTCAGCAGTTCCTTTACATTACCTTTGTTTGTTTCATGTTCGTTCCTATGAATTAGCTGTGAATCCAATACGCTAGACTCGCTTACTTTAATTAGTATCATCGCGAGGTAACCTACAGTTAGGGTCCAAATGAGGGGATTATCAAATTTTTTAAACTATTCGAAAATGGCCAATAAACGCTATAATCGCTGAATAAAATAGCCAATATTTAAGACGATTTCACGAATGCACTTGGCCTATAAACCGTGCCGTACTGTTATGTGTTTCTGATCGCCGGCGCTGTCTATCCCCTCTTCTTACTTAGATGAACGGCATGTGCCAACTCAACCCCTCTCCTGCTAACTTTTTTCTTCTCTACGCTGCCATCTGGCATTCTTAATCTCTCACCCAGTCTTGAGCATTTTCGTTAAGCGGTAGTTTTGGCTAGACGACTCGTGGACATACTTCAGATCTAATAGATAACTCATCGCGGCGCCAGTGAGTCCGCCACTAGCAGAAGTGGTCGAGTTCGTCATCGTCCACTCATTAATTTCACTACATACACGCAATCTTCACTATGTACCAATACTAGCTTCTAGTAGCTGATTATTATTTTCGATGCATCTCAACTAAATCTCTGGCACTCACAGCGATTTTTTACTTCCTATTCTTGGTGGATGAGAATTTCCCATTCCCTCCTTAGATGTTTAGTGTATGTAAAGGAAGCCTTCCCCTTACCAACGCACTCGGGATTTACCTTGTTTTGTCTTCAGTCGATCGATCAACAGCACCTGTATATCGGCACACAGCGACCCTACTACCGGGGAATCACAAAACGGAAGAGGTTGTCCGGTAAACAAACAGCAGGCATACAGGATTAAAGCGCGTACACTCTGTTTACAACCCATAATCACCAGCATTTATCTACTAATTGAGGCATTCATTGACCTCTTTATCGTCAACTTTGCTCTACTGTCAAATTTACTATACTCACACAGGCCGTAACCGAGCTGCTCAATAAGAGGACAGCAAACGTGCCAGCGATGCCGGTTTCGACCCGTTTTATGAGAACTCAACTCAATCACAAAGTAGGTCGCGTAGTCTCCAACTTGGAAAACGAGATGGGCCAACAGTACCAAGCAGTCTTCAAGTAATTCACCTCCTCACTCCCAAGTCTGTGGCTACCTCACTCAGGCTTTACGTTATCTTTGGTCCATTAATCAGAATAGATCCCTCCGTGGTTATCTGTTAGCCTGCATAACTATCATGGGCCCCAGTAATTGCATTTTATTCAACTTTATTGATTGGTCCAAGAAGACGTATTTATGATTGCCGCTTAATGCAGGTCCATGCACATCATAGCCGTGTGCACCATGGTGCCGCCCAATACTAGGCAACACTGGAAAATGTGTGGACACTGAATACCATATTGTGGGAGCAGGTGGCACTTTAAATATGTACAACTGTATCGCATTAAAATCAAACTTATTATAAAAGTATATGCCATTCATGCTAATCGAATCGTTCTTCAAGTTCTTATGTAGCAGTTTAAAATGTCACTTACAGTTTCACAAATGTACGATGTCATTTCTAGTGTGCAGTCGTCCCCTGAATCGAATGGTGGTGAAATATAACTTCAGCAACGTTTTAAACTGCTGTACAGATTTAGCCTCTGCAGCTTGTTCTGGCAGACGGTTCCATACGTTTACCACTCTCCGTTCGAAGCACAGGAGGTGGGGCAATCGTTTTATATCCGACACTACAAGCTATACCGGTGTCCGCGTGTGCTGCATGGTGTTCATAAGTGGAGTAGCGGCCTCAACGTGAGGTAGTCACTGAGATGTAATATGCGATAGCTCGTGACGAGATCGACTCGCACCCGGCGATAGGGCAAGCTGTCAAGACCTAGTGTCTCGCGCCGGTCTTCATACAGTAATCTTCGTAGACTTGAAAGGAGCCTGTTAACGTATTCTTGAATTTGTTCGACCTTCCGTGCCTCACGTCTGGTAATTGACCAATAGGCAGGTGTGGCGTACTCCAGTATTGGTCGTATGATGGAAGAGAAGAGGCGAATGGCGACCTTTTCAGCCCAAGTACAGAAACTGCGTTTGAGTGCCCAAAGCATGCGCAGTCCATTACGATATGGTCTGTACATGCTGTCGACGGACTTCACTAGAGTGCACCTAAGTCTTTCACGGAAGGCGTGGGATGTAGCATTTGGTCGTTAATGGTGTCCTCTGGTTTTGCGCAGAATGGCATTTTAATTGAGATTGTCTATACAATAATCTCATCTGTAACCGATGTAGTAGAGGAAGCCGCAATGCGTCGTCCTACTTGGCTGGTCCTCCAACTTTTATCAGGAGGAAGCCTATCAACGCGATATTCTTCCGACACTCCGATCTCACTAGAACTGCAGCCTTTAAAGCTGTTGATGTTATCAAGCGCAACTACATACTTGTGGAAATCAATGATAGTAAACCACATTACGACTGGATACTGCTTCAGTCATCACCTTGATTTCTCGGAACACGTGGGACATACTTGGGCGGTCGATGCTTGTACAGACTGACCATGCGACACTAAGTGCTTCTGAAGGTACGTTGAAATTACTTGGTGAATTGGACTGTTAAGTCAGATTTCGTGACTAGCAAATTCCCACAGCGTGTTTTGTGACGGACCAGCCTGGGCTGGACTTGTTGGTACTCGAGTGGATGGACGGATTGAGCTTACTTACCGAACAACCTCCTCGTGGTGCCAGCTGGGTAATTCGGGTTTTTCCCGTTCCAGCAAATGGTTCGGCAGCAGTGTCCCATGACCTGTTGGGTTTTCGCCTGACAAGCGCTCTCCCTATAAAAAGTCACAAATGTTTGTTTAACAACACTGTGACGTGGCGGATGTGACTCGCCACTAAATAAAGTCACTGCCCCTTGCCCTCCCTGAGAGACATTGCACTTCAAGGATGCGTTGGGCCCCTGGTCTTTCACGGACCGAAAGGTGCATGAACCATCTATTTTGTCACCAGCTCTTAACGGGTTGCGACGCCCTCACATCGCTCTGCTGCCTTGTAGGTTAGATCTTTGATCAGAGGCTCGGCGTAGGGCCCCCTAAGACAACCCTCTACTTCGGCCTGGGCAAGTGGGTAGTATCACGCCCACCGACGAATCATGGACCACACTGCTTACCACTGCTCTTTCTACGCCTATCACCTATGCTAACTCAGTGCTGGTTGAAGACCTTGGAAGCCATGGCTCAAGCTCGATGTCAGTGGCGGACGTGTGCATCAGTGTGTCACGGTGTCCCTGCTTGCTCCCCGTAAAAAACAAACTGGAAAAAAGGTTTCAAAAACTGAGTAGCAAACTGGACAAAAAAGGCTTCCGTTGCTGTTCTTTTCTTGTAATTCATACTGTTTTCCTTTTCAGCCATGATTCCGATGGCACAAAATCTGTACCACAACGCCTGGACCTTAACGTGGTGCGACGGTTTGTGTACCTCATTGACCCACTGAGCTATACTGGGTGGTGCCTACGAGCACCTTGAGACATACTCCTACCAGATTGGTCAATGATGAGAGGTCAGGCAAACTCAGTCTCCTGGTCCTCCAGGTTGGGAGTAGGAAATGGGATGGCGTCCATTTCTGTAAAACTATATCATTGCCACCTTCCCGCTGTCTTACCGACAAGCTTTTGAGCCAAAGACTTTGGATGAGAACCCTAATCGTCCTCCTGTCTAGGTCTAGACGTCTTGGCAGTATCCCAGCCCACATACAACCACGACTTTTCTTCAGACATAAACTTCCTGCATCGGTCGTTGCTCAGATTATCAAGGATCGCCTTATCTGCTGCATACAGCAGAGCGGATAAGCAAAAACATGCTACTGCTGGCTCCTCCCTTCTTTCTTTTCCACTGTTTCTCATACTCCCATTCCGACTAACTAACGTTCCTTCTAGAATTCCAAACTTAATTGATAGCGACCGAAGTGTCACTGGAGTAGAACCATCTGCAGCCACCATCCTACAAAACCTATCGGGCGTATATCGGCAAAAGTCTCTTATAAGTCCACGCCGTCCCGTTTCCATGGTGACGTTCAACGTTCGCACTCTAAAACAAAGAGGTCACTAGGCTGCACTCGCACGCACCTTGGACACACTGGGTATTGATGTGCGTTGTGTGTCCAACACTAGAATCAATGACCCTAATGGGATTTTTGAATTAACTGCACGCGGCTTATCCTTTCGTTATTGGTTGCACTCATCCGGAGACGCCGATGCAGCACTCATGGGTCATGCTGGTGTAGGTATCATTCACAGCTCCATGGCTGAGCCATTGTTGGTTGATTGTACTCCAGTGAACAGCCGTTTATGTGCAACTCGTTTGACGATATCAAACAAAGTTAATTCACGAAGTAGTAAAAAAACACTGTTCGTTCGCGGTTTCCGCTTATGTTCCCACCGACTGCAGTTCTAATGCTGTCAAGAACACATTCTATCACGAACTGAGCGCACTACTACGCAGTGATACTAGTTCAGATATTATAGTACTTGCAGGAGCTATGAACGCACAAGTAGGGCGTCTGAGCTCTTCAGAAGCTCAGCTGGGTGGTAAGTATGGACTTAACTCTGAACGGACTGACAAGGGCGAGAGTCTGATGCAACTGTGTGCGTAGCACCAGTTGTTAGTAGGACTACTTTTCGACACAGTGGGCGCCGAAGTGTTACTTGGCGTCCTCCTGTAGCTGGCCAGCGATGGACCCAAATTGACCACAAAGCCATAAGTCACAGGTGGTGTAGTTCCATCCTGGATTGCTGCTCGTACTGAAATACCTGCATCGACTCTGATCATTCCTTGGTGCGCTGTCGTTTCTCCATGAACTTTCCCGGGAAGCACACCAAGCGTCCTCTCCGATTGGCAACTGAGCGATTGTCTCAGCCCTCGGTCAGGCAAGCCTATCAAGACGTACTGCCTACCGAACTCTTGTTTGAATCACACTGAGCTTCAGTAGAATAGGATCTCGGCAGCCATGTACGACGCAGGAACATCTGCTTGTGGCACTGTCCATCGTCACTGCACTAGTTACTGGATATCCGGGAAGTCGGTGGTTCTGTTGGAATCTAGAAGAAACCTCCCGGCTGGCTCTGCGCACAAAGTGACCAGACGGACTATTAGGTGCGAACTAAAGCGGAGCTTACGTGCTGTCAAGAAAGCCTGGTGGACCAGTAGGGCTCAGGAAATGGAGGAGGCAGGAGCAGTAAGCAGTTACTGTAAGCTCTTCCAGCTGATCCGCACCACTGGTCCCAGAAAACCAGGCGTCGGTGAGACAATCAGAGACAGCGCGGGTACACTGATACACAATAAGCAGCACCGTATATCTCGTTGGGCGAAACACTTTCAAATCCATTTCAGCTGACATCCTGCTCCCGGACCCCTTCTTACTCAGAAGATGCAGGACGAGCCATGGACGGTTAGTTTAGAGCCTCCGTCGGAGTCTGAGGTCCGAAACACGATCACAGCCCTCAATCGTTTTCGTTTCGCTGACCGGGATCCCCTCCCACCTGCACTGTTTAAGGATGGAGGTGAGGTCCTCTGCAATGCACTGACCTCCCTGTTGGAACTTATCTGGAAGGAAGTGTCTCGGCTGATTGGAGCGAATAGCTTATAGTGGCAATATACAAGAAGAGCAGTCACACAAACTGTTCTAGCCACAGGGTTATTCGCTTAACGCCAGTTGTGACAAACTTACTGGCCTCGGTTCTCGATCGTCGCCTCACTGCGGAACGGGAATCTCGGATTAAGGAAGAGCAGGCCGGTTTCCGCCTAGGACCGTGCTGTATAGACTATATATTCACTTTGCGGCAGGTGCTAGAGCAGCGCCACGCATACCGCAGGCCGACAATAGCTGTGTTCCTTGATTTCAAACATGCGTTCGATACAGTTGATCGATCGATTCTGTCCGAAATACTTGCGCGGAAAGGTGTTCCCGCGAAATATGTGAACATCGTACGTGCTCTCTGCTCGAACACTACAGGTCGCATCTGGGTCTACGGTGGTCTGTCAGATAGATTTTCGACCACAAGTGGCGTTCGTCAGGGTTGTCTGATTTGCTAATTTTTGTTCACTTTCGTCGTGGATTCTATCATGGAGTGTTCCCTTGCGGAATCACACGATGTAGGCGTTGTAGTGCTGTCTGGTGAAAGATTAGTTGATCTAGATTTTGCGGACGATATCTCCTTGCTTTTCGACGATGTTGCGGCGACTCAATCAACCCTGAATAGCCTGTTTAGAGTGGTCCCATTATTTGGTATGCGCTTTGTACCTTCAAAGTGCAAAGTGTTGCTGCAGGACCACCAGCCACTTGATGACCCCTTGACCCTTGCTAACGAGGAACTCGAGGTGGTTGATCGATTCACTTAGCTTGGCAGCTGCATCAGCAACGATGGGCGCATAGAAACTGACGTGAGCTCACGCATTGCAAAGGCCAGAGCTGACTTCTTGAATGTGCGGCATCTTTGGCGACAGAAGGGAGTTTCCCTTCGTCTGAAAGGTCGTGTATACACGGCCACAGTGAGTGCCGTTCAACTCTACAATAGGGAGACTTGGCCCATCTGAGGCGTCTTCAAGTCTGATCATCGTTGTCTGCGAAGCATTGCTGGTGTCGGATGGCACCAGCGTGTCCGCAACGATGATATGCGTAGGCGAGTACTAGGTAGTGATTATCATGCTAGCTCTCTAGAACAACATATAGACTGAATAAGTTGCTTTGGCTTGGGCACGTGCTACGCATGCCTGATCACCGCTTACCTAGGAGGGCCTTGTTTAGTCTGCCAGGTGTAAAGTGACGCAGGGCTCGAGGTAGGCAGAAGTTGACGTGGCATCGGGAAATGAAGTCACTGACGACCAAACTGGGTGCCGTTGGTCCGTCTCGCCTTCCGGGCTGGTGTCCACGTGACTCGTCTTGTGCCTGGTTCGAGACTTTACAGGACATGGCTCGCAACCGACACCAGTGGCGCTTCTGTTGCCGTCTCCTAATCGGATTCCCTGTTTAAAGTGTTATCTGCGGGGTAATGGCTGACTGTGACGTGGGGCAGTGAAAGCCGCAAGGAAGCTGTCTCGCCGATGCAACCTTATCTTTGCACGATAGCAAGCTGTTTGTGACGGTATGTTGTCTACACAAGGTGTAGGCGCCTTGACTCTGAATGTTTGCTTAGGGTATTAAGGTTTCCAGGTAAGTCCCCGTTTTCTCTTTTTTTCTTTATTCCTTAGGTCATCATGGTTGTATGGCAGCGACGCGCCAGTTCAAATGGCTGATGTACGGCTGTTGTTGATGTGGGTTTCATATATATATATATATATATATATATATATATATATATATATATATATATATATATATATATCGGGCAAATGCGATTACATACAGTCTCTGCAGTGTAAAGCTTCATAATTCGTGCGTTGGTCTGACTGTAGACCAATTTCGTGTAATTCAGGGCATTCGGAACGAATTTTTGAAAATCGTTTGTAAACACTGCCAAGCTAAACTTGTGCAGAATAGAATCGACACGTCTAACAAGCGGATCAGTACAACGAAGTGCTCTAAAATGGCCAGCTCGCCTTGTGCTACACCACACTCAGGGAAGCAGCCAACGCCTAGTACAACATCGCATTCATCCCGGAAGCAAGGTACTAAAGTTCCGTCAGGCTCTCCCGCAAGGCCTACAATGTGTTCTGTTGACAGTAAAGCTCCAATTTGCAATGAGCAAATTGAGGATAACGAATGGAAAGTGCAAACCCCGAAGAAACCAAGAGCAGTATCTAGCGACCTGAGACGCCGTAGCTTCATGGTCTTTCACGCACCTGAATCAGGTGATTCCAATCCTCAGGTGCGCTATGAACATGACGTCGAGTTTTTGCAATCATTGGTTGATAGACTACTCGATGTAAATGAGGGCGGGCTCAAAGTGCAGCAGCTCGCCCGTCTAGGAAAGAGAATGGAGGGCAAAATTCGGCCCATGAGGGTGACATTTGTCGAAGAAGCAAGTCCCAAGTTACTATTGTCCCGTCTTAATAGGATGAAGGGTCTAAAGATCCACGTGCGCGCTGACTTAGACCCGGCAGACAGAGAGAAAATTAAGTCTGCTATGATAACTAAAGCGACGCACGGAGGATGGAGAAACAAGTCTCCGTATTGTAAATTTTTGGTTAGTTGCCCGGATTCCTCCACGAATCCGGATCAACAGGTTTCTAATGCTTCAGGCGCGCCCAGCGGTTCCTACCGCGGTCTGCGCGTAGCCTTTACTAACGTGTGCAGTTTGATGAACAAGTGCGATATGCTGTACGAATTTGTAAGCTCTCAGCGACCAGACGCATTAGGACTTGCTGAGGCATGGTTAAACTCCAAGGTAACCGCCCAAGAAGTGGAAATCACCGGCTACTCATGTTTCCGCTGTGATAGACCATCAAATGATCGCGGTGGCGTTCTACTTTACATAAAGTCTTCCTTGTGTGGGAGACTAGTGAGCGCCTACCAAAGCGCTGATGGTCTATGTGAGCAGTTATGGTGTTCGATTCACCTCAGACGCTGCGAGTTGCTCGTGGGCATGATATATCGTAGTCCACTGAGCCGTTGTTTGGACTGATTGCCGCATGTCCGCAACCACATGACTCGTCAGATGTTCCTACTCATGGGCGATTTCAACTTGCCCCGAATACAGTGGCCTGAAGCTGAACTTCTCCCCGGCCACTGTGAAGTCGAGAGGAAGTTTACGGAGTTGCTATTTGAAACCGGGGCCACACAGCACATCAACCAACCGACACGTATTACTGCGCGCGCGACTCCATCGTGCTTAGACCTGCTTTTGACTAGCTGTGAGCAGTGTGTGCATAACATTCAAGTCTTAGAGCATCTGGGAGCGAGCGACCACTCGGTGATCATAGGCAGCTTGGAACTACCGCTGCCGAATTCTCCCTCACTAGAGTCAGCCTTCAACTATTGGAAGGCGGACTTTAATGGCCTCATTCGAGCAGCTAGCCAGATAGACTGGTCTTTACCACAGGATTCATCTATTGAAGCCTGTTGGACTGTCATTAAAGAGGGAGTGAAATTGTTGTGCGCCCGATTTGTATCCCTCAAATTTCGGAAAGTTGGGCCGGTCAAATCACATTGGTTCAACAAAGAGTACAACAAACTGGCCCGACGGCGACGCAGACTATGGAACAAATTCGTGTTATCTGGTTCTGGTGAGGACTACAATGCGTACAAGGTACAGCGAAATCGCTGCAACAACACGAAAACAAGAAAACGCAGAAGCTTTGAAGAGGAGCTTGCAACCGCCGCAAAAACTGCTCCCAAGTGGATCTTCGCATACGTGAAGCGGCGCCTTAGGCCTGTAGCCAATGTACCAGTGTTAGAAGGCTCAGAAGGACAGCCTCTAACCTCGAGTACAGATCGTGCGTTCGCATTGGCGGCGCACTTCGCCTCCGTATTTGCAAGTGACCAGGTGTCTGTAACGAGTTCGACGAGTACCGCTCCAGCCGAACTTAACGGCCTGGACTGCAATATTGAGGATATACGCGAGCTTTTAGCAAATCTTGACGGGACGAAGCCTGCTGGGCCAGATGGTATACACCCACTGATCCTCAAGTCCCTATCGGCCATGGACTGTTACCGGATGACTGGAAATGCTCAGTCGTAAAGCCCATACCGAAAGGTGGTAACCCAGGCAAAGTGGATAACTACCGGCCGATCTGCCTGACCGCTGTTTTGACAAAGGCGCTCGAGAAGCTCGTGAAGAAGAGCCTTCTGCAGCTTCTCGAGTCGAAAAACCTGTTAACCTCCGCACAGCATGGTTTCGTGAAAGGTCGCTCGTGTATCACCAACCTACTGTTGACGAGGCACGAATGGTTACAAGCGCTGAACCAAGGCCAATCGGTCGACGTCATTTACATTGACTTCAGTAAAGCTTTTGACAAGGTTAACCATGCAGTGCTCCTTGACAGGCTGAGGATGTGCGGTGTTGGTGGTTCACTGCACAAATGGATCAGCAATTTCCTTGTTGATCGAAAGTGGAGGGTCCAGGTGGACAACCATCTAACTGACTGGTATCCATCGAGCAGCGGCGTGCCCCAAGGCACTGTACTGGGGCCGATATTGTTCCTGATCCACGTAAACGATGTGCCTCAGCTACTCCACTCACCTTGTGCGTTGTTCGCAGATGACTTGAAGGTGTGGAAAGTAATCCGCACACTCAATGGTTGTGATTTACTTCAGCAGGACCTCGACCGTCTCTCGACATGGTCTGCAGAGGTTAACCTTCCGATCAACCCTACCAAGTCGCAATTTATGAGGTTGGGTAAGTGTGAGCACACCCGAACGTACACAAGTGGCTGGTCAATCGTAGCATCCCGCGCCATTCGTGCGCGACCTCAGTGTGCTCTCACGCTGCAACCTAAAGTCCATTGACAACACGAATAAGCTGTACCAAAACATCCTTCGGATGCTTTGGGCCCTCAGGCGCAGCTTCAGCACTTGGTCCGAAGAGATTGCTACTCGCCTCTTCGTCTCGATAATACGACCAATGCTAGAGTACGGCTCTCCCGCGTATTGTCCCATCACTCTGGGCGAGGTAGAAAAGCTTGAGCGGATGCAGCATGTAGCCACCAGGCTGATTCCCAACTTACGAGGTATGCCATACGAAGAACGATGTAAGAAACTAGGGCTGTACACCCTAGCTTATTGTCAGCTGAGGGTTGACCTCATCATGACGCACCGGATATTACATCTGAGTGATTACCCCATGTTGAGACAACTGCTTCATCTGCGCACACCAAGCTGCACGCGAGGACACCGGTATAAACTTATCGTACCGAATTTGAAGCGGGTCGCTCACCAACTCTGTTTCGAACGCAGAGTGGTGAATGTCTGGAACGACCTGCCGCAGCACATATTAGAGACGAACTCAGTGTCCGCATTTAAGAAGCGCCTAGACAAACACCTTGCAGAGGCAAAATATAGAGAGCGAAACGATAAATAAGCAGTATATGTCCAAGAGGTGCAGCTACACAGAGAAAGTACTACTCGCTGCTTCTAACCTGTATATATATATATATATATATATATATATATATATACCACCGATCACAAGTCAAACAGTTGTTACAACCATCCGTATCAAACCCGAGAATTCTTGGTCAAATTGCAGTTGAAACGATGCAACGAACCAAATTTCCAACCTGGTTTCGGATGTTGCAACATAGCCAGTGCCGCGCTGAGTCCCATCCAAATGCCAAGACAATCCTTGTACTAAAACGTCCGTTGTTATAGGCAACTCAGTCTTTAGTGGATTTCAGGTTAAATCGACTGTAATCTGGACATAAACGTATGTGTTCATTATTTCGTGTGGGTGGCATCCATTGTGATAGCGAAGAAAGGAGACGACAGGTATTTTTTGCTGACTTCTCAACAAGTTTGTATTCCGTGGTAAAGAGTTATCATTGTCCTTTATCCATTATCCTTGTCCACTGAACTCAACGGTGATAAATGCCTCGCTAAACCTGACCTAGCATACGCTTATTTGCAGGTTTAGTTGTCGGAGAGTGTAGAAAACTGCTAATAGTCAATATGCATGTCGGACTTTTCAGCTATAATCGGTTTCCTTCCAGAGTAAAACTACACTGGCCATTTTTCAACAGATCATGAATACACTGCTGAACACTTTCCAGTATCGCAATATATCTGGACGGTTCTCTGATTATGGTTTCAGATCCGCGAGATTTGACATACTTAAGTGAGTGATTTCACGTCTGGAAGAAGCTGGATTTCGATTACGAGTTGAAAAATTTAACATCTTGTTCGGTGTCAATTTTCTCGAGTTTATTATCAACAAGTATGATCGGCGCCTAGGTCCTACCATCATAGTAGCTACCACGCAAATGGAACCTCCAAAAGATGTTGCAGCCTTCCGCTCGTTTCTCGGTCTCGCGAGACATTGTAGCGTTTTCCTATTAGACCTTCATCAAATAAGTGCCGGCCCATGATCTTAAGGATTACAAATCTGCCTTGTAATTCTCGGTCGCGGGTTCGGACTTGCGTAGGGACCGGGTGATTCTCGAAGTATCCTTAGCCTACGCGTGATTAGTTGTAGTTGAGCGCTAGCGAAGCGTGCGTACCGGCGTACTGCTGATGCCTTTCACCAAGCAATAGGTCCGATTGAGACCAGTTGCTGACGAAGGTAATGGATAGTGGTAAACGGAGTGCCAACAATTCTTTGCTGCGGTAAGAGCCGTATGGAAGCCTTGGTACGCAGTTATATTTATTGGACTGAACTGGATTCAGAAATCTAGAATTATCTTTAAGATGCGAATCCTGTCAACTTGCGGCCGAAGCCCCTCTGAAGTAATTGTGATAACCTTAACGTTAAACGGCATATTCAATTTGATTGTGCACGACCAATCAACGTTCAAAACCGTCTCATTTCGATAGACTTCTTCAAGTGTCTCTACGTGATCCCGATGCTCGATCCGACTGCCCAGAACACCATTAACGAGCTGGACAAACTTTTTAGATAATTCGGCTTACCAGAATGAGAGTGACAGACAATGAAACACATTTCACCTCAACATCGCGAGTTTTGCGAGGAAAGCGAAATTTAGCGGATCTTCTTATCACCTTATCATCGACAATCATATAGACAGACTGAAAGATTCCTTGATGCCTCCAATCGGGCTCTTTGTAAAGCGGAGGGAAGAAAAAACTTACAGGACGCTATTTTGCTCACACAGTGCAGTTCAGCTAGTTTATCTCCTGGAAGACCCAGTCGCTTGCCTCTTGTAACGCTGAGTGCTTCACAATGGAGTCTGCCGTAAAGCATCAGAAATCTGGAAATGTAACGGCCGGCGAAAGGCACTCTTTACACGACAGACTTTGCCGTAGACCCTGCTGCGACCTGAGACGTTGAAGTACTGACTACCTAAGACCTTCACTTTCTTTGTCGGGGTACCGCCTAGTAACTAACCCGAAAATAATTGTGATGATAACTTGTTGCTCGGGCAAACGAGATCGACGCAGGTGAATGTGCATAAGGCATTTTGATTGACCAGAAGAACGCGATGGGACTCATCCAACATGGCACAAGCAAAGAGCAGCATTGTCACATACAGCGGCAAGCTAGATTCGCCCGGGTACGTGCGCGTTGGAGAACTCAGGTTGTCAACGGTGTGCAATGGCAGCTGATCCAATGGAGCACTGAAGATAGAAGATGAGTGGACAGAAAGTGAATTAAGTGCAGCCTACATGAACTGATCAGGGGTGTAGAATTACGGACACTATGACCTATCTTCGAAGTATAGACACTGCTAACACGGGGACTTGGAACTACGCATGTCATAAACTGCTCGGTTCAAAGGGGTCTTCACTACACCGAACGATTATAGTCCTCTTAGCCACTGATGCCATGCGTCTTTAATTTAACTAGGCACGTCATCTATCGTCTTGATTAACTCTAGTACCTTTTCACATGGGATTATTGGAAATATATTAACGGGAAAATGCTCGATGTTGTGAGACGATCGGCTTGCTTATATATCTGTGTCATTATGGAACCCTCTTACCAAGCCAGCTAATTCCGCCGGGCCACCCACAAACGGTGGGAACAAGAGCCGATAGAGCATCATGAGTTTCGTCTCCAACGAACTCAGATTACCACTTAACAAAAGCTTCAACATCAGTTTTCCGAGCTGTAGACAGAAAAGAACACTTCGAATCATCAGCGAGCTTCAAAACCCTCCATGCGATTGGAGAACTTTAAGTCTCATCTGCAGGAAAACGATTATCCTCTGGCGTGCCATGACTACTAAAGCCATCTAAAATGTCATTGTAAGCTGGTTGACTGCCCCAATTGATCGCAGACCGACTCGAAGAACGTAACTCCTCCCAAAGAAGCGCAACAATGAAGGACCAGATTTCTGGTAGGCCGAGTTCCCAGCGTGTGATTAAATGTCATCCGCCTCAACATTAGGCCTGTGTCGGCGGTCAAAGGACATCGGATGTCATCAGTCCATGGCAATGAGGCTGGACCTTACCGTGGTGCGATGGTTTGTGTGCCTCAGTGATCCACTGAGTTATGCTGGGTGGTGCTTTTGCACCTTCAGAGCCACTCATATCAGATTGGTCAGTGGTTAGAGGCCAGACAAACTCAGCCTCCTGGTCCTCCAGGTTGGGGGTTGGAATGAGGGTGGCACCTTATTCCTCAAAACGGGATCCTTGTAGCCCAACGCCAAACCCGCTTCCTTGTGGTCAGGTTTTTGAACCAAAGACTTTGGTTGAGAACCCTAATCGTGCTTCTGTCTAGACCTGGGCAACCTGACAGTATCCTGCCCACGCAATACCATGAATATCTCTTCGAACAAATTCTTGATGCTCTAGCCACCGCAACTGATAATCAACGGTGCCCTATCTGCTACATCGAGCAGGGTGGATAGGGGTTTGGATGCTACTGCTCAAGCCTTCCCGTCTTCTTATTCCCCCTCTTACGCTTTTTCACTCTTACCGTCCCATTCCAACTTCACTTTTATCCCCCCAGTTTTCAACCCCCGATTACTGGCCCTCCCTCAACATGCTTTGCTAGGCGTTTATTTTCTAGTTTCAACTCACATGCTAACGCGGAGCGTCACTCCTGTTCTGTCGACAAGCCCATGTCTAACCAAGCGGTCCACTGCAGTTCATCGGCTTCCATTTGGAGCCCTCGATCCTCCTTCAGATTGGCATGCCTCAATGTACGCACATTGCTACAGATCGATCAACAGGCAGCACTTGCCCGAACATTAGAGACCCTCTCGATCGATATCTGCTGCTTATCGGAAAACCGCCTGCAAGACTCGAGCTCTGTGCTCATTCTGCGATCCCTTCAGGTGACACCAACAGTATTTCCTCATTGCACCTATCCGGTGACGATGCAGCTTCGAGCACCGGCCAAGCTGGTGTCGGCATCGCCCTGAGTCCCCGGGCTGAAGCTGCTCTGGTTGATTGGATTTTTATCAGCAGCCGGATGTGTGCGGCCGATTGGCTGGCTCGTTCAAAGCTTCGAAGTCGCGCGGGACTAATAGGTGTCTATTCCTCATCGCTGCCTACGCGCCCACAAACTGTAGGGATGATTTGGTAAAAAACGACTTCTACCGCCAACTGACCTAGCTCCTTCACCACAGAAGAAGCACGGACGCTGTTGTGCTGGCGGGGATCTTAACGTTCAAGTTGGAAAGTTGTCCACTGATGAAATGCATCTGGACGGTCGGCACGGTGTAGGCGTCCGCAATCTTAACAGTGAGTGGTTACTTCATTTGTGTTGTGTTTTACTGTTTCTGTACCCCATGGTTTCTGATGGCCTTATGTCTATTCGTAGACCCTTGCAAATATATACTTCATTTGTGTGAAGATGCCCGCTTATTTCTTGCGAGCACTAACGTCCGACACAGCACTCGCCAGAGGTTGACTTGGCTCCCACCAGCCTTGAACGCAAATCGATCACCTTGTAATCAGTTATCACTGGAGAGGCTGCGTCCAGAACTGTCGCTCGATTTGGAGCACATGTGTGGACACTGACCATGCACTTGTATGTGCTGACATCCGGATGCATTTTGGCTGACACACGATGGCGCTGTGAGCGCATCGGCACCAGCATACTGGCGAAGCCAACTGTTCTGAATGCCTATCAAAGTACGCTGACATGCGAGTTGAGTAAGCGCTCACTGGAGACAATTGAAGGTCACTAGTCTCATATTCACCAGACCTTACTAGCAGCAGGCAAATCCCCATGTGGTAAGTCTAATAGGCAACATGGACATTGAGTGTCTTCGCTGTCTCTGGAACTTATCGATGCTCGCCGGCATATTCCGGCTGGAAGCGCACACAATGAAACTTGCAAAGACCTTTGGGCAAAACTCCGTGCTAGCCTGAAAAGAGACCGCGAATGTTGGTGGTCTCTTCGTGCGTCAGAGATGGAAGTGGCCGCTGCCCTTGGTAACCATCGTAAGTCACTCCACCTGATACGGGAAATGAGCAGGAGGAGACCTGATGTTAGTAAAACTGTACGTGGCAATAGTGGACAGCCTATCCACAATTTGTCAAAACGTTTGGTGCGTTGGGCTGAACATTTTGAAAAGCAATTTAATCGGCCGAAATTATTCGACTCCTAATCGGCCAGAGAACGCCCTGCTCCGTGGGCTGTGCCTTTGGATCCGCCCTCTCGCTCAGAAGTCAAACGAGAGATCGGACTGTTGAAGTTGAACATAGCCGCGGGACCAGATGATCTTCCTCCAGCCCTCTTCAAATTCGGGGGCTCTGCTCTTTTTGATGATTTACATGGATTACTAGTGAAACTGTGGGAGCAGGAAACTGTCCCAACCGACTGGCACCGTTCCGTTATTGTTCCCATCTTCAAAGGAGGTTCGCGTTCGCAATGCGGCAACCATAGAGGAATCAGTCTGATCTCCATCGCCTCCAAATTACTTACCTCCGTAATCCTTTGCAGACTGACTGGCGCTCGTGAAAGCCAGATTTGTAAAGAGCAAGCCGGATTTCGTCGGGCTTCATGGACCACCTCTTCACCTTGCATCATTTGTTGTAGCACAGTCACATATCTTGGCGGCCCACCGTAGTCATGTCCCTCGACGTCAAAGGTGCATTCGATTCGGTTGATCGATGTGCGCTTTGGAACTGTCTACTCAGGAAAGATGTGCCCCGAAAATATGTAAATATTATCCGAGAATTATACGCGTAGCACGGGCAGAGTGAGGGCTTACGGCAAGCTGTCGCCGTCCTTCACTATCTCCAGCGGTGTGACAAGGATGTCCGTTGTCACCTTTCCTCTTCAACTTCGCTATTGACTAAGTCATGGAGATTGCACTTACAGGCCACGACACACGAGGTGTGGAGCTAATCCCAGGAGAACGACTTCTTGACTTGGAGTATGCAGACGACATTGCCCTCATCTGTGACAACTCCCAGACGCGCCAAGCGGCACTGGACAGATTAACACTGGCTGTCATACGCTTCGGGCTTTGCTTTGCACCATCGAAGTGCAAAGCTTTTCTCCAAGATTGGCAGGGGTGGCCTCCTTCGCTGACCCTTGGTGAGGATCAGCTAGAAGTCGTTCAGAAATTCAACAACCTGGGAAGTTGTATCCTCGCCCTTGGGATTGAAGATGAGATCACAAACCGTATATCAAAACCTCGAAGTGCTTTTGCTAGTCTTCGCCACCTGTGGCGGCGGCGCGACATCACTCTCGCCCTGAAAGGCAGTGTACAGTGCAGCGATACGTTCGACCTTACTGTACAGTTGCGAAACCTGTCACCTTAGATCAGCGGACATAAAGACGCTAGTTACGTTCGACCATCGGTGCCTTCGCAGTTTGGCTCACATCTGGTGGGAACACCGCGTGAGTAACGAGCGTGTTCGACGCATTGTTTACGGCCCAGGAAAAGGATCTGAACCGCTCAGCACCGTTATTTCACGCACCAGGCTCCGATGGCTCGGCCACGTGTTACGCATGCCAGCCCACCGACTTCCGCGACGTGCGTTGTTTGCTCACCAGGGATGTGGGTGGAAGAAGAGGAGGGGTGGCCAAGCGATGACTTGGTCCAGAGGAATTAAGGCCCTCACTTCGGAGCTGGCCTCGGTTGAAGCTTTACGGCTCTCTTGTTACGGTCCAAAAGACGATGAACACGTTTGGCTAGATACACTTGCTGCCATGTCTAGGAGCCGACCACAGTGGCGTTCCTGCTGTGAGTTTATTTGTCGCTCCCCATCGCTTTTGGCCTCCTCCTCCAACCACGATCTTATTTCGTAGGGTAATACAATTTTACATAATGATTTCTCTTGTTGCCTAGTAGCCGACTGGTAGCTTTGCGGAACGATGCCCATCCGTTGCTGGTAGCTCAGCTGGCATGCAACTGTTGTATTTATTTTCCTTACGTACTGCGGCACAGTATCCGAGGTACTTTACACCTCTAGCTAACGTGTATAATGAATGAATGAATGGATCCCATCAGTACATGATACGGCATCATGACACAGTTCGGCGTCTGAAACCGCTACAAACGTCACCCCCTCACCCTCGCTTACCACAACATGCTTCATCTCCTGGTCGACACCGTTAGCTTCAAATAAAGCACTAGTATACGACAAGCCACTAGAAACTATCATCAACAGCAATGCATTAGCCATTTGAATTGATGCTTCGCTGCTTTACAATCCCGGTGACTTACGGAGCGAAGAACAATAAGGAGAGGAGGACCTGACATAAAGCTTAATGCCTAATCAGTCACTCAATGTTAAGACGCCTACACTTTGTCAACACCAGACTGTCATTAACAGCCGATTATTGTACTAAGATAAGGCGGCATCGGCGAGTCAGCTTCCTTGCGGCTTTCACTGCCCCGCTCAGCGCAAAATGCATTTTAAACAGGGACTCCAACTAGAAGACAACAGCAGACATGCCACTGGTGTCAACTGTGAGCCATGTCCTGTAAACGTCTCAAGTCAAGCACCAGGTGGTTACGTGGATTCTAGCCTGGAAAACGAGACGGCCCGACGGCACAGAGTTTGGTCCCCAGTGACTTTATTTCCCACTGCCAATTCACTTTCTATCCCCGGGCCTTGCGCCCGACCAAGAATCACGGATTAGGGAAGAGCAAACATGCCTCCACCCAAGACGGTGCTATATAGACCACATATTCACTCTGCGGCTGGTGTTAGAGCAACGTAACACGCACCAGAGGCCAACAATAGCTGTGTTCCTGGACCAAAAGTACGTTCGACTCAATTGATCGACGCATTATGTTCGAACTACTTTCGCGGAAAGATGTTCCCGTGAACTATGTGAACATTTTGCGTACCCTGTAAACACCAAGGCCGCACCAGGATCTACGGTGATTTGTGGATGCATTTCCGACAAGTGACGTTCCTCAGGCTTGTCCGATTTCCATTTTTAGTTCAACCTCGTCGTGGAGTCCATCATGGCGTATTCCCTTGCGGAGCCTCACGATGCAAGTGTTGAAGTGCAATCTGGTGGAAACCATACTGACGCTGTTGTCTTGCTTTTTAACGGTGTTGGGGCGGCCCAATCAACCCTTTATAGCTTCTCTAGAGGGCTCCCATTATTTGTTATGTGCTTCACACTTTTAAATTGCAAAGTGTTGCTACAGGATCACTAGCCACTTAATGACTTCTTGGCAAGCAACTCGAGGTATTTGCTCACATCGCCTACCTTGGCAGCTGCATCGACAACTATGGGCGCATAACGACTGAAGCCAGTTCGCGCATTTCAAAAGCTAGAACAGTCGTTCTGAATCTGCGACATCTCTGGCCTCAGAAGGGAGTTGCTCTCCGTCTAAAATGCTGTGTGTGCAAGATCACAGTGAGGGCCGTCCTGCCCTATGAGAGTAAGAGTTGGCCGCTCCGATCTAGGGACCTGCGGCACTTCATCATTGTCTGCGAAGCATTACTGGTGTCGGATGGCACCAGTGTGTCCGCAACGATGGTGTGCGTAAGCGTGTACTAGGTTGTGATAGCCAGGCTGTTTCCGTAGAACAACAGATAGCACTAACTAAGTTGCGTTGGCTTGGGCACGTACTACGTATGCCTGATCACCGCTTACCGAGGAAGTCGTTGTTTCGTTTGCCAGATGTCGGGTATCGCAAGACTCGAGGTAGGCAAAAGTTAACTTGGCAGCGTTAAATGAAGTCACTGACGACCAAACTGGGTGCCGTCGATTCGTCTCGACTTCCAAGTTGGAGTTCACATGATCCGCCTTGTGCTTGGCTCGATATGTTACAGAGCATGGCTAGCAGTCCGCACAAGTAGCGTGTGTGCCGTCGTCTCCTAGTTGGACTGCCTGGTTAAACTGTGCTGAAGGGGTAATGGCTGATTATGACGCGTGGCAGCGAAAGCCGCAAGAAAGCTGTCTTTGCCGATGCCGCTTTATCTTAGCATGATAGCCTGCTGTTTGTGACTGTATGCTTTTAACAATGTGTAGGTACCTTGACCCTGAGTGATTGCTTAAGCATTAAAGTTCTACGCTTTGTCCCCTTCTCTTCTTATTGTTCTTCCTTCCGTACGGTAGCGAAGCATCAGTTCGAATGGCTGATGTACCACTGTTGATGATGATGATGATGATGATGATGATGATGATGATGATGATGATGATGATGATGATGATGATGATGATGATGATGATGATGATGATGATGATGATGATGATGATGATGATGATGATGATGATGATGATGATGATGATGATGATGATGATGATGATGATGATGATGATGATGATGATGATGATGATGATGATGATGATGATGATGATGATGATGATGATGATGATGATGATGATGATGATGATGATGATGATGATGATGATGATGATGATGATGATGATGATGATGATGATGATGATGATGATGATGATGATGATGATGATGATGATGATGATGATGATGATGATGATGATGATGATGATGATGATGATGATGATGATGATGATGATGATGATGATGATGATGATGATGATGATGATGATGATGATGATGATGATGATGATGATGATGATGATGATGATGATGAGGAGGAGGATGATGATGAGGATGATGATGATGATGATGATGATGATGATGATGATGATGATGATGATGATGATGATGGTGATGGTGATGATGATGATGATGATGATGATGATGATGATGATGATGATGATGATGATGATGATGATGATGATGATGATGATGATGATGATGATGATGATGATGATGATGATGATGATGATGATGATGATGATGATGATGATGATGATGATGATGATGATGATGATGATGATGATGATGATGATGATGATGATGATGATGATGATGATGATGATGATGATGATGATGATGATGATGATGATGATGATGATGATGATGATGATGATGATGATGATGATGATGATGATGATGATGATGATGATGATGATGATGATGATGATGATGATGATGATGATGATGATGATGATGATGATGATGATGATGATGATGATGATGATGATGATGATGATGATGATGATGATGATGATGATGATGATGATGATAGCTCAAATCAGCTGTGAGAGCCCTACGACGCGCAAACAGTTTTCATGAACCAGCGTTTATCCAACCTCCACAGATTGATTGCCCGAAAGAGAGCATCGTTCTCTGCAGGAAGTTCCAATAGTGCTTGGCTTTTTACGGTGACGAACTTGTTGACGCAGCTGATTAGGAAGCTCGATTTACCATTTGTATCGAGAGATCAGCTAGTTTCTCTCTATGCATGTGCTACTTTGGTTTCGAGGTACCTCTGAAACGCATGCAAATTTTTGCGCAACCCGGAGTGCGATTCGAGTTGGGATAGGTAGACCAAATTGATCTTCAGTCTATTACGCTTCCTTCTTTCTGTACCTGACGGCAATGTTATCGATCCGAGACCACGCTTGTGCTTGCGATGGGGACGCCAAATATCTGTACGTTTTTTTGCATGCCTGTAGTTTTATGCTCGTGAGATAGAGGTGGTTATCTTCAGGTTATTAGAACGATCATCATGGGCGTAATGACCATCAAGATGACCCTCTTATGGTACTAAGCCATGAGCCTGCGCATTGAAGCCTCCAGCATCAGTAACGACATCTGATCTTTTAGCTTTACTCAAAGACTGTTGAAGTCCTTGATAAGTCATCCTTAACCTATGCATAGCTACACTCGGTTGAGGTGAAGTCGGTGATTGAAAACAAGTTACGTCTCTCTCTCTACGATGTCTGTTGCTCCTAAAGGAGCCCCGTAATCGGAATGCGCATAGTCGACTGTCAGTTTGGAACTAGTCGAGCAGCGACGTCTCAGCTTTGTAACTTAAAGCAATGTCAACACTATCCAAATTGGTTGCAACTGATTCTATACCGTCAGACAGACTTAGGTACTGTTTGTTTCCTGGATTAGCCGGTGTCAACTTAGGCACCGTGTTGGAGTCCTGTAATCGGGTCTCGAAAAGACAGCAAGCATCCATAGCGAGGGACTTCAAAAGAAGCACTAGACCGGCCTTTTGCCCACTCTGCATGAGGGTTCATACATTAAAACCTCCCGACCAGAATGAAGATCGGGACCGAAACAGTGAAACTATCCGGACTCTTGGGATATAGGCGAAACTGGCATCGGAAGTATATTCAAAGGAACTATAATAATTATTGAAAGCAATCTGGGAACATTATGGGGGGTATACACATTAAAATACCCTTGAGCGGATGAGTACGACGTAGTAATTGTTGTAAAATCCGTGATTTTGTCAGAGGGCATGAAACTACCTAGTTATCCAAGTTCATGTAGGGAGTTGGCTTTAGGTATATCATCCCGACTTGAGAGTAACAGCCTGACCGCAAGACAACCAGGCGAAATTAATGTAATCACGTCGATTGAAAGTCGGTGACTGATTTCCTAATTCGCACGCCGTTCGTTTGCTCGGCTACCGATTGGGGCCCAATTCTTCCCTCAGCTTCAGACTCCGGTTGCTGGGATACAATGCTTCACAGGAGCAAAGCAAGGTCAGCGAGTTTATTTAGTGCCGAGTCACTTTTACCACATCACAGTTGTTAAACGGACATTTGTGTCTTTTTAGTGGGAGAACGACCGCCCAATATAAACTCATTACTTCATGTAACAATGCCGCCGGACTATTCGCTAGAACGGGATTAACCCGGACCACCCAGCTGGCACCGCGTGGAGGCTGTTCGGCTAGCCACCCAATAACCACAGGCACGTGTAGCGTTGTTGTACTGCGTCACGATGTGCTAATGTGATCATTACAACCCCCACCTAGTCATCTGTATCTTTACTCATACTAGAAAGAAAGAATTCACCAGCAGTACGCCGGTACACTGCGCGGATCTTTCGCTGTCAGACGACCACCACCATTCATGCGACCGCTGGGCATATCACTAGGGGTTACTCGCACTTACGCGGATTGGAACCGGCGATTTCAGGAGTGTAACGCAAGACCGGCAATCCATTTGGCTGCCAGCCGCTTCCTCCTCATACTGGATTCCCGTTTCATAGTAAAGCATTGGACGACAGGAATGGTGTTTAACTGTCACTGCGACGTCAAGCTAGTAACGTTGTGGTTAGCGCAACGAGACATTTTCTGTTCTTGAGCAATGCCATTTTTATCGATTCAGTTTAGTTGGTTGGTTGGTCCATATTCTAACTTCGATACCTGTTCCAAATACTTAGTTACCACATTGCACATTTACTGATTTAAAACTACATTTCATGAACCATCATCCTCAATCTTGATCGGGACTATTTATCAATCGACTTAGTCTGCCAGACAATAAAGCCGTTGATGCTTTGGTAGGTCACAGGAAGTCTATGCTAGAAAATGGCTTTAAACCCGATCATACGTGATCGGAACAAGTATCTAATCATAGTGGAACATTTCGCCGGTTGTTTCGAGATTGTTTCCTTGCTCATAGCTAGCGCTTACAATATAATGAACATTCTGCGTTGTCACTTAGCCCGACGTGGAATTTCCAAAGGAGTGATTTCAGACAATGAGTTGTGATCAACTGCTGAGGATTTCAAACCCTTCAGCAAAAAGAAAAGAGGTTCGTTCATCGACTGTTTTTCTAACTGAACTCTATTTTGTCTCCCCGCAAAACTAGGCGAGCCTTAGTCAGCGCTCAATGAGTCATGAAGCTAGATAACTGTACTGCCTGCGGTCAAAATTCTACTTCAGCTATTAGGTTGGTAATAAATTTATTGTAGTTTTCGGATCTGAAACTTTAATTGCACCTACCTTGGCTCAAACACAACACTTTTATTTCGAAATAAAAACCATTTGAATTGACACACTTTTACCAACGGAAGCCGAGTTTATTTGTCCCAGATGAATGAAATACCGGAGTTCTAGTGGCGATGAAGTTGTCGAAAGCGGTTTCAGCTTCTCTTTGGGTTTTACAACTTTTCTCTCGGAGGAAGTTATCCAGTTGCTATAAAAGTGGCAATCGATAGGTCAAAAAGGTCAGGGGAGTATGGGTGGTGAACCAAGGTTTCGTAGTCCAGCTCATGGAGACTCCGCAGGGTTGTTTGTACGGCTGAGCGTTATCATAGAGAAGAGTTGACCTCTTTGTTGACCAGTGCCGGGCAACAGTTTTATAGTTTTCGGTGCATTTCGACTATTTGTTAGCAATACTTCTCCGCTGTAATGGTTTACCGTGGGTTCAGAAAGCTGTGCTAGATCAGACCAGCTGCAGATAATCAATCACCATAACCTTTTTGGGTGCAACTTCGGCTTTAAGGTGTGTTGTTAACTTTGATCGTGATCCATCCATTGGGAGTTTCCTCGTCAATTGTCGTAAAGAATCCACTTTTGTTCGCATGTCGCAGTCCGTTCGAGAAACGTGTCGTTTTTATTGCTCAAAAGAAAGGCAGATGAACCACAAAACGGCTATTTCTTCTGTTTTCATTCAATTCCTACGGCACCAATTTATCAAGCTTTTTCGACATTTCAATCGCCCGTAAATGTTTTAAAACTATCACATGCGATACTGCTAAGTCAGCAGTAAGATCTCGAATAGTTTTACGCGGATCCCATTTAACTAAGGCCTTTGATTAACCGTTGTTCACTTCCAATGGCCGTCCACAACGCTCTTCATCTTCATGCCTCTCGTAACGTTTTTGACATTTTTATAACCTCCATTGTGCAGTACGGTTGAAATAGTTCCAGTACCAAGTGCACTGTTTCCGCTGCCTTCCGACCAAGTTTAAATTGGTGCAAGAAAATTGTGCGAATTTGTCTTCTGTTCATGCTGCTGTAAATGTTCCGTACGGATGTAAAAAAATGTTTCTGAGCTGACCTATCACTATTGCTAGCTAGAGCGCAAAACAGTCTTCAAAATGATATACAATGGCAAAGCAACTTATTAAAAATTATTCGAAAACAAAGCTGTTAAAATAAACATCGAAAAACCGTAATAACTTAATAATAAACCATAATAAAATCTAATAGGAAGCATTATCGGCCACGTCGCTACATGATGGTTCAGAAAAAATGATTCTTTGATGCAATTAGCTATGAATGTGGCTCAAAATGATTACCTATCTTTTGATAGAAGAATAAGGGTACATCACATGGATGCTTTCTGTTGTTATTATGCTTAGTGTCAGTGAACAATGTTGGGTTTCGTGAAAGAGCACGCGGCGCCGTTGAGCTATGTAGTAAATAGGACATACCAACAGACACAAGACACGCAAAGCGGTAAAATGACAGAGTAACGTATGTTGCTGAAGACACTAGTAGGATGCCATGCAATAACGAAATTTACGGAACTCGCAGTACCATACAGTTGGCTGGAATTGAAACGTTAGTATGATGACAGCTGAGTGTTCTGAAACCGTATACAGGCTGATTGCCAGTAAGAACATTCTCAACCAGTTTTCACAACCGTGTCGATTATTGGTGCTAGCGAGTGACCACAATCACGTGACTTTTTGACCTCCATTAAAGGATTGACCCATGCAAGTCTCGATGATGGTTCACTGTCTTGATTCATCACCGCACCATATTTGCGTTTTTACTGCAATGAAAGGAGTTAAGTTCTCAAAGTGTTGATTTACTCACCGAATTGGCCGATTCGATTGTAGGCTTCTTGTCATCACTATAGTTCAGCTTTTTCCTACGTAGTAGTAGGGACTTCGCCACAGTTACATACTGGACTTTGGACAAATCTCCGGCGAACCATCCCCCAACCCGAGTTGTTTTATCTTGACTTACGTTTCTCCTTAATGCTTTTCGTGCATTTAGGAGTAAACGAGGGCCTCATTCCTTCCTTTCCTCCAACTAGAGTGAAGTTCAAGTAGTTGAAACGATGTCATTCAACCGACATTGTTGGAGTTTATAAGCAGCTTGTTTTTCTTCCACGTAGATTAAATTTTGCCGTCTCCTTCTGCTCGGTCGGTGTCTGAAACCTTTGTGCGCTTGCGTCATAATCCGGAAATCGCCGGTTCGAATCTGCGTAAGTACCGATGACGTCGCGTGGCAACGAAGCGTCGGTACGGTGTGCCGACGTATTGCTGATGCGTACCTCAGACACTAGGTTTCGTATGAACGTGAACGGTCATGTTCACACTCTCTTAGGATTCGTACTATCGGAGTCCAATGTCCTTTCGACTCGTTCGCTAGATTTCGTTATCCACAACGTCTATTGGATTTGGTGGAATAGAGTGCCCTCAGCTGTTCCGCGATGCGGCCACTCATGCGGACAGTGCCTGAACATTGACGATCATTTGGACACACAGTAATGCTATCGAAGAGCTAACGAGGATGCACAGTTTTAGAGGACTGTTGCATGATCCTCTTTGACTGCTTACTATCTCATTTTCTTGTTACCGCTCCTGCCGTTTGAACGGAGCGCTGCATGAGCTTCAATTCTTTTTCAGTTCGCATTTTATTGACAACCACTGACATGTCTGATGAGACGGAAAACGGCAGCCATATCACCTGAACATTGTTCGCCCATTTTCTTGCTTGAACTTTGATTTCACTTGCACTGACTAATTTACATTCGGATGATTTAAATTCCAATTGTTCGTTGTCATCTTGCCGCCAGGGACTATTATTATTTACAACTGTTCCTTATGACAACTCCAACTCTCTTATATCATTATCATAACGAAATGCGATTGTTGTTTGAGCTCTTTCTCTCCGGGACAACCTTTCACTCAAAAGTTTTATGTAACAGTATTATTTGGCTGAACTTACACTTCTGCTCCAGGCTATTGCACAATTGCCACCCTCGGCCTCCGAAGAGATAACCACTCGGGTACTTGAAGCCACCTCGCACATTGACATGGATCCACGAACTAAAATCGAAGTTCTTCGCAAAGAACAAGCAAGTATCGAGGCGGCTCGTGCTCAGCTAAAACAAGAACTGGCCGCACAAAAGGCAACGCAGCCTGAAACCAAATCTGCAAAATCCGACACCAAAGATGAGCAACTTCTCGACAAAGCTCCTGTGCTTAAGGGTTTATCACATGAATGTGAGTCACACTGACTACTTTTTCCAACCATAATGTACTTCTCATCCGTCTATTTGAATTTCGATTTTTCCCTTGGCACTTTTCAGTCTACTGGCCCGTAGTCTAAAGGCAAAAAGCTTGCCTTGTGATCCGTCGACCCGGGTTCCAGCCTTTGTAGGGACAGGGCGACCCCCGCAGTATCCTTAGCCCACCTGCAACTGGTGTTGGCTGTGCGGCAGCGAAGCGTCGGTACTGGGTACCGACGTACTTCTTCAGCCTTTCTATTTTCTACTTTGCGACTATTTTTTGTCTTGACTGATTTGGCTTCAAGCCTTTTCTGGTGCTGGATGTCCCATGGTTCTCTCATGCCTCTGTGTGCTTGCTTCTTGACCTTGATCACGCTTATGAAATCTACTTGTTCATCCGCGTTTTTATTGACTTCTGCGCAAGATTAAAAATGATAACTCGAGTCAAACCGCTGTGCGCTGGTAGTTTCAGAAAACACATCTAGTCCAGTTTCCTCGAATATTATCGACTCTCCCTTAGTTATCCTGTTAGTCGTCTCTCCTGCTCTGTTGCCTTTCCTTACTGTAATCGACGAGGATAAGCGCCGTGTGGATAAAGACGTCCAGCTATTATCCTTCTAGGTATACCCCTTGCCTATTTGGCTTTTCTGTCCCCTCTGCCTTATTTCGTCTTCCATACAGTTGAGCGACGACAATCTTTAAATGATTACTCAACGATCGGTCGACTACTATTTCATCTCATTCATTGAAGTCCATGTTAGTTTGTGACAATGCGAGCTCGTTCATGTCCATATAGCACAGCTTCTGTTTGCGTTCATTCCCCTTTCCTGAGCCCAATGACCATATCGCTTTTTCTTCGATCTGGTTGCTTTCATTCGGTATACGTGACTGGGTTACTTACCGTACCACAGTACCTGCATGCGATTTGTCCTCTGCGTACCTCTCTTACGTGAGTGAAAAATTCTAGCTGATCAGGTGAGGATTATCACTGCGGTTCCAGCATCAATCTTTGTTCTTCGCAGATGTAGCATTCATGATGCTTCTTCACCGCAGTTGGGCTAAACCAACTTAAGCTAGGTCTGTTTAATGTGGATAAAATTCGTTACATTTTCTTTGGTTTGTTCTGCGTACTTCATAATCTTCTCCCAACTTGCACACGTCGCTCATGTAAATTGTGGTAAACTTGCGTAATTGTATCGCGTGGTATTTTTTAAATAACTCGGACATTTTGTACTTATCACGGATTCACTTATGACCAATTTCTTTCATATGCTCATTTAGCGAGTATTTATGTCGTCATATGCTTTTACTCTATTCAATATCGGCATTTTGAGTGATTGGCTGTTGTTTGACATCCCAGGTGTGGCTGCGCTTGATGTGGATGTTGACAAGGTGCCTACCTGTCTATTACCCACTACCTCGTCCATCTGGCTCCAGGAGACAGTTGGTCGTTGCTGGAGGGGACGGGGTGCACTGTCCTCGTGACCGTGTTAGGATCGAAGAGTGGTTCCATGCACTCAGCTTGGAGCGGACTACGGTTCAGCCCCCAACTTGTGTGCGCTTGATTTCCCAAATACAGCGTGTTTGTGTTTGCCTGTGAAGGAGTATGGGCCGGCTCCGTTGATGAAACGTAGCTCCCATCCACATGCCTCCCGGTCTTTTACATATATATATATATATATATATATATATATATATATATATATATATATATATATATATAGAACGCGTGTTGAAAATCGACATGAAACGCGGTCCTTGTTGTGACAGGTGCCCTAACCGCTCCGTTAACTTAGGTTTCTTAGTGATTAATCTTCAAAGCGAAAGAAGCCAATTAGCTAAGTAAAGATTTCATAGACACTGCGGTGCTTTTGGTTTAGGTTACCTTGGGCGTTTTTAACCTACTATCATCTTCAAACTCGGAGTCAGTGTTTCTACGTCCCAATCTCAGATAGTCTTCCAATCACATCATTAACGGTTCCACTCTGACTTATCACATACTATCGAATCGTGTCGAGACCGGTGCAGAATTGGTGTACAATATCTGCATCTTCACCTGTTCGACAATAACCCTCAATCACGACTACCGATTATGTGTTTATCTTCACAAGTCAGATGCGTTGGGTCGCCTTATTATCTCTTTCTCTTCGATCCTGCGATGAAAGTGTTTCATTAACTACTGTACTTTTTTATTACTAGACGATCTGTCGGGTGACCGGCCTACAGTGTTAGAATGCATAGCTGCCATCAATCGCGTGGGAACGGACCCAGTCCCTTCGCACACGTTGCTGGGTGCAGTGACGTAGATCACTCTGAAATGTGCTTCGCACCTTCAAGCTACAGTGTACTGCTACTTTGATAAGTTAACGCACCGCTTATCCTCATGATCTCTAAAGTGCTATTACAATCGGTTGATGAATTCACTCTCCCGGCAGTTGTGTCGCATTCTAGGATTAAGTTTCTGAATTTCTTGCTGCATAGATCGATAAGGTCCCTGTTACTTTCCCCGTCCTCAATCACTCGTGAACATGGCTCATCGACGTGCAACTTCGCGTCACGTCTAGTGTTATGGTAGAGTTCCACGATGTGCATACATCACATCTGGACCATTTAAGGCCTGACAGTATTCGCTCATCGATGTTTGCAATCAACATCCCTATTTAGTGTAAACAACGACCGAGCAATGCATTGCATATGTCTGCGATTGTTGTTTGCCATCAACTCTGGATCAGCTATTTCACTTGAACCACCTATCTTTTGACTTAACACTATCACGAAGACTGTACCACCCGTCTCCGTCAGTAGCGATTAACAGTCTCCAGACAGTTAGCAAGGTGGCGATATGCGACGGGAAGGCACCTCGTCACCATTCGCATCGAACGCTGTCATATATAGGATATCAACCGCTGAATGCTGTCAAACATGCGACAACACCAACAGATAAATATAGAGTCCAACAGCAGCAACCATGCAGCACACGGACGATGTCTGCCACACTATTGACCCTGGTTAGCGTATTTTTGCTTTGCTGCCACTCACCTTTTCAGCTTCCTCGTCGCCTCTTCGATATTGGCCTCTTGTGGCCACATTGAGGACTGGTCAGACCCGCTCGGCTGAGGCACACAACTGCAGGTACTACTGTTTCTGGTGCATTACATCGATGGGCCGAGCTCCACCGGTTCTTGTCGTTTGTTCATCTGGGGTTTTTCTTCCTGATTCAAAAATACTTTCTGATACTCCTGGGTAGCGACATTCTTGATGTGATCACGCTATAGGTGACAGTCCATTGCCATTCGCTCCCAACACTTTGTCATTAGTTCGTGATAAACTCACCGTGATCACGTCATGATAGCGCGGCTTCAGTTTTCCCACATTCCGCTACCCCGCACACGGTTGCGCATACAACAGGCATTTCGGTATCTTGATCGGTGGACATGTCTGAACGACCTTGAGTATCACAGCAACCGCATGCAATCCACTGCGTGTTTACCGCTCTGTCGAGTCACTTTCCTTGGCAGGAACTCCGTCACACCAAGAGAGGCGCACAATCCGACGTAGACATTGCTGATAGCGGTCGTCTTTCTTGAATGGTGTCTACGTTTTGCTATCGTATAGATGAACCGAGAGCACCATTGATTGGTATACTATCAGCTTGACCCCAACGGTTAGCTGCTGGTTCTTCCAAAGCCCATGCTCCGGCTTCCAAATACACTACTGGTCTTCGATTTGCGGATGCGCAGTTTGCAGGTCATCTTAAGCTCCGTTACCAGAAAGCTCACAAAGAGGTCTCCAGAACTACCTCTGCAGTTTTGATTTGCAAGGAGCGCATATATTCCACACCTGGTTGTAGCTGAAAAAACAGCATTACCTGTGTCGATGGCAGGTCCGAACTTGGTCGTCCTTGTTCTTCGTTGCAACTCATCCTCTCTGGGTCCAAATAACGCACATTCGTCGGCACACAACAACATCGTCCGGTTGCCACATGCACTCTGGTTGTCGCCCAGAAACGACGGATGTTCAGCAATCCACCATTAATCCGAAGCTTCACACGGACACTACACTCAAAAGCATCAACTGCACAATATATAACATTTAGGTGTTAAACAGGGTAGGGTCTGAGCACAGCCTTGCTTCACACCAGAGACAACATCAAAGTCGTCCGAGGTATGTCCACAGCTGCACCCTCGCCCGCATACCACTGTGCAGACATTCAACAAGACTAACTTAGCTAGGCTGCCAAGTTTACCCAACAATAGCCACAGTGCCTCGCGGTTCAACATGACAAACGCCTTAGTGAAGTCTATAAACAGCGAGTACAATGGCTGATGTCGCTCTCTGCAACTGACGGGCCGCGAACGTCATATCTATTGTGCTGCGGTCCGAACGGAGTCCGCAATGCTCTTCCGCCACGTTTTGTTCAACGATCTGAGTAACGAGACGGTCGGCAGGATTCGAGCAATCACCTTCCCGACGTCATTCTACAAATCGATGCCACGCTAAGTGTTGGCACATTGCTTGCCCCTTTTGCCTTTGTAAAGTAGTAGCAAAAGGAAAGCACGGATATATATATATATATATATATATATATATATATATATATATATATATAATGGTTGGCGGCATCCGGTTTCGGCTTTGCCTGTCACTGTGGCCAGCCACAGGACGCCTGCGCCTACAGAGGTACCATGGGTGGCTTGCGCTGCACCACACACCCCATATCCAGTGTAAACCCGAAGGAATAAGATCGGGAGGCATGTGGATGGAAGCCACGTTTCACCAACAGAGCCGGCCCACACTCCCTCACAGGCAAACACAAGCACGTTGTATTTGGGGAATCAAGCGCACACATGGCGGTGGTTGGACCGTAGTCCGCTCCACACTCCACTCTTCGAGCCTAGCACGACCACAAGGACCATGAACCCCGTCCCCTCCAGCAATGACCAACTGTCTCCTAAAGCCAGTATGAACGAGATAGTAGGTAATAGACTGGTAGGCACCTTGTCAACATGCACATCAAGCGCAGTCACACTGGGGATATCAAACGACAGCCAATCACTTGAAACGAGATTAACTAAAATAAATCAAATAATGCGTACAGATATGCTGACATACCCCTTTAATATATGGGCATATGAAATAAATTGGTTGCTAAAATAATCCGCTATAGTTTCAAAACGTCAGAAAATCTCTTTCAAGCAAATTTCACAATCGCGAAAATATCATCAAACTTAACTACCATTAACTTGCGCGATATGTGCAAGTTAATGGAGGATAATTCACCTAGGCAATAATGATACAATATGGTAAACCCACCAACTGAAATAAAGAGACCCAGCATGTAAGCATCATCATCATTATACACGTTCGCTAGAGGTGGGAAACACCTCAGTTACTGTGCCGCAATACATAAAGGAAAATAAATAAAACAGTTGTATTCCAGCTATGCTACCAGCGACGCATGAGCATCGTTCCCGTAAGCTACCAGCCGGCAACTAGGCAACAAGAAAAGTTAGTATATAAAATTATATTACGCTACGTAATAAGAACGTGGTTGGAGGTAGAAGCTAAAAGGGATGTGAAGGGACAAAGAAACTCATAGCGGGCACGCCACTGAGGTCGGCTCCTTGCCATGTTAGCAACTGTATCTAGCCAGACGTCTTCATCGTCTTTGGAACCCCAACCAGGGAGTCGTAACATTCCAACCGGCACCAACTCCGAAGTGAGGGCTTTCATTCCCCTAGACCAAGTCATCACTTGGCCACCCCTCTTCTTCCATCCAAAACCCCGGTGAGCATGCAACCAAGCGGTTAGTAAATCCAATGCAGCGTACGTACAAACCTTCGCCCATTCTGTCTACGTTCTGTGGTGGTCCCGAGTGGCCTCGCTCACGGCTCACTAGGTCTGTCTGACTCAGGCACCCGCAACCGCATGTGATACGGCACCATGCGCTCGATGTCGATAGTGTACAACCCATCGGCGCCTGCCGCTTCCGCCTTTGCCACCTCTTCTCCGCATCCATGAGGTCTTTCTCCTGCACTTGGGCAACTGCCTTCGTGATCAGATCGCGTCATGCACGCCGATCAACCGCCTTCCATTCCCATGATCTGCAATCAAGATTAGAACGTGGAATTATGTTTTGGTAACCAAGCTGCGCTTTCCCCACATGCCGCTTCCCAATATTCAGCTGACCATATAATCGTTGTTTCGGTATCCGCATCGAATCCATACTGCTCACATGACCGAGCCACCTCAAGTGTCAGCAACTCTGTCGCTCCAACTGATGCGCGAAATTTGTCGCAAACACTGTTGATGGAACCGTTCGAGATATCGCGCATTCCGCAGGTACATCGTCCACGTTTCACTGCCGTACAGAAGAACGGACAACACCATGGATTTGTACACCATCAGCTTCGTGCCAATGCTAAGCTGATGGTTGTTCCACACTCGGCACTCTAGCTTCCGAATGCCGCCGCTGCCTTCGAGATGCGGATACGAAGCTCACTGTGTAGCTGCTGGTCAGTCGACATCACACACCCAAGGTAGCAGAAGCGGGAGGTGGTTTCCAATACTTCAGCACCAATGCTGATTCGCGGCAATATCGAAGATTGCACCTCCGATGAAGGCTGAAAGAGACACACAATTTTGCTTGTGTAGTTGGTGTGTCCGAATTTGGTCGCTGTCGAAGCCAGAGCACTAGTCGTGTGCTGCAACTCATCCGCGTTGTGTGCAAACAACGCACAGTCGTCAGCAAACAGCAACCTACGGATAGTTGTCTCACAGACTAGGGTTCTCGTACCGAAAGGACGGATGTTCAGCAACCCATTATCAATGCGGTGCTCCACACGAACATCGTAAGCACAATCCGCATCAAAAGCACGTGATTGCATGAGGATAAATATTAAACAGGGCAGGAACTAAGACACCGCCTTTCTTCACACCAGAGATAACTGCAAAGTCATCCGAGGTCTCTCCACTCAGCTGCACCCTCGCCCGCATACCACTGTGCAGACATTCAATTAAAATTACAAACTTAAACGGTCATCCAAACTTACTTAACACCAGTCACAATGTCTCGAGGTTCATCGTTTCAAATGCCTTGGTGAAATCAACAAAAAACGAGTACAACGACTGATGTCTTTCTCTGCACTTCTACTGCTGCAACTGACGAGCCGCAAACACCATATCTAAAGTGTTGCGACCCGAACGGAATCCACACTGCTCTTCCGCCACGTTCGCTTCCACAAACTGACTGACGAGGCGGTTGAGCAGGATTCGGGCAATCAGCTTGCCCACACAACTCAGCAAGTTGATGCCACGATACTTCGTGCAACATTGCTTGCTCCCTTTGCCCTTGTACAATGGTAGCACAAGGGCATCCTTCAGTTCACGAGACACCTCCTCAATCCACAAGCGTTGCACCAAGTGGTGCAGCGCGGTCATCGACGCGAGTCCGCCGTGTTTCAATACTTCAGGCGGGATCCCGTTGGCACTGGCACACTTGCCGTTTCGCAGCTGAGCAAGTGCTCTCTACGTCTCATCCAGTATCGACGTGTCTGCCAGACTCGTCTTCACATCGTGCTGTTTGAGGCCGTTCAAGATAGGCCAGTCGATCTCTGAACGGTTGTTCAAGAGACAGTCGAAGTGTTTCCGCCAGATCTGCATTATGTCTGAAGTCTGTGTGCAGGTAGCGCCTGAAGTATCATCGACCAGCTTCCTCAGCGGCCTCAATCTCGGTCCGTACACCGCCTTCAAGGAGTCAAAGAATTCCTTGTTTTGGCGGCGTTCGGCTTAGCATTCCATCTGTTACATCTTCTCCTTTCACCATGCATTTTTATGGGACGGATCTCGCGAATCAGTCGGCGTCGATTTCTGCGAAACGGACTATTTTTCCCCAAGTCAATGTGGTTTGTCACATGTGCAGCAAATGCTGCATTTTTCTCATACACCAATGCACTAATCGTCATCAAACCAATCAGGGCGTACACTGTGGCTATGCATTCCAATTTACACAGGCGTGCAGACATCGCCTTCTCCAGCTCAGTACGTTTCTCCACAGTACCGTGGGAGAGAATGTTGACTTTACGCCGATTCACGGCTGGAGTGCAATACATAGGTTTACGAAAATATATGTACAGTTTGGTCCGCACCAATTAATGATCAGTGCCACACTCAGTTCCACGCAGTACACGTGTCATGCGCACTTCATGCATATCACGCTGACCTACGATGACATAGTTGAGCAGATGAGCGTGACCACTCCGTAGGTGCCTCCAAGTTGCTATAACACTCACGCGCAATGCAAACCGTGTGTTTGTGATCGTCAGGCCGCGATTGGCACACAGTGAAAACAGCCTGTCACCGTTCGCATTCGCTGAAACAATGCCATGCGGACCGATGACATCTGTCTACTTTGAACGGTCTTAAGCAGTACGATATGAAGGCGAGTCTGACAGACACCCCGATGCTGGATGAGACGCAGAGAGCACTTGCTCAGCTGCGAAACGGCAAGTGTGCCAGTGCCGACGGGATCCCGCCTGAAGTATTGAAACACGGCGGACTCGCGTCGATGACTGCGCTGCACCACTTGGTGCAACGCTTGTGGATTGAGGAGGTGTCTCGTGAACTGAAGAATGCCCTTGTGCTACCATTGTACAAGGGCAAAGGGAGCAAGCAATGTTGCACGAAGTATCGTGGCATCAACTTGCTGAGTTGTGTGGGCAAGCTGATTGCCCGAATCCTGCTCAACCGCCTCTCTTTCCACACAGATGGAGGCCTTCGAAAAAACGTGTACAACCGTTAAGATTCGAAACAATCAGCACCGGCGACGCCTACAATATGGCCATATTCAACATCTTTATCATACCCGCCGGGAAGACGCTGCAGGTACGGTGATTGACGGAAGATGACGCACTGCCTTTCTTAATGAGGACGAGAACATTCCAAGTTTCACGGAATATTGGAAGAATGTCTTCTCCAGACCTTCTTCTAATGATGAGCGCGCACCGCGTCGATTTTTTCCAGCTAATGATGACTTAGTGAATCCAATTGTCCTGGAGGAGATGCAGTGTTCTCAAACAGATGCGGGGTTCGGCTCCCGGTGTAGACCGCATCAAGCCAGCCGATATTTCAAGGATGGATCCCTACTTTGTAACTTCTTTTCTCAACTGTCTTTTTGCTTCCTACCCATTTTCATCTGTCTTCACACGCTTTCTTCATCGTATCCTCTTTGATCGTTGGGTTCCAACTTTCCCTACCGACCGCCTTCAATTTGGTTTTCTTCGTAAAGATGGCGCTTTCGAAGCCCCGTTCATACTCCATGCTGCTCTTCGCCATTCTCATTCTTCTCGTACCCCCCTTTCATTTGCGGCAGTGGAAATCTCGAAGACGTTCGATTCCATTTCTCATCACTCCTTACTTCGAGCAGCAGCTGCTTTCGGAGCCCCCCGCTATTATTAGATTACTTGGCATCGTATTACAGCTCCGCGTCCTCAATCTTTAATGATGTCAAGCTTCATCCTGATAGAGGGGTCCGGCAAGGAGATCCGCTTTCGCCTTTGCTGTTCATAATGTCCCTAGATGAAGTTTTACACGGAGTCGCCACTTCGCCTTGGATATCACCGGCTGGCCCGATTGAGTACCTCGCTTACGCGGACGACGTGATCATCTTTGCTCAAGACCGCATTTCTCTGGGAGATCACCTTCAGCGATTCCATCAACGTCTGCAGTGCGTCGGCCTCAACATCAACCATCTAAAATCTTTCTCGGTATATATAATTGTTGATGGCGCTCGCAAACGAACCATACTGGATACAAATGCTTTGGACTGTGGTCCTATTTTTATTCCCTCCATTCAGCCCGATGAAAAGTTCAAGCTGTTGGGCCTGCCTTTTAACTGGAAGGGTAAGCTCCCTCTAACAGTAATCGACGATATTACTGTGCAACTTAACGAAGTTACCAAGGCACCGTTTAAACCACAACAACGACTTGAGATTCTGAGGACCTATCTGCTCCCCAAGCATGTTCATCAGTTAGCTCTGGCAGTGGTTCACCGGAATACATTGAAGCGGTTGGATCGCATTGTCAGATCACACGTCAGAAAATGGCTGCGCTTGCCGTCAGATACCTCCATCGCATGTCTTCATGCTCCCCTTGCGAGCTTTGGTTTGGGTATTCCGTGTCTGTCAACGAGTATTCCCCTGCTCCGGAAGGAGCGGCTGGAACGACACCTAGCCAACTGCCATCCAGTGACCAGTTGGGCGATCCGGGACTCTGCAGCCGCTGCCATCCATCGTCTAGCGCGCTCCACTGTTAATCGCGTCGTCATGGATAAAAGCTCAGCTGCGGAAGCCTGGAGAGATGCTTCTTTTGCTTCAGTGGATGGCTCTCCCTTGCGAAATGTGGTCACGTCACCTTCCGCTCACCACTGGCTGAGGGACCCCACCAGGATTTTTCCACGTCTTTTCCTACGGGTGTCCAACTACGGGGGGTGTACTTTCTACCAAAACGCGACGGAGCAGAGGCAGATCTACAAATGACCCGGCTTCTCTCAACTGCCGCGGGAGCTGTGGACAAAAAGAGACTCTGTCACATGTTCTTCAGGTGTGCTGCATCACGCATGATGTCCGCTGTAAACGTCACAATGAAATTGCCCAACAGATTGCCAGGTAATTGCGGCGCCAAAGCATTAATATTGTTATGGAGCCGAGGATTCCGACAGCCATCTCCTTCATCAAGCCAGACCTGCTTGCGGTTAGAAATTCTACGGTTCACATTGTGGACGTGGCCATCTGTGACGCGTACCGAATGGATTGTACTCATAAACTGAAAGTGGATAAATACGGATCAGGGGAGAATGCCGCAGCCATATCGCGATACATACGTGAACAGATTCCTGATATGACAAATATTGTTCACCACCCCGTCGTTATCAATAATCGAGGGATGATATGTTCCACCTCAGCCAAACATCTTACCGCACTCGGGATGACATCACTTGATATTTCTCACCTCTATGTTTCTACTCTTCGTCTGACTCTGAAGGTCTACGATAGCTACATGCGTGGTGCATCATCACGCCTTACATAACATGCACCCAATCCCACACGGTGACAATTGACGCGGTTCCGACCACTGTTTGAAGTTTTCTTTATTTCAACCAGTGTTTCCTATTCTGCTGGGACATTCGTCCTCTCATGGCATATTGCTGTACAGCTCATCCCTCGAGCCATGCATGCAAATGTCAAAAGTAAATGTTAATGGCATCAACTTGCTGAGTTGTATGGGCAAGCTGATTGCCCGAATCCTGCTCAACCGCCTCGTCAGTCAGTTTGTGGAAGCGAACGTGGCGGAAGAGCAGTGTGGATTCCGTTCGGGTCGCAACACTTTAGATATGGTGTTTGCGGCTCGTCAGTTGCAGCAGTAGAAGTGCAGAGAAAGACATCAGTCGTTGTACTCGTTTTTTGTTGATTTCACCAAGGCATTTGAAACGATGAACCTCGAGACATTGTGGCTGGTGTTAAGTAAGTTTGGATGACCGTTTAAGTTTGTAATTTTAATTGAATGTCTGCACAGTGGTATGCGGGCGAGGGTGCAGCTGAGTGGAGAGACCTCGGATGACTTTGCAGTTATCTCTGGTGTGAAGAAAGGCGGTGTCTTAGTTCCTGCCCTGTTTAATATTTATCCTCATGCAATCACGTGCTTTTGATGCGGATTGTGCTTACGATGTTCGTGTGGAGCACCGCATTGATAATGGGTTGCTGAACATCCGTCCTTTCGGTACGAGAACCCTAGTCTGTGAGACAACTATCCGTAGGTTGCTGTTTGCTGACGACTGTGCGTTGTTTGCACACAACGCGGATGAGTTGCAGCACACGACTAGTGCTCTGGCTTCGACAGCGACCAAATTCGGACACACCAACTACACAAGCAAAATTGTGTGTCTCTTTCAGCCTTCATCGGAGGTGCAATCTTCGATATTGCCGCGAATCAGCATTGGTGCTGAAGTATTGGAAACCACCTCCCGCTTCTGCTACCTTGGGTGTGTGATGTCGACTGACCAGCAGCTACACAGTGAGCTTCGTATCCGCATCTCGAAGGCAGCGGCGGCATTCGGAAGCTAGAGTGCCGAGTGTGGAACAACCATCAGCTTAGCATTGGCACGAAGCTGATGGTGTACAAATCCATGGTGTTGTCCGTTCTTCTGTACGGCAGTGAAACGTGGACGATGTACCTGCGGAATGCGCGATATCTCGAACGGTTCCATCAACAGTGTTTGCGACAAATTTCGCGCATCAGTTGGAGCGACAGAGTTGCTGACACTTGAGGTGGCTCGGTCATGTGAGCAGTATGGATTCGATGCGGATACCGAAACAACGATTATATGGTCAGCTGAATATTGGGAAGCGGCATGTGGGGAAAGCGCAGCTTGGTTGCCAAAACATAATCCAAGTGAGTCTTCCACGTTCTAATCTTGATTGCAGATCATGGGAATGGAAGGCGGTTGATCGGCGTGCATGACGCGATCTGATCACGAAGGCAGTTGCCCAAGTGCAGGAGAAAGACCTCATGGATGCGGAGAAGAGGTGGCAAAGGCGGAAGCGGCAGGCGCC
This sequence comes from Dicrocoelium dendriticum, assembly GCA_944474145.2. Lineage (NCBI taxonomy): Eukaryota > Metazoa > Platyhelminthes > Trematoda > Plagiorchiida > Dicrocoeliidae > Dicrocoelium > Dicrocoelium dendriticum. The sequence continues at coordinate 42,240,943 of OX104064.1, read as the reverse complement.
GATGGGTTGTACACTATCGACATCGAGCGCATGGTGCCGTATCACATGCGGTTGCGGGTGCCTGAGTCAGGCAGACCTAGTGAGCCGTGAGCGAGGCCACTCGGGACCACCACCGAAGCGACAACGGGTCCTGCTGAGAACGTAGGCAGAACCGGCGAAGTGTTTATATGCACGCTGCATTCTATTCACTATCCGTGTGCTTTCATGCTTGGTTTTCTTATTTCTGTTTGTGGTATTTTTAGTTTTATCCTAATGGTTTTCTCTCTTATTATAGTCTACTTGTACTATCTCTTATTTACTCGCACGCGTTGCTGAAATTAATTGTAGTTATTGTCGATAGCGTTTTCGCGTTTGTGGCGTTTTCTTAAAATATGTTTTCTGACCTCTTGAACTCATCGCGGATTTGTTCGTAATTATTTTTATACACGCATTTAATGAAGTGTTATATCTTCGTACTGTATTCATTATCCGTTTTATTTTATTTCCTCTTGTCGTTCCAAGTGATTGGCTATCTCTTGATATCCCCGGTGCGGCTGCGCTTGATGTGGATGTTGACAAGGTGCCTACCAGTCTATTACCCACTATCTCGTCCATACTGGCTTTAGGAGACAGTTGGTCATTGCTGGAGGGGACGGGGTGCACGGTCCTTGTGGCCGTGTTAGGATCAAAGAGTGGTTCCATGCAGTGAGTGTGGAGCGGACTACGGTCCAGCCACCGCCTTGTGTGCGCTTGATTCCCCAAATACTGCGTGCTTGTGTTTGCTTGTGAAGGAGTGTGGCCCGGCTCCGTCGATGAAACGTGGTTCCCATCCACATGCCTCCCGGTCTTATTCCTTCGGGTTTACACTGGATATGGGGTGTGTGGTTGGAGCTGTGGGTGGTGCAGCGCAAGCCACCCATGGTACCTCTGTAGGCGCAGGCGTCCTGTGGCTGGCCACAGTGACAGGCAAATCCGAAACCGGATGCCGCCAACCATTATATATATATATATATATATATATATATATATATATATATATGTGGGTATGTGGGTGAAATGCGGCCCAGCATAGCTGGTTGATGATAACACACAAAGGAAATGCGCATGGGTTTTACATGGCTGCTGTGGAAGAACAAACGTAATTTCTTTTTCGTTGATTCTTGAACCATTAATATCGTTTCACAAGTTTTCCCATATGGCAGCAGTTGCTATTTGTTCCGATACGTTTAACCAGAGTGTTGTGATAAGCAATCAAATTTCAATGTGGTTGTGGAGGTGGGTGATAATATGCACGTGGACAGTATGATTACAAAATTCATAAGTTTAATATATGACAATTATTTTTATTTGGTGGTAGTGTACGAGCAGACAAGATAGCACTTTAACGTTAACCAGTTAAACTGTGTAAGTGTGTTTCGCCCTACCGCTGGGAGAGCCGGAGCCCAGTCCTTGTGCGCAGTGTAACCACAATATTAAATTTTTCTGTACTGGTTCACTCCCATAAAACTGACCGAATTGGGTTTTTCGTATTCATCTTTTTCACTCTGGTTAAATGTGATTTATTGCAGCCGTTTGTGTTTATTTATTGAAATTCGTTTCCTACTTCCAGTTGGTCCCCACCAGTTTTATGTTAGCACTCGTCAACGTGTGTGTGTGTGTGTGTGTGTGTGTGTGTGTGGACTCCATGGTATTCGGTTATCCCTGCCGGAACGAGTTCTCCAATCTCAGATCTTTTAGGATACCCAACTTGGCTCTATGTCTAGTTACTAGACTGTTGAGATTACATACATACATACAGGATACCCAAAGAGTTCCCTTTCTCTCCTACATAAACTATGACTGTTCTCATTAGCCAGGCAGCATCACTTTTTCTACCTGTTCACCCATCAGCTTTATACTGTCGATCTTTCCTTCAGCTTTAGAGGAACCAGGTTCTGACCTATCAATAGCTGCCAGGGAAGCTATCCAGAAGGTGAGTATTCAGTTTTCATCATTATTTCCTTTTTTATTTTCTCACTATTTTCATGACAGTTTTCACAGTTATTCTCCATTGACATGTGGTTCTGCATTCTTTACAGCAGGCGCATAAAAATCCCGAGCCTCTTCGGGTCACTCAGCTACCTTGCAACAATTCGTCAGACAGAGTGTGCGGGTCAATTTTTGTGCTGTGCCATGTGTTGCGTTCCTATGGCAAAGCCCCTTTTAAGCGGGAAGAACCGTGCGTAGTTTGATGATATTCTCACCAATTCCTTCGGCTTTACCTGTACAGTGATATCCTGTTAAAAAATTTCTTCTCGAATGCTAACAGCTGCTGGAAGCTTTGGTTGTTAAGCATAGATCTCGGCTGCATCTTAGTAGTTTATTTCAGGTACAGTGCATAGGCGTTAGCGTTATTTTCGTCCAATTGCACAAAGCTGGCTTCATGTCCTGTAGAGAGTTTGCTAATCACATCTTTTCGTCAGTGTCCTCAACGTCTTCCTACTTACGGACTACTTATCGTGATACGGTTTATCTGAAGGGTGTCTTTAATGCTACTTGGAACGATATTTCCATTTGAATGGTGTATCTGATAAATTTTCCTCTGTTCTAACATCTGTACCACAGCTCCCATGGCCCTGCAAAGGACTACGGGAAGCTCTCATTTGGGTTTATTGCAGTAAGCGGAGTGCATCAAGCCTCCCACGCTTTTTCGTTCCTTTTCACTTTCGTCACTAAACTGATCATTATACTCAATGTTGGACACACTGTCTGTCCTGTGGTCACGCTATGTCAACTTTCTTGTCCGTTTTGGAGCTATTGCACACTTGCCAGCATAGATTCATTCGGCCAGGTCTGACGACCTCTTCCCAGGTTCTTCGGATCCACTCACTATGGATTAACATCTCTCATCTGTCTTCAATCTTCTGTTTTCTCTACTGAAACCAACGTGCATAACTTCATCGACTTTGAACCTTAGGTCAAGAATCGTTGGCTCATCTGGAAGCCTATATTATTGGCCGTTTGCCAGGCTTAAAGCCAATCCCGTCGATGACTACATAAGATGGATCCATGGAAGTTTAACTCCACATTACTATTGTTACTGGCCGAGAAGTGATTACACGGCGATTCGCTAGCGTCTCAACTGCGCCCCTCTTTCATCTGGACACGATCTGTCGATTACACGTCATTCCCTTTGTTTGGCTGGAATTATGAATCCCTGGACTGTAAGTGTGTGTACCGAAATTCTCGGTGTGACTTGACCTCACGACCGACCTAGACACCGAGAACTCACTTAGCTATGAGTAGCTTGCACCATTTGGCGGGATTCCAGCAACGGAGCGCAGCGGCCATAAATTGAACACGGTGCACCTTTCGCATTTCATTCTATTGGGATTTTTATTATTTTTTCCTCGTTTAAAATGCCTCTCCTTAGTGGCACCTCTCACATCTTGCTTTTTCTTTCTTGCACGATTTAGTCTATCCCGAGTTCTTAATTCCTGCCTCTTCATTAAACATCTTTAAAAAGTGCTCACTCCTAGACCTGTAACCAACTAACGGCGACCAAATTGAAAGAACCCTCTACCTCGTCATCTGGTGCTATTCTAGAAACGCATATGGAAACAAAACTAATCAGATTGGAAATAAGTGATAGGAAACTAACATTTTCGACCCTCCATTTGCATACGTAATTTTCTAACCTCAGAAAAGCTATTTCTCTGGTAATGAAAGTAGCCGCAGAAGCCTATCAAAACTTTTGCAATGGGAAAGCTTATTTTGTTTGGCATTCCATATCATTTTCCGATGGACAGACTCCGACATTCCTTCTTCAGCATATGGAGAGTGAGCCATTTACAATGTTCCGTCCATCTTTTGCGAAATAGATCACATGCGGAGCTGCCCCACGTTAGACTTAAAAATTCTGAAACCACGGAAATTTCATTCAGACTCGGCAGATCATCTCCTCGACAAGGGGAGTTCTATCAGTCGTCATTAGATGCGATCTCGTGTCATTGGACATGGTCGTTCCATCTTCGGGAGTACTATCCAAATACTCTTCGTCTGCTGCACACAAAAGCTGAATCCCCACTCAGCGCATCTCATCCAACCTATGCCAAGACACTTTTGATCCTGGTCTGTCTACCAACGCTGTCACGTGCTCTCCATCACAGCAAATAGCGGAGCTCGTAAACGGCAATCAAGCTGAGAAAAATCATCTAAGTATCCACAGTTTGTTGTATGGAGCTGTTGTCGACTCATCTGTGGGAAATAACCTGATAAGAAGATGTAACTCACGCTATAATCGGCTCATACCGCAGTTGCGCATGTAAGTTATGTCAGTCTCAGAGTGCTTGACTAACTCCTTATCAGTCCGCAAGCGCGTTTCTAGCCAGCAGGAAGCAGTTTGATCTACGACACAGCGCTGGAATATGATACCATCTGGTGACGCTATGCCGAACAATTCACAATCTACTACAGTTTCATCAACCGAACATTTATATCCATAGATGCTAAATGACTTGGTTACTCTTAAGGTACTCAAGAATTCCGCAACCTAAGAAATATGAGAAACACATGAAAGATGTAGCGCTCACTGCTCGTCTGCACTCTGTCACAAGGGTCCGCCCCTGCTCACAGAAATGCCGATAGCCAATTACATTCTGTCTTTTCGGGTCCTACAGATGTGATAATGTTGAAAGATCGGCTTATTTACTTGCAACGTTGGCTTACACATTTAGATTCTCAGTTCCGACACTTGAAATCGCAGCACTCGTGCCGCTCAATGGAACGGATTCGCATATCGGTAGCTGGCAAATTGGCTACTATTACAAAACCACCGAGACAAATTGCAACCTGCCACACACACGGTTAGTCTGCATAATTCCTAAGGGTCTTCCCCCACTTTGTTCTTCCCCTTTTGACTTCCCATCCTATACCCTAATATTTGAGCTACTCACCATGTTTGATGTTCCCACCTTCTTCCCCACTCCACCGGTATCAATCCATGCGGTTCCCTTAGAACACACTGTAGATGGCATTCCCAACAAGAAAATGTTTTGTGCCATGTGTTTTGATGCCAAGTCTATTACAAGCAAGTTGCTTTTTTACGTGAAACCGTTTCATCACTACCTACTGAACAAATTCCCCCCACTAAATCTTGATGCGCAATCGGTGTCACAGATTTCCTCCTATATATTATTGACTATCATGTGTTCAAGCCAACAGTCAACAGTCAACAATGCGCTTTATGCACCCATGAACAGTGAGTATTCAGCTACAACACACACACACGCTAAGGGCACAAATAAAATTAAATAAAAATATGACAAATGTATATGGTGCGCTACCAGTTTAAAAATGGGGCAGTGGCGATATCATCGATTCAGTCTGGTTATAAGATCTTGATCACTTAGAAAACGTGACAAGTATGTAACAAATGACATACAGTAAACCCGTGTGCGGGCATAAATGGCTTTGTACGTTTGTCTGGTCAGTGAAGTCGAAATACATTCCGACGATGGAGAGGTTGACTGGCATCCGTGCGTCGCTTGGACGCTAAATTTTCGTAGGATCGCACATGACTAGACACACTGAGGTCACTTAACACTAACTAAAATTCCGCTGCATCGGGCAAGATGCTTACATTGAATTGCACCTTTAACAGTCAAGGAAATATCACAGGTGAACAATACGTCCAATGCAGTATTAGGCAAGCGGCGACAAACCGTAATATCAAGTAACGGGGCACGAATGAAGACCTAAGTCTGGAGACGTAGCATGTTAGTCTCCTGACTTTAATGAACGTTTAATTCATGTAATGGAACGACGTGAGATCCCGATGTAGTACAACTACTAGATATTTCACTAATGTTCAGTTAAGTCTGACACTGTAAACAGTAAGATGTGGGGTGTGCGTGAGAAGTTTATGATAACAATTTTCCTTGAACAGGGAGAAAAAACATCTTTACACTTGGGTTCGTTGAGTGAAGGACAGCGGGATTTGGACCACGAGATGAAGTTGTCCAAGAAGCATTGCAATTTGGCCGATGAATCTATGGTGTGCTTGTGTACACCACGGATGACATCATCAGCATACTTTAGTAGGATGGCTTGCTTTGGAGCGAGAATGGAGTTAATCCAGATGGAAAATAGGAATGGGGACAAAATAACTCCCTGAAGAACACCGGAATTTGTGGTGAGTGAGGAAGAGTTTTTCCATCCAATCTTGGCAACCTGCGTACGATTGGCAAAGTGGTTCGTAAGAAAAAGTACTAATGAAGATTGAACTCCGGAAACGAGCAGTTCGCGGAATAGCAGCTCGCGGTTTACACAACCGAAAGCGTTGTTGTAATCGAGGAAGCAGATCCGCCTGACTTTGTTTTTTCTATCGAGTGATGGAAGCACGGTGTGTACAAGACAGACTAATGCATCCAAAGTAGGCCTTGAACTGCGATAGGCAAAATGGAAAGGATCATTTAAGTGGGTTTGGACAAGCATTCTTTCAAGTATGATTCATTCTAATGTCTTTACAGCCACAGATGTATAGGCAATTGGCCAGTACTTACAGGTTCGTTTTTTGGTACAGGTGTAATGCGAGCGCTTCGCCAGCAGTCGGCTATCTTATGCTGATGTAGGCACATGGTGTATAGTTCAGAAAAAAAGTTGTGCCAACATTAGTACTTTCCTTGAGGAGTATAGGAGACAGTTCGTCGAGACCGGGCGCTTTGCACAGCTGTATCTCTGTTAATTTCTTGTGGACTGTTATGCTATCTATGTGTGGTGAAGTTTGTGGGGGAAAATTGCAACCGTAAAATGGTAAGTGCAATGCTGAATCCTTTAGTTGACCACAGAAGTTGCGGTTTATTTCCTCCACATCGAGAGCAGTGTGTGTGACCCTCATGACGACTCCACTCAGGTACTTCGTCATTTCCCATAGTTCTCGTCCATTATTATCTTCAAGTATAGTTTGGACATACTTATGGTTGAGGCGACCCATTTCATTTTTTATGTCAGTCCATAAGAACTTTACTGAAGCGGTGTCTTTACGCTTGCAGACTTTTCTTTGACTCTGCGCAGTCTCTTAAGGCACGGAGATCAAAACCTATTTGTGCGAATGAACATAGTTTCCGTAGGACAATAAATATGGAAGAAAAAGTTCAGATAGTTGGTTAAATAATCACATTACTTCGATACATCCGGTGTAAAAATTATTGAAGTCTGCAGAGGCAACAGTCTCGCGTAGTAGCTCAATGTTTCGAGGAAGACATTGTCTCGGCGTTAACTTGCGATCTTTACACCGACTAGTATTTTTGTAATTCGTTTTGCCATAGATTATGGGAGACAACTTTAAGGTGTCATGATCTGAGCTTCCAGGCGGTGTCTTGGTACAATCAGAAAATGTTTTTAAGCCATTGACAAGCACTAAGGTTGCTTGTAATTTTGTTGCAGACTGCATGATGTTCTTCAGTCCAAGTTTGGTACTAAAACTAGTATCGAATCTATTGAAGTCACTGGCAAAACACAGAACAAAATCTGGATGTTCAATGGCGAGAGTTGTAAAATCGTCATAAAAGTTTTTAGCCTTCGGGTATAGGGCAGCAGCGAGAAATATGAATATTGGTTACTAGAATCAAACGATAGCCACTCAAGTATCGAGGCTTGCATTGCACAAGTAAACTAGCTATAATGCGCTGCGCGTAACCACGAAAAATTATTTTTGTCGACTTACACCATGAAGGATTTATGTATGTGATAACGCCACCACCGCGATGCCTGTGTGTACCTGTGCGGTCAACGCGATGCACAGTAAATCCATCAAGTGCCACAAGTGTTTCTTCTACGTCTTTGTGCAGCCATGTTTCTTGTAGCATTATGACACCAAGTTGGGAGTATTCGCGACAGCTTGTTATGAGTTAAAGCTCTTTCAATTTGCTCACAAGCGAACGGATGTTGGCTGTACCCACGGACGTCGCGGCTTTTTGGATCAACATGTGCTGGATACTACTTTTGCCTCAGCTTACTGTGTTAGCAGCGTTTTATCTGTGCGAGTTGTGCACCATTATTTTTCTTTTGGCGTATTTTCCAAGCGGTGCAAATTTGGTGGCTATTCTTTGGCTAATTCCGTAGATCTCATTAATTTGCCATACTGCCATCTTGAATTTACTCTAGCTTGTGATGCCGTCTCAAGCTACTTGTGGTTCGTGTTCGAAAGTTGTGGGAAATAAGGCTCATGCACTTCGATGCTTCAGCTGTGATGTTTTGTTCCATATTCCGTGCATTGGTTTATCCGTTGACGTGTTTCGAAAATCGCTCGACATCCAACATCGGTTCTTTCAAGTTATATGTGATAAATGTCGCGGTACAAGACATCAGAATACGCAGCGACCGCAAACAACTACGGGAAAATTTCTCTTTCAGATAGAAACAAACCGTTCACCACGTGGGATCAAACGCCCTCGTGAAAGTACCTCTGACTCCTCGCCTTCTGTTGTCACTCCGCGATCTGCACCACCACCAGCGTCCTCGACCCCGGCCGAACCCCAGGTTCAATGTTTCCCACCGATGGAAGACTCAGACTCAGAAGCTACGAAATGCCGCTTCACTGATCGGTCCGTGAATTTCTCAGAGCCTGCCTGTGAACTTCTGAACACCGAGGATCCATGGACCACTCAAAAGCGCAAGGGCCCACGTACTCGAGTTCAGACGTCATCTGCTGATAAACAACAACCCAATCAGTTAAGCGCCTCTAGTTCTGCTCCCACAGGTTCATCACTGTTATAAGCGTTCATCTCATTGTCTCCAACGATCACTTCTTCCTTCCGAAATGAAGACGAACTGATAAGCCATCGAATTACTTTTGTTGTCAAGTTAACCTGGTTTTTCCAGTTCAGCATTCTGCAATGTTCTCATCTTAGTCTAAAACCTGACCAGCAATGGTTTGCGAGGACATGCGTCAAACCGACAAGTAGTGAAGCATATTTGAATGGTGGATGCTACCAAACCCACAATGCGACCCGCAATCTCAATGTGGAACATGATTCGCACAGATTTGAAGCAGACAAGTAAATGCGAATCGTTAGGTATAGCATGTGAAGCACCGCCAATTACCAATGAATATCTTGCGAGCATCTACTATGCCGAAATTCTTCTGTCAAAAGGGGCAGGGCCTACACAAATCAAACTCTGTACCGCCTCCTAAATATTTGTGAATAAGGAATTGAAATGCACCACAAGTGCCGACGCATGGTCCCTCCTGGAAGTCAGGGACTGCCCGGCTGAACCCTTTAACATTGCTCCGTCATCTGTACTCCTCAAGTGCAGCGTCACTTAATGAATGATCCTCTTGTGGGTCGTCTTCGTTGTGGCTGGGATTTTTGAACACTGGTGCTGTTGCGTGAAATCAGCCATGATTATGACACCACGTAATCGGCGGCAGAACCCATCGGACTGTATTTATTCCTTAGTACACGTCAATGTCTAATGAAATAAAATATACTTGTCGAACCATTTTAGTTTCATTAGTGCAACCATCTGATAATTGAGGGTTACGGATCTTGCGCACAATCGTTTTCCATACTCCTTTAGGATTGCCTATATTGCTTCAATAGATGAATCTTGCTGTAGTGACCAGTCCACTTGATTTGTAGCTCAGGTAAGTTCATGGAAGCCAGTTTACAGTATTCCTAGGATGACTGCTATGGAAGCGAGTGTGACAGCAGCAGCTTTCGCCAAGCTAGGGCCACTGGATGTTCACTTGGTATTACTGGATTCATGCCTCACACTCCACGACAAGTTGTTAGCAGCTCGTCAACTTCAAATTCATACATGAGGGATCTGATTGCGGTTTGGTGCGAGTCCACCAGCATACGTGTAGTGCTGCCCCAATCTCAGATATCATCTCCGCACTCTCTGCTTCCAGATCACTAGGCCTGTAGGGAATTTGAACCCTTGTTCTATTTCTTTGACGTGTCAAAAGGACGTATGAGCTGAAAGCCATTACGGTTCATTTTGTCTTGGGTATTTTGCAACTAGTGCAAACGGCAGCTTCACATAAAACAGTAAATCTCACCCACCCACATTTCGCCAACACTCAGGTGGATCGAGCTTTAGGGCACACGTAGAACATCCGCATTTCTTTTGGTAGCAGCAGTCTAACGAAATAGGAAAACAAATCTATACCAGCACGTCACCATGATCTGTTGTTGTTCTGTCGTTGTGGGAGTACGATTAGCCGCTCAGCTGTACATCCCGTGGAATTATATCGGAAGTTAAAAGAGTCCCAGAGAGTCCCACCGGCCACCGGAAATCAACTAATGGGCAATACTTTTACGCTTGTTAAGTCATTCGCAACTACTGAATGTGTCATGACCGTGGAACAAACGGTTGAACGTGAATCCTCAGTGATCTATTTACACAGTTTCCATAGATACTTAAAATACCAAAAATTCTAGTAGGATGGCATATTAAGGTTTTCCAAATTGGCCGGATACGTATCTGGGCGATAAGAAATATTTAAACATTCAAGTCTGCCAAGGCGGGGAACTCAAGTCAAGTCAATAAAATGCTTAATACACCAACAACGCTTGAATATTCAGCCGTAAACAGACTGGCTTAATCAAATAAATGCATCGTACGCGCTGGATTCTTCCATCACCTTTCTTTCTAAAATGGGTGATTAGATTTGACCTAAACGCTTCTTCATCTACTTTAGGATTCTTTTACCATACCAATACTGTAAAATTCCTTCTCGTGCTCATTGCGAAACTGATTTTGATTTAATTCTCCAAGCTGATGGAATAAAATGAGATTTGATAAAATCTGTTCAAAAGGCACTGCACTCAGCTTTCTTTTTATTTCTGTATTCTGCTGGAATTAACTCCTTAGGCGGCCGCGCACTTGCAAATAGATCCGATGAGCCTCCAGTAGCTGGTAGACATTGTTCCGGACTCATTTATGCAGAAGTAGCATCTCATATTTTCACCGCCTAATTGTTACGAATTCTTATTTTGCTAAGGTGGTTTATGTGAAGGTAACATTCAGTCTACAACAGCGTTGTCACTAACCCTTTCATCATTTGCTGGGATAACATTAAGCAACTGTCGAAGCGCCACCAACATTTGAACACAGTAGCCAGTGCATTATGCACTGCTGTCGAGATGTTGCAAACCACCAGCCAAAAAGGTCGGCATCGACCCAATCTGAGCTGGCCTTTGTCGGAATCGACGAGGGTCATTAACATATTTCAAGGACACATGCACCGCAATGCGTCCTCACGTCGTATTCACACCCCCAGACATGCGTGGATGAGTAAATACAGTAGACTTACATGCCATTGGTGGGTCGGCAAATTAGTGCGCTCTAATCTACCCCTGACCTGCGCGGCGGCTGAGTAAAAACGAAAGACTCTTATCAAATGCACTGTATTGATCTTTTACGTCCCGGTTGCTCAGCTTTGTCAGTTTTTCAATGCAGTTCGTGCCGCACGGTGATGTTATTGCTTCCCGTTCGGAGTGGGTTCAGTGTACAGTCAAACGTTAGAATAGACTATCGACGGGGAACCATGACGGTCCCTTTGGAATGCTGTCCAGATAGCAAGCACAGTTTGAGGCGTCACAGTAGCGCTTACTTGAAACATTGACAACACGAAGGTCGTTACAGTCAGCATCTACGGATTCAACGATTTCTACTGCAGACAAGCTGTCGCGCATTATGGCAGAATTTCATTACCAACCGGACGATGACCTCACTTTCGAAGCATGGTTTCGCCGCTATGAAGACTTGTTAAAAATTGATGGGCATGAGCTAGGCGATGCAGCTCAGGTACGTAAATTTTGGAGAACTTGGGTTCACAAGAATATGAAAAGTACTCCAATTAAATTTTACGCAGGAACCCACGCGATATCTCATTAGACGATAGTGTGAAGCACTTGACCAGAATTTTGGGTCCTAATTTTAACGTTTGAACACACGTTTCCGATGTTTTCAAGTTGTTAAGCACCAGGAGGATGATTTTGTGACTTATGCAGCTATTGTTAACAGGGAATGTGAACGTTTTCAGCTTAACACACTCACAAGTGGCCAGCTTAAACGCTCATTTTTGTGTGTGGATTACGTTCTCCAAAAGATGTGGAGATTCGAATACGTTTGTTATCTCGGTGGGGGTCTAATCCAAAAGTCTCACTACAAGAGCTGATACAGGAATGTGAACGTATGTTGATACTGAAGCATGACAAAGAAATGATCCAACGGCACAACGAGTCTTGTGTGGTGGATGATCATACTATTCCTACACGCCCCAGGCCATCGCACAATTCAGTACGTCTCTCCGACTTCGCACGCTTATGCCGTCCGCCTAGTGTTGTTGGCATTGGGGTCAGTGGCATACCGCTCGATTTTGTCATTTCAGACGATATATTTGCAAGCGTTGTGGGGCATAAGGAAACCAGATGTTTGCAGGGAGCCTCTTGAAGACCGTCACGAACCTTAGCCAAAACTCCAAGTTTGCAACATTGCGTTTCAAATGTGATGTTTGCAATCACTAGCCCGAACTATCAGTCACTACGGAAGTATTTTACGATTGTGATAAACGGTGTTTCTGTCCGGCTTCAACTGGACACGGCTCCCGATATTACAATAATCTCTGAGTCGACATGGAGCAAGCTCGGTAAACCCGCAAGTGTTCAAACTTCACACGTCGCTTGCGACGTGTCCGGCTCGGAATTACCCTTTCTTGGACAGTTCATTGGTGAGTTTGCACTTCGTGATTTGCATACTAATGGTGTTTGTTACGTTACACGTTATGGACATTTGAACTTGTTATGAATAGATTGGATAGACAAACTTAATTTATGAAGCATAACTTTGAAGAGTATTTGTGATAAAACAGATAGGTTTCACTGTGTTCCACCGATGTCCATTGTTCGGTTGCACCCGTAATGTTTAAAGACAGTGCAGAAGTGTTATCACATCTTGTCTCTAAGTACCCAGACGTATTTGCAGAGGGACTTGGAATGTGTTGTATCCGCGTATCGGTGTACGTCCAGTATTTTGTCCCAAAAGACCAGTACCATACGCTGCTGTTGTGGCTGTGGGTGCCGAAATTAGTCGACTGGAGTCTATGGGTTCATCAGTTCTGTGAGCTACTCAGCGTGGGCAGCTGCTAATGTAGTCATCAGATAGGCTAATGGCAGTTTGCGTATTTGTGTTGATTTTTCTACCGGATTAAATAACGCACTGGAAACGCATCAATATCCCTTACCTGTTCCCGAGGATTTATTCACAAAGCTTAATGGAGGAAAAATCTTTTCTAAAATTGATCTTTCTGATGCCCACTTGCAAGTAGTGGTCGAGGAACGTTCAAAAGAACTGCTCACTATTAATACTCATCGAGGCTTGTATCGTTACAATCGGTTACCTTTCGGAGTAAAATGTGCTCCAGCGATCTTTCAACAAGTGATGGTCGCTATGCTATCCGGATCACAGTGTGCCATGGTTTATTTGGATGGCATAATAATTGCAAGCTCCACCGCTGAAGATTATTACACCCACCTAAACGAAGTATTCTCCAGGAGAGATTCATACGGGTTTCGTGCACGTCCAGAGAACTGCGAGCCTATAATGCTCAGTATCACATACCTTGGCTCGGTTATCGACAGTTCCGGTCGTCAGCCAGACCCAACCAAATAAACCATCAATTTAATGCCACACCGTATGAACAAAGCTACTTTGCAGTCTTCCTTGGGTCTAACTACTATCACAACTTTGTCCCTCAGGTACACAAACTCCGGGCCCCACTAAATGCACTTTTGGTAAACGAGTCAGTGTGGCATTGGTCCTCGCAGTGCCAGAAAACCTTTGATGACATTAAACAAATTTTGTCCTCCGATCTCCTTTTAACTCATTACGACCCAGGATTACCAATAATTGTCGCTGCTGATGCATCGCAAAACGGCATCGGTGGTGTCTTGTTGCATCAGTTCCCGAATGGACATCCAAAGGCTGTGATGCATGTTTCCCGCGCGTTGACAGCAGCAAAAAAGAACTACAGTCAAATAGAAAAAGAGGATTAGTGCTCGTTTTTGCGGTTAGGAAATTTCATAAGATGGTACATGCGCGCAAATTTACTTTATAGACAGATCATAAACCTTTGCTATCTATTGTTGACACCAAACGAGGAATCCCCGTTCACATAGCAAACAGATTACAGCGTTGGGCAACCACCCTATTAGCATACGATTTCGATCTACCTTTTAAAGTACCTTTTCGCTTGGTCATGCTGGCGCATTATCCAGAATGATTGCTGATTGCACGTCCAAGACACCGGATGAAGACATTGTTGTGTCCAGCATTACCTCAGATCCCGAGATTCGACAAGTATTTCAAATATCTGTACGTCAACTTCCAGTAACAACAGACACAGTTAGAATAGAAACAGCAACAGATCCCTGTTAGAACGTATTATGGGGTACTTTAGCACTGGTTGACCTGCACGCCCCTTGGACAGCTATGGATACGGGATACTGGTTCGAAGCAGCGAGTAGAGCTTTCTCTGTGTAGCTGCATTGTTGTGTCGCCGCTGATGCCTTCACCCCACGACCGCAAGAAGAAGTCAAAAGACGAGCCAGAAGGAGACTTGTATACATGAAATCACAGTTGCTTATATAGTTTGAAGGCAAAATGAAGGGAAGCTACTAAAGTACACTTGAGCCAACCAACTGAAGGAAAAACGTAAAATGCAACGGCGAATAAGCAACCGTGTATGTAAGAGCGAATCGCGTAGGTCCCCAAAAATAGTATCGTTGGACTCCAAGCGTAAAGCGAACGATAATTTACAGTGACGGGCACTGGCCAATCAGAATGACGAAATGAAACGTTTAAACAAAAGTCACGAACCAAACGCGACTAAGGAATGCAGACCCAAAAGTTGAAAACTAGTACAATAATTGTGTGACAACTAAATATTCCTTTAACATAACTAAGTAGAACAGTGACGAGAAGAAAAGAACCAATAGAATATGCTCTTGCAAACGGCGCTGCTGAGAAGGCATAACGATGAGCGTCCATTAACAATGACGTGAATGTACCAATCGGGCGAACCCAGTAGAGCGTTTAAACAACAGTCAAGAAATAGAAAATAGAAGAGTAAAGAATAGCTATCAAGCTCGGTCACAATAAATGAATGTCTAATAGCTGTTCTCCTAATATGCATCATTCGTCGCTCTTGGACATATACGCCTTATTTATCGTTGCGCTCTCTATATTTTGCCTCTGCAAAGTGGTTGTCTAGGAGCTTCTTAAATTCGGACACCGAGTTCGCTTCTACTACCTGCTGCGGCATGTCGTTCCAGATATTCACCACTCTGCGTTCGAAACAGAGTTGGTGAGCGACCCGCTTCAACTGCGGTACGATAAGTTTATACCGGTGTCCTCTTGTGCAGCTTGGTGTGCGCAGATGTACCAGTTGTCTCAACATGGGGTAATCACTCAGAGTTAATATCCGGTGCGTCATGGTGAGGTCAACCCTCAGCCGACGATAAGCTAGGGTGTACAGCCCTAGTTTCTTACATCGGTCTTCGTATGGCATACCTCGTAAGTTGGGAATCAGCCTGGTGGCTATATGCTGCACTCGCTCAAGCTTTTCTACCTCGCCCAGCGTGATGGGATAATACGCGGGAGAGCCGTACTCTAACATTTGTCGTATTATTGAGACAAAGATGCGAGTAGCAATCTCTTCGGACCAAGTGCTGAAGCTGCGCCTGAGGGCCCAAAGCATCCGAAGGCTGTTTTGGTACAGCCTATTCGTGTTGTCAATGGACTTTAGGTCGCAGCGTGAGAGCACATCGAGGTCGCGCACGAAAGACGCGGGATGCAACGGTTGACCAGCCAGTGCCCGTCCGGCTGTGCTCACACTTACCCAACCTCATAAATTGCGACTTGGCAGGGTTGATCGGAAGGTTAACCTCTGCAGACTGTGTCGAAAGGCGGTCGAGGTCCTTCTGAAGTAAATCACAATCACTGAGTGTGGGGATTACTCTCCACACCTTCAAGTCATCTGCGAACAACGCACAAGGTGAGTGGAGTAGCTGAGGCACATCGTTTACATGGATCAGAAAGAACATCGGCCCCAGTACATTGCCTTGGGGAACGCCGCTGCTCGATGGATACCAGTCCGTTAGATGTTTGTCCACCTGGACCCTCCACTTTCGATCAACAAGGAAATTTTTGATCCATTTGTGCAGCGAACTACCAACACCGCACATCCTCAGCCTGTCAAGGAGCACTGCATGGTTAACCTTGTCAAAAGCCTTACTGAAGTCAATGTAAATGACGTCGACCGATTGGCCTTGGTTCAGCGCTTGTAACCATTCGTGACTCGTCAACAGTAGGTTGGTGATGCACGAGCGACCTTTCATGAAACCATGCTGTGCGGAGGTCAACAGGTTTTTCGACTCGAGAAGCTGCAGAAGGCTCTTTTTCACGATCTTCTTGAGCGTCTTTGCCAAAACAGCGGTCAGGCAGATCGGCCGGTAGTTATCCACTTTACTTGGGTTACCACCTTTCGGTATGGGTTTTACGACTGAGCATCTCCAGTGGTCCGGTAACAGTCTAGTGGATAGTGACCTGTTAAACAGTTCAGATACGGAAGGCGCGATGATGGCCGATAGGGACTTGAGGATCAGTGGTTACTTGATGTTAGCTGACAGAGTTGTGATTTCTAAGATTCTACAGAAGAAGGTTCTCAGTCAGTTCCACGAAGGTCACCCGGGAATCAGTCGTATGAAATTCATAGCCCGCAGCTATGCCTACTGGCCATTCATGGACCAGGATATTGAAAATGTGATTCGTTCCTCTAACAGCTACGCCATGGCAGCAAAACTACCTGTCAAATGTGAGCTTCATCCTTGGCAAACTTCAAGTGGACCATGGTCTCGCATTCAATCTGATTTTGTCGGACTCTTGGAGGGTTTCCACTGTATGGTAATTGTCGATGCTTACTCAAAGTGGCCTGAAATTTTTCAAATGAGATACGCAACCACTTCCGCGGTTTTGTTACACCTACGCCATCTTATCTCAGAATTCGGTGTTCCCGAAACGATTGTTTCCGGCAATGGTTCCCAATTCACTTCTCAAGAATTTGCCGACTTTGCAACTCACATGGCATCGAACACATGCGCACTCCAGCGTACCATCCACAGTCAAACGGGCAGGCTGAACATTTCGTCGATACGTTCAAGCGAGCACTAATTAAACCGGAAGCAGAGGGGAATATCCAGGAAATCATCGATAGATTTTTCCAGGTTTACCGTACGACGTCAGGTCCAGCAGTACCTCACGACATATCCCCATCCGAAGCGTTTCTCGGTACGCGTGCCAGAACGGTCCTTGATGATTTGAAGCCATCGATGCTCAAGGGAGAGCGCAATGTTACTGTTATAACTCCCGCTTAGTAGTAAGAAGACAGAATTGACGCTGCTTGCAAACGTTTACTTGCACAACTGATGTTACAACCAACTGTCAGGGAAAGCCGGTAACTACACATTTGGCCGAAACCAATCGATGCTCACGTGCCATGTGGTTGGCTGAAAGTTCCAAGCTAACATACAAACGCATGCGCTGGAAATCCATCGATTTTCATGTACTGCCTAGGTGGCTAACATCCGTGATCTCTCTAAATCCCACTGGGAACGACACTGAGGCGCTGAATTGGGGGGGGGGGGGCGTGTGCGTGTGGAATGTCTTCGTTCCAGTTCCACTTCTGTGCCCACACAAACGCGTTGCTCTGTTTGTGGTTCCATTGGCTTAGACAAAGCAAATGTATCTAAAAAAATGTTTAAGGGATTTTTGTAGTGTCACTTTGCTTAACGTGTTCGGGTGTATAACGATGTTTGATGTGATTCACATGACGTGTAGTCAATCACTTTTGACACTCCATTTCGTACAGGACATTTCCATTTCTTGCTTTGACAATTCCTGGAATCCAACGTGTATCGCTAGCTAGATAGTTTGACACTCATGACTCGTCACGTGATTGTGTTGGAAACACGCACGACAGTTGTTCAGAGCTAGACCGCTTACCATTCATGGCTATGTCCACTCATGTGGTTGGCCAATTGATCTTTTACGTCCCGATTGCTCAGGTTTGTCTGTTTTTCAATGCAGTTCGTGCCGCACGGTAATGTTCTTGCTTCCCGTTCGGAGTGGGTTCAGTGTACAGTCAGACGTTATAATAACTTGCTATCCTGAAGGCTTTATGAATCTATTGCATTTTATCCCATCATACACTATTAAACCAGTGAACTTGGTTTAAGGTCTGTGTGCATTTCAAACTTCTGCCCGAATAGGTATTGATGAAAACGGACAACTCCAAATAGGAAATGTTAACACCTGCCAGTTTTCGTCTTCTCACTGCCTTATTTTAACTACTAAAGGGAACTACTTGGTTTGCACCCCTAATACGATCGCTCATGCATCATTGTCCATTTGGGTGTAATTTCTCTCCGCAGCCTAAGATAGAGTCCGAGAGGTAAGTCCAACCGACTTGTTTGCTCTTCGCGCATTCGGTCGTATCAGGGCGCCTCCGACTCCCTAGGCTGATGCACCACATGTCAAAATGTGTGTATTCTCGAGGTCAAAGGGGACTGGAACTGATGAATTGACTGATGCAATTTTAACCTAGCGAAAAACCAATTCCTCCGTCTCAGACCAAACCACTGATCACTCTTGCACACCAAAATATGCAAATGTTACATCCCTGTGTCTGGTAGTGACAGACTCTGAGTATTCATAGTTTATCCAAAGGACGATCTCAACACGTGTTGATTCCTTGGTTGTGGGGTCAGGAGGATGGTCCGAAATTTCTCCGGAATTGTCTCTAATCTATCCACACTGATGCGAGCACTCAACTTGTAAACTTGGGATTATTCGTTATGCTTTCAGCATAATCATTCTCGTACAGGCGAGCCCCGCATTTTCTAGAATGAACAATTTAGATATTTTGTAGAAAGCAGAAGTCACGATTAAAATTCACGCACAATAATGCGCCTCGACGGGGAATCGAACCCCGGTCCACGAATTTCCGGTTCGCTGCTCTACCACTGAGCTACCGAGGGCTGACGACTAGGTGCGCAAATTTTAACACATGACTTCTGCTTGGTGCGCGACGTATTGCCAATGAGCTTACATATGCGTCTACTCCTTCACCACAAACACACCCGGTTTTATTCTTCGCATCGGTGCTTCGACATACCGAACTAGTTTGTTTTAGGTGCACGCATTTTTACCTATATTATAGCTAACCACTCCACAAAGTAACGCAACACGGTTTTTGAAGTGAAATACGATTCTTTCTATGCTTGTGTCCATCGATCTGCTTCTGTTTCAGCCGACACTAAAGTAATGTTCCATTTGCGCGCAGCAGATCGCCTCGCCGCAATCCACACGTGCTGCGAATAGTCAGAGGAGGCGGGGACCAACGCAGTTAGAACAGGGCGTACGCGATCCTTTAGTAGTAGCTTGGTTGCAAAGACGTGCTCCACCAACCAGTACGTCAGTCTCAGACAGGCTAACGAAGTACATGTGCACTTTGCGTCATGACAAAGAGATACAGGTAGGATCGGTGGGCAAGTTCATTGGAGCGTATAGACTTCTCATGGTTAGCCCGTGATGGCGGATCAGAATAACTGCGCCGGCAAGCTTATGGGGCGCTTGTACACATAACTGCTCATTTGAGATCGAAACTTTTCTTCCTCGGTGAACAGTATGAGTAAAACAGGCATCGCTCAGTGGGTCCAAATCAAACGATTGGCCAGTGGACCACGAGTCGAAATGGTACATAGCGACTTTAACACAGCGTGGTCATTACCAAGGTCATGAGCACGAACTCGTTTTGATTGACCAATGAGATAGAATGGCGACTGACACATGAGGTCCAGCGAATGCACCGATGCGTCGACAATGCAGATTGGATGGATTCTGTACATGCACACAGAGGAAGTGTTACACGGCAGTCAAGACCGATCGGTAAGGTGCGGTCGCCAGCAAAGTTTATGACGAAAGTTCAGAATACCAGTTTTGCCACCCGCTGTATCTGAGACGTCCTGATAAGAAAGAGTGGTGAGGGCAGAGGCGCAGAATAGGGGAGGGGCGGGGGCGGACCGCCCTGGGCTGCATGTAACATGGGGCGGCATTTTTATTGTTGGATATCAGGCCTAAATTCATCAAAATTACCTGCATGACGGAAATGGTAAAAACTAAGGATGGTAATCATATAGTGACCGAAGAGGAAATTCGTACTACGGACGTCGAAATCCAGGCAGCAGAAATCTATTTTTACAGTAGGATGCAGCGGGAGAGTTTTGTAATGCTGATGCAGCAGAAGCGCGCGAACTTGAAGCATTAGAAGTGCAACCACACTGTTGAATGCACATCAAGTGATTGTATATATTTGAAAAGCACGGTAAGAAGACGAAAACTGGTAGATGCATGCATTTCGTATTGTCTCCTCAGTACCATTAGCAAAAACTTGTATGCAACTATATATATATATATATATATATATATATATATATATATATATATATATCTGCCAGTGGGCTGTTAAAATTGTTCATGAAATTCTTCCTATGCTTGTCCGGCTCGGATCAACTGTATTGCAATAAGTCAATCATGAATTTAATAAATGGTACAACCTGGAACGAATGCAAACCTGAGGCCAAGAAGCATACCACGAACTATTTTCGGGATTTGAGAAACGGTGAGCAAAGATTACGAACACCTATAATATATTCCCTGTTTGGCTTCGGTTGCAGGATGTATTCAACGCTGTAGTCTACTTTTTAAATAAATAAATAAACGACTTATTCTCGAAGGTGTGTGACATACCTTCAAAGGCACGATCCTGGTAATACAAATGCGTAACAACAATAATGGCACAGAAAGGTTACGATTTAACTAGTACATACTGGATATATGTGTGTATGAATAGGTGGGTGCATGCGAAAGTAATCATGTTTTGTGAATGTGTTAGTATTACTGGGAAATTGTTAGTTTGTTCGATAAATGCACCAATATAGAAAGGGATCAGATGCAATCTTTGAGGTAGTTGACGTTCGCGAAGCGTGTAAAATCATCCGGTATGGCAAGGCAATGACTTTATTTAGTGGCGAGCCATATCCGCCAGGACACAGTGTTGTTAAGCAGACATTGGTGGCTTTTTATAGGGAGAACGATTGTCAGACGAAAACCCACCACGTCCTGGAACACTACCGCCGAAATATCACTTGGACCGGGATTAACCCGAAACACCCAGCTAGCACCACGTGGACTTTGTTCGGCCAGCCTAAATCCAGTAGTATGCAAACGCCCATCTATACCGTTTCCCAGACACTTTAAACCATAAGGCATACAACTTCAACCTTAAGAAGTTCCACTTCATCTAATACAAGTTCTCCCGCCCATGCGTCAGTGGTTGCTGTTGCGCTCGCTGTCGCGTAGCTCTCTCATTGGTTATGCGCCGTCAGCCAATAGAAGGTCAGATTTAGGTATAGAGAGAAATCTAATCACGAAGGGGGCGAAGGGGTGCCGACCGTAAATGCTCGAGAGCAATTCATCCCCATGGCGATGACGGATGATATTACATGGGGGAGACTGGTGAAACGTTGGGTCAGCAGATGTGCACTAGGATGAAGTTGAGACACTATAGAACAAGAGGTCGGAACATGCCCCACATTATCCCTTTAACAAATCCTGTTGGCGAAAAGAGCTGATATTTGTTACGCCTTCCGGCACAGCCGGTAGCCAGTGTCATTGTACCTAAAGTTACCAGGTGCTTACAGTGGCGTAGCAACTACTCTTACCGCCGGGGTGGACGTAAACTTGCCGCCCCTTCTGGCGGTTTGAAATCCGTAAACCCTCATAATTTCGGACAGCTATTAACTACGTTGTTTCATCTAACAACAACAAGCAAAGATCCAACTATACGGCGCTGCCGTAAATGCAGGAAATGTTTTTGATGAACACGATTTACAGCTACACTTTTCGCGCATTACTTGGGCAAGTGGCACTGATCACACTCTCCATTGTCAATTTCGTTCTCTATGTTGAGACCTGCGACTACCTGAATCTTGTCTGCTTCAATGACGATTGAAGGTAGTTCGTTATGAGCTTACGTTTTGGGAATGTGCTCTCACAGCTGGCTATGCTAATAGTTCGGGAAAGAAATATGTGCAGCAGATTCCCCAGGTGAGATTTCGGTATGAGACTTAAAAGCTCAGAAGATCCATTAATTTAGTAGTTCAATGAAGCCTTCACAAAATATCGCAAGATTCTTCTTTCGGCAAGGATTCCGCTTTTTCCATATCTTGGTGGAATTTACTAAACGGATAACCATACTTAGTATCAAGCAGATTTAACGGTGTAAGAAAGGTATACTTGTTCGCGTAGTCATGAATTTTCTCAAATCTAGGACGCTTCACTAGTCAAACTGTCTATGAGAGACAGCATTTCCCGTTTCAACTCTGCATCAAATCCCATCGATATATCCAACAATTATCCACCGTCCATTCGTTTCTTTTGGCCGATTCGACGCTTCATGCTTATCCCCAAATTAGCGTAGTTTTTGGATTCATCCGTTGCAAAGTGTACCATTTTTGCTTTACTCTGAAGAAGGCAACTCTTAACGCTGTAAGATTGTCAAAACTTAGCAGATCCAGCCCATTTCTTTTGACATACCTGTGCATCCTTGAATTCTATGAGAGCAGATCCCTAAATGCTAAGATACAAAATAAACGGAAACGACTGTACCGAGATGAGAAGTAAAGATGCAGCTGATCTTGTGATTGCATTTCCTCCTTATTCTGTGAAATGTGTCATTGAAGTGACGAGTTCCGAGTATTTCTTCACCACAATATTTACAGCACCTGATCGACTACTCCATCTATATTTTACAGTCATCTGCCACTTACACCGCTGAATCGAACCCAGACATCCTTGTAACATTTAGATGAACAGAAAAGATAGTAGCCGGTCCATCGTACAAACAATGTAACAGAATGAACCGTCGCAGAAGCTGCATGAACACAGATGCTGGTTTGTGCATGACACAAATGTAGACTTGAGCTGATTTCACGGCCACGTCTCTGGACACCCATTCGTTGGGGCGCTGTGATAGCAGCATTGTCAAATGCTTGTCCACGACACTCGTCAATGTGAATTCCATCCACCTCCGATCCTCGCAAAACCAGTGCGGAAATTTCCTCTGCCCTTTTGCTGTTGCTCTCAACGAAGCTGAGAAACAACTCCTCTACCCTCACTTCATGTTCACTCATCTGATTTTTGTGAGACACATCGGGCGTGCTATCGATAATCTGGCAAACATAATTGCTTTCATTGACCTGATCTAAGCGTTTGTTTCTCACCTGCTTGTACCAAAGTGCTCACCAATCCATTTTGAACGTGGTGCGACAAAGAAAAGTGCTGAGTTCTCTTCCCAACTGAACTGTCACCTAATGTTCGCAACGAACTGGCTCACACTGGGCCGACAAATGTGCAAATGCTGAAAAATTTCGTCTTTTTCCGGCCCCCCTTTGTCACCTTGGATGTCTCCTCGGTGAACACACAGTGTCGTGCTCTGCTTGCTGAGAAGTCTGACGACATCAAGTATTCTCGCTAAATTTCGCGCCACTGGTTTTCTTCAACTACTTGCTCTAGTTTGTCAAAGGCTCTTCCTTCAACTAGCCGGATGGCTACTTCTTTGCGGTTGAGGAATGACTGAGCACACGACGTATTAGATTAGTGTTCACATGCTTTTGGATTTCGCTTCCCTAGTCGAAAACTAGACTATCACATTGTAGTCTTCCTGCAACGGACACCATGGGTGCCGCAACCTTTGCTCACCGTTTCGCAAATCCCGAAAATAACCAATTAGACTTAGATTCTCAGCCTGACAGCTGGGCGAGAATGCTGATTGCCAACGCTCGCGTGTTTACCACAAATCGTGCTTGGGAAAGACCCTGCGAGCGTGTTGCCAGGGCCCAGCCGAAGGCTGATGATATCGCGCATCAGACATCACGTGCGTTGCCATACGCCGGGTAAGCGGACGAAGACTGGATTGCCCGAGCAAGACGGTGAACTGGACAGACGGAGCGGACAAGCATGTGTGGAGCGTGAGCTTACAGCCAAATCCGCCTGGTGATGTTTAGAGGATTGGTGAGACTGACATATAAAAATGAGCGTTCTCTGTCCTTATACAACTCTGGTCTGCTCAGACTTCCTGTCGGGTTTGTCAAGGAGTCAACCAGAGCAGTAGTAAGGGCGCAGATTTCCCAAGAGGCGTGAAACAACCGGTCGATTGCGGGTTCAGCGTTATAACAATGACGACGCGAGTACAACCGAACCCAGAAATGGCAATCAGTTTTGAACAATTGCAGATGTTTTCGCAGCAACAACAGGCGCAGTTTGAAGCATCCAAAGCCAAGCTGATCGCGATGCTAACTCAGAAGCTGACAGTGCAGTCAAGTCCAGGGTTAGGGACAAGTGAAAGTGCTCCCTCACCATAAACCCTGGCTGAGCAGATCAGTGAGTTCCATTATGACGCTGATGCCGGTATAACATTTGTTTTTTGATTCTACAAGTATGAAGACATGTTCCGGGTTGATTTTGCCAACCTTCCAGCGGAAAAGAAGATTCGACTAATGCTGCGGAAGCTGGATGCTGCCGAACACGAGGGGTTCACCAATTTTATCTTACCTAAAAAGAATACCGATTTGTTTTTCGGTGAAGTGGTTGCAGTCTTGTCGCAAATTTCCGGAGAGCAGAGATCTTTGTTGAACATCCGGTACAAGTGTCTGACAATAAAAAAAAGAAGAAGAAGAAAAAGAAAGACTTGGTCGACTATTCCAGCCGTGTGCATCGCGAGTTCGAAAGGTCACAACAACACAAGATGACAAATGATCAGTTTAAATGTCTCATATACGTTTGTGGTCTACAAGCATGCAAAGATACCGACATTCGAAAGCGAATACTGAACAAAATTGAGCAGAATCCGGATGTCACATTGCAGGAAGTGACCGGTGAGTGCCAACGGATGACGTGTCTGAAACACGATACCGCAATGATTCAGCAGTTGTTCAACCAGAACAATCAAGATTTTGTCTGTGCAGTCAGCCGTACTCCCCGAAAAGAAGCTTCCTACGTGAGTCCACCGCATTCTAAACCACTCACTGCATGCTGGTTTTGTAGAGAGTGGCATTTTGCCCACGAGTGCCCATTCAAAACTCACACTTGCAACCGTTGCGGCAGAACAGGGCATAAGGAGTCATGTTACCTGGCGACTCGTCCAATTTTGACCAAGAAGATGCGTAACAATGCCAGACCGTTCCGGCGTCCCAATTTGACCAGAGATCTATCACCACAAATTTCAAGGTTGACGGGGCCAGCAAGAGCAAATACACAATTGTGAAAATCAACGGTTTTCAAGTCTAGTTACAAATCGACACGGCTTCAGATATCACCCTGACATCTCGCGACACTTAGTGCATGGTGGGGCGACCGACACTCATACAAACTGGCCACACGGCACGGAGTGCTTCAGGAGATACGTTGAAATTGCTGGGTGAACTGAATTGTCAGGTAAACTTCCGCGATAGACAAATCCAGACGACATGTTGCGTGACAGACCAGCCGGGGTTAGATTTGTTGGGGCTCGACTGGATGGATGAACTGAAACTGCTTGATCAATCAGTGAACAGTATATGTCAGCCACCGCAAGCCAACCTGCTGTCGCAACCATCGACTTCAAGCCCGATGTTCTAAAGACAGAGTGCCGAGATAAAACGACGTCAGGATGCATTTTTCCAACCTGATCTCGGATGCTGCAACATATCTACTGCCGCATTGAACCTTCAACCAGACGCCAAGCCAGACCAAGACGCCCGGTGCCCTACGCAACCCAGTCCTTAGTGGAAACCGAGTTAAACCCACTACAATCTGAAGGGATAATCGAACGAGTTCACTATTCCGAATGAGCAGCACCTATCGTGGTGGTAAAGAAAGGAAACAGTACAGTCCGTAGTTGTGCTAATTTCTCGATAGTTTTGAATTCTGTGTTGGAAGATCATCAGTATCCCCTGCCGGTACCAGAAGACTTGTTCAGCAAACTCAATGGGGGGGAATGTTTCGCAAAACTTGACCTAGCTGATGCGTTTCTGCAAATCCCAGTTGCCCATCAGTGCAGAACATCGCTGACATTAAACACCCACCTCGGACTTTTTCAATACAACCGGCTGCCGTTCGGAGTGAAAACCGCACCGGCCATTTTTCAACAACTAATGGATACTATGAATCTTCTTTCAAACAATTTCTTGATGCTCTGGCCACCGCAGAGGATAATCAACGGTGCCCTATCTGCTGCATCGGGCAGGATGGATTGGGGTTTGGATGCTACTGCTCAAGCCTTCCCATCTTCTTATTCCCCTTCTCGCGCGTTTTCACCCTTATCGTCCCGTTCCAACTTTACTTATATCCCCCTGTTTTCAACCCCCCAAATTCTTGGCCCTCCCCCACCTTGCTTCAATAGTCGCTTGCCTTTTAGTTTCAACTCACAGATGAACGCGGAGCGTCATTCCTGCCCTGTCAACAGGCCCATGTCCAACCAAGCGGCCCATTCCAGTTCGTCGGCTTCCATTTGGAGCCCTCGATCCTCATTCAGATTGGCATGCCTCAATGTTCGCACATTGCTTCAGATTGGTCAACAGGCAGCATTTGCACGAACATTAGACACCTTATCGATCGATATCTGCTGCTTATCGGAGACCCGCCTGCAAGACTCGAGCTCTGTACTCACTCTGCGATCCCCTTCAGGTGACGCAAGCAGTGTTTTTGCATTGCGCCTATCCGGTGACGATGCAGCTTTGAGCACCGGCCAAGCTGGTGTTGGTATTGCCCTGAGTCCCCGGGCTGAAGCTGCTCTGGTTGCTTGGATTCCAATCAGTAGCCGGATGTGTGCGGTCCGATTGGCTGGCTCGTTCAAAACTTCGAAGTCGCGTGGGACTAACAGGTGTCTATTCGTTATCGCTGCCTATGCACCGACAAACTGTAGCGATGACTCGGTAAAAGACGACTTCTATCGTCAACTGAACGAGCTCCTTAGCCACAGAAGAAGCCCGGACACTGTAGTGCTGGCCGGGGATCTGAACGCTCAAGTTGGAAAATTATCCACAGATGAGCTGCATCTGGGTGGCCAACATGGTATAGGCTCCCGTAATGATAACGGTGAGCGGTTACTTCATTTGTGTGAGGATGCTCGCTTATTTCTTGCCAGCACTAATTTCAGACACAGTACCCGCCGGAGGGTGAGTTGGCGCCCACCAGCCTCGAACCAGCTATAGACGCAAACCGATCACATTGCGAAAAGTTACCGATGGAGAGGCTGCGTCCAGAACTGTCGCTCGATTTGGAGCAGAGGTGTGGATACCGACCATGCACTCGTGTGTGCTGACCTGCGGATGCGCTTTGGCGGACGCCCACGACGATTTTGTGAGGGCATTGACACCGGCCAACTGGCGAAGCCAGTTGTTCTGAATGCCTATCAAAGTAAACTGTCATGCGAGTTGAGTAAGCGCTCGCTGGATGCAATTGAAGCCCATTGGTCTCATATTCCCCAGAACTTACTAGCAGCAAGAAAATCCTCGTGTGGTAAGTCTAATCGTCAACATGGACATTGGGTCTCTTCACAGTCTCTGGAACTTAGCGATGCTCGCCGGCATATTCCGGCTGGAAGCGAACACAATGAAACTCGCAAAGAGCTCCGGGCAAAACTCCGTGCTAGCCTGAAGAGAGACCGCGAATCCTGGTGGTCTCATCGTGCTTCAAAGATGGAAATGGACGCTGCCCTTGGTAACCATCGTAAGTTATTCCAGCTGATACAGGAAACTGGCAGCAGGAGATCTGGTGTTAGTGAAACTATACGTGATGAGAGTGGACACCCTATCCACAACTTATCAAAATGCTTAGAGCGTTGGGCTGAGCACTTTAAAAGGCAATTTAATCGGTCGGAATGGTTAGATTTCTTGCCGGCCACTGATCGCCCCGCTCCGTGGGCTGTCCCTTTGGATCCACCCTCTCGCTCAGAAGTCGAACATGAGATCGCACTGTTGAAGTTAAATTAAGCCGCGGGACCAGATGGTCTTCCTCCAGCCTTCTTCAAATTCGAATGACCTGCTCTCGTAGATGATTTGTACGAGTTACTTGTGAAACTGTGGGAGCAGGAAACTGTTCCAACCGATTGGAGCCGCTCTGTCATAGTCCCAATTTTCAAAGGAGGCTCACGATCGGAATGCGGCAGCCATGGAGGAATCAGTCTGATCTCAATCACCACCAAATTGTTTGCCTCTGTCATCCTTCACCGACAGACTGGCACTCGTGAAAGTCAGATTCGTGAAGAGCAAGCTGGATTTCGTCGAGGTCGTGGCTGCATTGATCACATCTTCACTTTGCGTTAGTTGTTGGAGCACCGTCACATATATTGGCGGCCCACCGTTGTCTTGTTCCTCGATATCAAAGGTGCATTCGATTCGGTGGATAGACTGCACTTTGGGACTGTCTACTCAGGAAAGGTGTACCTGAGAAATATGTGAATATTATCCGAGCATTATATGAGCGTTGCTCGTGCAGAGTGAGGGCTTACGACAAGCTGTCGTAGCCCTTCGATAGCTCCAGCGGCGTGAGACAAGGATGCCCGCTGTCACCTTTCCTCTTCAACTTCGCTATTGGCGAAGTCATGCAAATCGCGTTCACAAGACACGACTTAGAAGGTGTGGATCTGCTCCCAGGAGAACAACTTCTTGACTTGGAATACGCTGACGACATTGTCCTTATATGTGACAGCTCACAAACGTGCCAAGCGGCACTGGACAGATTAGCACTGACTGTCCGTCACTTCGGGCTTTGTTTCGCACCCTCAAAGTGCAAAGCGTTCCTCCAAGATTGGTCTGGACCGCCTCCTACGCTGACCGTTGGTATGGATCAGCTAGAAGTCGTTCAAAAAGTCAACTACCTGGGAAGTCGTATCAGCGCCCGTGGGATTGAAGATGAGATCACGAATCGTATAGCAAAAGCTCGGGGCGCTTTTTCTAACCTTCGCTACTTATGGCGCCAGGCCGAGCTCACTCTCGCCCTGAAGGGTAGAGTGTACAATGCAGCGGTACTTTCGATCCTACTGTACGGTCGTGAGGCCTGGCCACTTAGAGCAACGGACCTGAAGAGGCTAGTTACGTTCGATCACCGGTGCCTTCGTAATTTAGCCCACATCTGGTGGGAACACCGCGTGAGCAACGAGCGTGTTCGACGCCTCGTTTACGGCACAGGAAAAAGAAATGAACTGCTCAGCACCGTTATTTCACGCATCAGGATCCGATGGCTCGGCCACGTGTTACGCATGCTGGCCCACCCATTTCCACGACGTGTGTTGTTTGCGCGCCGGGGGCGTGGATGGAAAAAGAGGAGGGGTGGCCAAGCGATGACTTGGTCAAGAGGAATGAAGGCCCTCACTTCTGAGCTGGCCTCAGTTGGAGCGTCTCGGCTCCGTGCTTGGGGTCCGAAAGACGATGAACACGTTTGGTTGGACACACTTGCTGATATGGCTAGGAGCCGACCTCAGTGGCGTTTGCGCTGTGAGTTGGTTTGTCCCACTTAGTCTCTCCCTCCAACCACGATCTTATTATTTAGCCTTATATAATTTTGTATAGTAATTTTATTTGGTGCACAGCAGCCGGCTGGTAGCTTACAGGAACGATGCCCATCCGTTACCGGTAGCTCAGCCAGCTTGCACCAGTTGCTTTTTTTCTCTCCTTTTTACTATGTATTGCGGCACAGTAGCTGAGGTGTTCCCCACCTCCAGCTAACGCGTAGTATGATATGAAGATGAACCTGCTGAGCGATATCCCAAGTACCGCAGTATACCTGGAGGATGCGTTGATGATGGACTCAGATCCGCAAGACTTGATACAGACACTGGAGAGAGTGCTTTCGCCTCTCGAAGAAGCTGGATTCGGTTTACGGGCTGAAAAATGTGAGTTCCTATTAGAAAGCGTCAAATTTCTTGGGTTTATCATCGACAAACATGGCCGGTGCCCGGATCCCGCCAATATTGAAGCCATTAAAAAGATGAAGCCTCCAGAAGACATTACAGTACTCCGCTTGTTTCTTGGGCTTGTTAGCCATCACAGCGCTTTCTTACCAAGCCTTCACCAAACCAGAGGTCCCCTGAACCAGCTACTGACAAAAGACAAGGGTTGGAAATGGACGAAAGAGCGCCAGCAGTCTTTTGATGCAGCCAAAGCAGCTCTCACTTCTGATCTACTCTTGACTCACTCCAATCCGAAGTTCAAACTTGTCGTTGCTACGTATGCTTCCAATTATGGTGTCAGTGCTGTTATCTCCCACGTTTTCCCGCATGGAGGAGAGAAGACTATCGCGTACGCAGCACGGTCACTAATGGCAGCTGGAAACAACTATAGTCAGATAGAGAAGGGAGCGCTCACGATCGTTTTCGCAATGAAACGGTTCCATAAGATGCTGTATGGCAGACATTTCATGCTCCTGACTGACCACAAGTCACTTCTGTCGATATTCAGGTCAAAGAAAGGAATTCCAGTTCTTATCTCACACCGATTACAACGATGGGCGACCATACTATTGGTCTATAACTTCAGTATACAGTATAAACCGACGAAACTAATCGGTCGAGGGGATGTCCTGTCTCGTCTTATCAATTCACACCCAACTGAGAATGATGATTGTGTGATTGCAGCTATCAGTTTCGAATCAGAAGTCAACATATCCTGGCTGATAATGTGAGAAGACTACCAATAACAGCCGACACCATTCGTAAAGAGACATCACGGAACAGAGTCTTGGAGAAGGTGATGCAGTGTGTACGAACATGTTGGCCAAATGAGGTCATACCTATGGAGTTGCGACCGTTATACAATGGAGGTGGATCCCTGTCAGCCGTAGGCAATTGTCTGATGTTTAGAGATCGAGTGGTGGGGCCAAGTAAAGTGCAGAGGCAAATATTGCAGCAGTTCCACACGGGCACCCTGGTACCAGCCGCATGAAATCCTTGGCACGCAGGTTTGTTTACTGGCCATAAATGGAATCGGAAATTGAAAAATTCTGCCAACAGTGTGAATCTTGTCAACTTGCAGCGAAGGCCCCTCCCAAGTGTCAGTGGCAACCTTGGCCTAAAGCAGAGAAACCGTGGCAACGAATACACTTAGAGTATGCAGGACCAATCAATGACCAATCCTATCTCGTTTTGGTCGACTCATTCACCAAGTGGCCTGATGTGATTCTGGTAAACAATCCGACTGCCCAACACACTGTCAACGAGCTGGAGAAGCTGTTCCGATATTTCGGCCTGCCAGAGGTGTTAGTGACAGACAATGGAACACAATTTACCTCGACTTCTTTTCGCGAGTGGTGCAAGGAAAAGGGAATTCAGCAGATGTTCTCACCACCATATCATCCGCAATCAAACGGACAGGCGGAAAGGTTCGTGGATACGTTCAAACGTGCACTCTGTAAAGCAGGGCAAAGAAGGGCTTCACAGGATGTAATTCAATCTTTCCTATGCATGTATCGGAACGCTCCGAATCCAAACTCCCTGATGGGAAATCCCCCACAGAAGTACTATTTGGAAGAAAGATCCGGACGTTGTTCGATAATCTTTTACCAAGGAGAATAGAAAAGCACGGCAGTAGTCACCTGGAGGAAGATCGCAAAGTCAGGCTCCGTAACTTCAATGTTGGTGACATGGTTTACGTCCGGGATTTTCGAAGGCCGAAGGGGTGATCGAGCGGAACTGTTATCGGCAGGAAAGGCAGAGTTATCTACGAGGTGATGGTTGGACGTGAGAGGTGGATTAGGCACATCAATCAGTTGAGACCGAACCATGGCAAAACCCAAGGTCCCCACGAACCACCAGCTTTGCATTGGGACATTCTACTAGACACGTTCGGGCTGGAAGTTGAGGGTCAGCAACCCGGTGAGACAACAAATGCCGCAGAAACCAGATGCACAATGCAGGCCGGCTCGGAAGCGGAGAAGACCACAACGGCTGCAAATCGATCCCCGGGCGAAAAGCTACGAACACAATCAGGTTCGAAGGGTGTGCAAGCTGACTCAATTCGGAAAGGGAGGTGACA
Organism: Dicrocoelium dendriticum; assembly: GCA_944474145.2. Taxonomy (NCBI): domain Eukaryota; kingdom Metazoa; phylum Platyhelminthes; class Trematoda; order Plagiorchiida; family Dicrocoeliidae; genus Dicrocoelium; species Dicrocoelium dendriticum. Next base: position 42,208,787 of record OX104064.1, on the reverse strand, counting down.
GCTGGGCGAGAAAGCTGATTGCCAACGCTCGCGTGTTTGCCACAAATCGTGCTTGGGAAAGACCCTGCGAGCGTGTTGCCAGGGCCCAGCCGAAAGCTGATGAAATCGCGCGTCAGACATCACGTGCGTTGCCATGCACCGGGTAGGCGGACGAAGACTGGAGTGCCCGAGCAAGACGGTGAACTGGACAGACGGAGCGGACAAGCATGTGTGGAGCGTGGGCTTACAGCCAAATCCGCCTGGTGATGTTTGGAGGGTTGGTGAGACCGACATATAAATATGAGCGTTCTCTGTCCTAATACAACTCTGGTCTGCTGAGAATTCTTCAGCCTTCCTTTCTGTCGGGTTTGTCAAGGCGTCAAACAGAGCAGTAGTAAGGGCGCAGATTTCCCAGCAGGCGTGAAATAACCGGTCGATTGCGGGATCAGCGTTATAACACAGCCTCAGGTTCGCATTAGTTCCAGATAACACCGATTAGTAAATGCGTGATAGATATGCTGCAAAACTGTAGATTCGTGCCGGATAAGTATGGGAAGAATTTCATGAACAGTGTTAACAGCCCACTGGCGGACATCCATATAATCGGTTGATTTGATTGTTATCGTACAAAAATTTGGCTGTTTTTCCAATTCTTCCACTTTAGCGCGCATCTTCTGCATCAGCATTACAAACATTTCCCGCTGCATCCCTGCTGTTAATATCGCTTTCTGTTGCCCGGATATCAACGTTTGCAGTACCAATTTCCTCTTCGATCATACTACGATTATCATCTTTCGCTTTTACCACTGCACTCATGGAAATAATTTTGATGAATTTACACGTGTTATTAAACAACCATCCGTACTCAAAATGCCGCACCCTGTCACATGCCGCTCGAGGCGGACCGCTCTCCCAGCCCCCATGCTACGTCTCTGGGTGCTTGCCCGAGCAAACATTCGCATGTGATGTGCACATTGCAAGCGCAGGCAAACAGGCGAAAAACGAATGGCGCAATGAGACGGTACGTAACAAGGTGGTATGGCCAAACGGCTAACACGTATGTGAAACGGTGCATGTAGGCGAAGTCCCTGATGCGACGGCCGCAGCGTACTAAGCTTCCTGACATCAAGGAATGGCGATTGGCTATGTACCAATCTGCGTACTAAGACTGTAATGCGGCTAATAAGGTGACAGTCTTAGTGCATGTTTCATGGATAGAGCCGGTTGTTTTTCAAGCAAGGGTGATTCTTTCATTGAATAAGCGAGTAAAGTCAAAGCAAGAATGCGCTTCATACACCCATGAAGAGTGAACATACAGCTCTAATGAGTTCGCAACGCAATAAAGTTAATGCTTAACAGGTCCCGTAATTGTTGTTGGTGTGACCCGCAATTACGTATGCACCACGCACGCCACGATGAATTGTTGATGTACTATCCTGTCTGCGCAATATGACGGCCAGCTGTCTTCTCTGGGCGTGTTTTTGGGTGCTCTCAGAGGCAAACAGTGAATGTGACCATAAATGGCTTGCCATGACCAAATATGCACCTCTCTTCATTGCCCATAAGCTATTACATTTTGGTGAAACCCCACAGCTCGTTAGGCACACGTGAACGTTGGAGCAGCCAAAGTGACCGATTTGCATGCTCCCGTCCGTCCCAATTGAACACGCTGGGCCCCAAAGAGTTGAAAGTGGTGCTTCAGTGCAAACGCATGGCGGAACCAGTACTCGGGAATTGTCGCATGCGTGATAACAAGCTCCCATCGGAGAATCGCTTGAAGGAATGTAAAATCACACACCAGTCCATGGAGGCAGAGCGAAATGACTGAGGCTTATCAACTACGGCAGCAAACCTTTCTTTTGAGTCGTAAAACTGCAATGCACGACAGCTTCCCCCAGAAACAGCGACTTGCTTAATGACCATTTTGAACGGAATTTCATCACGTGAGCTTCCTATCAGCCGACATGCAGAAGCTGAAAGCTTAATATCAGTAGTTCACCACAAATATGATTACTCGACGACCTCACAAAGTTCAGCTTGAAAGCTCACCGCACACCCATGCCTCCAAACCGGGGTGTGACATTGGAAACATTATCCTGTTTTTACACAAGGCACAGGGCCACCTCAGTAAGTTTTCAGAGGTTAGTGGTCGCAAAGCCTCGACGCCCTGCGACATAATCACGCTGCGTCCTAAAGTGCATGGAAAACACGATTACATTTTACGGACACCGCCTTCTCATGTCTTGGACACCCCAACGCACCTTCGGTACTTAGTTCGAAGAGATTGCCACTCCTCTCTTCGTCTCTACAATGCGACCAATGCTAGAGTACGTCTCACCCGCATACTGTCCTATCACCCGGGTGGAGGTGGAAAGGATTGAGCGGGTACAGCATGTTGCCCGCGGGATTGAGTCCCAATTTACCAGGTGCGCCGTGTGAAGACCGGTGTAGGAGACGCTGGCTTCACACACTATCGTACTGTGGAATTCGCGTTGACCACACGGTGGCAAACCGTGTACCACATCACGGTGATTACGCCATGTGGAGACCGCTGCGGCAAATAAGCGCGCAAATCATCACACGAGGACCCGATTACAAGCGTGTAGTACCGGATTTGAAGCGGGTCGTCCACAACCTTTGTTTCGTACGTAGCTGAAGCAAAGTCGGTGTCGAAAAACAAGCAGTTCCTGGACAAACACTGCCGATATAACATACATCGAGCGCACTCTAACATAAAGAGTATTTGTACCTGAGTGACATTGGATACACTTACACAGATATATCTCTTCTTGCCGCTTCAAACCAGTAATCAGTAACCAAAACCTGACTCAGCGACGAAATGGGGATGCGGAGATCGCCTTATCATACATGTCCATTCTACGACATCATCGGCAAGTAAGAGGGCGGTGTCCTTTTGTACGATAACAGTGATTTGCATTTCAAACTGATTAATAAGCAGGGACTCACGTTGTTGACCGCCTTCGGTGCCGCTTGCAACTCGGACGCGGCAGCACAAATGTGGTGGCCATTGTATAACGCCCCAACCATGTGAACTGTAGGTATGGCCGTACTAGAAAATGCTTGCGCTTAAGGGATTCAGCCTGGCACGCTTACAAAGTCTGTCCAAATGACCTGACCTGGGGTGCTTACACAACTCAATGAAACCACTGGTGTCAAGCTGATCCGCGAAGAAAAATTCCAGCACCAACAGAACTTAGCGGCGAACTTTTAGTACACATCCCAAGTTGCTGTATAGACACGTCAACAAGCTCCACAGAGTGTAGCGCGGGATCCCAGTTTTACATACAACAGATTGTCTTGCGCAAACCGCACAAGACGCGGTCAACCTGCTTCGCCAACTCGTCTCCATCCACACCTTCCAGCGTGACACATCATTTCATCCGCTTTTGACACACCTCCCATCGTCACCAGGATTAAACCACATATCGATTACAGCAGCCAATGTGATGAAAACGCTTATGTCATTGTGCATGGACGACATCATACCAAAGGCATTGGAGACAGCGGCCATGCACGTTGCCGAACCATTAGCTCGGTTCTTTCAATGTTGTCTCGATGAAATGCAAGTTCCCACAAAGTGGAAACATGAACTAATCACTCCTAGTAACAGAAGTGGTACTCGTGCGGGTCTCTCGAAATACCGTCCAATCACTGTCCTCCCAGATTTATCCATATTAAAAAAATGTGTCAGCTTATACGCCGTAACGGCGCTTCGCTGCCGCGCGACCACCACCAGTCGCGCGCGGGCTGAGTATACCGCGAGGACGCCCACCCCTACGCGGAGTCGAACCGGTGACCTTATGGTTGCAAAGCAAACGTGCAGACCACTCGGCCACCGGCCTCCATATTAATGGAGGTGTGAGCGCAGAACCTCTCATGCAATACCTTGAGGGGAACAACATACTATTGTCAGAGCAGCACGCATTCCTTCGAAATCGTTCTTTCCCTACAATCTTGCTTCTTGCCCGTACAAGTTGGACACAGTCAGCCGATGCGAGAGTGGGAATCGACATCGTCTGTTTTGACTTCTCGAAAACATTCGATCGTTTTGACCACGGCACTCTCCTCCACATGCTTCGAAGCTATAGTATCGGTGACCGTGTGCTCCGTTGCATTGACAACGTTCTCAGTCAACGTCAGCTGAATGTGAGACTCCGCAGCTCAATTTTCGATCCCAGTTAGATTCGGTGTGGCGTGCCCCAAGGTTTGGTACTGGGGCCACATTTATTCCTAGTATTCATTAGAGATCTATCCAGTGTACTGCAACCGAATTTCTCAATATTTGCAGATGATGTCAACATTTGGCATGATATCAAGAGAGCAGATTATCACATGGCATTGCAGAGCGATCTGGGCAGGTCTTATCCGTGGTCATTCGATAACCTGCTCCAGTTCAACTTGGCAAAGTGCAAACTCGTGAGTATACGCCATCAGCATATCTATGAATATCAACTTGAGGACCAGCAGTTGCAAGATGCTTCCCAGGAAAACGACCTCGGGGGGCGGGGATCGTGAAGGACGATCTTGGCTGCTCGAGACAGACTGAAAAGACATTGAAAAGAGCCAGTCAACATCTTGGACTCTTACGGAGGGCTTTCGGAAATTTAGAGCCATCAATCTTTCCACAAATGCTGAACGCCTACGTGAGGTCTCACGTGGAATATGCGATCCATGCCTGGCGTCCCTGGCGCAAGCGCGACGTCGATGCACTTGAAGCTCCACAACGTAGAGCAACCAAACTCGTTAGAGGATTGTTTCATCTCCCCTACCAGCACAGACTACAGTCCCTGAGATTGTGCAGTGGTGAATATCGATGTCAGTGAGAAGACCTCATCTTGGTTTACATAATACTGACGAACCTAATTCACTCATGTCGCAATCTGTTGCAGCTGAGCCAAAATACCAACTTGAGAAATCATCAACTCAAACTGGCTACGCACTACAGTCGACTTGATTGTCGACGAAACGTTTTCTCCTTCCATGTGTCCCGTGCCTGGAACGCCCTTCCGACTCACGTCATCCTTGCTCCTACATTAACGCTATTCAATAAACGTCTTGATGACACGCTATCCAAATTGCATTGTTTGGTTTAAAGCAGTTAGTTCCCTTCAACAATTCGAAAAGCACGGAAAGAAGACGAAGGCTGGTAGATGCATGCATTTCGTATTGTCTCCTCAGTACCGTTAACAATAACCGATATGCATGGATATGGCTAATAGTGGGCCAACCAGACAAGCTTAAGGTGCAAAACGCATGACGGAAGTTCACACTTACGTCCAAGGCAGCTTTAGGCTGACAAATAATTGTTTATGAACACACAAAACTGGCTTAATCCGGCTTATAGCGACAGCCTCAGGAAACCGAAGGAAGCGGGGATTAGGGTGAGGTAACACAAATTTAAACGCTGAGCCCAGCTCTAATTGGTGACCCGAGTCTAATAGGTGTTTGACTATCGAGGAAGCTGGCGGTCTGCGCGAATATGGAATCTGACGAGGGTAGGCAATCTGAGCAACTTCACGTTAAACCCATCTTGGTACATGTTTCTTTATTCTATTAGTTCTGCCTATGTAACTGTTTCCGTAGTCACATACAAATTGGTATACACAGTGTGAGTTGGCCCCAATAGGCTGAGCTTCCTTCGTTGGAGGTATGAGCAAATTTCTTGTTCGGTTAATGACGACAACTTGTGTAGCATAGTAACTTCCTTGTGTAGCCGGAATTATACGCTTAGTTGTCTTCAGCGTGGCTAAGTCGCCTTTGAAAGGTAACTCGATATACACTTTCTTCTTGGCCGCCGTGTGCACCAAGTCCTTTGGCCCTCGCGGTTGGCTGTGTTTCTCGAGAAATCTTCGAGGGTAGCCGTTCGTCATTGGTGTTGCTGTAATTAACACTAGCTCATCGTCCAGACAGTCGGCCGAACAAATTCGTCTGGCACGACTAACTAGAGTCTTCACAAGTGTCCGTTGGTACCGCACTGGTGTGAAGCTGGTGAAGTGCAGGTACTGATCGGACCAAGTTGATTTTAGGTAAGTGGACCTCATAATCAATCCCTCATCCCTGCGACTTATGAGTATGTCCAGGTATGGCAGATAATTGTTCTGTTCTATTTCGCATGTAACCCGTAAGTTAGCATGAGCACCATTGAGCCGTTCTACCAAATGCGTGAGCTGTTGCTCCGACGAACAGAAAGCCAAGATATCATCGACATATCTTTTGTAGTATGGCACTTGGGTTATTTCTATAGAAATGCTTCTTTCTACCGTCAGCATGAAGAAATCAGCATGAACAGGACCTAATGGGCTACCCATTGCTACGCCGTCAGTCTGACGGTATGGTGTATTCCGGAAGTGAAAATCCACATTCTCCGTGCACAATAGTAGAGATTCTCTTAGCAATTCAGTCGGAATTGGTAGCGAACAGCCACCGTTTTCAGCTAATTCGCACACGTAATCAACCGTCTGATGTAGCGGCACGTTGGTAAATAAGGATTCTACATCCAAGGAACATATGACTTGTCTGACAGGTTGAGTTCATCCAGGTCATCAATGAGTTGAAACGAGTCTGTAAAACTGTACGGATTGAACTGTTGTTTTCGCGGTGCTAACAACTTCACTAACCAACGAGCGAGTTTATGCCGGGGCGCTTTCATCATTGATAGGAGTGGCACTTCACTCTTATGTGTCTTTTGGAACCCATACAGCTGTGGAATAGTGCTACCACTCGGCTTCAAACTGTTAAATGTCTCAAAGTCTATCATAGGGTGAAGGAGAAGCAATTCCAGATGACGCACTATACGCGTTTCGACATTGGTTATGTCCTCCACTTTCGTGGGCCGTTCGAATTTACTCGCATCGTTGAGTATGGCGCACATCTTCTCATTGTATTCGGTTTTGTTTGTAATCACCACTCCTGGACTTGCATCTGGTTTCATTACGATTACGTCCTTAGCTCGTAATTCACGTAAAGCCTGAAAATGTCGAGCTGTGATGGCACATTTTTCATTAATTGGCATGGTTTTCACCTCATGGACGATATCGGTTAACTTGTTTCTAAACCAAATTTGCTTACTAGGGCAGGTTGGTTGGAGCTCCTTAAACTGGTCAGAAAAGTTCTCAGATTGGGATTCTATACACAAGCCGTTCAACTTTCTAGGGGGGAATTTGTTATCAAGCGCAAGTGATAATGCTTCTAATTGCAACGCATCAAGTTGTCCTTTCTATAAATTCATCACTTACTAACTGGGATCACGAGCAATTGGTTCCTCCTCCTGGTTGTTCATCAGCGAATTTGCTAAACGAGCAGAGCCATTTCGTCTCGTACGATCAAGGATTGCTTTACAAAATTTAGTGAAAACAACCCGGCAACACAGAGACAGATCTTCGACCACGGGTAGTAAGCGTGCATGAGTTTCTAGTAGTTCCGCAAGTCTGGTTCCAGCGGATGGCAAGCAGTTTCCGACTGCGGTTACGTAATAATAACTTGAACGAATTCGCCGGGGCTTCATTTTAGGCTTGCGGATGGACGAGGTGCAGGTCCTGTGCGTCACTTGGTCCACTTAATGTTGTTGCCACAGGGATGGCTTTAATTACACTACGAAATGGTCAGCCATCCCTTGAATCAGTTGAACCCATGAACTTGATCATACCACAGAGGCGGAACTGTTTGACAATGTACTCTGGCAGTTCTGGATGATAATACTTTTTGGGGGTGTAGATGTGTTGTGGTCAAGTGGTCATGTATCTCCGCGATACGGTAGACCTGATTTACTGTCAAGCACCCCTCGCGACATTATGCTCTTTGAGCGGTAGAAACAGGAAAACAATCATTTTCGTGACAGTAAGAATTGACAGCTTTTTTAGGGTTTGCCGTGAACTTGGATGATTTTCTCAGGACATCCATTGCAAAGTATTTTGTTGTATAAACACTTTTATTCAGTATTTAGTGAGTATAGACTGCAAAATCTCCTGGCGCTTGCAACAACGTTTTCAGGAGGCGGAGTTAGCACGCAACTTAGCCGAAGTAGGAAAAATAAATTTATTGCAAAAGGGAAACGAACAAAGGATATATCCCCAGATATGCGTGTTACACGACAACCAGGTGGTCTGCTTAATGTGTTGTCCTCCTTAGGTTGCTTCGTAGTGCACGGTGCGCGGAAGGATTTAGCCATCACGGTTTCTTATATAAGTACGTCAGATTTGCCTAGCTTGCGTGCACAAAAGTGATGCATGCACACGAGCTGCGGAAGTCTGTTGGGTTTAAGGAGGGCGAATATATTGCGAGTCGCAAGTGTTTCTGATTGTTAACGCTCATTTTGGAACGCACGTTCCAGATCCGTGTGTGATGGTGCGCGGTCGCAGATAACCAGACACTTATCACTAACATCGGTGCCGTTGGCATCAAGCATTTGTGAACGGCACTTGATAGTAAACCGGGTCTGCCTTATCGCACACACACGACTGCTTGAGCACCACTTATGTACAACCCCAAAATCAATGTCATTCAGAAGCGCCAGAGTACAATGCCAGACAGTTCAGCCTCCGTGGTCTGGCCCACTTTATCCCTTCAACTGACTCACGGGATGGTTGGACATATCCCAATGGGGTTCATGCCAACCCTGTGGCAACATGATTGTGTCCCAAGTGATGAACACAGCCCGCACCTCGTCCATCCACAAAACTCTAATAAAGCCCCAGTGAATTCGTTCAAAGTGTTATTAGGTAACCGTAGTCGGAAACTGCTTGCCATCAGTGAGGCTTCGTTGATAAAGACGATTGGTCGGGTGTCCTACACACACAAACTACTGATGTGATCGGTAAGACTACTCCGTTTTCGATTGCGCATTATCCATCACCCACCAGTGGGCGCAATTGCGCTAGTAGGGCACCCACCTATTTAACTGAAGTTCTCTTCTTGGGTCGATGAAGGGGGCTCACTGTTTTACATGACGAGTTGCGCTCATGTGGAGAATCGGCTGGCATGGAATTTGGGCTAGTGGCGCTAGAGGGGCGGTGAGAAGGTGTGGACCGCGGCTCGTCTCTGGGTCCGGCACTCCCACTGAAGAGTCAGTGCTTGACGGATGTGGCGAGTCGAATCAGTTTGAGTGCGCGCGTGCTGCACATTAGCACCTCACCGTGGTTTGGTGATGTGCTTGATAGGGCACTCGAAATTGCACTCGCCTATAGCCTATATTGAACCGTTGTTCGATTTAATTGTTCCTGGGGATTATCTCAGAGCGTTGCCTCATGGTTCCCAGTACGTCCCCTAATTGAGCTCACTTGCAGACATTTACCCATCCATGTACGTGGTTTTTCGTTGCGTGCAATCACTGCACTGTGCGAGCAGCAGAGAAGGCATGACATGAGTGCGTGCTGCCGAGTTACCTGTCTATAGCATTTCCCGCAAAGTTGCATAAAAGGTCCAAAATTTTGCAAAGAAGTCCAAAATTTTGCAAAGAAAGTCCATAATGTTGCAAAACCCTGTGCGATTCGCCAGCCGCTCAGAGCCAATCCTCTGACCTTAAGTGTGTTCTCATTGGCCGGATGCCAAGGTTCGGTGCGTTAGTCTGGGGAGGTGAGCGCGCTGCTCGTTGACTGGGTGAGACTTGTGAATGAACCTTGGAGGAATGCACTTCGACGGTGCAACGGGCTTGTATGCGCCCCCCTCACGTCCGAAACGATGGATCACAATTGGTCTGAGAGCAATGAACAGCTGGAACATAAGCGCACGACCGAAACCATGTCTATGATTCTAACGTCGTCGGCATGCCTTCTCACGTTCGACAGAGTATCTCATGAGATATTCGTGACCGAGTTTTGGGCGCTTTCGTCAACGGTGATGACTGGCAGCTTGTGGCAACTGTGAACAACGTCAAATATCAAACAGCCTACTCCTGGATTCGTCGTTCTCTTGATCAGGAACCGAGTACTACGCAGACGCGCGGTCGTAAACGGATTTTGTCGGAGGAAGACGTAGATGACATCCTGGATTGGATCGCAAGGGACTCAACTCTTACGCTACGGGAAATGCGAGTACGAGTACGAGCAGAAATGGACAAGGACATTTCGAAGTCAACAATTGCACGGCACCTAGATGGTCGATTGATAACTATGAAGAACATCTATCAGGTTCCCGAGGGAATGAACAATGAGCGAAACAAAGGAATACGCAGGGAATTCGTTCAGCAGTTTCTCCAATTTGAGAGCGATGGCAAGTTCTTCATTTGGATTGACGAAGCGAACTTCAACGTTTACTGCAAACGTACTCGTGGTCGGGCGCCCAGAGGAGTGAGGGCCTGTTGCAAAGTTGCCAACAGCAGAGGGCACAATTTACATTTAATCGGTGCACTCACGATGGAAGGGAAAGTGTCTATGACAACCCGGAGAGGCTCATTCACAGGTTCTATATCTCTGGAATGGCTGCGAAGCTATTTAGACAACCTGAAACGGGAGATGGAGCTCCGGCAGGTTGTCGTGGTATGTGATAATGCACCATGTCACACACGACTGGAAGAACTGTCGTCAGTAGATGGATCCGATGGAGTAACCATACTGAGATTGAGCCCATACTCTCCGTTCCTCAATCCGATCGAGAATGTTTGGCAGGTGGTGAAGGCCAGAGTGAAGAATGAGATGAGAGTGCACTACGAGGAACTTCTGGCCGGGGATCCCCAGAAACTCATGACGCAGATGGAATGGAGGCTGCAGTTCCTTGAACGCATTGCGAGAGAAGCCACCAAGGATATCAGCGTTGTGGGATGTCGTAATGCTATTCGACATATGCGTGTACATTTTACTAATTGTCTAGAAAAAATGACATATTTTGATCACTTTGCTGGCCTATTTTTTACGTATCTGTTTGTATGGCAGGTTACTGGCAGCGCGTAGGACGTGTGAGTATTCCCAGTGTTTTCAAATATGTTTGCACGTACGTAAGTTTGTGTGTTCGTACGGGGGTTGAAGCGATATCTGATTTCTAGCGCAATGGAGTGACACGGGACCGACTTCCAGTGAGCCATGCCCGAGTGATATGTTCAACTTATGGTCCTTTTCATGCTGGTATTCGCTGCGCCGTACTCTTTCATGATCAGCCTGAGATAATGTAGATACAGTTTCTTTGTTCGGAAAACTAGGATGTTTGGAAAGCGCTTTGTAGGACCAAGTGAGCTTGCCGGGTGAAGCAACCGTCAGATGTATCACAGTATGGGATATCAGCGTGGATAGTTGAATAGTAGTGAATACGAAATTACTGCGCACGTCATGTCAGGCTTTTCCAAGAGTGAGAGGAACTGCTAGATGCGAGTTCGCAAACACGTCCATTGCCAGACAAGATGTTGTCATTGAATCTGAACAAATGAATCGCGTGTTTAATAGAAACCGTCTCTGTGCGATGTTTGTCCGCTGTATTTGAGTGCACTGGCGCGTTAATCCGTTACCCGATTGGAAGTTGGTCTGTCAAGTTCGGAACCCACATCAGCCGGTTCGGAAGCTGTACTTTAGATTTAAAAGCAACCATTCCTACAGTAAGCCCAATTTAATTTGCGTGCCAGAAAGGCGCGAATAGCTGTCCAGTAAGACTTGGATACAGTCTGGCTTGTTCGGACGATCCTTGTTTGACCCAATAGCGTGCGTAAGCAAATGCGGGGGTAGTTGGCGTGGAAATGTTTCTACGTTGTTTAACGTACTGACATAACATCAGATACAGACAATTGACATTTTAATGACATTACTACCATCTATCTCAGCTCAGGAAATGTGGCTTGCGAAACCGCAAATTTCGCACAATTAGGGTTTTCAGACTTCAACCATGCGAACATCAGAACGTTATAAACTACCCACTCTGAAGATATCTTCGACGCAACAGGATATGTAAATAATACTAATGCCGTTCACATTCACCATGTGGTGTATTCCCTAGCTCGCACCCTTGATCCTTGGGTTCACTGTGGAAATATTGTTGCATTTACACCAATACCGACAATTGTCTACACTGCACACAGGACGCAGTCTCCATCAGCGATGTGTGCAGTTTTGTCCTTATTTCGGTTGCAACATTTGACCGTAGTTTAACCCGGCCAGCGGTGAACAAGTTGACTGTGTTATTCTGGACTGGCTCAACGTCGTTCACCTTACTTGGTGTCCGGCCCCAATACGCTGCGTATTTTCAACCCAATTTCATTTACCTAGTCCAACCTTCCCTTGAAAATCTCTCTAACCAGCCTTGGTCGTCGCGATTCCCATGAATGCACTTGTCAACGGAAGGGGTGGAGGGACATACATGGGCGTCGCACACAGAAGGTGCCACATATTACAAACCGGAATGTCCTAGAGGCCAAGGGTATGTGAGCGATGTGACTGGCCGGGTTAAGCTGAGTTCAAACGTTGCAACCGCAACATTGATGTTGATGGAATTAACGTTCCAGGTTGCAGTATTGTGGTTAATTCCCCCCACTTTGAGCCAGTGGTGACCTATGAAAATATGGGCATGTCCATGAGTTGGATAGATGGGATTTGCCTTCAATCTTTTCTTCATCTACGCTACTTCTTACTGCACTCTTACTTAGCTTGAAGACCCACTGAAGGCATTTGGGAAACATGCGCACTTTGATGGCTTGGATAAGCGTTTTTCCTTATTCTTCATATAGTGCTTACTTTCCCTTACACAGGCATGAGGTCTGCAGGACATGGACCTAATGAAGGGGCAAACTGCTGATGTCCTGCAACTACCCCACCCAATTTATGTACGCAATTCATCGTACCACTTGTGTGCGGTGCGTCATTAATTCTACTGGATTTATATTTCATCCTAGCTCCCTTTATTTCTAACTGAAGAGTGAACTCAAGGACAGGGCCTGTAGTGGAGTTCAGTCTTGGGAGGGTTTAGCTACATTAAATTTCCAAATCTCGAACTGACCGATGGTTAATTTTGACAGTCAAGGCCCAAAATTTGCCTGTGTTGCAATATATAAACACATTGAGCACTTGAGGACAATCAGACTGGCGTTTGGTCACACGGGCAGTGTGAGTTTTGTCCACACTCGTAGGTGAGCGGCTCGACAATCCACCAAAATACCAGGCATGACCTAGACACCTGTTCCGGTCACACTCACTCGAGAAGATTGCTCGACAGGGAGTGCATTAAGCAATCGACTAAGGCTCATTCCTACATTTACACACGCTATTGGGACAAACAAGGATCGTCCGAACAAGCCAAACTGTATCCAAGTCGTACTGGACAGCTATTCGCGCCTTTCTGGCACGCAAATTAAATTGGGCTTACTGTAGGAATGGTTGCTTTTAAATCTAAAGTACAGCTTCCGAACCGGCTGATGTGGGTTCCGAACTTGACAGACCAACTTCCAATCGGGTAACGGATTAACGCGCCAGTGCACTCAAATACAGCGGACAAACATCGCACAGAGACGGTTTCTATTAAACACGCGATTCATTTGTTCAGATTCAATGACAACATCTTGTCTGGCAATGGACGTGTTTGCGAACTCGCATCTAGCAGTTCCTCTCACTCTTGGAAAAGCCTGACATGACGTGCGCAGTAATTTCGTATTCACTACTATTCAACTATCCACGCTGATATCCCATACTGTGATACATCTGACGGTTGCTTCACCCGGCAAGCTCACTTGGTCCTACAAAGCGCTTTCCAAACATCCTAGTTTTCCGAACAAAGAAACTGTATCTACATTATCTCAGGCTGATCATGAAAGAGTACGGCGCAGCGAATACCAGCATGAAAAGGACCATAAGTTGAACATATCACTCGGGCATGGCTCACTGGAAGTCGGTCCCGTGTCACTCCATTGCGCTAGACATCAGATATCGCTTCAACCCCCGTACGAACACACAAACTTACGTACGTGCAAACATATTTTGAAAACACTGGGAATACTCACACGTCCCTACGCGCTGCCAGTAACCTGCCATACAAACAGATACGTAAAAAATAGGCCAGCAAAGTGATCAAAATATGTCATTTTTTCTAGACAATTAGTAAAATGTACACGCATATGTCGAATAGCATTACGACATCCCACAACGCTGATATCCTTGGTGGCTGCTTCGGCAATGCGTTCAAGGAACTGCAGCCTCCATTCCATCTGCGTCATGAGTTTCTGGGGATCCCCGGCCAGAAGTTCCTCGTAGTGCACTCTCATCTCATTCTTCACTCTGGCCTTCACCACCTGCCAAACATTCTCGATCGGATTGAGGAACGGAGAGTATGGGCTCAATCTCAGTATGGTTACTCCATCGGATCCATCTACTGACGACAGTTCTTCCAGTCGTGTGTGACATGGTGCATTATCACATACCACGACAACCTGCCGGAGCTCCATCTCCCGTTTCAGGTTGTCTAAATAGCTTCGCAGCCATTCGAGAGATAGGGAACCTGTGAATGAGCCTCTCCGGGTTGTCATCGACACTTTCCCTTCCATCGTGAGTGCACCGATTAAATGTAAATTGTGCCCTCTGCTGTTGGCAACTTTGCAACAGGCCCTCACTCCTCTGGGCGCCCGACCACGAGTACGTTTGCAGTAAACGTTGAAGTTCGCTTCGTCAATCCAAATGAAGAACTTGCCATCGCTCTCAAGTTGGAGAAACTGCTGAACGAATTCCCTGCGTATTCCCTTTGTTTCGCTCATTGTTCATTCCCTCGGGAACCTGATAGATGTTCTTCATAGTTATCAATCGACCATCTAGGTGCCGTGCAATTGTTGACTTCGAAATGTCCTTGTCCATTTCTGCTCGTACTCGTACTCGCATTTCCCGTAGCGTAAGAGTTGAGTCCCTTGCGATCCAATCCAGGATGTCATCTACGTCTTCCTCCGACAAAATCCGTTTACGACCGCGCGCCTGCGTAGTACTCGGTTCCTGATCAAGAGAACGACGAATCCAGGAGTAGGCTGTTTGATATTTGACGTTGTTCACAGTTGCCACAAGCTGCCAGTCATCACCGTTGACGAAAGCGCCCAAAACTCGGTCACGAATATCTGATGAGATACTCTGTCGAACGTGAGAAGGCATGCCGACGACGTTAGAATCATAGACATGGTTTCGGTCGTGCGCTTATGTTCCAGCTGTTCATTGCTCTCAGACCAATTGTGATCCATCGTTTCGGACGTGAGGGGGGCGCATACAAGCCCGTTGCACCGTCGAAGTGCATTCCTCCAAGGTTCATTCACAAGTCTCACCCAGTCAACGAGCAGCGCGCTCACCTCCCCAGACTAACGCACCGAACCTTGGCATCCGGCCAATGAGAACACACTTAAGGTCAGAGGATTGGCTCTGAGCGGCTGGCGAATCGCACAGGGTTTTGCAACATTATGGACTTTCTTTGCAAAGTTTTGGACCTTCTTTGCAAAATTTTGGACTTTCTATGCAAAATTTTGGACTTTCTTTGCAAAATTTTGGACTTTCTTTGCAAAATTTTGGACTTTCTTTGCAAAATTTTGGACTTTCTTTGCAAAATTTTGGACCTTTTATGCAATTTTGCGGGAAATGCTATAAACCTGCTGAGTGTAAGGAATCGTCGGTTTGACAGAGGAAGACAGCATTGGCAAATAAACTGCAATGCGCTATGTGTGACCATGACATTTGCGGGAAGGCACTGCTGTAACTGGGAAGCGGATAACGGGTTAGTGACACTGCGTGTTTTGCTCTGTATGCAATTACCTTATGCTGCTAGGGTTTTGCACACCGCGGACTGGCACAGCGCCTATGCAGGGTTGGTGGAAATGCGAGTCCGTACGCCACAATTACACAACTGAACCGTGCTTGGTAAAGGTAGTATGATTGGTTGTGTTTGACTCTGGCTATTAACTATCCACTGCTCGTTCTTTGATTGGCTCATCGGATGACTTCTACGTACTTGTTTGCGTTTCTCAACACAGTAGCTCCGCCTACATGCTGAACGTTTCCGCGACATTGAAGACACTATGTTCCTCACTTAACCAACCGTTAACGCGTAGTTCACTAACATTGCGAGCACTGCAGCTGTCATCATCATCATCATCGTCATCATCATCATCATCAACAGCAATACATCAGCCATTTGAACTGATGCTTCGCTGAGAAACAACCATGCGGACCTATGAAATTAAGAATAATAAGTGGGAGAGAAGGGGGACTTATCGGAAAACCTTAATGCCCTAAGCAAACATTCATGGTCAAGGTGCCTACACCTTGTGTAGACAACATTCCGTCACAAACAGCTGGCTATCGTGCAAACATAAGGCGGCATCGGCGAGACAGCTTCCTTGCGGCTTTCACTGCCCCGCGTCATACTCAGCTATTGCCCCACAGATAACAGCACCAAACACACTTTAAACAAGCAATCCGATTAGACGACAACAGACGCGCCACTGGTGTCGGTTGTGAGCACTGCAGCTGCCATGGTAATTGCTATGATTTATTAGCAGTCGAGATACGACAGCCGCGTCGGCGAAGTACAAACACAGTAATATAACTACCGAGATTACGGTTGCCGATAGTACGTCCTAGTGTTGCCCAAATTGGAGAGCTGTATTGCACAAGGCAACCTTACGTGGCTTTTAAGCAAAAATATTGGTGAAAGATAAAAACAATATATCAGGGACATGAAAGAGGTTTACAGATCCATTAAGTGTATTGCACGCACGTACTTCGCACTGACATGTTCCACCATTTGTTTACAATGGTGCTGCGTAACGCTGGCTCGTGCTTCGGATACAATCTTCTCAAGGAACTGGATCCTCCATTCTCCTTTGTTAAGCGCACCAGCTGGATCTCCTTGCAGCATCTCGGGATATCCGCGCCGCATGGCTTGTTTGACGTTCGCCTTGATGATACTCCAAACGCCTTCTATGGGGTTCAGTGAAGGCGAAAATGGCGCGAGTCGCAATAGCCTCCCTGATTGGTAACGGTCCTCTTGGAACACACGTTCCAGATCCGTGTGGCATGGTGCGTTGACACATATCAGCAGACACCTGTCAGTAACAGCGATGCCGTTGGCATCAAGCATTTGCCGCAACCACCGCGCACACCGTTCCCTGTTGTAACTCCCCCTTAAGACAGTATATTTCAAAAGTCCATCTACAGTCATTGCGCCGATAAGGTGCAGATTTTGTCAACGAGTGCTCGCTACAGTGCACTGCGGGCGTGTGCCACGTGCTGAACGCCCCCTTGTGCGAGCGCAAAACAGATTGAAATTCGTCTCATCAATCCAAACTGGTTGCCACCCTTCAGTTTCCAAGTTCATCAGCTGCAAAACATAAGACTTCCTTCGTCTCTTGTTCTCAAACATATTCATTGACTCCGGTATAGCATGTAGCTTTTTCATGGTAATGAGGCGAACCTCTAGACACCTAGCTACTCTGCTGACGCTCACCTCTACGTTGAGCCCCGCTTTCAATCGGAAACGAAGACACTCTAAGGTTACCGTAGGCTCCGCTTCGACCCATTCCACCAGATTATCCACGTGAATGTCAGTCAATGATTTTCGACGTGCCCCGCCACGTTTTCCTTTTGGTTCGTTGGACTCTAACGTTTTAATCCAACTTCGGCAAGTCTTCAGGTTGACATTTAACACGGATGCAACCTGCTTCCAGTCATCGCCTTCTTCATAGGTGTTCAATATTCTTGCCTTACCCTCCGCCGGATGGCGCATGCGTGAGCCTCCTCTTGACATTATGTGTAGAGTGAACTAAATGATGTTGTTGCACCGTATGATTACCTACCTGAAGTATTCGCGCTGCGCCGAGGTGCAACTAGTTACGGGATAAGATGGAGACGGGTTCAAACGGAGACGTATGGGCAAGCCAACGTTGTGAGCATCAATCATACTTGGAACAGTGTAAATATAAATATATTTATAAATAACTAAATAAATAAATAAATATAGGGGAGCTCGTATTAGCCAATCTATGTGCACCAACGGCGCAGAGCGGTAATGCATGGGCCACGATTAGAGCGCAAGCGGCCTTCGTTGCAAGGTTAGGGCATTCAGTGTGGCAAACGCGGGGCAATGGGGCATCTAATAGCAAAGACAGAAGATTCCGTGGCATTCCCTTCAGGGCGGACATTCGTTGCTGACTTTGTGTGTCGAATGACTCCGAAAACCTCCCACAAGCGTGGTCGAGGTGTACGGCACGCCACGGTGCCATAGGTACGTCTGGGTTATGAAATAATTTGCTACCCCATATATAAGTGTCACTGCAATTGCAGGTGAACCAGGAGACACTAGAGACTGGTCCGAATGTAGACATATACTCAAAATTGACTGATGGTCTTGAACTGAGGTGCGCCATGTGTGGCCTACAGCAACAGGGTCAATTTGGGTCAGCGTCATCATCAGCGTCATCGGTGGGCACATGTGACACGATGTGAACGTTAGTGCTTGAAAGCAGTGCTACCAATATGAGCGTCCAGGTCAGCACATAGTTGTAGGAATCTATCGCCACTGTCTGTTCGGCATGCGTGCACCCCGAAACAGCCTTCCAGGTGTTGTTCAGAGTCCGAAAGGCGACCCACTAAGACATTCATGTAACCAGCAACAATCACAGTCTCAGTAGTTCCTGGTGACGATAAAAGTGGTCCTTCATACCCTCCGAACTGCAGTCACTGGGGGCATAAACAGAAGCATTGAAAATGCACGATATCCTCAGACGGTTGTTATTCATCGCAACAGAAGAGTGCTAAGTCGAACAGCACACACACGGCTGTTGACTGGCATCCAGTCGAGTAGATTGCATTCTGCATGATTGCTGAGGGCGATACGGACAGCATGATAACCTTGAGCTATTTACTTCGTATCGCCAGAGGCGCTTAGAGTGTAATCGTTGTCAGCAGATTCGGAACCAAGAAGTGGAAGATTCATCCCGACGCGGTTATCTTGTATATGTGTTTCGGAGACAGCACACACCAGTAGCCAGGGAGTGTATAGTGAGAGTTAGTGCTGCTGTTGGCCGATCTGAAAAGTGCGTGGACGTCAAATTAACCATTGAGAAATGCGAATCTCGGTTTGATAGCTTTTATTACGAGGTCAGTGACAGTCCCTTGCGCAATAAACGGGGAGAAGAGAGTGGTACGGGTAGAGGAGAAGAAGTGTTGGCGACTGGGTCGAGAGGGCAGATTATACTCTCCTGCTGCCCATTCCGGAAGAGGGTTGTTGGTTGAGGTGCCCTACCCTTAACTGTTCACTCAACAGTCTGATCCACAACGCGGTCACGTATATGGAGGTTCACTTGAGTGGCTCCACCCAGAACCTTTGGCTCAACAGCTTGACCCACAATGTAGTGGGGAGCTAGTCCAACTGGAGAGCGTGATTGCAGTGTCTCATTGGGATCTGCTTGAGGCCTGTCAGATACAGCTTTTGAAAATATAGGGCAATTCATGCGGGACCACAGGCAACCGCATGTGGGAATTGGCGGGTTTGCACCTATTTCACCAGGAGTTGCCTGGATTGAAGCGGGAGGTAGCAAACCATTAAGCACCGCGTGGTGCACTCCCACGATCAGAGACAATGCGTGGCACTCGTGCTCTACGCCAATCCAGCTGTGAGATACTCTAAAACCTGTTGTCTCCCGTGGCTGTTCTAAGGGAAGAGGACCATGAACCTCTACCAACCATCGAAGAGGATTGTGAGACTGAGTTAATCCGAGCCCTAACCATTGACAGGTTTGGTATGAGCAGTGGTGATGGCACCTAGAAGGTGTCACCGAGCGAAGCTCAATAGGTCACGAAGGTAGGCAAACTATCGCATCAAAATAAAGTCCAGTCCAGTCGCGTCGCGATGGGCTTTGTTTCTCCGCCATGTCGCTGTTGTACTGTGTAGTATCAGTCTGAGACTTGCCTACGCTTACGAGATCAGTTTCCACTTTCGTGACATACTACGATTTATTGATGATAACAACGCTTATTTCTCAAAAAGTTCACAATTGTTCGACAGCTGCGCATCTGAAGGATTCAATTCTCATAGGTAGGGTGACTACACGCGTGTAAGATACTCTTCATACAAAACCACAGCTTCTACATCTATAGGTTCGAAACGCAGACCCTACAGTTCTCTATCGTCGAACGTGACCTACGTCACTGGTTCGGGATGACGGGTTGTTCTGAGCAAACGGAAATGGCATTACCACGTAGAACAAGAAATTCAAACAAGGCAACCAAAACTGAAGCACGATGTCACTGATCTGGAGCAGACTCAACGTCGCGGTTTCCAAGTGCGTCAATGAAACGCGTAATTTGCCACATGAAAAGAGGTGGAAACACGGGTATTGTTGATTAGCTGATAATCTGCTAATGCTTAGATTCTTCTGAGTTAACCAAATCATGTGCGCCGCTATTTACTGCAGTTCAGCAATAACACCTAACTGAGATCATTGCTTGAAACTGGCAGAATAGTATAACCGCCCCGAGTGTTACGGAATTCTTTTTTCTGTTAGTGTGTGTCGCCCCTGGTAAAACACCACATTCGGTCTGTTTCGCAACAATACAAATCATGTGTGAGAACGGTTGGAGGAACCACTCAGGCACTTACATGTCCTAGCAACCGCAATGGGAACCATGACGCAAGGATATGAAATATTTCCCAGGAGCAAGCTCAGTCGAACAACGGCATATCAAAGGCAATAGGCGAGCTAAACCTCGGTGCGGATGCCAATGTGTACCGCGCACACTCATCCTGATTCGAATTGCCACATCCATCAAACGCGGACCTTCTAATATTGCGCTCAGTGAGCTTGCGACACCCCAAACCACATTGCGGTCCACACGCTCTCCACGTCCCTCCGGTGTCACTAGCCCAACTTCTATGCCAGCTGATCATCGACAACGGTATTTGTGAGCGACTTCATGTCATTATTCTCAAGGGCCAATTCATTTGCAATAATTCACGTGGGTGCCTCGGACAGCTCAGCGATGAAATGGGCGGACACACCGCGCAATCATATTTCACGTATAAGCGGAAATGCTTGAAAGGTTAAGTGCCGGCCACCATGAGCACGCGTGACTGCTAAGCCCAGATGGCACCACGTGAGTTTTGCGAGTATACCCCCTAGCATGTGTGTAGCTTCAGTGTAACCAATCATGCCTGAATACGAGTCTCGAGCGCGACTGGGCACCCACCAAATCGCACGCGATCTGCGCCACCCCCAAACTTCTCAGGTAACTCATGTCGTAAACCAGTCTGATGTGCCATTGGTTGAGTTGGGATTGGTCACCCAACGAGGGGCGCGCTTTGGTGCGTTCGCGCCAGGTGGATGATATTTGATTGCGTTAAGGAAGATTTTGAAAGAGGTGTGGAAGAAACCTATTGTCCTCGGAATAATTACAGTCAGCTAGAACTAGAAGTCCAGTTTGAAAATGCATATTCCCAAGTAGCTATGCTTACACTCTCGTCAGCATTAGCTGCTGAGCATTTTAAATCCACCGTGGTCAATACATGCTACCAGTACCTGAAGCACAAACCTAAAGTCAGGTATTTACTGACGAACGCGCACTTAGATGCCCTCAAAGCGCTTAAACGGAACGAAAATGTGCTGCTCTCTAGGCCGGATAAAGGAGCAGGGATTGTCCTTATGGATAAATCTGACTATATAGCTAAGATGAATGCCATCCTCAACGATCATTCAAAATTCCGGATGATGGAGAAAGAGAAAGACAGAACGGCCTGGATAGAAAAGACAGTCACAAAGTTACTACGCTGCCTGAAGCAAGAGCATGCGATTGACTCAGTGGTTTTCGAGTACACGCGTCCCTCAGGGACAGTGGTTCCACGTCTTTATGGCTTACCGAAAGTGCATAAAGAAGGACTTCCATTGAAGCCAATCTTGGACATGTGTGATTCTGCATACCACTCAACAGCGAAATGGCTCGCTAAGCTTCTAGAACCGATCAGAAAAGCCCTAGCCAAACACAGCCTCAGAGATACATTCAGCTTTGTAGACTCCATAAGCCATATGCAGTTGGCCGGAAGGAAAATCTTTTCTCTAGATGTAGTGTCGCTCTTCACTAATGTTCCGCTAGAGGAGACGATAGACTACCTTTGCGATGCTGTTCGATTGCACCATGTGGATGTCGGCCTCTCGAACGAGCGGCTTAAACAGTTGCTTCTGATGTGTACCAGGAACGTACAATTCCTGTTCGACGGGAAGATCTACAAACAGAAGGACGGAGTCGCAATGGGCTCTCCGTTAGGACCATTGTTAGCAGACGTATTTATGAGTAAGTTAGAGAACAACTATCTAAACGGAGTTATCGACAAATTAGTCTACTACGGACGGTATGTGGACGATATCTTCTGCATCTCAGATAGTCATTTATGCACGGATGAATTAGTGAGGCAATTTAACTCAGCCCACGCAAGCATAAAATTCACCCTTGAATCTGAGTGCAACAACTCAATATCGTACTTAGACGTTCAGATTAGCCGAAGATCTGACGGGTCGGTCCAGCGCAGTGTCCATAGAAAGACAACGTGGAATGGACAATATACTCACTTTGCCAGCTTCGTCCCGCTCAGCCAGAAACGGAAACTTGTTCGGTGCCTAACCGAGCGAGCAAGAAGGATATGTAGCGAGGACATGCTTTCGGACGAGCTAAACTTTGTACGAAGCCTATTCGATAGAAATGGCTATCCTGAGAGGTTCGTTCGGAGAAACATGGAGGTACGAGAAGCGAAGGCAAAAGTGGATTCCGTAGGAAAGAAACCGATCTACTTATCGTTACCGTTCAAGGGGGACGGGATAGCTGAATCAACGTCTAGAAGGCTTTCTGCCGCAATCGCCCAAACGTACTATACAGCAAGCCTACGGCTAAGCTTCTACTCAGTGCCGACCCTGAATCAACAACTTAAGGACAGAATTCCAAGGTCAAGTACTTCTTTCTGTGTATACTCTTTCTCTTGCTCGTGTCGATCAAGATATATCGGAAGAACTACCAGGAGACTGTCCGAGAGAGCCAGGGAACACTGTCCAGCTTGGCTGTATAGCGGCGTGACTAGATCAGTGGCAAGCGCAGTGTCTACACACCTGATCGACTCGAGCCATCAAGTCAGAGCGCATGAGGCGTTCCAGCCCATCTATCGCGTACCCAGATGTCACACAAGAGCGGTTAGATGTCGTCTACTGGCAGCGGCCGAGGCGATAGCCATCAGGCTTCATGACCCTGACCTATGTGCACACAAGAAATTTGTCCAGGCACTAACTCTACCCTGGTCCCCTGTAACACGGACACATAGTGTGGACAACGCCACACACACACACACACACACACAAACTGTTGATCGCCGTGGGGCCAATCGCCTAGCTTGGTCACTCAGACCATCTGAGTTTTGAACCTGTACTCTTAGCTGATGTTTACGTTCATGTCATTCATTTGTGGTGTATTAGCCTGATGAGGAACCACTGAAAACGAGCTTGTTCGCTAACATTTGTTCTGATGTCTACTCATGGGATATCTTATCAGTTTTGAAGTTAACCAAGTCTTCCCATTTGCTGAATGCCTTCACACTGTGCGACCCGGTCTTTCCTTTAATATGCTGTCACGGGGAACACAGGTATAGGTAAACAAATGCGAGTATTTGGTTTCGCTTCAATTCACCATGAAGTGGCTAAGTAACGCGCTCAAACGATTGATAACGCAGCTTATCTCGTCTGATGCTGTTTGAAAAACGTGGGTAACTTCCTGCCCATCCAGCGGTTCAGCCAATTTCATGTCACCTTCAATGAACCTTGTCCCGGAGGATGCATCGCCTCAACTCGGAACGGTTGACACTCACAGCAGATAGTTCGCCGAAGTTTGCTTGTCCGACTCGCATCTACAACATATCTCCAGCATATCTATCATGAATTACTAATTGGTACTACGTAGAACGAATGCAAAGCTGAACCTGAGAATCTAAAAGCTGGTTATTTTCGGGATTTGCAAAACGATGAGCAAAGCTTGCAACTCCCAACGCATTCTCCTTCAAAAGAGGCCCTGTGTGGTTTCCGTTGCAGAATCCGTACTGCTCTGACAATAGTATGTTGTTCCCCTCAAGGTATTCCATGAGAGGCCCTGAGATCATACCTCCATTAATATGGATAAATCTGGGAGGACAGTGATTGGACGGTATTTCGAGAGACCCGCACGAGTACCACTTCTGTTACTAGGAGTGGTTAGTTCATGTTTCCACTTTGTGGGAACTTGCATCTCATCGAGACAACTTTGAAAGAACCGAGCTAATGGTTCGGCAACGTGCATGGCCGCTGTCTCCAATGCCTTTGGTATGATGTCGTCCATGCACAATGGCACAAGCGTTTTCATCACATTGGCTGCTGTAATCGATACGTGGTTTAATTCTGGTGGCGATGGGAGGTGTGTCAAAAGTGGGTGAAATGATGAGTCACGCTGGAAGGTGTGGATGTAGAAGAGTTGGCGAAGCACGTTGACCGCGTCTTGTGCGGTTTGCACAAGACAATCTGTTGTATGTAAAACTGGGATCCCGCGCTACACTCTGTGGAGCTTGTTGACGTGTCTATACAGCAACTTGGGATTTATACTAAAAGTTCATCGCTAAGTTCTGTTGGTGCTGGAATTTTGCTTCGCGGATCAGCTTGACACCAGTGGTTTCATTGAGTTGTGTGAGTACATGAGGTCAGGTTACTTGGACAGACTTTGTAAGCTTGCCAGACTGAATCCCTTAAGCCCAAACATTTTCTAGTACGACCAAATCTACAGTTCATATAAGTGGGGCGTTATACAATGGCCACCACATCTAATACGTCGTGGGCTCACTCATTCCTCAACCGCAAAGAAGTAACCATCCGGCTAGTTGAAGGAAGAACGTTTGACAAACTAGAGCAAGTGGTCGTAGAAAATCAGTGGCGCGAAATTTAGCGAGAATACTTGATGTCGTCAGGCCTCTCAGCAAGCAGAGCACGACACTGTGTGTTCACCGAGAAGACATCCAAGGTGACAAAGAGGGGCCAAAAAAGACGGAATTTTTCAGCATTTGTTCATTTGTCGGCCCAGTGTGAGCCAGTTCGTTGCGAACATTAGGTGACAGTTCAGTTGGGAAGAGAAATCAGCACTTTTCTTTGTCGCACCACGTTCAAAATGGATTGGTGAGCACTTTGGTACAAGCAGGTGAGAAACAAACGCTTAGATCAGGTCAATGAAAGCAATTATGTTTGCCAGATTATCGATAGCACGCCCGATGTGTCTCACAAAAATCAGATGAGTGAACATGAAGTGAGGGTAGAGGAGTTGTTTCTCAGCTTCGTTGAGAGCAACAGCAAAAGGGCAGAGGAAATTTCCGCACTGGTTTTGCGGGAATCTGAGAAGGATGGAATTCACATTGACGACTGTCGTGGACAAGCATTTGACAATGCTGCTGTTGTGACGCCAGTACGCCTTCATCCCACGACCGCAAGAAGAAGTCCAAGATGAGCCGGGATGAACAGATTTTCTATTACAGCACGGCACCAGTTATATAGCTTTACAAACAAGGGCGAATCCAAGCTACTAAACGCATGAGATCCAACAGGCATGGAGAAAACACAAAATGGAACAAACAAATGAGAATCGCGAAAATTACGAGCCAATGAAGTGCGGCAAAGAAAATAGTGTCTGCGGAGTTAAGCCCTGGGGGTAACCTTCTGGTGAGCGACCATTAAAAACGACGAGTAGCGTCCAATCAGTGTGGAGAAGTGATGCGTTTAAACAAATGCCAGAACAATTGCTAGTGAGAATGACACACACCAGGAAAATAAAAACAGGTATAATAAATATGTGCCGGCTGAATAATACATCCACGTGAAAAAGCTAAGGAATGCTGAGCAAAAGAAACCAATCAGAATGTCCACAGAATGAGACGGCTGAAATTAGCTGTGAGTGATTGCGAATGAGGCTGAGGAAAAGTGGCGTGTCCAAAATGTAGCAGAGAAGCAGGTAACTGCGCAAACAAAGAAATAGGCAACAAACATAATTCATGAAACTGAGGGTTAAGTAGCCAGCTCCCTAACAGCTGCTCTTACGGCGCGCTAACGAATGGGTGTCCAGAGACGTGGCCGTGAAATCAGCTCAAGTCTACATCTGCGTCAAGCACAAACCATTCCATGTGTTAATGTGGCTATTCACGACAATTCATTCTGTTACATTGTTTGTACGATGGACCGGCTACTATCATACTTTGTTCATCTAAATAGTACAAGAATGTCTGGGTTCGATTCAGCGGTGTAAGTATCAGATGACTGTAAAATATAGTTGGAGTAGTCGATCAGGTGCTGTAAATATTGTGGTGAAGAACTACTTGGAACTCGTCACTACTCTGAAAAATTTCACAGAATAAGGAGAAAATGCAATCACAAGATCAGCTGCATCTGTACTTCTCATCTCGGTACCGTCGTTTCGGTTTATTTTGTATCTTAGCATTTAGGGATCTGCTCTCATGGATTTTAATGATGCACAGGTATGCTAAAAGAAGTGGGCTGGATCTGCTAAGTTTTGACAAGTTACTGTGTCAAGTGTTGACTTCTTCAGAGTAAAGCGACAATGGAGCACATTGCAACGGATGAATCCAAAACTGGGCAAATTTGGGGATAAGCATAAACCGTTGAATCGGCCAAAAGGCACGAATGGACAGTGGATAATTGTTGGATATATCGGTGGGATTAGATGCAGAGTTGAAATGGGAAATGCTGTCTCTCCTAGACATTTTGACTGGCGAAACGCCATGGATTTCAGAAAATTCATGACCATGCGAATAAGTATACCTTCCTTACACCGTTAAATCTGCTTGACACTAAGTATGGTTGTCAGTTTAGTAAATTCCACGAAGATATAGAAAATGCAGAATCTTTGCCGAAAGAAGAAGATTGCGATATTTTGTGAAGGCTTCATTGAATTACTAAATTAATGGATCTTCTGAGGGGGAATCTACTGCACATATTTCTTTACTGAACTATTAGTATCGCCAGCTGTGAGAGCGCATTCCAAAAACGTAAGATCATAACGAACTACCATCAATCGTCATTGAAGCAGACAAGATTCAGGGAGTCGCAGGTCTCAACATAGAGAACGAAATGGACAATGGAGTGTGTTATCAGTGCCACTTGCCCAAGTAATGCGCGAAAATTGTAGCTGTAAATCGTGTTCATCAAAAACATTTCCTGCAGCGCTGTATAGTTGGATCTTTGCTTGTTGTTAGATGAAACAACTTATTTAATCGCCGTCCGAAATTATGAGGGATTGCGGATTTCAAAGCGACAGAAGTGGCGGCAAGTTTACGTCCACCTCGGGCGGCAAGAGTAGTTGCTACGCCACTGTAAGCACCTGGTAACTTTAGGTGCAATGACACTGGCTACCGGCTGTGCCGGAAGGCGTAACAAATATCAGCTCTTTTCGCCAACAGGATTTGTTAAAGGGATAATGTGGGGCATGTTCCGACCTCTTGTTCTATAGTGTCTCAACTTCATCCTAGTGCACATCTGCTGACCCAACGCTTCACTCGTCTCACCCGCGTCCTACCATCTGTCATCGCTCTGGGGATGAATTGCTCTCGAGCATTTGCGGTCGGCACCCCTTCGCCCTCTTCGTGATTAGATTTCTCTCTATACCTAAATCCGACCTTCTATTGGCTGACGGCGCATAACCAATGAGAGAGCTACGCGACAGCGAGCGCAACAGCAACCACTGACGCATGGGCGGGAGAATTGTAAGAGTATTATGGGAAGTCGAAATTCTTACGACTGAAGTTGGATGCCTTTTGTTTTAAAGTGTCTGGGAAATGTCATAGTAAATCGCGTGCTCAGTCATTCCTCAACCTCAAGGACCTTGCGATCCGGCTATTTGAAGGAAAAGCACGTAACCAATTAAAGCAAGTAATTGTGGACATGTGGTGGTGTGAAGTTTTAGCTAGTATACTTGATGTCGTCTGGCTTCTCATCAAGCAATATATGACACTGTGGTCACAAAGAAGACATCCTTGATGAGAAAGAAGCCAACAGTAGAGGGAAACTTTCAGCATTTGTACATTTGTTGGCCAACTATGTGCATGTTCTTCGGGAACATTTGTTGGCAGTTCACGTTCAAAATGGATTAGTGAGCATTTTTGCACAATTCGTTGGAAAAAAATCATAGATCAGGTCAAGGAAAGTAAGTATGTTTTCTAACTTTTCTATAGCACTCCCCATGCATCGCACAGAAATCGGATGAATGAATTGACGGTAGTGGAGTCGTTTCCCTGCTTTGTGGAGACCAACAGCAAAAGGTCAATGAAATTTCTGAACTGGTTTTTGACAGGATCGGAGAAGGATGCAATTCACATTGACGATTGTCGTAGTCAAGCATTTGACAATGATAGCGCGTTAGCGAATGTGTATACTGAGACATATCTGTAAAGTCAGCCCAAAGTCTTCATTTGTATCATGCACAAACCTGCCTCTGTGTTCATGCAGCTTCTGCGACGGTTCACTCTGCCACATTTTTGATATAATGGACCGGCTATTATGATTTGTTGTTCATATAAATATTACTTGATTGCCTTGATTCAAGTTACTGGTATAAATATCAGATGACTGTAAAATCTAAATGTAATATTCGAGGTGCTGTGAATATTGTGGTAAAGACATACTCGGAACTCGTCACTTCTCTGAAATACCTCATAGTATAAGGAGAGAAAGCAACTACAAGTTCAACTGCATCTTTACTTCTCATCTCGGTACAGTCGTTTCGTTTATTTGCATCTTAGCATTTCGGGATCTGCTCTCATATAAACTTAGGATGCACAGAAGTGTCTAAGCAAATTGCCTTGAACTGCAACGAAATCCTGACAAGGTGACAGCGTTAGGAGTTTGGCTTATTTAGAATTAAGAGAAATTGGTGCACTGTGTAACGGATGAATGCACAAGCACTACGCTACTTTGGGGATAAGCATGAAGCGTTGAATGCGCCAAAAGAAACGAATGGGCGGTGAGGAATTGTTTGATATAGCGATGGGATTTTTTGATGCAGAGTTGAAACGGGAAATGCTGTCTCTCATAGACAAGTTGACACATGAAATGCCATAGGTTTCAGCAAATTCATGATTTTGCGAATGAATATGCTTTTCTCATACCGTTACATCTGTTTGATAGTAACTATGACTGTCCGCTTAGTGAATTCGACGGATTTGGTAAAAGAGGAATTCCTTGCCGAAAGGAGATGATTTCAGTATTTTATGAAAGCTTCAGGAGCTTTTGAGTCTCATACAGTAATATCCCCTTGGGGTATCTGCTGCGCCTATTTCTTACTCGAACGATTAGCATTGGCAGCTTTGAGAGGGCATTCTCAAAACGCAAGGTGATATCGAACTACCTTCAATCATCATTGAATCAGACAAGGCTCTCGAATTGGCAGTTCTCAACATAGAGAGCGAACTTGACGATGGATAGTGTTATCAATAATACTGTCTCAAGTAATGCGCGAAAAGTGTATCTGTAAATCTTGTCCACGAGTACTGTAACAATAAAAATGCCTGAATTTACGGCGGCATTCTAGAAGTAGATCTTTTCTTGTTGTTATATGAAACGAAGTATTTAAGGGTTGTCCTCAATTATGAGGCTTTGAAATTTACAACCGCCAGGGGGGCGGCAAATTTACGTCCACCCTGGGCGGAAAAAGTAGTTGCTACGCCACTGCGTGTGGGTGAGAAATGTCCACCTCGTTACACTGATAACAAGTGGTTCCCGATGGATGCTGTGACAAACTAAAGGCCGGCGTGTCTTAAATGCAGTAGGTCTCTGTAGACATCAACATGAGGTGCAGACTACTGTTTCGATTCGGTTAGCGTATCGACTCACGACTGCTCGGCTCGAGGTAATGAACCCCTGACCTCTGCAGGGTAGAGGGGAGGCACAATAGGGACTCCTTAAAGTAAGAGGCCGCAACCGATCGGGTGAATTAGCTTCGGTCACCATTCCGAACCAAGGGGTGGGGTGGCGTGTGGTGAGTGCGAAGGGAAGTGGTGTTAGATTCAATCCACAAGGTACGTTGACCAGGTTTAGCTGGGACGGAGACTGTGGGGAAGTCACATTGTTACCGAGGTCGAAATGTCGGTTAGCAAGCATTTTATCGCTCATGTTCTATGGGTCGCAGTCGACACTAGTGGTGCGAATGCTGCCATCTCCTAGTCAGACTGAATGCTTAAAGTGTGTGAGTTATCTGCGGGGTAAAGACTGATTATGACGCGGGGCAATGAACGCCGCAAGGAAGCTGACTCGTTGATGCCGTCTTATATTTGCACGATAGCCAGCTGTTTGTGCCGGTGCTTTGTTGACCCTGCATGTTTGCTCAACGCAAATTGGTTTAACGCTAGGTCCCTCTTACCACAATCTTAGTCTTTCCCATTCCTTGGGTCACTGCGGTTGTACGGAAACAAAGTAGCAGTCCAAATGGCTGAGGTAACGTTGTTGATAATGATGATGATGCGTTATCGCAATCTACGGTGTAATATACTAGAGTTGCTTAGGATATACTCGAGGAATGTACAACGATGTAGAGTCGCTAACGTGAATGTGACATTGTGTACAACTTTGTGCTGGTGGAAAACACGATGGTTCAAGTCTAGTCAAATCAAAACAGGCTTTATGCACCCGCATGGAAGCATTCTCAGTACTTATACTATCACTGCGGCTGCATTGACTGATGGGGGGAGGTAATAAAAAGATGCAATGTCAATTAAAGAGGTAAGTAGACAAACGTTCACAAGTGTCATTTTTAAAGGGCCGCATACACAAAGTGTTTGTGACTTCTTTGGGTCAAAAACAAGAAGTGCAAATAAGTCAAGCCAAGAGGTGACGAAGCGTGGGAGAATAAAACCCTATATTTTGATCGCGTGTAAGAAACAGACAACGTTTTTGAGCGACCACTATTCAGAGAATGGAAGCGGTCACTAAGATTTTATCAGAAACATTCAGGCGATCGTAAAACTGACTATAAATAGCACCATCTACCAGGGAAATTTCGGCCACGTCGCTACATTTGGAAGTATGTTTTATCGAAGGCGTAACCGAAACAATGTACTTTTGTAGCAGTCCAGGGAAAATTACCGGGGAACAGTACAACCAGTGGTATGCAGTTACGTATCCCCAAATGGAACCTTGGGACACGGAAAGCCTCTCATGTTTGAGGGCATGGAATTAAACTTCTGACCTTGTGAATGTTAGGAAGTTGAAAATTGGACACATTTTTTGTTACAATTCTTAGTTATATGCTTCGGTTTCGCTACTGTTGGTTTCTTGACATTTGTTTAGACGCACCAATTCTTTGAGTTGATTGGCCGGCCCACGTCGTTTGCAATGTATGTCATCTCAGTGGTCTCTTTCCGCCAATATCATTTCCCCGAACTCGCCTGATTGGTTGTTACGTTTACCACTGCTTATTCGTCTTTATTATTCAGTGTCTCCTACGTTGATGGTTCCATCGCAATGAGGCTGGACCTTACCGTGGTGCGATGGTTTGTGTGCCTCAGTGATCCATTGAACTATGCTGGATGGTGCATTTCTACACCTTCAGAGCCACTCATACCAGATTTGTCAGTGGTTAGAAGCCAGATAAACTCAACCTCCTGGTCCTCCAGGTTCGGGGTTGGAATGAGGGTGGCTTCTTATTCCTTAAAACGGACTCCTTGTAGCCCAGCGCCAAACCCGCTGCTTTGCGGTCAGGTTTTTGAACCAAAGGCTTTGGTTGAGAACCCTAATCGTTCTCCTGTCTAGACCTGGGCAACAATGAATTTATACGGGTTAAGAAGCGTTGCTTTACAAGTCCCGTTGGATAGTTGGATGGGATATCAACATAACAATAGTGATAATAAGGATAGTAAAATAGTTAATACATTAAATATGAAAATAAGGACTTATCGTTTGCTTCGCTGCAGTCCTGTGATCCTCTTAGATTCACAGCGCACACAGTTAACAACAAATAATTCCATGGTAAACTCCAGGTGTAGGATGGAGACGTACTGTTAAGTAACAAAGTGTAAGTGGATGAGTGCATCGTCCAACCGTCTTTTAAATACTGTTAGTGTTGGTGCAGAGACGACCGATTCTGGGAGAGCATTCTACGGGTGACAGACGCGAATGAAAAAGAAATTTCTGCCTCATTCCAGACGACTGTATTGTTCTGCGAGTTTTAATGAGTGGCCCCTCAGTGCTGTATTGGTGCTGAGTTGCAGTAAAGGGCGGCACACATGATGTGGGTCTCGTAGAATCAAGTATGCCATAATCAGGTCGCCTCGTAGTCTGCGATAGCTTCCACTGAACAATCCCAATCGTTGCAGCCTCTCCTGGTAGGAAAGATTGCGCATTCCAATTACGTTCTTAGATGCCCGGCGTAGTGGCTGCTCCAGTGCATTAAGGTCGTGTTTCAGCCATGGATGCCAGGCTTGAATTGCATATTCGACTTGGGGGCGAACACACGCACTGAGACAGTATCCTGCCTAGACAATACTATGAATCATTCGTCAAACAATTTCTTAATGCGCCCGCCACCACAGAGGATAATCAGCGATGTCCTATCTGCTGCATCGAGCAGGGGATTTGGATGCTACTGCCAAAGCCTACCCATCTTCTTATTCCCCCTCTTACGCTTTCTCATCCTTATCCTCCCGTTCCAGCTTCATTTTTATCCCCCTGTTTTCAACCCCTAAATTCTTGGCCCTCCTCCACCTTACTTTGATAGGCTTTTACCTTTTATTTTCAACTCACGTTTGAAAGCGGAACGTCATTCCTGACCTGTGGACAAGCCCGTGTTCAAGCAAGCGACCAAGCCCAGTTCATTGGTTTCCCTTTGGAGCCCTTGATCATCCTTCAGATTAGCATGCCTCAATGTACGCACACTGCTACAAATCGGTCAACAGGCAGCACTTGCCCGAACATTGGAGACCCTCTCGATCGATATCTGCTGCTTATCGGAGACTCACCTGCAAGACTCGAGCTCTGTGCTCACTTTGCCATCCCCTTCAGGTAACAACAGCAGCATTCTCTCATCGCGCCTATCCGGTGACGATGCAGATTCGAACACCGGCCAAGCCGGTGTTGGTATTGCCCTGAGTCCCCGGGCTGAAACTGCTCTGGCTGACTGGATTCCAATCAGTAACCGGTTGTGTGCCGTCCGACTGGCTGGCTCATTTAAATCTTTGAAGCCGCACGGGACTAACAGGTGTCTATTCGACACCACTACCTATGCACCCACAAACTATAACGATGATTCGGTAAAAGACGACTTCTACCGCCAACTAACTCACCTCCTTCGCCACAGAAGAAGCACGGACACTGTTGTGCTGGCGGGGGATATGAACGCACAAGTTGGGAAGTTGTCCACTGATGAAATGCATCTGGACGGTCAGCACGGTGTAGGCTCCCGTAATGTTAACGGTGAGCGGTTACTTCAATTGTTTGAAGATGCTCGTTTATTGCTTGCCAGCACTAATTTCCGACACACACCAGCCGGAGGGTGACTTGGCGCCCACCAGCCTCGAACCAGCTATAGACGCAAATCGATCACATTTCTATCAGTTACCGATGCAGAGGCTGCATCCAGAACTGTCGCTGGATTTGGAGTACATGTGTGGACACCGACCATGCACTTGTTTGTGCTGACCTGCGGATGCGTTGTGGCGGATGCCCAAGACGATGTTGTGAGCGCATTGACACCAGCCAACTGGCGAAACCAGCTGTTCTGAACGCCTATCAAAGTACGCCGTCATACGAGTTGAGTAAGCGCTCGCTGGATGCAATTGAAGCCCACTGGTCTCATATTCACCATACCTTACTAGCAGCAAGAAAATCCTCATGTGGTAAGTCCAATCGCCAACATGGACATTGAGTCTTTTCGTAGTCTCTGGAACTTAGCGATGCTCGCCGGCATCTGCCGGCTGGAAGCGAACACAATGAAACTCGCAAAAGCTCCGGTCAAACCTCCGTGCTAGCCTGAAAAGAGACCGCGAATCCTGGTGGTCTCATCGTGCTTCAAAGATGGAAATGGACGCTGCCCTTGGTAACCATCGTAAGTTATTCCGTCTGATACGAGAAATGAGCAACAGGAGACCTGGTGTTAGTGAAACTACAGTACGAATGGAAAGCTGCACGGATTGCCGTATGAGTTCAATCCCATTCATCACGACACGCGTCTCTACGAGGGACAGATAATTTGCATTCGTTGTCAGGATATCCAGTTGAAGCGGTGTGCTTAACCGCAAACATTTGTACCTCGGGCAGGATTTCTCTCTGCTTTGATAACTGGTAGTCTATAGGTCAATGATGGTATTCATAGTTGTGAATAGAGAGGCGAAAAATTGCGGTCCGGACATTGGTTAGATTTGCCACATAACTTTTGGCACACGATAAGCTTCCTTTCTCATGTGGATTACTTTTTCAGCGATGGAACGCGAGGATACAGTCACTTCAGTGTATGTTATGCAACCTTAGTTGCGTCAAGTCGTTGATGATCAGCGCGCGGTGATTCCTCGATTATATTGGGGGGGGGGGGTGCGGGCTTAATGCAACCGAGACAGCGAGAATGTACAGTAGCATAACCTCGGGAATGCGGCCTGTCAACGAATGCTGAGGTCCGCCCTTTCGGTCACTTCGCGGATAACAGCACTAGCTGAACTCTCAGCCGTTGTGGTGCGAGGTCACCCCGTGATTCTGGCGTTGCATACACTACCAATATTCTCGAATTTCTTCACCAGTGTTAACACATGTTGTCCGTTGACAGGTCGCATTCCCGAGTTTATGCTATTGTACATTCTCGCTGTCTCGGTTGCATTAAGCCCGCATACCCCAATACAATCGAAGAATCACCACTCGCTGATCATCAACGACTTGACGCAAAACATACATTGAAGTGACTGTATCCTCGCGTTCCATCGCTGAAAAAGTAATCCACATGAGAAAGGAAGCTTATCGTGTGCCAAAAGTTATGTGACAAATCTAACCAAGGTCCGGACCACAATTTTTCGCCTCTGTCCACAACTATGAATGCCATCATTGACTTATAGGCTACCAGTTATCAAAGCAGAGAGAAATTCCTGCCCGAGGTACACATGTTTGCGGTTAAGCGCACCGCTCCGATTGGATAGCCTGACAACGAATGCAACTTATCTGTCCCTCGTAGAGACGCGTGTCGTGATGAATGGGATTGAACACATATGACAATCCGTCCCACTTTTCTAATCGCACTGTATACGTGATGAGAGTGGACAGCCTATCCACAACTTGTCAAAACGCTTGAAGTATTAGACTGAGTACTTTGAAAGGCAATTTACTCGGTCGGAATGGTTAGATTTCTTGCCGGCCACTGATCGCCCCGCTCCGTGGGCTGTCTCTTTGGATCCACCCTCTCGCTCAGAAGTCGAACGTGAGATCGCACTGTTGGAGTTAAATTAAGCCGCGGGACCAGATGGTCTTCCTCCAGCCTTCTTCAAATTCGAATGACCTGCTCTTGTGGATAATTTATACGAGTTACTAGTGAAACTGTGGGAGCAGGCAACTGTCCCAACCGACTGGAGCCGCTCCGTCATAGTCCCAATTTTCAAGGGAGGCTCACGATCGGAATGCGGCAACCACAGAGGAATCAGTCTGATCTCAATCACCTCCAAATTGTTCTCGTCTGTCATCCTTCACAGACTGACTGGCACCTGTGAAAGCCATATTCGTGAACAGA
The DNA here is from genome assembly GCA_944474145.2 of Dicrocoelium dendriticum. NCBI lineage: Eukaryota > Metazoa > Platyhelminthes > Trematoda > Plagiorchiida > Dicrocoeliidae > Dicrocoelium > Dicrocoelium dendriticum. Next base: position 42,173,112 of record OX104064.1, on the reverse strand, counting down.
AAGCCGGGTTTCGTCGAGATCTTGGCTGCATTGACCACATCTTCACCTTGCGTCAGTTGTTGGAGCACCGTAACATATATTGGCGCCCCACAGTTGTCGTGTTCCTCGATAGTAAAGGTGCATTCGATTCGGTGGATAGACGTGCACTTTGGGACTGTCTACTCAGGAAAGGTGTACCTGAGTAATATGTGAATATTATCCAAGGATTATACGCGCGTAGCTCAGGCAGAGTGAGGGCTTACGGCAAGCTGTCGTCGCCCTTCAATATCTCCAGCGGTGTGAGACAAGGATGTCCGCTGTCACCTTTCCTCTTCAGCTTCGCGGTTGACAAAGTCATGCAAATCGCGCTTACAGGACGCGACTTAGGTGTGAATCTGCTCCCAGGAGAACGACTTCTTGACTTGGAGTATGCTGACGATATTGCCCTATTCTGTGACAACTCACAAACATGCCAAGTGGCACTGGACAGATTAGCACTGACTGTCCGTCACTTCGGGCTTTGTTTCGCACCCTCGAAGTGCAAAGCGTTTCTCCAAGATTGGTCTGGACTGCCTCCTAAGCTGACTCATGGTGTGGATCAGCTAGAAGTCGTTCAAAAATTCAACTACTTGGGAAGTTGTATCAACGCCCGCGGGATTGAACATGAGATCACGAACCGTATAGCAAAAGTTTTAGGCGCCTCTGCTAATCTTCGCCACTTATGGCGCAGGTCCGACCTCACTCTCGCCCTGAAGGTTAGAGTGTACAATGCAGCGGTACGTCCGACCCTACTGTACGGTTGTGAAACATGGCCCTTTAGCTCAACGGACATAAACAGGCTATTTATGTTCGACCACCGATGCCTTCGCAATTTAGCTCACATCTTTTGTGAACACCGCGTGAGCGACGAGCGTGTTCGATGCCTTGTTTACGGCACAGTAAAAGGAAATGAACTGCTCAGCACCGTTATTTCCCGCACCAGGCTCCGATGGCTCGGCCACGTGTTACGCACGCCAACCCACCGACTCCCGCGACGTGCGTTGTTTGCGCGCCGGGGGTGTTGATGGAAGAAGGGGTGAGGTGACCAGGCAATGACTTGGTCGAGAGGAATGAAGGCCTTCACTTCGAAGCTGGCCTCAGTTGGAGCGTCTCGGCTCCCTGATTGGGGGTCCGAAAGACGATGAATAGGTTTAACTGGATACACTTGTTGATATGGCTAGGCGCCGACCTCAGTGGCGTTTGTGGTGTGAGTTTCTTTGTCCCACCCCATCCCCTCTTAGCCTCCCCTCCAACCACGATCTCATTAGTTGGCATTTTATAATTGTGTATAGTAAAGTATTTTTTCTGCAGCATAGTAGCCGGTAGGTAGCTTACCGGAACGATGCCCATCCGTTATCAGTAGCTCAGCTGGCTTGCACCTGTATCATTTTTTCTCTTTTTCTCTATTGTATTGCGGCACAGTAACTGAGGTGTTTCCCACCTCTAACTAACGTGTTTAATGCACGAATGACGTTGAGGATTGGCTTCAACTTGTTCTAGTGGTCTGGCTTCAACTACTCCTGTACCCTAGTCAAATGTGGATTACTCGTGTAAAAATACTTTGTCCTGCGGTCATGGGTGCGTGAACAGTCGGCTGGTGACAACTGAGAATTTTCCAAAACGTACTTGCACCGAGAACGGTTTTGAGACAAACAGACACCGAGATACTTGACAGCACATGAAATAGGCATGCTTTTATCATTCACAGTTACTTGAGGGGAGCCAAGTAAAATTGTTCGCAACGTAACAGGGTGGAGAAGTGAAAATGTTGCCTCAGTATTTTTAAAAGCATTAAGGTTGGGGGACCTGGATACTGATCAACTAACAAATTCGTCTAAACCACAATGTAGCCTAGAAGCCATCTTCATGGAAGGAGCCCTGTAACGCAAGACAACATCATCAACATATTTATATCCATAGAGGATCTTTTACCGTTTAACTGATTAACTTGCTTGCGATCAATAAAATAGTTGCGCAACAAATTGCAAATCCCAGGGTGGACTCTGTTCAAATAAAGCATGTTGGGTAGCATAGATGGGTCCAGACTCCCGAAGTCATTTGAACAACCAAGAAAGAGAAGTCGTAGGGTTAGTTCCACATCAGACTGAACAGTACAGTTGCATAAGGAGTGCTGATCACTGCATGCACTTCATCTTGTTAGTCCAATACGGCTAAAATGAGGGAAAATGCAACGTCCCATTGTCTTGGTGGTGTAGGTGACCACAGAATTGGTTACACAGTTAGAAATGACAAATTTTCTGAATGCCGGTCTGACGTAAAACATAGAAAATTGGGTCCTGCGCGATCTTACTTAGCCCTTCTCCAAGTCCTCCTGTCAAGATAAGCAGCCGATGTTATTCGAAGAGAGGCGCATTTTGATGATCTGCTATGGGGGTAACCCCATCTAGCTATTCTGGAGCTTGTTCATGCTTTTTGCGGGTTGCTGAAGCCCTAACTCGGATTCGACCAGCACTGAGCATACAAAAGCGTTGCTAGTCCCTCTTCTGTCGCTGTGATCACAGAGCTATTAATTAAGTACAGTTCGAGGAATGACTTCATTCTTTGTGTTTATTCTGAACTGGACGTACTAGAACCTAAGTAACCTCAAGTTCAAGTCCAATACAGTCGCAATTCAAACACCACTGGGCAAACTGGAACAAATTGCTGCACGGTTTAACCTGTGGGTGTCAATATCAATTTGCAAAGTACTAACGTTGGACAGGAGTTGACTTGATACCAGTAACCATCCGAAAGAAGATGAGCATTTGTTGACATGGCCAAGGGCCGAACTCAATGGCGTTTATGCTGTGAAGATCCACTGAAAACGAACTTGTTCGATAACTCTTGTATGTGATGTCTTCTGCAGGAATTGTCACTCAGTTATTGTGTTTCTTGTATCATCCCACCTCTAGTTTAGCCTCCTCCAACTACGATAATAAAACGGTGTAATGTTATTTGCCTTTTTGCCTTTAGCTTTTGTCTCTTTCTGTTGTAGTTAGGTTTCGACTGTCCTAGTCGGAACGGACGAACTCTTGCACTCGTTGGTTCCCACGCGCAAAGTTGCCTAGACCATCCATCCTCAACGCGAGCCATATGATCCCCTGGAAACCACAGAAAATCCGCGGGGGGCCCTGAGATGAGAAAATGTTTAGGGGGGGGCCACGGGGCCACAGTGAAAACGTGGTTGTGCTAAGACAAAAAATAAAATTTATTTTAAAAAGTTTTCTGATAGTTTCTATTTTCGCTCTAATCTCCTCTGATCACTACCGGTCAGTAAAATGAATTACGAGCGCGCAAGTGGCTGTTTATGAAGGTGTGATAGCCAGCTCCGTCAAACTTGCGCAGATTTCGTCGGACTCACCTCGAACATAAAATCACCATACGGCGACTTAAACTGTGTAACTGAGAACCGATGTCTATCCACAGCGAACCAACTGTACTCTACTCAGGACACGGATACATCTACTGTGCAAACTGCAGTGGGCCCACTGAACTCTCCTCGGCACACTGCGACAGTTACCGCACAGTCACACTGACACTAACTGAGATTTCCTCAGGACACTACCACTGCTTTGACAACTCATGTGCCGGTCAGTCTTCCTCTTTCTGGTCTCAGTGCGGTAACGCTAGGTTACACGTTTTTCGTCTCAAGTCTCTGCTCGCGTGTACCTCTGGCGGTTAGGTCACGTTAGCCCGCAAGGTTCCAAATTCGATTGGCTATTCTGCACGCGTGGGGTACTATCACTAAAGAACGTTCGTTCGTTCCGACTAGGAGTTGAAAGAGCTAGGACGCGTCATAACGCCTTCTTAACATTCAGTTCAGCTAAAGTTTTCAAATTAGCGGGCAGTTATGTCAACTTACATCATACACATGGCCCGTAGCCTAGAGGTACCGAGCTTGCTTCATAGTCTTGCGGTGCAAGTTCGAATCAACGTAGGGGTGGACGTCGTCGCGGTATACTCAGCTCGCGTTCGACTAGTGGTGCCCACGCGGCAGCGAGGAACCGTTGCGGCGTACAGTTGACACAGTATTTATTGTTATTATACGTAACACAATGTGTACTTAAGGATACTTCTTATAATACGCACAATAATCAACTGGTATAGGTAGAAATTTGTCACATCTAGACTCATTCAGACAGCCGTCACACGCCTGAAAAAGCACTGTTCGTGCGTTTCATCCTTTCGGGAATCGTCAGCAGTACGCATTCCATCGGACCCTGGTAGGGCTCGAACCCGCAACTCAACTGTTGCCAGTCCGTGGTTGAGACCACTGAGTGAGTCTAGATGTGACGAATTTCTACTTATACCATTCAACTCCCACTACTACTCTTCTGTAAGCCGTACGCAGACCAGACTGCTTATAATGCCGTAAGTTGATTGGCGGCTTAATTTTGATAAGCGCATGGCTTGGTGAGGGGGTTAACCTGTCCTCTGCGCGGCAGTAACGTGTAAGTCAGTGGATAGTGAGCGGCCCTATATCACATCTAGTAGCTTATTTACGATGGTTGTTGCCGTCCCCTGTAGCTCAGTGGTCTCAACCACGGACTGGCAACAATCGAGTTGCGGGTTCGAGCCCTACCAGGGGTCCAATGGGATGCGCACTGCTGACGATTCCAGAAAGGATGAAGCGCGCGTACAGTGATTTTCTGGGTGTGTAGCGGCTGTCTGAGTGAGTCTAGATGTGTCTAATTTCCACCTATACCAGTCAACTCCCCTTACTACTCTTTATTAATCAAATGCCTTGTTAGCACGCATTGGGCGCCAGGTTTGCCAATAACTGATCTGCGTTAATAGTGTCATTGTTGACTCACTCATGCCTTTTTCTTGAACTATCCGGCATTTCCTTTCATGTTTGTCTCTTCTGTCCTTCATTTTTCCAGCTGTCACTGCCACAACTTTCCTTCAATACATGTGTGCCTAGTGAGCGTTGTCATTATCTGAGTTTCTTTTGTTTTCCGCATTGGCTCTTGTCAAGAAGCTTTTTTCTGTTATTTTAGTCATCCACGGTATTTTTAAAGTCATCCTCAGAAACCGCCTCAGTGTTACTTTTATATTTAAACATTGTAACCACCAACAGATGTTGCAAATATGCTTATCACCACAGTCTTGTGGGTACTACGCGGTCACTCGATTTTTTGACGTGCCATAGTAATCTACCTTTTTAGCTGAAATAACGTGGGAAACAGTGTTTGAATAAACACTTGAAACGAACTTTGACTATTGTCAAATTTCCTCTGATCCAAGATATCTTGGATCGATTAAAGTGGTACTGGCCAAAGCGTCTTTGGCGCTTACTGGTAATTTTTCCGGTTGTTCCCAGTTTTAATCCCGTTTTGCACCCTGTTTTTGCCTTTTTTATTGCGGTCGTTTTACTATTGTATACGTGTTATAATTCTGCTCTGTTTTCCACATGAACATGGCTGTCTCGCTAAACACCGAGGCGGATGGACCCCTGGGGTCTTCGTTTGATGAGTCTAGTGCAGCTTGCGGACAGTCTAACTGTTCAGAGCCAGTAACAGATTTATCTGGCGGTATGCAGTGTGACGTCTGCTGCCGCTGGTATCACGAAAGCTGTACCGGCCTACAAGCAGACCAGTACAAAATGCTATCATCCAGCGTTCACTTCCTTTTCAGCTGTGCTGAATGCTGCGCTCAGAGATCGACGCGCCCGGCTATCACCGGTGCTAAACTTTCAGCGCTGGCTTCAAGGTTGGCAGGTGTTGAGAAGGCGATAGCCAAACTCGCCTCTATTGCCTCGCTCGATGCGAAAATGGATTTGATTTTAAAATCCCTGAATATTGCGATTGAGGACACTGCAATAGACGGCAACATTGCTGACGATCCATCCGCTGGGGTCTGTCACTCGGTCAAGAAGTCGCACATCCTACCGGACACTCCAGGTAGCATTGCTGACTATCCTCATGAGCCGGTCAAAGTGAAGAAAAATAGGGTGCGGAAATACCAGAAGCCCTCTGCTAAACCCAGAGAATTAGTTGCCACGGCATCGAGAAAGATGCCGTCTTTGACAGTCGTAAAGTCATCTGACGGTTGTGCACAGGAGAACATTCCGAAGATGCTGACCGTCTCGGCTGCCACTGAACCAGCCCGTTCTGACGAAGTGTTGGTAACTGCTCAATGCGACACAAGGTCAACGGCCCCTGCTCCCGTGAGCCAAAAGAAGAAGCGGACTAGATCTGCCCGTAAAACTTCGAAGGGGCTTGAAGACCCAGGAACTAGTAAGACGCCGGCAATAGAGCGGAAAACCTACGCTACCGTTGCTTCGACGTCGTTTGCGAAGACAGGGACAGTCCCACCGCCAGTGGTGAAAACAGCTGGTATAAGTGTCGAATCCAAGGCACGTGGGGTAAACACTCCCCGTCGTGCCGACTCTTTCACGGATAGTAGCGTTATATTCCGTAACGTTACTGAATCTGCGGCTGCTCTCCCAAGGGAACGCATCTTGGATGACATCAAGTGGCTCAAACTGTGCGTCAGCAAGCTGCTTCCACCTGGCTTCCCTGGTGTCACTGTCAGAAAGCTGACCAGATTGGGGAACGTCCCTATCGGTACGCCAAATCCGCGACCCCGACTACTTCGCGTGGTCCTTTCTACCCCGGAGGAACGCAAATCATTACTGCGGTTTGCATTCAAACTTAAGGGTAGTGGTGTCAGCGTTCAGCCGGACCTTCCACTGGCAGATAGATTGAAGTTAAAGGAGGCTATCAAAGACCTCAAAACTAGACGGGCGGCTGGTGAGCAAGGCCTCCGTCTGGTGGGTTTTCAGGTGGTCAGCCGGAAGTTATTTTCCGCCCTATCAGAACCCATCCTGATGGCGCACGACCCAGGGATGGTCGTGCCGACTTCCTTGAGGTAGTACTTAGCAACGTGCGTAGCCTAAGGAACAAGGTGCACGAGTTGGGTCTACTTGTAGACAAATCTCGTCCCGACATACTTGCTTTCACTGAAACGTGGTTGTCTCCGGATATCACGGACGGTGAGGTATGTTTACCTGGCTACGCGCTGCTTAGAACTGATCGCTCCGTTGGTCGCCAAGGCGGAGGCGTTGTACTGTATGTGAGCTGTAACTTAGATGTGTTGAGGACCTGCACATTCCAGTCGTCGGATCAGACTGTTGAAGCCCTATCGGCTGTTTTGTGCACTTCCTCTACCCAGTTTACAGTTGTAGTGATATACAGGAGTCCTGGAAGTTCTTCCAGGGGGATAATTGACTTTATTCGCACTCAGTCCGCGAATAAGTGTTTAGTTCTAGGGGATTTCAACCTCCCGGAAGTCTGTTGGGCCGATCTTTCTTGCAATTCGGCGTCAGGAACATTCGGTGCAGACTTTCTTGAGCTGACTCTCCAAGTGCCTTTGCACCAGTTCGTGGACTTCCCCACTAGGTATATGGACAACCAAATACCATCTACTTTAGATCTGGTTTTCGCTAAGTCCCTCGACTTCGTGACTGACGTTTCATACGGTGCACCTCTAGGGTCCAGCGATCACGCATGCATATCCTTTCGGTGTGCTCTTTCAAGGCACCAACAGACCGCTGTTGAATTACTTCCGAATATTTGGCGGGTGGACTTTAGTGCAATGCGAGCTAAGGCTTCAGTTCTGAACTGTGAGATCTCGATGGCTGACTCTGTCCAGTTAGCCTGGGATAAATTTAAGGCATACCTTACGGAGGTTTCCACTCCCTATATTCCACTCATGAGGAAAAGAGGGTTACGGGCACAGCCTCCATGGATAGATACCACAGGCAAGTACCTACTCAAGAAACGGTCTAGATGCTGGCGAACCTACCAAGCAGCTCCATCAGCCAGTACCTATGATAGTTATCGAGAGATTAGAAATAAATGTAAGCAACATCTCAGGACTGTTCGTCTCCAGTACGAGCAGGGTTTAGCGGACTCGGCCGCAGCTAATCCCAAGAAGATTTTTGCTTACGTTAAAAGACGCAGCGGGGCAAAACTGTCTATACCAGCGTTATTGCGAGCAGACGGGACCCGTGCGCAAACTGACTATGACAAGGCTTGTATACTTAGTGATCAGTATACTGGGGTCTTTGCTCGGGAGACCTCTTTACCACAGGTTGAATTGGTTTCAAGAGTTCCAGAGGATTCTTGCTTAGCTGAGTTTAACATAACGGAGACTCAGGTCTTCGAGCTACTGCAAGGCATTAATCCCTCTAAAGCTTCCGGTCCTGATTCAATTCATCCGAAGCTGTTGCATGAATTGGCCACTGAGCTGAGTGGTCCTCTCACATGCGTGTTTTCAATATCGCTTGACAGCTGCATCCTACCTTCGGAATGGAAGGAGGCAATCATCTGTCCGATTTTTAAGGGCGGTGACAGCGCTCTGCCCGCGAACTACCGGCCTGTCAGTTTGACAAGCGTAGTAGTCAAGTTGTTTGAAAAGCTGATAAGGGATTCAGTGGAGAACCACCTGAATAGATTCAACCTTCTCAGTGTTGCGCAACATGGATTCCGCAAAGGATTTTCATGTCAGACAGTTTGACTGAATTCAAAAATTCTGTTGGATAATGAACCGCTTCATCTGCTTCCAACATAGTGTCCAGGGCATGTATGTGACTGCTTTGCTTGGAATGTTAGACTGAATAATATTGTTCAGTTCGTCGACATCCTTGCTCTTCGCTGCAAGAATAGCTCGCTCAGTGAGCCAGTCCTGATTCGGATACTTAGTTTAAATACTATTTCACCCAGTTCTTCTTTCGACGTCACAAAATCGCAGAAGTTATGAGGCAATGAAATCCTTCCTGAGGTCAGACAAACGGGCAACTTTTTGTTCCCGATATCCAGTAATTGAAGTGAAAATACCTCAGCTGAGTGAGCGTGTTGACGCTGGACACGCGTTTCTACAGCTAACTCTGAGGCATTAACGCGACCCCCCAATGCAGAGTATTTCAAGCAAGCAGTTATTTCGTCCGCTGGTGTAGATCGCAGAATTACAGGCAACATTTGCCTGAAATCTCCTGCAAGCACTAATAACGCGTTTCCAAATGGTCTGCTGTTTCCTCAAAATTTGTTACAATGACCGATCAAGTGCCACCAGCCATTTTTTGTGCGCCATTGTTTATTCATCCCAAACAATCAGTTTGCACTTTGCAATACTTTTTCCATGCTGGACGATTTAGAAATGCTGAATGTGGGTGTTTCAATGAATTACATGTTCAATGGCAATTTCAAAGCGGAATGAGCCGTTCTTCCACCAGGTAGCAATGTCGCAGCTATTCTGGAGGACGGGAGAGCTAAGGCCACTTGATTTTGCGATCTGACTGCCGCAAGAATCAATCTAAGATGGAACTTTTTACCAGTTCCTCCAAGCACATCTTAGAAGATTGCTTCAATCGCGTTGTTGACAGTTTACGTTATTTGATCGTAAATGCCATTTTGTGTAAGTATTAACCTACGGAATGTTGGATTGCACATACGACGAAAGCTCGCCAGTGTTGTAATTCAGTTCACAACGCAAGTCGACAACAAACAAAGTAGCAGCCGATCGAATCCGTGATGACATTTCTAATTGCTTTAGCGATTTGTCCGCGTTCCCTACACACAAGTTTTCGATCATTATCAACGCTTCGTTGTATATTTCTGCTGGAAACTCCGCGTTCCAATGGATATTTTCTTTGCCTATTCGAGGGGAAAGGTCTTCAGGAATGTGCGATTTATATTTCGTCCAGAGCTCTGTTGCAGAAGGAGGAGAACAAGCGGTCAATATGGTTGCAAACGATGCGCGAATTTGTTTTGGATGTGACGTGTTGCACGCGTCCTTAATGCTGGAACCCTAGTGTCGGTCGTTTTCCAATAACTTCCGAGCTTGACATGCACTACGGAAAGTGGCAAGGGTAACGCCGTTGACAATTCTCAATTGCTGAAAAGACTTAGGACTAGGCACATTGACCAAAATCATGCGAATAAAAATGTATTCATCTTGATGGGGATGCATGCTTATCAGAGACTCGCCTGCAAGACTCGAGCACTGTGCTCACTCTGCGATCCCCTTCAGGGGACGCAAGCAGTATTTTCTCCTTGCGCCTCTCCGGTGACGATGCAGCTTCGAGCACCGGCCAAGCCGGTGTTGGTATTGCCCTGAGTCCCCGGGCTGAAGCTGCACTGGTTGATTGGATTCCAATCAGTAGCCGGATGTGTGCGGGCCGATTGGCTGGCTCGTTCAAAGCTTCGAAGTCACGTGGGACCAACTGGTGTCTATTCATCATCGCTGCCTATGCACCGACAAACTGTAGCGATGATTCGGTAAAGAACGACTTTTACCGCCAACTGACCCAGCTCCTTCGCCACAGAAGAAGCACGAACACTGTTGTGCTGGCGGGGGATATGAACGCACAAGTTGGAAAGTTGTCCACTGATGAACTGCATCTGGGCGGTCAACACGTTGTAGGCTCCCGTAATGATAACGGTGAGAGGTTACTTCATTTGTGTGAAGATGCTCGCTTATTTCTTGCGAGCACTAATTTCCGACACAGCACCTGCCGAAGGGTGACTTGGCGCCCACCAACCTCCAACCAGCCTTGCACGCAGATCGATCACATTGCGATAAATTACCGCTGGAGAGGCTGCATCCATAATTGTCGCTGGATTTGGAGCACATGTGTGGACACTGATCATGCACTTGTATGTGCAGACATGCGGATGCGTTTTGGCGGACGCCCACGACGACGCTGTGAGCGTATTGACACCAGCCAACTGACAAAACCAGCTGTTCTGAATGCGTATCGAAGTACGCTAACATGCGAGTTGAGCAAGCGCTCACAGGAGACAATTGATGGTCACTGGTCACATGTTCGCCAGACCTTACTAGCAGCAGGCAAATCCTCATGTGGTATGTCTAATAGACAACATGGACACTGGGTCTCTTCGCAGTCTCTGGAACTTAGCGATGCTCGCCGGCAAATCCCGGCTGGAAGCCAGCACAATGAAACTCGCAAAGAGCTCCGGGAAAAACTCCGTGCTAGCCTGAAGAGAGACCGCGAATCTTGTTGGTCTCATCGTGCGTCAGAGATGGAAGTGGCCGCTGCCCTTGGCAACCATCGTAAGTTATTCCGTCTGATACGGGAAACGGGCAGCAGGAGACCTGGTGTTAGTGAAACTATACGTGACGAGAGTAAACAGCCTATCCACAATTTGTCAAAACGTCTGGAGCGTTGGGCTGAGCATTTTGAAAAGCAATTTAATCGGCAAGAATTGTTCGATTCGCCGGTCACTGATCGCCCCGCTCCGTGGGCTGTCCCTTTGGATCCACCCTCTCGCTCAGAAGTCGAACGTGAGATCGGACTGTTGAAGTTGAACAAAGCCGCGGGACCAGATGATCTTCCTCCAGCCCTCTTGAAAGTTGGAGGCTCTGCTCTTGTTGATGCTTTGCATGAATTACTAGTGAAACTGTGGGAGCAGGAAACTGTCCCAACCGACTGGAGCCGCTCCGTTATTGTTCCCATCTTCAAAGGCGGCTCTCGTTCGGAATGCGGCAACCATAGAGGAATCAGTCTGATCTCCATCGCCTCCAAATTACTCGCGTCCATAATTCTCCACAGACTGACTGGCGCTCGTGAAAGCCAGATTCGTGAGGAGCAAGCCGGGTTTCGTCGGGGTCGTGGCTGCATCGACCACATCTTCACCTTGCGTCAGTTGTTGGAGCACCGTCACACATATTGGCGGCCCACCGTAGTCGTGTTCCTCGACATCAAAGGTGCCTTCGATTCGGTTGATCGATGTGCCCTTTGAAATTGTCTACTCAGGAAAGGTGTGCCCGAGAAATATGTAAATGTTATCCAAGCATTATATGCGCGTAGCACGGGCAGAGTAAGGGCTTACAGCAGGCTGTCGCCACCCTTCAATATCTCCAGCGGTGTGAGACAAGGATGCCCGCTGTCACCTTTCGTATTCAACTTCGCTATTGACGAAGTCATGGAGATTGCATTTACAGGACATGACTTGGAAGGTGTGGAGCTACTCCCAGGAGAACGACTCCTTGACTTGGAGTATGCAGACGACATTGCCCTCATCTGTGACAGCTCCCAGACGTGCCAAGCCGCGCTGGACAGATTAGCACTGGCTGTCAGTCGCTTCGGGCTTTGCTTTGCACCGTCGAAGTGCAAAGCGTTCCTCCAGGATTGGCAGGGTTCGCCCCCTGTGCTGACCCTTGGTGGGGATCAGCTAGAAGTCGTTCAGAAATTCAATTACCTGGGAAGTTGTATCAGCGCCCTTGGGATCGAAGACGAGAACACGAACCGCATAGCGAAAGCTCGAAGTGCTTTTGCTAACCTTCGCTACCTATGGCGACGGCGCGACATTACTCTCGCCCTGAAGGGTAGAGTGTACAATGCAGCGGTACGTTCGACCTTACTGTACGGTTGCGAAACCTGGCCCCTAAGATCGGCGGACATGAAGAGGCTACTTACGTTCGATCATCGGTGCCTTTGTACTTTAGCTCACATCTGGTGGGAACACCGAGGGATTAACAAGCGTGTTCGACGCCTTGTTTACGGCCTAGGAAAAGGGAATGAACCGCTCAGCACCGACATTTCACTCACCAGGCTCCGATGGCTGGGCCACGTATTGCGCATGCCAGCCCACCGACTCCCTCGACGTGCGTTGTTTGCTCACCGGGGATGTGGGTGGAAGAAGAGGAGAGGTGGCCAAGCGATGACTTGGTCCAGAGGAATGAAGGCCATCACTTCGGAGCTGGCCTCAGTTGGAGCTTCACGGCTCCCTGGTTGGGGTCCAAAAGACGGTGAACACGTTTGGCTGGATACACTTGCTGATATGGCAAGGAACCGACCTCAGTGGCGTTCCTGCTGTGAGTTTCTTTGTCCCTCCCCATCCCTTTTAGCCTCCCCCTCCATCTACGATCTCATTTCCTAGGGTAAAATATAATAAGAAATTTTTTTTCTTTTTGCCTAGTAGCCGGCTGGTAGCTTACCGGAACGATGCGTATCCGTTGCTGGTAGCTCAGCTGGCATTCAACTGTCGTATTTATTTTTCCTTTATGTATTGTATGCATGTATGTATTTCCTTTATGTATTGCGGTACAATAGCGGAGGTGTTTTACCATCTCTAGCTGACATGTATAATGATGATGATGATGATGATGGGGATGCATGCTGTACAGCCTGCCCATGGTAGTTCTATCGAATCACCAGGTTGTCCGTCTACCATGTCTCCTCGTTTGCGTCCTTCATATGATTTTCTACTTGCCTTCCAATTTTAATACCTTGGCACATCGGAACACAGCAGTTGTTTCGCAAAAGCGTCATGTTGACATAACGTGAAGAAAGCAGCTAACGTTGTAGCCGGTGGATTCAAGCCCATTTGATGAACTTTTGCAGTTGTGAAATAAACGCGTTGTCCGTTCCCTAGATGTACTGCTAGGTGAACGACTGCTGGACATCGTTCAGATATCAGAAATGAAAGAATGCGCAACACAGCTGCATTGCTGCTTACGTATCTTCCAGCCTGATACCGAGCGACTCCATCTATAAGTATACGAGTATTCAAAGCACTTCTGGTTGGTTTCAGGCCATGAACTGCCATGTTGCTGCACTTATTTACGTGCTTACATATGTATTTGATGAAACTGACGATGTTACACTATTCCACCTTTATGCTCTCCTTGTACTTTTTTAGTAGTAAAGGCGAGTATAGAACAACCCACCCGTTATCGACTTTGTTGTTACCGTTTCGCATTTGCATAGTGACTACGTTATCGCCCTCCTCGGCTGACCGTCTTCTATATAAGGGGTGTCCGTCATTTCCTGTAACTATGTTGACAAACGATACTGGAGGAGCTCGTTCTGATTATCTGCCGTCAGTCATGCATGGTGAGTTCGGATTTAGTGAACCACAGGGTCCATGTGTCATATTTTCCGGCACAACTTCATGCAAGTCCTTATCGACGTCAGGATGGGGTATTTCAACGTTTATTACATCGTCGAGTTCGTTGAAACTGCTTTTGTTGTAGAGCCACATTAGTATATGTGTATGTGTAAGTCCGCTCTTTTACCATTCCACTGAGTACATCCAACAACGCACCGACCCAGAAGCCTCGAGTTTTACCAAGAATTGCATCAGCGATTCCAGCTTCTGTCTGAAAACACGTGCTGTGATGTCATGCCTATCCACCGGCGAGTGTCCAGGAAGTACGAGCTGTTGTATATTAGCCCACGTTGGATTGTCTGTGAATGTAATGAATGAATAAATAAATAAATAGTATATTCTCGAATTTCCGAGACACACCTGACCAGGCATGATCAACGTTTACAAGCAATTTATGTTTCGCAACAAACACGTTGCTATGTATGTAATCGGCAGTACGCCGAAAGTTGTTCAAGCTTTGGAAATTGTAAAATTAATCTTGAGGTATAAATTCGTCAAAACATGACGACAAGTTGGGTTCTAGTGGGCGTAGTGTAAACAGGCTGGGCATTCCGTTTGTAGAGAAAACTTGTCAGGAAAATATTACATTAGGATTCTGGTCGGCTTGCCAGTATGTAGTTGTGGGCAGTGACTTTATTCAGTGGCGAGTCACATCCGCCACGTCGCAGTGTTGTTAAGCGGACATTTGTGGCTTTTTATAGGGAGAACGCTTGCCAGGCGAAAACCCACCACGTCCTGAAACACTGTCAGCAATCCGTTTGTACACTAATGCAAAACTGGCAGAGCAGCTCGTCGACTGATTTAACCCTCGGTTAACCGCCGTCAATTGCCTTCTAATTTCCTCTGTTAGCTGAACAGGTTACTTTTGCTCGGGGCGGCCATAATGGCTGAGGCCTATGGAGGGTTTTACCTTCGTCATCTTCGTGTCCAGGTGAGCAAAACTTCCGATTCCTGCTTCTAGAATTTACAGGATTATGTATACTTCGCAGGAGTATGAAGGCGTCATGTCCAGCTACCATTACTGGACGACGGTCATGGTAGTGAGTGCATTTTTATCCACTTGTTGTACAGCCGTGTTCTATGTAGGTCCTTGGGGGTTTCTATGTCCTGTCCCAGGCACAAGCTCTTTCACGTTCCGATCCCAGATCCCCAAGAAGTTCCAGACCTCGGAGAAAGGGAAGGTGAGAGACAAACAGGACCGCAAAGAACAGACGTGGGAACAAGCATTATTTATGTTCTATGGTCTAACATTTAGAGGAAACATATGATGTACAATGTGTAACAATGATTATGCTAAAAGTGTCTTTTGAATATTCATCGGAAGCAAAGCCCTAAGGTTGGTTGCTACCATATACCTTGGATGTTTAGAGGGTTGCCTATTCCGGGAGCCCAGAGAGCGATTCCAGAAGACAGATCGAGTTGCAGGGAAACTTTTATTGGTTCAGCAAAAGATTCCCTGTTAGCTAGCTATAAACGAACGACACCGTGGACGCTCTAGCTAGGGAAACGGAGCAAGCACAGCACACAGAGCAGTCGCGCGTTGCAACCGAAGCGAGCGCCAAGCAAAAATGGCGATGAGCAAGTAAAGCATTCGAACTCAGCAATCAGTTCAACAAACCACACCGGTTGCCTAAGTGTACAATTATAGAATTTTGGTTAGAATTTTACACAAGCAAACCGGGGAATCTCCAGACTGCTACATAGCCCTCTCCCAGAAGGGACTGTGTAAGCAGTCCTTCGATCTACGTGAGGACTGTCCGTCGCGGGCCAGCCTTCTGCGAGACCAGGTTGTGAAACCCGATGCAGCTGCTGGGGGAGAACCATGCAATCGGACCCTAGCGGGCTCCCACCCGTGTCCTCCCTACGGTGTCGAAACGGTTAAAAAAACTGTTTGTAGGGGGGGACAGTTAATAAAGTTCACGTATGCGGTTGAACAGGAAGTTCGTTCCACTTGCAGTTGACGTGCGGAGATCCAGCGGAAGTGAAACCGAGGGGCAACCAACCGACGGTGTATATGGAAAGCAAAATGAAAAAGCAGCATAAATGCATAGCCATACACAAAAGAGTGCAAAGCGAAAAACGTGCAAAGCTGTTTTTGGGTTTTCAAAAGTTTTGCTCTTTTTTGGTAGTTTCAAAACGTTTTGGTCTTTTTGTGGATTTTCAAAAACGTTTAGTAAGAGCAGAAAATTTCGAAGGCACGTTCTACGTAAAAAAGTAAGTGCGAACGGAGTCCGAAAAACGAACCTTAGGTTTGAGCTTCCTACCGCGTTGATTGAGAGTAGGGCGGGTAGGAGTGCTGTCGGTTGTGGTTGTCGGTTCTGCTGGAGCGGACTGACTCGTCTGAGGTTGCGGTGCCAGCTGTGATGGCACAGGCTGTGAAGGTGCTTGCTGCACCGAAGAGTCAGACTTGCTGAAGAATGCTGGCTTGAGTCGATCAATGGTGATCGTCTCAGTGGTGTTGCGTCGTGGCTTGTCGATGTCGGGATCAGCTTGTTGGGCAGCAGCCATAGCGGATAGATCAATGTTGGTGCTAGGCGATAAGCTGATCTGTTGAATGCGTGAAAGCGCATCCGCGACGGGATTGAGAGCACCTGAGACATGACGTACGTCTGTCGTAAACTGAGAAACGTAGTCTAGGTGTCTAGTTTCCCGCGGCGAGTACTTGTCCGTTGCGCCATTGATTGCGTAGATCAATGGCTTGTGGTCGGTGAAGACGGTGAAATGTCGACCTTCGAGGTAGTGACGGAAATGTCGGATACCTAGGTAGATAGCTAACAGTTCCCTACCGAAGGTGCTGTATCGCGATTCGGCAGGTTGTAAGCGCTTTGAGAAGAAACCTAGAGGTATCCATCGATGGTCGATGAGTTGTTGAAGAACTGCACCGACGGCAGTGTCTGATGCGTCAGTTGTCAGAGAGAGTGATGCAGACGTGTCTGGATGGGCGAGAAGCGCTATGTTGGAGATAGCGTCTTTAAGCTTCTCGAAAGACAATTTAGCGTCGTCTGTAAAGTGAAAAGAGCGTTGTTTACCGCGGAGCAAGTCAGTCATTGGTTGAACAATGCTCGCGCAGTTAGGTATAAAGCGTCTGTAATAGTTAACCAGGCCAAGAAATCGGCGTAACTGCTTGAAGGAACTGGGAGCAGGATAGTCCTTCAGTGCCTGGATTTTGTCTGGCAGGGCTTCAATACCAGAGGCGGATATGCGGTGGCCAAGGAAGTCGATGGAACTTTGGCCAAGCTCGCATTTATCGGGGTTGACGGTAACCCCATGCTGCGTTAAGCGTTGGAAGAGTGCGTCGAGGTGACGAAGATGCTCCTCGTCAGAAGAGCTGGCGATGAGAATGTCATCTAGATAAGGATAAACGCCTTCGAGTCCTCGCGTTACCTCATGAATGAAACGCTGAAAAGTTTGGGCAGCGTTGCTGAGGCCGAAAGGCATTCTGAGGTACTCGAATAGGCCAAATGGCGTGATGACTGCTGTTTTAGCAATGTCATCTGGCGCGACAGGTATCTGATGATAGGCGCGGACTAAATCGACTTTGCTGAAGATAGACTTGCCAGCTAGAGCTGAGGTCAAGTCGTGCATGTGCGGGATAGGGTATTTATCCGGGACGGTAACTTTGTTAAGTGCCCTGTAGTCACCACAGGGGCGCCAGTCACCGGATTTCTTAGGCACCATGTGTAATGGTGATGCCCATGGACTTTTAGACGGGCGGATGATTCCCAGTTCGAGCATTTGCTCGAATTCCGCCTTCGCAGCTTTGAGCTTGTCCGGGGCTAGTCGGCGAGGGCGGGCCGAAACAGGTGGGCCCTTAGTGCAAATGTGATGCGTGACGTTTGACGTCACAGGAGGCAAGTCGTTCAGGACGCGAACGAGTTTAGGGTGCTTGCTGAAAAGTTCTAGAAAAGGCTGTGAAGCTTGAGGTAGGACACGAATGGGAGTGATAGCAGCCACGTTGGCGCTAGTCCCGATAACACTGAGCTGTGTCCTAGAGTCGACAAGCTTCTTCCTTTTAGCGTCGACGATGAGGTCGAAGCGTTGCAGAAAGTCTATGCCTATGATGGCGAAAGGCACAGCAGCGATTATGAAAGGCCAGCGAAAGGTTCGCCGGAGGCCTAAGTTGAGCGTTAGCAGCTTTTCGCCGAAAGTTGCGATTGGTGTGCCATTGGCGGCACGCAGCTTGGTCGGCGATGGTGAGACGACCTCATCTGAGCTACGGGGTATAACGCTAACTTCGGCACCAGTGTCGACTAGAAACTCGGTGCCGGAAGTTAAATCCCTAACGCGGATGAGGCGACTTTGGTGTTGGCCAGTCGCGTCCGTCGCCGTTACGGACCGGCCGCGAAGTTTTCCCTGCTTCTCGGCGAAGTTGCAAGGCTTTACACATTTATGAGCTGCGGTACCAAAGCGCTGATGATACCAACAGCTAACTTGCCTGTTGCTAGACCGAGAAAGTTTGAAGGGCGATTTTGAGCGGCTAGGACGACGACGTTTCATTGTAAGCTGCTGCACCTGGCGACTAAGTGTCGCAACTTGTGCTTGCAGGGCTTCTATAGTTGACTGTAAGCCAGTGATAGAAGTGCCCTGGGACGCGACGGCATTGATCTTGCTGGCGTTGGCTTGTGGCTGTGCTCGTTCAATAACTCGATCGGCTAAGTCTGCTAGTTGAGTGAGCGGAACGGAGCTCACTGTAGCGAGAATCGCTTGCGTGTTTTCCGGTAGCCGTTGTAGCCATAGTTCGCGAAGTAAAGTCTCATCCATGGTTGAGGAACCAAGGAGTTGCTGCATCTCTCGTAGCAGGGTTGAGGGCAGTTTGTCGCCCAGCTGCAGATCCTTGAAAAGCTGCTGCAGGCGAACTTTCTCAGAGGGCGTAACACGCTTAATCGTGGCTTCCTTGAGAGCCTCATAGCGGTTTTCGGTCTGAGAAATGATGACGTCACGAACCTGCATTGATATCTCCTTGGGGAGATAGGACAGGAGTTTGCAATACTTCGCGTAGTCGGAAGTGATTCTGTGGTTATAAAACTCGGCCTCAAGAAGAGCGAACCACAAAACAGGATCCATGTCCCAAAAAGGTGGAACTGAGAGAGATACAACGCTAAGTAGAGACTCTACCTTATGGTCTACAGATTCCATGGCTTGAAAAAATGAGGCAAAAAATAGGCTACCGTATGCAAAAATTAAACCGGAAAATATGAAAAATAAATGGAACGAGCTCACCGGAGAAAAGTTCCAAATATCCGGCGCGGAGGTTGATCCGGATTCGGGGTCACCAATTTAGAGGGTTGCCTATTCCGGGAGCCCAGAGAGCGATTCGAGAAGACAGATCGAGTTGCAGGGAAACTTTTACTGGTTCAGCAAAAGATTCCCTGTTAGCTAGCTATAAACGAACGACACCGTGGACGCTCTAGCTAGGGAAACGGAGCAAACACAGCACACAGAGCAGTCGCGCGTTGCAACCGAAGCGAGCGCCAAGCAAAAATGGCGATGAGCAAGTAAAGCATTCGAACTCAGCAATCAGTTCAACAAACCACACCGGTTGCCTAAGTGTACAATTATAGAATTTTGGTTAGAATTTTACACAAGCAAACCGGGGAATCTCCAGACTGCTACAGATGCAGAGCGTTGCGCCGTTAAGCAAAGAAAACACAGGATCAGTTTGCTATGATGCAAGTGTTGCGTGGGAAGATTCGCTGGGGAGCGTAGAATATGCTGACCCAGGGAAAGCCAGTGAGTCTTTTGGACTCATTCATGGGTAAGTTTCGCAAAAATAGCAGCGATTAATTGAGGATTGAACACCTGTCGGTACGACCGTAATAAGGAACATACACAATTACATCTTGAGCTTACACATGCATATGACGCGGGCTACCTGTAGACGAAGACGGCAAAATTGTGAGTCTCCCAAAATCAGCTGCATTGCCTTGATTCACAAGTACATCTCACAAATGGACGTATTCTTCGGAGCAAAGCTTGGACTGATTCATGCGGATGAATAACAAACGTTCTGTTTCGATCTCTGCGTACATATCCACGATGTATTGACGTCATTTCAAACTGTGATTGTCTTCACTCTTCCGAATCATTAATCGGTGTGAATAAAATTGCATTGCGCTGCATTTCTTGTGTTTCTACGCCATTGACTGGATTTATCCTTTTGATGTTGAAGTGATATCCATCAGCATTATCCCAAAAACTAATAGGATACTGTAGAGCCTCGTAGCATTTATGCGTTTCGACAAATTTTGTCCGCTGATCGTTTTTCCGGTGAAGATCTATATCTCTCAGTGGGAATTGATCTCCGACTATAATGGTTGCAACTTCGTCTATAGTTGGAGCACTGGAATCTGCGCACATGTTCTCCAGTTGGCGTTATGTCAGCATGAATAACAAACCTGTGTGCATCAGCTGTCATCTTGTCAATAGCTCTTTTGAGCAATTGCACTAACTTATATTTTTGGTGAAGAAGCTCTTGCAATCGGGAAACGATGAAATGTTTTATGCCGGTAGAAATTTCGCGGCGTGCAACCAATTCATTATTACCATCACGGATGAAGTACATTTGTAGGAATTTATGTTGATTGTCTGGGAAAGGAAGCAGGGATCCGGCTTTATGATAAATCTATCTTTTTGATTTGAAAGTAAGCATGAATGGAGCTGTTACGATTTCTGCACCGAAAGACGTCATTTGGAAGCATGCGTTGTATTTCCTGATGTTAGAGAGGAAATGTATGGAGCTTGCGGTATCTCCGGCAAACAAAGTTTTAATGGTTCTGGCGGTTCTTCTATTTGGGGCAGTTTACCTTTTTTCGCAGCGCAGCACATTCCTTTCGTTTCTCCATTAACTTTCAGAGCATTGTAATACGGACACCCTTCAGTCATGGTGCCAACGAGAACCTTCTGACTCAAAACATACTATTTATCTGGGTTCATTAAGTTTATGGGGTTCATTCAGTTGTAGAGAGCAGGAGCGAAATCCCTTGTCAGCCCCACCGATTCCGGTTGTACCGAAATGCAAGGCAGTTGAAATCGCGCGATGGCTGTAAACGTGGTCGTAGTTGACACTTAACTGCTTTTTCTCGTTGACGACTATTATCGCCTGTCAGCCTGCCGCATTCTTTCTGTTGAGAAGAAGGCATGTTTTAAACTGCCGAATGTGATCATTTTGCTAATCCTGCATCCTTGCGTTTGGCTGCACGTCGCAGAACACCTATCTGGGCCATTATCTGTCTGCGTCCCACAGTTTTAGTTGCTAGTGCTCGTCTCATTGTATCTGATGCGCGAGTACGACGGCCTGAGCTTGATCTTCTGCGAGACATTACTCAGGTGAAGTTGTAGCGGTTGTGATTGCATTATATTTTCGCTTTGATTTTATCTCTTCCGTTACCGACCATTTTGTGCCATTTGTTTAACTTCACAAATTTTGTGTACAACAATTTCAACGCGCGCGCGCGTCATGCTGCTGTCATTTGCTGCTGCCTATGCTTGTGCTGCTGCCATGTCTTTCCAGTAATCGGAGTTATATCTTCGAACCTCCGGTCGGCATCGAACTAACATTGACTGAAGAAAGAAGTACGACACAAGTGTACTTGATTGTTCCTCTATCGTCATTTTGTTGCCTTAGCTGGTCTTTGGCCTCCGGATTCGAACATATTAGGTAACGGCCCACTACAAACTAAGACAGAACGATGGCACTGAAAAAGAAGGAAAAATTCTATGGCAACAGCATATAAAATTGCAAAACAATAGAATACAAAAAGGCGCGAACTAAAAAACATAGCAAGACATTAAAAATACCAAAGCACTATTTGGCTAGAACAGTTGCACGAACTACGGCGTACTTCCCCCGCCTGTTGCACTGAAAACTAAACAAAGCATTAAAAAACGAAGTGAAACACAATGAAAGAAGCAAAAGTTACACAATACTCACGGCTTAAGCGCCGTGTTATGGACACACCACACTCTCAACGCTGTCACACAAATAGTCAATCTTAGCGTGAAGTAATCTAACTGAAAATATCTGAAATTATCCATCTACTTATAAGTAGTGCAAAATACCAAACAAATCGTCGCTGGTGTACTAGGAATGACACCTACAGAATAACATATTTGTACAAAAACTTGATAGTACTCAGGTGTAACGTTGTATTAAAATTTCGAAGCAAACGCTGAAGCACCTTCGGAGTTTTACATTTTTATTTAAATAGATTGAGCATGCATTGAGGAGGAAGAATGTATACGGTTCGTAGCCATAGGTTTCCACCGTCGCGTCGCTACTTTGTGCATTAGTATCGTTACAAGAGAATGGAGCAGGCGCTTCTACTGCGCCGTCATCTGCAGTTCCCGGGTTGTATAAATCAGGCGATGTGGCAACAAGTACTGGTGTATGTGGATAACTCTAACCAGTTTAGGAGCTAACAGAGATGAACGAGATAGGATATGTGTGCTTGACGAATTTGACGTGGTATGCCATGCCCTGGCAAGTTCCATAAGAAAGGAGTTGAACCACGCTGGAGAGATTCGGTAACTCTGTCTGGATTGTTAATCACTGACACGGTTCAGCGTGCGAGGTATCGAAGGCCCGGATGCTGTCGATATGGGAGCTGTCCCTTAATTGTTTTCAAGGTAGAGGCTGGAGCAGCTGTGAAAGTGGAGTGTGAATAGACAACAGCAGTGAGATAAGAATTTTGGTAAAGGTCCGTTATTTCACAAGCGACCTGATAAACTGATAGGTTACGTAAGAGTTGGTACTTGGCAAGACATTCTGTCTGCATTGGCATGAGGCTGGATGCTTCAGGATAACATCCATAGGTAGAATATTTGAAAGTTACTAACTGTAAGCCGGTAGAAAGCAGCCATGATGTTGAGACTAGCGGTGGTCTGTTGTTTGGAGAAGGGGCAAATGTTGTGCTAGATGAAATGGCATAGAATGATATTGACAGGGCTAGCCGTGTCTTTTACTGCCCCATAAAATAGGGGTGGATTCGGAAGGGGCTAATTTAAACTGCTATGGACAAGATGTGTACATGCTTTGGTTAACATGGTCATCATGCGTTGCCGACAGTGGTGCAGCTAGGTTACGCGCCTTATTAGATAGACCGTTCGCCCGGCCCGACTAAGAGTCGTCCGCGATATATGAAGTCCACGAAGACGGGAGTAAACAAAGTTGTGCCTAAAAATGATTTGTTTTGGAGGTGGGTTACTGGTGACATTAGTGTACATAAAAGAGCACAGAGATACGGTGAAGGTACGCTGCGCACACTGGTGTGGTTGCGACCGCGATTGAGCCCTGTAAGGCGTAGGTTTTCAAGTGAGTAAGGTTGGCAAGGATTGAAGATGCGTTGAGGCATTACCATTTTCACATATGAAGGTGATTGCTGCGGCGATCGGAGCTCCTGTTTATTGGATTTGACGTTGTTACGGTTCCACACTGGCGTTGAAAACTGTGCTGCGGGGCGTTTTCTGGTCAGGTTAGCTTGATTTGTCCAAAGTTCTTGGAGTTTGAGGCCAAGTGCGACTATTGGACCGGTTATTGTCAGTAAGCAATTGAACAACAGAATCAAGGCTACAACGCCGAAAGCGATGATATTGTAGGTCAGTAGTAGAGACAACATCAACGTCTAAGTTGGTGTGCGAGCTATCAATTGCAGTGTTAACGGCGATAGCGGACAATGAGGGTGAAAAGGTCGGATGCACCGCAATCTGGACGAAGCACCTTGTTATCTTGGCTTTCGCGGTGGGACAGCGCTGCTGATTCGGGCCGTTGACAGTTATGAAGGCGAACAGATAGCTGATTAGATTCCGCGGCAGCGTTGGTGTCACGCGTGTCGGACTAGCTACATGACACATCACTAGCAGAATCGATGATTATAGCAGCCAGTGCAGACGAAGCTCCTTGGTTAAATTCAGCCTAAAGCAAGATACGCACTATTTCGGGTTTGCGTTCGTTTTGGAGACAAGTCGAGGTCTACCACTGGCAAGCTAAACGGATATACAGGCGATTTTGTAGAAGAGTCAATGAGGACATCGGGCTCGCCCGTGGGCTTGATTGACGACATGAACGATCTTTGCAGTGGGGTTTTGTCAGGCTTAATGATAATCGGCCCGAGGTTCACCCACGTGGACGCGGTCTGTCTACCGTCTATAAATGCTTTCGTACCCTGGAGTATGCAAAGCCAAACTTACAGGGCAAGATCGACTTTTACCGGACTTGGGTTGCCGTTTGCACGCACAGCAATCCGATAGTGTTACATACACTTAGAAGAGAACACTTCACTTTTTAATTTGGCAAGCCATCAAGTAGATGGAATATGACGGCGTTCAGGGATACGCATGCACGTTCCGGCACTTCGTTTCCACATACTGCTAAAAATTCATCTACCGCGTTCAATTCATTTGAGTTATCAGTTAACAGCGATTTAAGTGTCTCCAAATATGCATTAATCGTAAGCAGCTCTTGTTGGAGCATGTTAAGCTTATTTCTAATTGATGAATTTGCCCTGAGCTGCACTAATTAGGCCGTTAAGGATGATCCTGCCATCCTGCAACACAAGTGAATGTGCTGAGGGTGCTGACGTGGTTGTCCGCACAGATCTCTTTGCAGAACATGAGAGATTGCAACGTTTAGCTAATATTGGCACGAGTAAACGAAGAACAACGAAGTGATACACAGCGAGAAAAAGCTAACAAAAGTGGTGCGACACGAATATGCAGACATGGAAAACGAATGACAATTGTCTAAAGGTTGATGGAAGTAGTATAAAATAAAGTTTTACTACTGTAACACAAAAGACCAACAGGCTAGTTATACGCAGTTTCGCAACCTGAACCGCCACACGTAAGAGAGTACGTCCAACTAATAGGAAACAGCCGATTGCAATTTTTGTGCTGTACTTGCACCGCTCCAAAAGAGAACTATTATCTTTCGTGTAAACTTTCTCTGATGACCAATTGTACACTGTTCTTCCTCGGTGTAATCTCCCGCACATTACGTACATGTTGACCTACCTCCGGCTAGACACTCGACCCTCCTGTAAGTTTCCGCGCTAAGGTGTTTCTCCTATTTTGCATCATCCGTCCGTGTCTTCTTGTAGCCAATCGAACACAGACCGCTGTGTCCGATTAAAATTGCATTCTGTTATCCGCGCTTAATTTCGCGCACCATCTCGGACTAGTAATTACTAGCCACCGTGTTGAGGGCTCTTTTTCGGTTACTGGCACAAGAAACGGGAAGCTCGTTAAGCGGAAGCTTGTTTCGTCTCTGGATCCTGTCCCGTCCTGTCCTACAAATTTGTGACCCCAATTCGTACGCGCGAATCAAAACGTTTCTAGTCGTTTGTATTTTTTTGGTGAGTTCGTTCCTTTTTCTCGATTATATATGTGTATTCCTTTGTGTCTTTTGTAATTTAGTAATTTCATCGTGCTTTTGTTCATCCTTGATCTTTTCGATTCAGATTTCGAAAGTGGCATCTGAGTCTTTTCGCAGCTGTTCCAAATTTCATGGAATACAGTCCAGCGGTTTAGTTTACTATATTCGAGATTGATCTGGAAAATAGGGGCATTAAAACGGACCGTCCGGGGTACAAGTGTCTTGCCTCCCTCATACCTACGTCGGTTGTGACGCTGGTTGAGGACATGTTATTCTGCCCATCAAATGAGGTAAAGTAGAAAAGATGAAGCAAGCGATGCTGAAAGAGTTACAGCCCAGCGCACGAGCTCGATTTAAAAAGCTAATTGGTCTCAAGCTTGGAGATCGCAAGCCGTCGACGACGCTCCGCTAAATCCAGTGCCGCGCTGGTCCTTTATGTTTGTGCAAAGAAGGGATAAAGGAACTGTGGTTTGTAGTCTCCCAGAGCAGTTGCCGGTAATGCTCGTCTGAACGAATTAGCTGCCAAGGCAGACGATGCGTTCGAACGTCTTTCTCAGCAGACGACCAGTAACGCCGGTGAAGTATTCTCACGGCAGAAAACCGAGGCTCATATTTGCTCCAAGTCGTCAGACTGACCTGACCCTAAAGATGAGGAAATTGCGCTACTTCGCAACAGGCTAGCAACAATGAATGCTTCAATGGAGCGTAGGCCACGGGCAGATGCTGACCAAGTTTTGGCTACCGTTCATTGCGGCTTGTCTGTGCCTGCACCGAGTACGTCACGTTCAAAGTAAAAGAGCAGCATTTTCTGCACGTTTTCAGTCCAACAATACCAGTTCCGTAGAAGAATTATGTTGCTGCCACCGCCATTGGGGTGAAAGAGCTAGACCTTTTGGTGCTTCCTGCATTAGGCACTACTCATCCGCTTCAGGGAAATTGAACAGCCCCATACTAGCACGACCAACGTATCCCTCAATAACCAAACAAATCGCTTGTTTTACGTTAAGGATCGACGTTCTTCCACCACGTTCCACATCGACACGGGAACGGAAGTCAGCGTCATCCCCTGCGAACGCGAAAGACAAGCTCTCAATGCCTACCTACAGCTTTCGTGCGGCCAACGGTTTTCCGATAGTTTCATTCGGTCAGCGCATGAGGAACCTGGACCTCAGTCTTCTCCGAGGTTTTCAGTGGGGTTGCTTGGTTGCGTCTGTACCCTTCGCAACTATCGGTATCAACTTCCTCCGACATTTTGGTTACTTGTTGATGCTGGTCGCCACAGATTTTTAGACGGTCTGCTGAACTAGAGATTGAAGGCATCCTTACGGACTCGTCGATACTCACTCCCGTTTACCGAATCGCCGATACATCTTCAGATTATGCGAACCTAATGTCTGAATACCCGCGACTGGTACTACTAGCTGCAGAGCTTCCGCCAGTCACGACAGGGGTCGCTCATCACATTGTCAGGCGCGGTCCGCCAACGAGTGCCCGACCAAGGCGAGTTGCCTCCGACAAATTACATACCGCAAGAACTGAATTCGAGCACATGCGACAGCTGGACATCCCAAGACCATCCAACGGCCCATAGACGTAACCACTCCACATGGTTCCGAAAAGTATTATGGCGGACTGATGTCCTTGTGGCGATTACGGATCTCTAAAAAACGTACCCGCGCTTGCTCACCATCCTATCCCAATACCGTGGACCTCACCGCTAATCTGACAGGTAAACACGTCTTCAGTAACATCGACTTGGTACGTGCTTACTACCAAATTCCGGTAGCCGAAGTGGACAGTACTAAAACTGCCGTGACGACTCTATTTGGTTTGTTTGCGTTCCTGCGCAAGCCATTTGGTCTAAAGATAGACACACAAAATTTTCAGCGCTTCCTTGACTAAGTTTGTCGCGGCCGAGACTTCGCTTATGCCTAGCACGACGACATCTTAAGCACGAGCTCGTCGCGCGAGGTGCACTTACGCTACGTTCGAACGTTTTTCGATCATCTATCTCAACACTAGATGATGATCAACGCAGAACTGGTTTCGTTTTGTGTCGATTCAGTCAGTTTTCTCGGCCGCCACCTTTCTCCTGCACGCGTCGTGCCACTACAGGATAAAATTAGTGCCAACATTGACTACCCCGAGCCTCACGTTTTTAAACAGCTAAGACGCTTTAATGGCCTCGTCAACTGTTAGCGCCGTTTCATACCTAGTTGCGCTTCGCTTATACCACCCCTCACGGACCTTCTCCGGCGGAAGCTTAAGGAGTTCGGTTTTTCCGCTGCAGCACGCGCCGCCTTCCGGGCTTTGAAAGAAGCTATCGCCAACCTAGCTTCTATAAGGCGTCACGACAAGTCAGACTCACTGTCGTTCAGTACCGGAGCTCTGACGGGGCATTTACGGCGGTCTTACAATCAAAGGTAGGCGACGGTTGACAGCAGTTATCATTTTTTTCCAACCGTTTACAACCTGCCGTACCACGTTACAGTACTTTCGGTAGAGAACTATTAGCCATTTAGTTAGTCTTACGTCATTCCCGGCGGGTCTTAGGAAGCCGCTTCTTTTCCATCTTCACCGACCACCAACCCTTGACTTACGGCCTTAGCTCGACTACCGACCGATATTCTCCTAGAAAGTCGCGCCACCTAGACTATATCGCTCAGCTTACGGCTGATATACCACATGTCTCAGGTGTGCACAACACTGCCGCCGACGCACTTTCCTGAATTTAAGCGATCTCTGAAGGCATCGGCACCGCCGTCGATCTGAAAGCCATGGCCGCAGCCCAACACAATGATCCTGAAGTTGATACAATACACAGGTCTCCCTCACTGGGCATACGCCCTGTTCCGCTGACATCATCAGACAGAGCAATACATTGCGGTATACCTCCGGACAAGCCGCTTCCAGTCGTCTCACACGAGGTTCGGCAGATTGTGTTCGACACGCTGCACGGCTTGTCTTATCCAGACGTTCGCGCATCGGTTAACCTCGTAACCACACAGTTCATCTGGCGTAATGTCATTCGTGACGATCGTAATTGGGCAGCTGCCTGTCTTTCTTGTCAACGTGCGAAAGTACATAAGCACACGAAACGTCCAGTAGGAAAGTTTCCCACGTTAGCTGCACGTTTTCACCACGAGCATGTTGATCACGCAAGCACTCTGCCGCCTTCGAAAGGCTCGGTATATCTACTGACCGGTGTCGATGGATTCACTAGATGGCCAAAAGCTATTCCTATACCTAGCTGCTCACCGGAAACGGTAGCGTAGGCTTTGCTGGAGGGCTGGGTAACTCAAAACTGATGTCCTGCCATCATGACTACCGATCGAGGGTCAACTTTCTCTTAGACTTTTGCCACGTGCTTAAGGAGTTAGGCCTTGGCCACGTTCAGACGACGGCGTATTGTCTGGCTACTAACGGCATGCTTAAGCGTTTTCACCGCCAGTTGAAGGCAGCGCTACGTGTGCACGCAGCTGCTACATGGTCTGAAACACCTCCTCTTGTCCTCCTAGGTTTAAGAAACACTGTTAAAACCGATTTCGAGGCAACACCAGTGCAACTAATCTACGACTGCACGCTGCGGCTGTCCGCACAGCTAATAGCACCAACCCCGTCTACTTCCTCTTTTGACTATGGAAGTTACACCGATCGACTGGCTCACCAGATGAGTGAGCTACGTCCACCCGCTCCTCGATCGCAGAAGATACAGGTGTACGTGCCCGAGAAGCCGTCTGCGTATTCACACGCCTCTCTTCGCGCAGACGGTGTTCGAGGGCCACTTCATTCGTCGTACATAGGAACTTTCCAAGTGCTACACTGCACGAATAAGACGTACACTATTGACCGCGGTGACCGACGCGAAGTCGTTACCATCGAAGGTCTAAAGCCTGCCTTTATAAAAACCACCTCACTTGCCTCGACTAGTAGTGTTTCATGCGATGGCACAATTCACTGCACCAGCTTTCAGCATCCTAGTTCGGTTCAAGCAGACCACGATCTCGGTCTACAAGTAGCAGACGTCCAGACAGCTCCAAAATCTTGCCTGCCGACACCCACGACTAATCGCCGTGCTCGGAATGTGTGCACGCCCGTTCGTTTTCCGACTAGGTACAATGTAAATACACTTAGATTTGTAGCTTTTGTATCTACTTGTCCCATTTTTGGTCGCTTAACGTTTTGAAAACAAAAATTCAAAATCTTATGAAAAACCTTTTCTAACACACATTCAACAACCAAACAATCTAAAGACGCAGAGAATTTGTTCTTTCTGGCGTTTTCTGCGCGTGTGTTTCTATTTTTTCATCTCCACTTGCTCCAACTCTCCCTTTCAAACGACTAGCCCATACAAGCAATGTTTCTGAGGATCAGCGCAGTCAACGAGGATCCTGACGCAAATGCTGGTCGTTTTCCTTGCGCGACGAGAGTTGCTTCTTCGTGGGACGACGGTAGTTTCATCGTGTGACAATAGCCGTTTCTCCCTGGAACAAGGGTCGTTTTGGCGCGGGGCAGAGTGTGGCGTGGGAAGAGGCCACGCCCAAGCGCACTATTTGGCAGCAGCGGAAGTTGCGGTCCTGTCAGCCTTTTTGTGGGCCAGCCAATTTTTGTGGCCCTACAAGCCCGCTTCAACAACTCGCCGAAATACACCCTGCTCTGCAATCAATAAATAATAAAGTATAAAGGGCACAGTGGACTTCGACTTTCGGCCAAGTGCCATTTGACCCGAACGCCCACTCACGCGGCACGATTTTGTCCAACCAACTTCGATGTACTTGTCATTTTTGACTTCGAAGGCGTCTTTTGTTCAGTCTTCTAGGGGAACTCTGTAATGCTCCAAAAGCTATTATCTTTTACTTACAGGTTCGCTGAGGACCAATCGTACGCTAGTATTTCTTGTTTTAATCTCCTTAC